>CP136060.1:322082594-322712594 GCA_032464435.1 Aegilops umbellulata | reverse complement strand
CAGAGTCAGTCCAACTGTTTGAACTGTTGGTGATCCCGTCCTACCAATAGCGGTGTTATTGGGCGAAGTTAATATGGGATTTGAAGCTGACCTTGATCGAGTCAAATGTTTCGAAAGTGGAAGAACACGAGGATTAGACGAACTAATCATCACAACATCTTGGAGGGGGGGGAGGGAGTTCTGGGGGATTTGAACAGCATAAACATATGATCTACGATCTTTGGACCGATCAACCAGGGTCCATTCATGATCTAACTCTTGTTGATTAAAGCCAGAATTCTTTGCGAAAATCCGGACCACCATTGCCTCAAAGAAAGAAACCCATATTGAAAAGCTCATTAGAGCAATTGCCACCTTTGATGATGGCAAAGCCCACATCTCTAGAAGAAACACTAAGTTTGAAAGACCAATTCTGCAGGCAAGAAACCTTGAAGCAGGAGGCATGGCCCCCGAAGCAAGATTGGAGGATGAGACTAACCGAGTCATTGTTGATTCACTGCTTGGATCTTGAGAGCTTAGCAACTAGGAAGAATTCCTTGAGATCACCTCCATCAGACTGGTTGACCGGGACATCAAATTGCTTCCAGATGAATGCTTCAAAAGCCAAGCCAGATTCGAACTTGAGATCGGAAAGGGCCATGGTGAGGAAGGTGTGGGTGGTCGTCGGTGCCGGAGTAGCAACTGACGAGACGGTGGCCGCAGGCACCGGAGTGGCAACCGACAGGGAAGGGGTGGCCACCGTGGCCGGGGTGGCGCACGATGCTAGGAGGAGAGGAAGTCTAATCTTCATAAGGTCTCGATTCGTTAAATTGCTATTGATCTTCATATGCATGTCAAACGAAGGAGGCTGGATCGGGATGGGCAATTGGTGCACCGGTTTGGATGGTCGGCTCCCAACCACTGTCCGCAGACAGATCCGGATGTGTCCACGGCCGTTTGGTGTGTTTGATTTAATGAACCACGTTGACCCTAAGCTTGCTTGTACAGTACCGCTACGAGTAGAAGTTAGAGTGACAAGTGATCCACGATGTTTACTAAAAGTAGTACGTACGTACGTATGTAGTGTTGTTGTACCACCAGGGACCGGATATATTCACATATTGTTCGTGCTTCCATTTTTTTGAGTAAAGGTGCATGAGATAACATGTGTTAGTTTCGACTTCCAAACGCGCGGTGAGCTCATGCTACGCATTCTGATGTGTTTTCCATCACCGCTTGAGGAGAGTGAATTGCAGAAAACATCGATACTTCAGGCAAGGTTTGCAGGAACCACACATTTACACAATTGTGTCAAAAAATACTAATTTTTTCATAATTTTTTGAAAAAACACTAGTTGGCGGCTTTGGCTGTTTTGATGACGATTATGACAGATGGGTCCCGCTTTGCCGACGTGGCCTAACAGTTCGCAGGCAACTCCGTTAGACAAAGGATTTTACACTGACACCCTTTTTGGAAAAATTAAAAAGCAATCAAGCCCCTGCCCTCGTCTCTCCTCTCCGGAGGCGGAGGCGGACGTACCATGGGCACCGGCGGGCCGGGAGCCGCCGCCACCGCTCGGGGTCCCCTCCATCCCTGTGCGCGCCCGGTGCAGCTGCTGCTTGCTCTGGCGGCGGGGCATAGGGGAGGTCCGGCGTTGTTGGGGACGCGTGCCACCGCAGCGCCATTCCCAGGCTGGCGCCGGCGAGGAGACACGGGAGGTTGCTGACGTCCTCTCTGCCACCCAGCCCGCTGCTCGTCACAGCGAGGAGACGCGGGAGGTGGGGCGAGATGCACGAGCGCGGCGGCGAGACTCCCCCGGGGCGAGCAGCGGAGGCGACGCGGGACTCCGGCAATAACGCCGGGGGCAACACGGCGGCGGGAGCTCCTCCTCCAGCCCCGATGAGCACGGATAGAGCCAGGGAGCGCGGCGACACGGGCGCAAGCAGCGACAACGGCTGCCGCGCACGGGTGCGAATAGGAAGGAAGCCGGGCGCGGACGGGAGCAAGCCGCGGTGGCGGAGCTCCTACACCCCCCCCCCCCCCCCCCCCCCCCGTATTCCCGCCTTGGCCTCCGACCTTCCCAGCTCGAGACCGATCCGCCAGAGCTCCTCTGCACCTCAGATCCGGTGGATCCTGTCCCTTCAGCGTCTCTTCGCCGTCCGCCGGAGTTCGCAGCAGCCACCGCCGCGAGAACTGCCGCGTCATGGGTGCCGGGCGTCGCGGCAGTTCGTGGGAGTTATCCGGCGGTGCACGGAGGAAGTGGGGCGGCGGGAAGTGGTTGGGGCCGGGGGAGAGGAAGGTGCAGTCGTGGGGGAGGTCGGCTTGAGCTGCGGCGAGTGCGCCGGCCGTCGGCGCAGGCCGCGAGCACGCTGCCACTTGACGAGAAGGCAGGCGACAGGGTGGGATGGGGCTGATTGCTTTTTGCAATTTTGGACAAGGACTGTGTTGTAAATCTGTAAAAATCTTCCGTCTAACACCGTCAACTGTCAACGGTTACGCCACGTCATCATTTATGGGACCCATCTGTCATAATCGTCATCAAAACGATCAAAGCCGCCAACTAGTTTTTTTAAAAAAGATATGAAAAAAATTAATGCTTTTTGACATAATTTTATAAATGTGTGGTTCCTGCAAACCTTGCCTGAAGTGTTGATGTTTTTTGCAATTCACTCGTTTGAGGAGGAATAGTCAAACAGAGGCAGCACTGCTAGCTGCAATAATTGAAAAATAGGGTTTTCGAGTAGTAATTCTTAGCTCATCAATCATCACGCGTACAGGCCAGGGAATAGCTAGTGTCGGCGTCACTGGAAGAACTAGCTTTTGGAGAATGTGTGTGTGGCCTCAAACTCAAAGCACATGCATACCATGTTAGGGCTACGCCTACGCTTGTCGCTGTCGGGTTGCGTACGTGGACTAGTCACTATACGAGCAAATTGCCCGATTCCCGCAAACCGAGTCAAAGCAGAGCACATCACATTTATATCGCCAACAAAAAATGGTGGTTTTACAATCCATTAAGGGATCAATCCTCTAACTAAATACTGTATGATTCAGATTAGCTCAGAGGACATATTTTCCTGTGGATGGAAGGAGGGTCAATTCCCTCGTGAAAACACTCTGGCAATGCCGGCCGGCACACTACATAATTAGGCAGTACCTTTACTTTGTCCAGGGAATCTCACGTACGCGTTGCTTATGGTCGACGTCAGCAAGTTGCAACAACCACCCCGCATTTGGGGTCGTATGTACGGTGGGGCAGCCATGCACACCCATTTCGCAATGAATACCCAATGTAGGTATGTGTTGCACGCGAGGATACGCGAGACATCCCACATGCACCGGCGCGTCGGTGCGTGCGTAACGTGGCCTATTGGAGCGGAGCAATACAGCACAAGATCAACAGAGTCCAACTGGAAAGTTGATCAAGATAGCCACAAGAATACTACTCCCTGCTCCCTCCGTCTATGATACGTCCTATATTATGGGTGCATAGAAGTTATGTACATCTAACAAACTGGGGCCCCGCCACTTGAATTAAACAAATGTTGCATAGTGAGTCTGACCTTTAGCACAGTGTGTGTATGTATGGACATGGACTAGGGCTGAGGCCAAGTCCAACATTTCCGCCAAATACTGATCAACAGTCTTTCCTCCTTCCCCAGGGCCTCGTGGGCAACACATGCACAATTTGGCCTGGCCTCAGCTCATATGGCCCCTTTGAAAGTCCAGAAAGAAACCATACACACACAGTATATGCTTGTCCTGTACAATAAGAGTCTCGGGGCAGGAAAAGTGTGCTTTCCGTGGGCTTGCTTGACACTTGTTCAGTGGCTTGTTTGCCGAGATAATTGCCCTAAATCGAGCCTCTTGTGATCACATGTAAGCTTTCCGTGCGTGCATGCATGTGAGGTGTTTTGGTCTTACGACCATCGAAATGGGTCGCTTTCATACTGTCGGTTGACGCCTGCCCCGCTCTGATTATTCGGAGCATGTAATGATTGTTAACTCGTTGTGTGCATCGGCTTCCACAGGGAACCCGGCATGTTATCTGAACTCGGAACTGCGACTCCGCTGCCGTGTACACACACACCGACGTCGACCGCCGCCGATGGAGCATGCATGTTCGGGCCTCCACGTAGAGCGGACCGTATCTTTCAACAGTGCAATTATTAATGCAGAATTGGGGATAGTATCATTTTGTGTAGTAGTATACTCGACCGACCACAATGGAGGTAATCAGGAGCCTGTCGCAAATGCACTATTAAATGATGATTGGTCGACTGAGCTCTTGGTGGGCTCTGCGCTGATCTTTCATCGCCATTCGGTGAATTTTCAGATGCTGAGCCTGAGTGAGGAACCTCCCCGGTTCCATTTTGCATTAGATTAGATCCTTGCATTTGTTCCAACAGCACGGTTCGTCAGAAAGGAAGAGACACAAGCGCACCGGCAGGCCTGAAACACGATCGAGATACAAACATTTGTGAATCACAGTCAATAGAAACACGGTAATTTTTTCTGAATCAACCCAAAAAAATTAAAAGTCATGTATTTCAAAATAGTCCACGAAATTGAATTAGTTTTTGTATTTCAAAAAGTTCTCAATTTTGAAAAAAAAGAAAAAGGGAAAAAAAGATTAAAAAAAATAACTTCGTCCTAAAAAAACCTAGAGCAAGACCAGAATAGCAAAACTGATGGAACCTTCTAGAGGTTCTCAAACTGACAATGAGAAAACTGCAGACGGTACGAACGAAGTAATATATACACGGCCCCCCCATTACACCTTCCACGGGGTTTGCGCCTTTTTTTTTTTTGAGCAACGTTTGCGCCTTTTACTAATGCACCGAATAGCTTCTGGCCTTCTGCGACTATATCTCACCTGAAGGTGCTCCACGGCGTTTTTCAGCGTTTTTCAGCGTTTCTGCGACTATGAACCGGCACTCACATAAGTCCCTCGTTGGCCGGACCACGGAGGCGACGCAGACTCGAAGTGGTTGTTTGGATAACTAGTATTTAGAACTAGTTTTAGCAAAATCAGTTTTAGGAGTATTTTTAGGAAAACCAGTTTTAAGTTGTTGTTTCATTAAAACTAGTTTATAGAATACTTTGTCTGGACGTCTCTTCCGGGTCATCCTCAACCTTGAGAAAGATTCCAGGCCGTTCACATGAGAAGCAAGAACCAAGAGGGGAGGCGCCGCACCAAGCCAATCGACCACGTCACAGTGCGTGCTACTCTCGACGGGCCTATGACGAACATGAAGCTGGGCGCCCTTGATTACGTCATGTCCATCAAATTGCTGGCCGCTACTGGTCCTGGTGCATGCGGCCGCCGGAGAACTCGGGCACCACGTCATTGAGCTGCGCCATGGTGGTTGTGAGCGTCGAGGAGATGGAGGCCATGACAGAGACACATGGTGCTGCGTGGGAGGGTGCTGCGCACGGTCGATGTGACGTAGGCCGCACTGTTCCTCGCGTCCGACCAGGCCGAGACGCCGGTGGCCACAAGCTCGTCTACGGTGGCGCCACCACTGCTATGAACCCCACCATGTTGCGCTCCGTCGGCTTCGTCTTCAGCCATCTACATCTCGTCTCGTCACATACAAAACGGCCGCAGCGGCGGCGAGTACGCCCATGGTCACATGAGAAACGCCGTCGTCGTCCTCTCCGAGGAGCAGCAGCCAGGGCACCTGGAATGGGGCTAACTTTGCCCTAGTAGACGTACTTGACCGCTGCCCACCAGCGCAGGTCTCATGAAGCTAGACTGTGCGATTGAAACGAGCGATAAACTAATCGGGTTTGTAGAAAAACGAGTATTAGTCGTTTTTCCAAATACTCGTTTTCCTGGTTTATGGGAAACCAAGTTTTTCTTATCCGGAGATTTGTTGGACCAACCAAACAGAGTTTTAGGCGGTTAGAATCCTAAACACGATTAGAGGAAACAGGGTTGGCATAAATCCCGTATCCAAACAACCCCGAAGTATATTTTTATAGCGCAAAAGATTACCAGAAAAGAAGCCTCTTACAGGAATAGAACTCGCACACTTACACTAGTGTATGTGTTAGGCTAACCAACCTGCTTAGCACTAGTGACTAAATTTGTCACGAATTTAGTAAGAATAATTGCGCCGCGCTATTTGTTGCATAGAATATTGTATGGTTTACTTTATAGCTCAGATTTTTGAATACTATAATACATTTTGGAAAAACGTGATTTCTTTTTGAAAAATGTGAACAACATTTGAAACTTCTCGTATTTCAAAAAAAGTTCACAAACATGTACAACAAGTTCGTCTAGTCAAAAAAAAGTTCACAAAATCAAAAGAACTCATGTATTCCAAAAAAAGTTCACAAATTAAAAAAAACTGAAGTTAAAAAAGTTCACTAAATTTGGAAATAATTTCAAAAATTTTAGGAAAGATCATCGAATAAGGGGAAAAAATGGTTGAATTAAAAAAATTGAATTTGAAAAAAGTTCATCAATTTTGAAAAAAAGTGTTCATCGATTTTTAAAAAATATCATCAATTTTGAAAAACTGTTCACGAATAAGAAAAAGTTCATGCATTTAGCAACAGAAAAAGAAAACGAAAAAGAAAAAACAAACAAAACTGTTTCCGTTCCAACAAAGGAGAAAAAGAAACAGTTCTTCCAATTTGAAAAAAGTTCATCGATTCTGAGAAAAATTCATATTATTTGAAAAAAGTTCGTCGCTTTTGAAAAAAGAAGTTAATCGAATTTGGGATAAAATCCGCGCATTTAGGAAAAAAGTAAAAAAGAAATAAAAATGTGCGGAAGTTGTACAGCGAACTGAGACAAACCGAGGAGGTAATAAACAGAAGGAAAAAACAAGTCTGCCACAAGCGGGGCCTGCATACGCTGGAGTTCGAATCCTTACGCCCGCTGCTTTTTTGGGAGATTTAAAACAGAAGTACGTGGATCGGCCCAACTCACAGCGGACGGTGTTCGCTCCAGGCGCCTGTTCACAAACTAACCTCTAACCGGGGCCTGAAGTGCCAAATATGAAACGCCCTCAGTTTTTCTTTTTTTTTTTGGAAACGCCCTCAGCTGAAGCCTCGGGTGGTTGGCAAGCCCAGCAAGACCATCTGTTGTCATGCGGATGTCACGTTAATCTTCTTTTCTTTCTTGTTACTTCCTTATTTTTTTTATCAATCGATATATCTAGAAATCCAAATTTACTTTACTTTCTTGAAAACCATGATTTTTTAATTTTCTGCCACAATTTAATTTTTTGATTACTTTTCAATATAAAAAAGGAAGATGTAAATGATGTGTCTGTGATTCCAAATGCACGTGATTGTTTAAAAAAACGTGTATACAGTGTAAATAAATATTTTGTAGTATAAAGAAATGGCTCATACAATTAGAAATATTTGTACGTGACAATTTGATTCAATGCTCCGAAGTTGCAAAAAAAGGCATTTGAAAAGTAGTTATATAATGTAAGAACATGTTAGCATTTATTTCTGACAATATATTATTTCCATTAAATGGAAATTTCAACGTGTATTTAAACAAATGTTGGTTGTGTATCCAAAACAATGTTCAAAACATGTACATCGTGTATTTAAAAAATGTTCAACATGGACTAAAAAGCAGTTTTATGTGTACACTACAAAATGTATACTGTGTAGCAAAAAAGGATCCACATTTAAAAACAAATATAAAAGAAAAGGCAATGAACCAAACAAAAACATAAAACCGCAAAAACAAACGTATTACGAAGGAAAAAGGAAACCCTTGAAAAAGAAAGAAAATCTAATAAGACTGAAGAATACGAAAGCCCAAATACTAGCCGTGAAGAATTAAAAAATAATAAAAATACAAAAACAAAAGAAGAAAACCGAAAAATAAATAAAAAATAACTCAAACAATTAAAACCGGACAAAGAAACCGATCGCAGAAAAAAGGGCCCAAAAGAGTGTAAAACACACACAAAAAAACTAAGGAAAAAAAACACAAACTGCTATATTAGCAGGGTACCTTTTTTTTAGAACATTGACGACTGCCTATTTGGCGCTTCAGGTTATCGCAAACGGGTTCTCACACGCTAGTCTAGTTGGGCCTGCCCATCTTTCTTTGTTTTTCTGTTTCCTTTTAACGTGCAATAAAACAATGCATGTGTGTTCGTGTTTCGAACCGCTACTTCCTGGTAGTAATACGTATGCTGCACTAACGAATCTATTCTTTTTTTCCTTTGTCTTTTCTTTTTCTTTTTTCTTTTGACGGTTCTGTTCTGTTTTCTTCTCATTGCTAAACAAGTGAATTTTATTTTCAAATTCACGATTATTTTATAAAATCAATGAACTTTTCTCCAAAATTGACGAAATTTTCTTAAAATTGTTTTTTTTTTCAAATTCGGTGTACTTTCTTTCGAATTTGATGAAGTTTATTTCAAATTTAATGATTTTTTTAAGTTTGTGAACTCTTTTTCATATGTATATGTTTTTTAAACTTTTCAAAAGTCAACGGACAACTGTTGGATAGGCAGTCAGCCAACAAGTTTTTTAAGACAAAGTGAAGCTGCAGAAGCGAGCAAGCGAACTCCTATACAAAAAAAGCGAGCGAGTGAACGAACGACTGGAAAGCGAGCAAGACAGGAACGTCAATCGGTAGTTTTCCTGGTCTGGCCCAGTAGTGTTCCCCTTCGAGCGCCAGTGCGCAAACCGGCGCTGAGAGCACTGACTAGGAGCTCCCATGGTTGATACGGTCGCGAAATACGCTGGATCTATATCACGGTTAGTATGAGCACTCCTCCTGTCTTGCATGAAGCTTTGCCCTTGTACTGTAGACACTGGACCGGTTTATTTCATCTTTTTTTTTCGCTCACTGAGTTTTATTCATGTTCGTTGAGTTTCCTCCGCTGGGATTAGTTCGTGGTTTTCTTCTGTGTTTTTTCTATGTGTCTTTTCCCTCTAGTTTGGTTTGGTTTTCTTTTTAATAATTTTCTTTGTGCTTTATTTTCTTTGGTTTGGTCTTGTTTTCTTATTTCAATTATATTTTGGTTATTTACTTCCCATTTCTCTTCGGTTTTCTTTTGTTTTTTTCTTGGGTTTTCTTTTCCAGTTCTATTTTATCTATTTTCTTCATTTTTATGTCTCTCCTAGTTTTCATTATTTTTCTTTGTTTGTCTTCGGTTTTGTTTTTCTTAGTTTCGTCATCGATTTTTATGGTTTTCTTTGGTATTTTGATTTTTGTTCGATTCTGAGGTGTTTCTTTCTTCCGTATCTTTGGTTTTAATCACCTTTCTATTTTTATTTTTTATTCAACACATGTGTATAAATTTAACACACATTTGTACATTTTTTGTATACATCGGGATGATAATTAATACATGTCTAACATTTTTCCATTAAAAATATGTTGATGAGTACTATATATCAAGAATATTTTTTACATATGTTTATCATTTATGAATATATGATTAAAATTTTTATACATCATCATTTTATAATTCATTAATACATGTTCTACATTTTACGTATACGCCAGGAACATATTTTCATACATGTTTAACATTTTTGCAATAGACGATTAATATTCTTTTCAAATATTTCTGTTTGATGACTACTTTCTTCATACACATTGTACATCTACACTATATAATCGGAACATTGTTTTCGATACGGTTAACATTTGTACAATATATGCTTGACATTGTTTTTACACATGATCAATTTTTAAAAAAGATTATATTTTCATCTTCAAAATTTTAGTACATGCTCTACATTTTTAGTATACGTCTGGAACTGTTTTTATACATGCTTATCATTTTTAAATAGATAATTAATATTTTCTCAACCGCTTGATTAACATTTTTTAATATATGATCAACTTATACATGCGAAACATTTTTTCTTTACACATTTAACAATTTACAGCTGCTAGAATAACATTTTTAAAAAAATTATATGTAGAGCGTCTTTTGTAATATATATATTTAGACTATTGGTATTTATGAAAAAAAACTTAAAAGAAGAGAAACAAAAGGAAAATCGTGAAAATGTAAAAAAAAAAGGTTCTGGGGCAGCACTTATGAGGCCACTTGGGTTAACAGGTGCCCACGCACGCCCAAAAATCAGAAATTCAAGAAAGCCCGCAAAAAAATTAGAAAAAGTTAATTTAATTCAAATATAGTTCAGAAAATTTGAAAGAAAGTTCAGAAAGTTGGAGAATGTTTAACGATTTTAAAAAAGAGTTCATCAATTACGAAAAAATGTTCAAAATTCATCAATTTTTAGAAATCAACAAATTTGGAAAAAAATGTACTTTTTAAAATGAAAGTTTACTAAAATTTGAAAAAACATTTACAAATTTTAAGAAAAGTTCATCCAAATTTGAAAAAAAATGTTTCACATACTTAAAGAAAGTTCATTGATTTTGGAAAAAAAATCATCGGTTTTGGAAATCAGAACAAAATGCGAAAAAGGAAAAGCAATATACAAAACGAAAACCCCAGACATAAAACAGTACAAAACCCGGTCAGAGAAGAAACAGAAACGAAAAAGAACGGCTCGCTGCGTTGTTTGCATATAACCCTTTAAGAGGCAGCTCCTATTTACCGCCATGCGCATTGGCGAAGAAGGCAGTGCTCACCCACCCTTTTCGGGCGCGCACCTACTTTCTCATTTTCTGTTTTTGTTTTATTGTTCTGCAAAATATTTTTTTTCTCGAATATGCAAAGTTTGCGTATCATTGCATTGATAGAAGAAATAGAATGAGTACAGATAGATGTACAACACATGACACGAACGAAGACAGGCGTGAACATGGTGTCCGGAGCAGAAAGAAAAGAGATGCTCGACCCGAAGAGATGATACATCACAACTAAACCTACCAAACCCGAACCAAGAGTGGCAACGCCGAACCAACTAGAGCATCAACTTCTTGAGAACCAAAACCGAGGACACCGCGAGCAAGCAAGATGGCGCCTTCAAGAAGGAGGACGACGTCGAGACGTCGTCACCATCCGATCCGGAGGAACCAGGCCTAGGGTTTCCCCAGAGCTCGAAAAGGGGCGTAGCCGAGGGCCTTAACAGCGCCTCCAAAAAGGAAACGACATCCGCAGACGCCGTCGCTGCCAGCATCGACAAGCCGAGCAGGGATTTCTCCCTGGCCTGAGGCTGAGCAATCCCATAGCCACTGTATCTGGAAACGAAGATGGGGAAGCCAACGCCGGCCGGAGTCACCATGTCAGAAGGGGGTTGGCGGGGCTACAACTGCCATTGGAGGGTGGCACCACCTCCGAACCCGCGAGCATTGGATCTGGCAAAAGCGAAGGCTTTGAGGCATACAGAATAGGACGGGCGCGAAGCAAGCCACGAGGGGGTGGGTCGACGGCGATCGGCAACGAAGGCAAGCAAGGACTGGAGGGACCCAGATCCGGGCTGCCGTGGCCATAGTCGTCGGGACATCAGGGAGCCAAACAATTTGGAAGGAACACAGCTGCCCGACAGAGGACGTCGGCAACCATGGACACCGGAAGGGATGTGGGTCCAAGGTCTTCGGGGCCGGAGCAGCTCCAGCAAGCACCCGCCTTGAGGGCTTCGAGACCACCACTAGCACTGCATACTCGTCGCCAACGCGAGAGCTGTCGCTGTGGCTCGGGGGAGAGGACAGGCCGCCGGTGGTGAGGGGGCCACCAGCAGGAAGGCATGCCGTGGACACCCTTGCGACCGGCCGTAGATCCCACGTGCAATCCAAGGGCAGCAACACCAGCAGGGCTAGGCCACGCATTGAGGAGGGAGAGCTGCAGGGGACGACGCCCTGTGGCCGAGGCTGACACACGTCGGCCGTCGCCGGACAGGCAGAGTGCAGCAGCTGGGAGGGTGGCGCCCGCGTAGGAGTTGCGCGACGCGGAGCGTGGGGGTGAGGGGGGAGCGCGCGCAGGGGTGGATCCGTCCCGCTGCCTTCTTCCCGAGGCGCAGCACGACCAAGCTGGTCGGCCCCCCGACGACAGCACAGCGAAAACGGGCGAAAGGTGGTCCTGCGGCGGTGGCGGATCTGGGGCGGGGTGGGGGTGGGGGTGGGGGGGGGGGGTTGGGGGCAGAACGGATTCGCCCCGCCGCTGCCATCCCGGGGCGCGGCGCGGCTTCGCCGGCCGGCCCTCCGGCGGCGACGCAGGGGGACGCGTGGGGGGGGGGAGGGGTTGCCCGACGGCGGCGGATGCAGTTTCCCCCGTGTCGCCCTCTTGGCGACGCGGGGGTGACATCGCTGGGGGTTCGGACAGCCTAATTTCTCTCGATCTTTTTTTACTTACGTCTTTCTTTTCTGCAAAATAAGGCTGGATCGGTTCCAAATTCTCAAAAATGTGAATTTGAGAAAAATGTTCAAGGATTTAAAAAATGTTTACATATTTATAATTTTTCATGTGTTTAAATTTTTTGAAACGAATTAAAAAAATGGCCAAAAATATGAAAAAAATGCTTGCATATTCAAAAAATGATCACAATTTGATACAAAAATTGTCATGAAAAAAGAAAATATTATCATGTGCAGAAAATGTTAGTGAATTCAAAAACAATGATGATTTTTTAAAACATGATCTGAAAACTGAAAAAATGTTCGTCAATTTCCATTCTTTTCTTAAATTTCAAATTTTTTTATCAATTCAAAAACGTTTGCTGATTCAAAAATGTTCATGAGTTTGGGAAAAATGTTCAAATGTGTAAAAATGTCCACAAATTTGTAAACAAATGTTTACGAAACTAAATATAGGAACAAACCGTGCTTCATGCTCAATTTTTTCTGGGTATTTTCATCAAATACTTTTTTGGAACTTATTAATATGGGATCTAGTTTTAAGATCTCGAAGTGAGAAACCAACAGTAAACATTGTTCGTGATTTAGATGCAAGGTTTAAAAAACAAATTATTGTGGGTAAATAAATATACGGTAAAAGAAAACTCTCAGGTTACAACAAATGGCACACATGCGGTGACCTTATTAACCGAAAGCAGACCTATGTAAAGGGTACCCTAATTAGGGCAAATCCTAAAGGGCGCCCGCTGCGCCCGTTACAGTATATGCAATCGGGCGCACACCCCCCTGCTGCGCCGGGCCGGCCCATTGTCTTTTTTTTTTAATTCTGTTCAAACTGAATCAAAGCCAAAAAACGGCATCTGAGGCAGCGTTCGAACCTTGGATCTCTTGGTTGAAAGTGCAGCGCAGCAACCACTACAATAGGCCTACATATATGTCCGGTATAGTTATGTTTGGTTTATTCTTTGTCACGGTCGCGGAATCCCCCACTTTTTGGAACAGTTTTTTTACTTTTCTTTCTTTTTTATTTTTCCCATTCTGTATTCTTTTTCAAATGCGTGAATTTTTTTCCAAATTCTATGAACTATTTTCAGATTGATGAACTTTTATTTGAAATCAATGATGAAATTTTTCGAAATCGATGCATTTTTTCAAAGTCGATGATTTTTTCTTCAAAATCGATGAACTATTTTTGTGAACTTTATTTCAAGTCGATGAACTTTTTTTAAATTGATGAACCATTTTTCAAATCTATGAACTTTTTTCAAAATTGATAAGACTTCTTTCTACTTGATGAACTTTTTCTTCAAAACCGATGAACTATTTTCAAATCGATGAACTTTTTTCAAAATGGTGAACTTTTTTCAAAATTGATAAACTTCTTTCTACTTGATGAACTTTTTCGTCAAAATCGATGAACTTTTTCCAAATCGATGAACTTTTTTCAAAACAGTGAACTTTTTTTCAAATTGGTGAACTTTTTTCATAACGGTGAACTTTTTTCAAAATTGATAAACCTTTTTTCAACTTGATGAACTTTTCCAAATTAATTGAACTTTGAAGTCCGATGAACTTTTTTGAAATTTGATGAATTTTTTTCAAAATTGTTGAGTTTTTTTTTAAATTTTGTGAACTCTTTTTCTAAAATTGTGAACTTATTCAAATTCACGATGTTTTTTGTAAATAATTCGGAAATTAAGTGATATAGTATACATGCAAGAAATAGCGCAGCTGCAGGTCCTTATAGTGTCGGTGCTGTGGTCATTCACAGTAGGCAAGTTGTTCTAGTGGTTAGGAACACTAGTATAGGGCGGCAGTGTTTTGAGATCGAATTCTGGGAGCGCCATCTTTTTTGCTGTTTTTTCGCTCTGGCCAGGCCCAGGTGGGAACCGCGTGGGCGCCAGTAAGCCTTAGCGGCGCTAAAGGCACGGCTTAGGAGCTCCCCCTAATTAGTGATCTTATTATAGGCCGATAGAAGAGATTATCTTTCGGCTATAAGCCAAATGCTGGCCCATCTTGTGAGGCCCACTTTATAGGCTATGCTGTATACAGCAGTTCGGCTCTTTGATGGGAGAGCTCCTATGCGCCGCTCGTTGCGGCGAATTGCCGAGCGAACGCACAGGGGCGACTCCAGGTGGGCCGACTCCAGGCCCACTTTATATGCTATGCTGTATACAGCAGTTCGGCTCTTTGATGGGAGAGCTCCTGTGCGCCGCTCGTTGCGGCGAATTGCCGAGCGAACGCACAGGGGCGACTCCAGGTGGGCCGACTCCAGGCCCACTTTATATGCTATGCTGTATACAGCAGTTCGGCTCTTTGATGGGAGAGCTCCTGTGCGCCGCTCGTTGCGGCGAATTGCCGAGCGAACGCACAGGGGCGACTCCAGGTGGGCCGGCCCATCAGCGGAACAGAGTGAATAATCGATAAAAGACTAATAAGACCAAAAAAGACTAATACTGCTGGAGGGGGGAATCGAACCAGGCACCTCCAGTCACTTACGCACGAGCTTAGCCAATGGGCTAGATGAGCTTTCATGTTTTACTATGTCGCGCCAAGCTAAAGCTAATGCAGATCCGAACATTTTGTCAAATTTCGAAGCGAACATTATTTTGATAAAAAGTGTTTTTTTAAAGCAAACACTTTTCCAATTTGATAAGAAAAATTAAAAAGTTCGAACCATTTTTTGAATATGTGAACAAAGTTTTGATAAACTGAACACTTTTTTGAAAATCATGAACATTTTTTAATATGTGAACAAATTTTCTCAAAACGAACAAAATTTGAGTTTCCCAAACATTTTTGGCATTTGTGACATTTATTTAAAGCAAAAACATTTTTTTGAATCTCGCGAACAAATTTTGAAACGGAAAACGAATTTGGAAGCGTGAATTTTTTAAAGCACAAACATTTTTTGAATCTTGAGAACAAATTTTGAAATAGAGAACATTTTTGAAAAACCCCGAACAAATTTGGAATCCCGAACAATTTTTTAAAGCACGAACATTTTTTGAATCTTGAGAACAAATTTTGAAATAGAGAATTTTGTTTAAAAATCCCGAACAAATTTGGAAGCGCTAATATTTTATGAAAACGTGAACATCTTATGAAATCCGGTACATTCTCTGCATTTCGAAAGTTTTGAACTTTCTTGTGTAACGAGAACAATATTTGAATTTTGAGAACATTTTTCGAATACTGAACTTTTTATAAAAATACGAACAAAATTTGAATATTTTGAATTTCTTTTGAAGAAAAGAGAAGAAAAGGGAAAGGAAATAGAAAGAAAAAAATCAGGAACATTTTTCGAAATTGTGAACAAAATTTTGAAAATGTGAACACTATTTCAGAAATATGAACAAACATTGACAAAAAGAACATATTTGAAGTTCTAAACCGTATTTGAAGTTTTTGAAAAGCTTAAAAAGAAAAAGGAAATAATATATTAAAAAAGAAAAGACAAAGAAAACGAGAAAAAAGAAATAACAGAATAAGATTGTGAAGACAAACCAGAAAGAACCAGTAGAAGGAGCAAAAGTTTTTTGGAATTTCCGCAGGCTGGTTTAAGTGTCGTCGTCTCTTTTAGTTTCTTTAAGCTTAGCTTTGTTATTCTTTCACATCCACGAGCCAGTCGAGATGGCTACCGTGGCGTGTACCTCTACGGGAGGTCTTTTGTTCGATTTCTAGCGCGACCACTTTTTGCGCTTTTTTAAACTCGCGAAGCGAAACCACTCAACCCAGGGTGAGCTGCGCCCTGTGCGAAGCGGCGACTACTTGCCACAGTAAGCGGCGAATAGGAAATTCCCTTCGATGGCCCTCTCCCGAAAAAAAGTTTCGGCGCGCTCGCCGAGCTCTGTTCGCGCTCTCCGCGAAGTCCCCAAGCCCAACCATGGCCCGCTCAAAAAAAAAAAAAAAAACCCAACCATGGCGATCGGCGAAACTTCAAGGGCGCGCAGCGGCGACGGCAACCCGGTCACCCCATACGATGAATCCAGGAGGTTAGCCGCTCCCGTCCCACTCCCTTACCATGATCGCACAACATGATCGAATCAGGTGCGGGTTCCCTGCCGCGCGTGCTTTGTTCGACGAAATGCGCTTGACTCTTTTCCTTCATGATCCTCAATACGCGCGAGGTATCGCGAGGGATTAGCGTGCGGATGTGGCGTCGGTGATTTGGGGGTTACAAGATCGCAATGATGGTACACAGATTTCCCCGGATAAGATCCAGAATTACACCATGATAGATCTGACTAAGAGCAAGTTTGTGTGCTGCCGTGCTGGTACATGCAACAAACGTTTTACATGAATACAAGAGCAAGCATGGAATTCTTCTGCCAGGAATTTAATGTCAGCAATCACCGTGCCTAGATATGACCAATCCCTGAAAGAAGCACCAACTCTCTGGACCAACGAGAGACAGTCAGCAGCAAGGATTACCTTAGAGAAGCCTTCGTCCGGGGCGAGGGCCAGGGCATTGTGGCATTCAGATAGTTGTGATGGTGGTTAAAGCATAAACAACCGAACCGAACCAAAAAATAACTAGAGTTATGGAGAAAGAGATAAAGTTTATGAAACGGACCAGATAATGTATAAGTTATTCGATTTAATATTTTCAGTCGTATTTTAAATGGAAAAATCGAAGGACAGGCCTGGCGCAGTGGTGAAGTACTCCTCACTTGTGCCAAGAGGTCCTGACTTCGACTCAGCCTCTCTGCATTGCACTGTGCAGGGGTAGAGCTTGCCTCGTATATCCTTCCCCAGACCCCACCTGGTGTGGGAGCTTCTAGCACTGGGTCTGTCCTTTTTTTAAATTCTAAATGGAAAAATCATTCTGTTATATCAGAAGTTCATTCCTAGAACAGATTGGCCAATAAGAAGGTTTGAGTACTCAACTGAATTAGACTTTACCAGAATGGCCTTACGTTAGTTACTCATCTCCACTGAAGAAATATGCTGGATGAATTTCCAAAAATCACTAGCCTTATGCTTGACTGATTGATAAATTCTTCCTGTCTGACCTTTTATAATTTCTGAACAGAATCAGGCTTCCATAAGATATGAAGCTGATTAACCTATGCCCTTTGGTTATCATATTTGTCGGATGGCTACACGGTGGTTGGTGGCTACCCCCACCCCCAGTTTGACAGACAGTGATTTGTTTGTTTTGGCACATCCATTTGGCAAATAAACGATATGGGCGGTACTCCCTCTGTAAATTAATATAAGATTTTTTAGATCACTAAAGTGATCTAAAAAGTCTTATATTATTATACAGAGGGAGTACTTATTATTCTGGTTGAAATAACGTAAATATAGGCAGGTCGACTAAACCAAATTTACTTGCACTTCATATGTTTAAGAGGCTAAATTTGTGTGTGTGTTATTCCTTGCAGTGGATCAGGGGGAGCAGAGAGGTATACACCAGTGGTATTACCAAATCACAAATCTTTTGCTTACATCAGGACACCATGTGAGCAAAACTCAAGCTTAGGTCCAGATTTCTTCAATCAGTGGTGTTCAATTATGTTTAGGGAATATTCAATATTCTATTATTCTACAACATAAAGTTTCAACAGTGGTATTGCAATTTTCAACTTGCGATTATATATAGTTTTATTTCTAATCAGGGTGGAAATTTCGTTTTCTCCCTATTGTATATAGTCAACTTGCGAGTAAATGCTTCTTTTATTTGAATCAGGATTGGTGTGCACTCTGCAAAATCTGCAAATAGGTTATTTTTTGACTGATATCAAATTACTCATCTGTTTGGCATCAATATTCATGCTTTATTACCAGTAACCACAACAGCAACCTTGCAGCATATTCTTCTAACTTCATTCTTGTCACTGAGTTTTGCACTTTATGTGTTTGAGAATGATAATTGATAAGCAAGATTGACATGATGCTCTTGCAAGCAATTTTCTTTATCAAGATATGGCTATCTATATATTAGTGGTAGAATAGGGGATGCAGAGGAGTGGAATCCGAGCGGAAGGGGATTGTGACCTGACATAGGACTTGAAAGAGGAGGTAGAAATATGTATTGTGAACTAACAAAATTTCAGTAAACAAAAGCTGTTAGAAATCTCCATAAATTTGTAGTTAGAATACGTGAACTAACATGATTACTATAATATAAATAAACCTAAGTATGATTTTCACCTATGAAACAAAGGATCTCACTCACATCCGCATTATATCTTTCTTGAAATGATTAAAAGAAGAAAGGTCCGGAGGATCTGAACTTTTTGACACTGTGGGATCCACATCTGCTTTCTACAATAAAACCAATAAGAAAGGAATATACGGAAGCAACAAAACAGAAAGCAGTGTCTCTTGTTTGAGAAAAAAAATGGAGATTGCACGATAGCTCATTCTCTAAACGAAGATACTCACTGTTAATTCTTATGCCAGAAACCATGTGTTGCCATCAAATCTACTCCCTCCGTTCTGAATTACTCGTCTTAAATTTGTCTAGATACGGATGTATATAGACTCATTTTAGTGCTAGATACATCCGTATCTAGACAAATCTAAGACAAGTAATTCGGAACGGAGGGAGTACTAGTTTGGTCATTTATCTTTGTCTGGAAATGACTAATTTATTTTCAGCGATTAGTTCCGAGCGCCAGAAGTAGAATAAAGAGCAGGTCAGTCTTTAAAAGCTCGCACCTGTTTAATACATTTTTCACCACCTTAAGCTCTTGCTGCCGTTCACAACTTCATGAAATGCTCGGTTTTTCGTAAGGAGGAAACCCCTACCAATTTCCATTAATAGAAATCTATGGAAAAAGTTCATTACAGCATCCTACAATAGATTAATAAACAGAAAAATATCAGATTACCTGAAGGCCAGTCCCAACATGTGAACCTGAACCCTCAATGGCTTGCATGTTGGCACACACCCATCAGGTTTCATACAGGCACACTGTAGCCAAAACTGCTAGATATAGTTGATACAGTATATGTTAGTGCTTTGTCATCATTTCATATCAGATAAGATATATTGATGCAGACCATATTTGATACATCTCAAGTAATATACAAGTTCCGAACAGAAGTACGAAAATAACCTGCCGTCTATCCAGAGGTAATCCAAATAGTTTGGAAGTTTGCAAAATTGAGACTTATGTACACATTCACTTTCTGTATGAGATATACTTGTGATAACTTTTTTCGTTTTCTGACTACAAATTTATGGAGATTTCTAAAAGCTTTAATGCTGGTACAGGTCACGTCAGCAGGCCAGCATTAGTAAATGATGCATATTAATTCATAAACAATAGTGCAACGATCTTTTGCATTTACTACATAGAGCATTAGAGCAGTTTCGCTTAGAAAATAGGACTGAAAGAGGCATATTGACAACTACGTTATGTCTTCACAGAGAAAGGAAAGGTGTATTGGCTTTCATGCTTGATTCGCAGATCTGGTTCAGCCGTCTCTTTTATCCTTGTTGCAGTTAGCACCCTCATACTATGATCCATCTTCCTTTCTAAGCGTAGTTTCAGAATGGTACAGCATTTAGTTTCGGGATATGTGGCTGTGGTTCATCTCTTCATCCCACCCGTAGGTTAACCTTATCCCTAATCAGTCTGCCTTTGCCTCTTCCCATTTTTGTTGTTTCTCTGGTAGCTACCGGTTGTTGCGCGCGTGTACCCCTCGCAACCACCAACTGGTTTCATATGTGAACACATCACCGTCATCTTGGGTAGTCAAATGACAACGAATGTTAAAGTTATTGTATGATTTCTGCTTGTGTGCATTTCTTTCTCTGCTAATAGCAGAATTTTGCTTTTTTATGTGTTAGATTGTTACTCCCAATACTGGGCAGGACTCTGCATTGATTATGATGGATATGACCTAAATGTCAATGCTGTTTGATTCTTTTTCATGAGTTGAGTTCAGTAGGACCTTGTCAAATATCCTGGCCATCTTTTCCTTTGCTGCTTGAACTAGGGAAAGAGTTCAGAAAAAGAATGGATACTCTATATTAGAACCTGGCTGCTGATTCTTACTAATACATGATGATCACCATTATCCTGTGCCATTCCTACATATGTCTTCTGTAGTTTCTTTGTCCTATTTAAATACCAACAACCCTAACTCATCATGTACTATAAAAAAATCTGCTACTACTGTTAGTGCCCATTACTACATGTGTAGCTACTGTAATTGCCTTGTGTTCAATCACCAGCCACGCATTTGCTGTTACCCCCACAGAGGGTCCCTGTAGACATGGTGCACAGTGTCCTTTTGCTCCAAGCCATGACCCCTTTGGATTTGCAGAGCGTCTCCGAAAGCTACGTATTTGTTCAGGCCCAAGTCTATCATTGAGAGCCCTGCCTTGCCACCTTACAACTCGTGACAGCGAGTGAATTACTCGCGCTCCCCCTTCTCTCTCCAGGAGTGATTCAAAGACCGTATACGTATGCACCCTGGCCATCATACAAACCAGCAGCTGCCCCTCTGTTAGAAACATTATCCAGCCGTAGCCCGTAGGTATGATACGGACAAGATGTTTGACAGTGCTGTCTCGATCTTTAGCACAACGGTGTGTGAACCATACCGCCGATGCTATGACCTATCTCGAGCGCCTTATCAGAAAAAAAGAAACTACTATAGCTTATACGCTAGATCAAGGCAAGAACAACCCTTTGTGGTTTAATTAGGATGTGATGGATTGGATACTCCCTGTCTTTTCTTTTACCGCTCATTAGTCTTGTGGATGGGTTCTTTTGTTGCAGATCAGTGTTGTCAACTTGTGATAGGCTAATAATACTTGGTCCACTCAATTGCCTGATATTTCCATCACTTCACCGTGATGATGCACTTGATTCCCAAGTGATTTTTAGTGGTACTCTGCCATGCAAAGCATAGGGCCACTACTGGATGGACAACCAAGAGATCTAGACAGAATAGTTTCTGCTATTTCTGATATCTGTGCTATTCCCTGGGGTCAAGGCTCACTGGTCACTAACTATTTGGCTCGCATAGTCCCCAGCCTATCATATGCTGAATTGGAACAGTTTCTCTTCAGACACTGCATCGTGTCACGGTCGCGATCATTTCACTGTTTGATTACTGCCCTGGTTTTGGGCCTCTGGTATTTGCCACATTATTATTGCAACAATCATCATCTGATCTGGATTCTTGTTCTGGATTTGGTTCATCAGGCCACAAATCCACTTCTTCAGATTGATCTGCTGTGCCGACCGACCACCCGAGGAGAAGGATCAGAGTCCAATACTTTACTTACCCTGTTTGTGTTAGCTGATGACCTGCAGTTTCCCCTGCTCGGGCTTGGCTCCTCTGCAAAGACGCTCAGAGATATTTGGCCCCGATCTCGATGCAACGGGCCGCGGAAAGATCCATTCTTGAAGATCTATACTACACGTAAGTGGGTCAACACGACGATCCTGCCCCCATCCAATTGCTCTACTACACATGTGCATGCACGCCCGTGCCAAGGCCATGATCCACGGCGCTCCCAGCTCGCTCGCCACCGGCGCCGGGCTGGCCGTAAAAAGACGGGGAAAACGGGAGGGGGAATGGCGCCATCCATCATGGCATTGGCATGGCAGCTGCAGGCTGTACGTACGCGCAGGTGGGCGCGGCGGGCGCGCACCGCCCCCCAATTGGTCGCTTGTTTGGGCGTGCGCAGCCTCGCTGCTGCATCTGTCCCCATTCGAGGGCCAGATCACGAGGGACGGGGCGAGGAACAAGTCGCCCAGATTTTGGCCGCACGCAGCTGGGGCTGTATGGGCTCTCTTTGCATGTGGGATCGGGCGTCGCCCTCACGGCCTCCCGCCGTGTCTGCTCCGCCCTCGCCGCAGAGGATTTTGGGTATTACTAGCAGATAAGATCAGGGCTGAGAGAGGATGGAAAGAGATCGTACTACTGCCGCTACTGAGCATCGAAGGGGTGTGGGAGGACGATCTAGCGGGCGGTCAATAGCCGGCTTCATTACGTTTGCCTTGCCTATTTCGGGAATCGGCGTGGTGTTTCTGTGTCCGTGCTGGTAAGTGGCGCCGGTACATGCATGCATGTGTGATGTGCCATGATGAACGTTTGGAACTACGCGCGATCTACGATGGAGGAGATCGATCATGGCAAGTTTGATAGATTTGGCCTTCTCATCTGAAACGTCCGGAGTGACAAAGTCATTTTGGCTGCAAAATGGTTGCATAGAAAAGCTTCATGTGATGACAACAAATGTTTGTTAGCGATTTTTTTCGACTTCACACACACCGAACAACAACGGGAGAATATCAGATAATTAACCGGCCAATCTAGAAAACCACCTTTTTACGCCCTTCAATTCATATTGTTTAACCCATTTTAGAGGTGGTTCGGTGTGTTGTTGGACGATATAAGAGAGTTTGATATGCCACATCAAAGTGTTATGGATGTCTTCTTCTTCTTCTTCTCTAAAATATGCTTTCATGAAGAACACACATTTGGCCTAGTTGTCTCCCGAAGTCCTTATCCGATCGTTTATTCCCTTTGCTTATCCTCTCTTCTTGGTTCATGCATCATGAACAATTATGGTGAAGTAGGCGTGCAACAAGAAGGGCATGCAGAGCACTTCCTAGTGGCGATGGCTTAACATGATCTTCATAGTCCTAGGATGTAGCGCGATTATGCGTACCGTGGGTCGGTAGGATGGGTGACACATTGCTTGTAAAAACATGGAGACAATTCCCTCAACTTGGCAAGGACAACTTCAAGGACTTATCATGGAGAAGGCGTGCATGCGATGCTCTAGGACATGGGGATGTGCTAGGGATCGATGATGAAGGTTCATAGAAGGATACTATTGGAGGTTTTATATCTTGCAAAGAGTAGCCACCAGGGAGCTCTGGAGTGATAGCAGAGAAGCTATACATGTTCTCTTGGTTGAAGGTGTCTTGGTGCTCATCGTGATTTAGGGAGGCCTGACAAGACACATTGACTGTGCCAGCCATGTCGACGACCGTAGTGTACTAATGGTGAGCGGAAGGAGGAGGGGGGGGGGGGGAGAGGGGGTGCGTCAACAGCCACATATCCAAGTTGAAATCGTGCTTTGGTTCTGCCCTGATCTAGAAGCCCCACCCTCATGTCCTTGAGCTTAAATGATCGCTAGAGCACATCGATCCAAGGGCGGAGGTGAAGGAAATGAGTCGACGACTGATGGTGTAGAAGACTGGGATGGTGCTAGAGAATAAGGCATACTATGGATTGCTAGTGATGGGGCTGATGAACTCATCCAAATGAAGAAGAAGAAATGCACGATTGCAGACAATTGAGGGGGGGGGGGGAGGGGGGTAGTCTGATTTGATTCTTTAGATGTGTAATATATTTCTTGTCTTATGTGAATGCTTAGTAATTCTTTACCTTACGTGATTCACATAGTAAAAAATTAAACCAATGATAGTTGAAGAAGGTGAATCTGAAGGAATGTCTACTCATTCCAACTATCTACATTTATGAAGTCAAAGATATTGCTTGCTTAAAATAGGTGAGTCATAATTTATATTTTCCTCTTAGTAAATAGGTAGTGCTTCTTCTGTATTTCCAGAGAAAAAAATTCATAAGACGACGGACATGCTTGGAAGTGTGTTTGCCGAGAATAAATTTAGGATAGGGCAATGATCAATATTTACAAACACCCGTGAATGGCGATGCAAAAAGATGGAATAAAGAACAACCATCCTCACCAAATGACCTTGAAGCCCTTGCTAACCATGATCTAGAATAGCATGGGAAACAACAAATATGTGGTCGAAGGTGTGTTGTGTGTGATTAACATCAACACTTAGAGTTCATGAAGGAGCGATAGTTGTAGGAAGAACACAAGGTAAAGAACCTTAGTTGAAATGTGCACTGTCTATGCAATCGGATCATCGGCGAGCTCAGGATCATGAGAGGTAAAGGGGTGCCTCCGACCTTTAGACCGCAATAAGTGGAGCTCGCCTTGCCCACCCTCTAGATGTGGATGGCAAAGAAGCGTTGCACAAGGCCTCGAAGGTTGTTTTCATGACAACTGTTTGACAACCCAAACAGGACAACCCCCACCCTTGCACCAAAGGAGGGAGGGTTGATCTCAAAATTTAAGACTTCATATGTGAGTAGAAGGCAGAACCTGACCTGAACTAGAGAAGTGACATTGTTTAGATGGGTTGAAAGCGGTGTACATGATGCCCCAAGGAGCCCAACGCCTTGTGCGACGGACCAATACCAACGTCACATCACTACCAGGCTTCATTGCCAAAGCAGAGAAGGTTGTGATCTCACACTGTCACACTGAAGGATTCTATAGATACAAGACAATGTCTCCAAGAAAGAAACGATGCAATACAACGACGCTGCCCGATCTAGTGAGCCAAACCTAGGGTTTCCTCCAGATCTTATAGAGGGAAGAAACATGATCAAAGGCCATGCCATGCCTCCAATGAGTCAACACACACTTGTAGGCATCATCTTCATCAACGTCAGGCACCGCGGGGAAGGGATTTCGTCTTGGCCATGATCGTTGACCCATGAAGACCACCAATGCTCAATGCCGCCTGCATGGTATACGTGGAAGCAAAACATCAAAGTTCCCACCCTCGTATGGTAAGAACACCATGACGACGGAGAGCAGGAGAGGCATCAAGCAGGTCGCCACCATAAGGTGGAGCGGGTCAATGCACCCAAGGGGGTTGGGAGCCGCGCCACGACCAATCCTTACCTGCAAGCTCCATTACTGGACGTTCTAGGTCTTTACATCCGAAGATTAGATCTAGATGAGTTGAGAGCTAGGAGGTGAAACGAGAGTCACGATCGAAGGGCGAGGGGGTAGTTTGCCGAAAAGATAACTAGGGCAAAAGGAAGACAATGATGGCCTTGCGCTATGGTTAGAGCGCCGCCTCGTGAACCGCCTTGACGGTTGATGAGGCCACCGGGTATCCGTCGTTTACCAATAGACTTTATGGAAGAAGGGAGAGCATAAATAATATGGATGTCCACAGAGAGTGAGAAGATAAATGATGCAAACGGAAGTCAATGCAGTTATGACTGGTTAATTCAGATATACTTCCTCCATCCGTGAACAAGTGTACATCTAGCTTTTGTCTCAAGTTAAAGTTTTTAAAATTTTGACCAACTTTTTAAGGAAAAGTAAGAGCATTTATGGCACTAAATTAGTATCACTAGATTAGTTTTGAAATGTATTTTGATAATATACCAGTTTGATGTCATATATGTTACTACTATTTTCTATAAAGTTGGCCAAAAATTTAAAACTTTGGCTTAAAACAAAAGCTAGATGTACACTTATTCGCGGATGAAGGGAATATACAGTACACGGTCACCACACACACAAAAAAAAAAACTCATATAGAACAATATTGCTACCCTCCATAACTGTAAAAGGGAACAAATTACTTTTTTTGACACATAGTCATGTAATGATTTGGTGATTTGGAGAGTAAACGTGAACCAAGAACCATGCTGACAGTGGGCCAGGGGGACAAGAGCTGTCTCTTTGCCTGGTGAACTTTAATGTTGTTTGTCTAGAACCGAAAAGGGGCAGCGAATGGAGATAGGTAGAGATATCGTCTTCATGCAAATCCATATCTACGAATATTTTTGTGGGAAAAAACTAAATATGAATATGAAGTGTACACAGTGGCTCTTGAGCCTCCTCAAAGAGCTCTCAACTTTTAATGAGCTTTTTGCGATGTGAGCTGTTTGTCTTCTACTACAGTAGTTTTAACGTGCATTTACTTTTCATGTTGGGTGAAAGGTATGGAGCCATCTGATGATACGAAGAGATAGGTTGGCAATATCCATCGGTCATGCAACTACTATCATGGTGTGATGTTCTGTGTGAGGCAACGTCTAAGTGGCTATCTGTTTGAGCCTACGAGTTAGATCAGTCCCCCCTTAACTACATAAGGCCGATAGACTTTGAGGCTGATATACATAACTTCTCCATTGGACTTATGCAAGTATAATGGTTACATTGCTCTGGAGGTTCTCAATTTCTGTTATATTTCCATTTAGATTGTTAAGCTTGTAAAGTTTGCTCCATGAATACAAAAACTAGGGTCATGCATGCATGCATATGCCTAGGTTCTTTTGGAAAAGAAAAGAAAATACCTAGGCTGCGCAGCTGGGCAAACTTAGGGCCTGTTTAGGATTGTCATTTTTCTCCCAACTCTTGCAGGAATGGCTTGAACTAGAACTCTGAAATTCGTTTGAAATTTATAGAAAATTAATGTGCCCCAAAGAAACCCTTAATTAAGTAATGCATTAATATGGGGCACAAGTTTATGGAAATTGACTTAGTATGGCACCAGCTCTAGAGCTTGGACTACACATTTCAATACAGATTAGCATAGTTTTTTTTCCCCACAACTCTGCAGATCCATACTTCCGTTCTATTGGTTCCCATTTTCTTGAATGCGGGGCGGACAAATTTTCAGTAAAAACAGAAATCATGATCACTAATCCTCTCGAGGGCTTGCTTAAGAATAAGAAAGAAGAATTTTGTGGGAATAGCATGAAATACAATTTGATCCTATTCATGGGGATTCCGTAAATATCGCATTTCAAAACTCGAAACAATGGTGTGGCAACTTTTGTTCAGGAAATGTGGAAATGACCGAGGTTTCAATTTCCCGGTGATACTGGCCGATACCAAGGTTACGTCAAGGTGGACAATATTTATATTTTGTAATTTTGAAAACTAAAGTGAACTTTGAACTACTTCTCCTTGATTTTATTAACTAGACCACATATTAATGGGCCCGCTTGAATGGCATGCAATCACCCAAGAACATATTGAAATACTATAACCATGTAGATCATGGTGATTGATGTCAATTTTTTAGTTACGAGTCGGTTGAACTTAAATTTAGAAATCTAAAAAAGTTTAAAATTTCAGTCCACCGATAACCGTTCAAAATCTTGTTTGACGATTACAAACCAAGAACTACATCCTACAAGGAGAAATTGGAACCTCGGGAAACTCCACCTAATAGGCATCAATTCCTAGATTCCCACATCTACACCAATATGATCGGGTGCGTCGCCTCCATGGGATGAGCATGCTTGTGCTTCTTGAGGTCATGGAATGCGTTCCTAATCTTTGCAACTCTAGACTAGTGATGCTAGACGAACCACGGGTGCATGCGTGTACGTGTGGTGGTGTACGTGTACGCTAGTGAGCGAGTTTAGGAAATCATTGTGGCACTATTGATCACATCCTAACAACCGAATAGATCTAAGAAAGACCTAATTACGTACCGAAACGAAGGTTTGATGAGCTAAGCGCGCAATTTGATTGGCTCAGCCACAAACTATGGATGATGAGCTAATTAGTAGTGCATAGGATTAGCTAGGCCAAACGTACGTACCACAGGTCACTTGTGTGCTACAGCGAAATATCCCTTGCCCTAATTCGAGGGCACGCTACAGTAGACGTACGAAATGATTGCCACATAGGATCATACGCACTCGGATCACGCGTCACGACATCCCTAGAGAGAGAGACCCTGATCCTTGTCGGGCCCTAGGAATTCTAACGTGTGTTTGCACAGCGCCCGACGTGTTTTACTGTTCCCCGCCGATCGATCTAGCTCATCCCTTTCCTGTGCTCTCCTCCCTCTCTCTAGCTACCTCTCTGTGAAAGTGATCACACAAGGCCTAGACCCTCCCTCTCTCTCTCAGTTCCTTTATAAAAGGGACCCGACTCCCCCTCCTGTTCGTGATCTCTCTCGATCGGCTCTCTGCAAACTGCACATCACAGTGCTAGCTAGCTCCTCCCCTCCCCATCTCACCCTGATCTCCAATTATCTGCGCTGCCTAGCTCGCTAGATCTCATCATGTCTACCATCTACATGAGCCAGCTCTCTACCGCTTTCCCTCTAATGGAGGAAGACCATCACCAGGATCACCATCAGGGGCACTTCCAGGCCTTCACCCTGCCCAAGGATCCCCCGATCTTGTTCCCTTTTGTGATCAGCAGCAGCAGCCCTAGCGACAACAGCAGTACTCTCAGCTACGGATCAGAACAGCACTTGATGCAGCACCATGCCATGCTAGATCAGCCCCAACATGTAAGCTGGAGTGATTTCTTCTCAGTTCTATATGTATATTAGTTTGTTAATTTGGTCAGTTTCTAGTCTACTCAGTAGCTCAATTAACATGATCCTTTGATTTGTTATGTGCATCAGATGATCGGTGGATCATCGAGTGTGTTCTCGACGCCGTTCCCGACCGTCGAGAGCATCCGCGACGACATGATCGAGCGATCCTACTCGTACGATCCATATGATATGGAGAAGCTGCAGGCCACCAGCGGATCGCTCAAGATCGGTAAGTGGACGGCGCCCGCTCCCGCAGCCAAGATGAGGATCACGAGGAAGACGAGCGATCCTGGTGTCAAGAAGCCGAGGAAGAGGGCGCAGGCATACGAGGATCATGGCCACATGGGCGGCATGAACCAAGCTCTGGGCGTTATTAGGACATGCTCTGATTGCAACACCACCAAGACCCCCCTGTGGAGGAGTGGTCCTTGTGGCCCCAAGGTAGTACTACGATTTGTCTGTTAATTCTCTGGTCACTTGGTAGGAGTACAAGTTAGTTAATGGCGTAACGGTAACTAACTTTGATGCGGGGTTTGCATGGTGCAGTCGCTTTGCAACGCATGCGGCATCAGGCAGCGGAAGGCGCGCCGGGCGATGATGGCCACCGGGGCGGCGCCCGCCACCGATGTTGGTGCTGCCAAGGCGGCCGCGCCAGGTGACGCCGTCGTGACCGTGCACCCACCGAAGGTGAAGAAGGAGAAGCGAGCTGCCGACGTCGACCGGTCTCTGCCGTTCAAGAAACGGTGCAAGGTGGTCCAGGATCACGCTGCCACAAACGCCGCTGCGCCCACCACCGTCGAGGCTGCCGCAGAGCCGCCGGTCGTCGTCACCACTACCACCACCACTGCTGCTGCCGCTGCTGCTGCGCCGGCGAGGGATCTCGTCGACACCATCGGGGTCAACTGGAGCAAGAGCCCTACTGGCGCCGCCGCAGCTGCCTGCTTCCGTCCATCGCCGGCGCCCTTCGCGGTGCCGGTGCCGGTGCAGGACGAGATCACGGACGCCGCCATGCTGCTGATGACGCTGTCCTGCGAGCTTGTCCGGAGCTGATCGATCCATGCATGGAACACTCCAGAGACTCTGATCTATCCACCACGGTACCCCCCGGGCTTTTTTGCCTTAGTCCGTTAGACAGTCGGTACGTACTGTCCGTGCTGCCGCGTTTTTGGTTTCTTGTTCTTGTTGCTAGTGTAACCCTGCGCTACTGTTAAAGTCTTGTGATTCGTTTGTGTGTAAGATAAGACGGTGAGAAAGAGAGAGATCTAGAGAAAGAGAGGTAGAAACAAGGAGAGATCAGAGGAGAGAAGAGGATAAAAATAAAAAAACAACGTGAGCTAGCTAGCTAGGATCTGCAAACACTGTGAGATCGAGTGAGTTCAGTTTGAGTAGCTAGCTTTTTGTTGCCGCGGCTAATAACCAAGCCAATGGCTACTATATAGCATGTATGTTTTGTTCGAACCATTTGTACTGTGGCTCGTAATAATAAATACCGAAAGACCGGACCATGAAATGTTGCTGTTCATTGGGAATCGTTCATGACTTTTGCTTCTGATGCATGATTATATGTCAGTGATGATCTGCTTTAGTTTTTGTCAGCGCGCACAGTGTGCTTTCTAACCTTTTCCCGCTGATTTTGAGGCAAACATTCTCTTTATCATATGCGACCCGAGAAGCTTAATTAGTTTGATGCACATGCTGAATTGTGGATCATGCTAGTAGCTTTGCACAGGAAAGAAGGCATAACTTTCCATCGCCAAAAAAAGGAGGCATATTGGATTAGTATATCTTAATTTGGGTTTCTACTAAAATCAAACATTTCAAACCTTAGATGGGGTATCATCAAGTCAGTAGTAACTAGTAAGCCAAATGTTACACATGCCTCATCTGCAAAACAAAAGTTACACATGCCACGATATGTGTGTTTCTTTCACTTGTATTCTCAAAACCCAACAAGTTTATCGCCGTAGCAACATAGTTATCATGTTTTACACTGACAATGCTATCAGGCAAGCGTTTGCGGTGAACTTATCCCACAAACAACCAAACGTACCCAAGCTAATTGTTAGATCTAAAGAGATCCGTCGTTAATATATCGACACACAGATCTTCTGTAGTGTCCTCGTTTTTTTTGTCTCCAGTCCACACATGTTGAAAGTTCATACTCATTTGGGCCGCCCTTGCATGCAGATCCCCGAAGAGTTTTTATACTCCACCATTATCAAGAATCTACACATGTCGTCTTGTTCTACGTACAGTGAAGAGTCTATCCACTATATATACAAATCACAAATCCATGGGCACCTCCATTTCTGACCCTCTGGAAGAAAGAACTTATTTTCAGAAGAAAAAAAACCCCATCTGGAATGAGTGGTTAGCTATCTCAAAAACAATTAACAACTTCTTTTCAGAAAAAAGTATTGGCTCCTTTGGTTATCCATATCCAAAGAAATGTATGAATTTCAGTTCTTCAGAATTTTCCATTGAGACATTTGTGTTCCAACAATAAATCATTTGAATTTTCTTAGTTCCCAATTCTGTAGGATTCATAGAAAGAAGATAGACCTCGTAATTTTCATTTGTGTCTGTGCCAACTATAATATACGCTCAACCTTCCTCAACCTCCACACAAACTCATGTGCTTTCAATTTCTGGTAGTGAGATCAGATAACTTCCATATCAACTTTTGCATTTTCAGTTTCTGTAGGATTCAATGTCACTATATTCTTGTGTTTTTCTTTCTATCACTACATTTTCAATTCTTGAATTTCAAAGAGGCCCTAAAAGGTCATAATCATAAGGAAAAGTTCTATCATTACTGTTTGGACTTTAGGGTTGTAGCAAAGGAACTTTATATACCATAATTATTTCCAGAATTTAAGGAAAAGACAAACGTGGGCGAACTCTAAGCTTTAATTTCATTGATAAGGATTAGGGGCAAAATGAGCAGCAGGCTCTTGGGGTTTAGCTAGCTTGAGAGTTGCACTATGGTCATTTTCTGTACTTTGTAAGAAATAATACAAGGATTGTTTCGAGGCCTGTCTCCGTGCCTGGCAAGGGTCACGAAGACCAAATGAGGCGGCGGGTATAGCACATGACGCTGTATATATCGTGAAGGCTCACTATGGCTTAATTCAGTACTACTACAAGAACTGAGACACACTTTCCTACATTTTGTGGTGAATATTCATTTTATTCTTATTAATAATCTGATTTTTGGTGCTCGTATATGCTCATTTTTTATAAAAAATTGGGAGAATAGAGTTGTGAAGTTGCAAAACTGATGAAGTAACAGTAACGCTTCACGATCGACAGGAATGTCACGTCTCACTAAAATGATAATCCGTGTTAATGACACACTTTTAACCGTCGGGTCACATATGGGTTCTCTTGTGATGGTATTCCTTGCTATTGGTTTCATTTATAAAACTAGGGTGTGCCAGTTTCTTCAGACTCAAAGACATATTGTTTTTTCACGAGCTATAAGATGAGGCACTAATTTTTCCAGATACAAAATCGGGCACTACTTATCTATACTAATATTAAAAGACCCAAAGGGGCAGATCCAAACCATCTCGACCGTCAAATCATGTTATCTAGCGGTTCAAATCGCTTCAATGTTGAGCACCAAACACGTTTAACGCTTTAATTACCCACCATTGCCATTGGTTATAAACACGTTCTGACGCTATCCCATGAAATCTGTCATATAATTAATATCCTACCATTCCCGCGAAAAAGTATGTGATATCTTACTAAATACCAACGTGCAACAGATATATCTTACCTAATATAACGTGCAACTAATATCCTACCTAATATAAACATGCATTGCACGTACATTATTACTAGTTCTCAATAATTTCAGAATTAAGGTAAAAGTAAGCTAGACTCCTATTTAAACTAGTGAGTTTGCAAGATTGAATGTCTACCCCCCTACATCCTCCTAGACGAGTTCGGTTTATCATCCCCAATCAGGGTTAAAAATTTCAATGAATTTTCATTGAAAATTTCAATTTTTTGCATATTTCGGTGGGATCCGAAATATTTTTAATCTCAAAATTTCAAGTCAGATTCAAACTAATTTTAAAATAAATTTGAATTAAGATAAAATCTAATAAGATTTGGAATATCAAAATCTGAGGGTTTTTTCCCAGAAATTTCGCATATTTCGGTGAGGTCTGAAATTGTTTTGTTTATGAAATTAAAAACCTTGTCCCCCATAACCAGATCTCGCAATCTAAAAATAATAATCCAAGATTGTATAGTTCATGCAAGTTACACAGACTGACCATGGCCAAATCTCCGTGGCAGTTTGGCATGCCAAAGGAAATGTACAGTTTTTCTTTAGAAAGACAGTACAGAGAGGCAGAAAATGTAAAGTGTGACTGTGCTTGAAAGACAAAGGGACATACACGCATGGGCGCGTGACAGGATTGAAAGTTGAAACCGCGGCGGTACTACCGTAGTCAGGCAGGAGGAAAGAAATCGGTCAAGCAATTTTCTTGTCACTTTGCAGATGCCACGATTGAAAGCACGCAGGCGCGAAAGAGAGTGGTCAAACATGCAATACACCGTCAGTGGCTCAGTATGACAGCCGCAGGGCAATGCATGTCACGGGCCAGGCTCACTCACAGCTACTCACGCTAGATAACACTGTACTAGCGGCCAAAACTGTAGCAAAATAATGCATTTCGGTGAACTCGATCAGAATCCTCCGCTAATGATGCTACGCTGCACTATACGTTTATCACGGTCATATGCATGGACACGTTTTGCTGTTCCCCTCCCCCCAAAAGAGGGACGCTTATGGACACAACTGGATTGTATTTGGATGGTTATATGGAGTATAATATATACATTTAGAGCATAATGATTACCATATACCCTCTTATATGACAACAGTATAAGAACAAGAACATAACATGCAGATTGTCATTGACAGGTTCGACCACTGAAGGCCGAGTCCGTGTTTTTCACCTCGTAGAGCATGAATTGATACTTGAAGATGTCCCTATACCTATCCAACCAATGAAAGACCACATTGCCAATTGCCATTCGCGCTCCAAGCTCCCCTAATTATCGCCAAAAACCACTAGTAACGCCTCCTAGGCATGAAGTACTTTGCTCGAGAATTAATGGCACGTCTCCGACCTATTGCCGATAGTTGGTCGTACTACCCAACTGAAAGGATTGATATCTGTTGGGAAATAAAGCCGTGGCGAGCCCGGGACGCGGTGCGTGCCTGCGTGCGCGCGGTGAATGCATCGGGCTCGGCCCGTGGCAGCCTGAGTCACGTGCGTGCGTGACTAGGTATGTGTGTCCCCGTTGCGTACGTGCGCACGGGCCGTTGAGTGTAGGCGAGTAGCGCGGAGCTCTGACCGCGTCGAGGCGCTGGACTCGGGCCGCGGCGACTGCGTATGCGCGCGTCGGGAGCGCGTGCCTGGGAGCATGGGACGTGGGTGAGTGCGTGTGTGGAGTGCGTGGGAGCGTGGCGCGGCGCGTGTGTGCGTGCGGGTATAAAAGCCAGCTCCCTCCCCTCCTTGTAGCTCGCCGGATCGAGTTCGTGCTCGAGGAAGAAAAGGCCTTACGTGCGGCGGGGCGTTCGTGCGTCGGCAAAACCTCCTGTGCTTGCTGTTTCTCTCTTCTTCCTCGTTCTTCTTCGTTGGTACGAGCCACACAGAGAGAGAGAGAGAGAGAGAGAGAGCCAAGAGAGAGAGAGAGGAGAGCTAGAGCTAGCTAGGGCTTGGGGGGGGGGGGTTGGCGCCAACCATTGGTATCAGAGCTACGGTTGGAGCTCGCCGGCGGGAATGGCGCTTGTGCCGCACGGCGGAGGCGGCGCGGGCGGATCGGTGTCCATGAACATGCCGATGCTCTCGCCGGAGAACTACACCGTGTGGACGATCAAGGCGCAGGCGATCCTTGATGCCCACACGCTGTGGGAGGCGGTGGCGCCGGCGAACGACGCGGTGGTCCACGGGAAGAAGTGCAAGATGGCGAGGGCCATGATCCTGGCGGGGTTGTCGGAGGATGTCTTGTTGCAGGTGGCGGCGAAGCTCACGGCGAAGGAGGTATGGGACTCCCTCAAAGTGCGTTTCATCAGCGCCGAACGGGTGCGCGCGGCGAGGAGGGCGACGTTGCGCGGCGAGCTGGACTGGTTGAAGATGGAGGACGGCGAGTCCCTGGACGTCTACGCCGGCAGGTTGGCGGGGATGACGGCGAGGTTCACGAGCCTGGGGGAGACGCTGAGTGACACCGAGCTGGTGAAGAAGCTCATGGACACGGTGCCGGACCGTCACTTCCCTGTCGTCGCCGGGATTGAGCAGTTCTGCGTGCTGGAGGAGCTCACGTACGACGATGTGCTCGGGCGGCTGCGCGCATTCGACGAGCGTGTGCGGCGCCGCGGGCAGAGCAGCGGCGAGCGCTCGGACGACCAGCTTCTGTACACTGCGGCGCAGTGGCGGGCGCGGGAGCGGCGCTAAGGTGGAGCTCGGGACGACGAGACGACGCGCACAGCGTGGCGACGCAGGACGGCGGCAACAGACGTGGCCGCTGCTACAAGTGCGGCGAGCACGACCACTTCAAGCGCGATTGCCCGGAGTTGCGGAAGGCGCTGGCAGCGGAGCGGGCGCTGCTGGCGGACGCCGACATCGAGGACAATGGACTCCTCTAGGCCACGGCTTAGGGGGAGTGTGTTGGGCAATAAAGCCGTGGCGAGCCCGGGACGCGGTGCGTGCCTGCGTGCGCGCGGTGAACGCGTCGGGCTCGGCCCGTGGCAGCCTGGGTCGCGTGCGTGCGTGACTAGGTGTGTGTGTGTGTGTGTCCGTTGCGTACGTGCGCACGGGTCGTTGAGTGTAGGCGAGTAGTGCGGAGCTCTGACCGTGTCGAGGCGCTGGACTCGGGCCACGACGACTGTGTATGCGCGCGTCGGGAGCGCGTGCCTGGGAGCGCGGGACGTGGTGAGTGCGTGTGGAGTGCATGGGAGCGTGGCGCGGCGCGTGTGTGCGTGTGGGTATAAAAGCCAGCTCCCTTCCCTCCTTGTAGCTCGCCGGATCGAGTTCGTGCTTGAGGAAGAAAAGGCCGTACGTGCGGCGGGGCGTTCGTGCGCCGGCAAAACCTCCTGTGCTTGCTGTTTCTCTCTTCTTCCTCTTTCTTCTTCGTTGGTACGAGCCACATACAGAGAGAGAGAGAGAGAGCCAAGAGAGAGAGGAGAGCTAGAGCTAGCTAGGGTTCGGGGGGGTTTTGGCGCCAACAATATCGACCTTGGGGGGGGGGGGCTAAATGTAACTACGATGAGCACATCCTATATGGTGCTTGCGAGGTCAAGTGACCAAAGTAAAACACAAGTAGTCAAGCTCGGATAAAAGGTAACTTAAAGCACGCAGAGAAGGAGATGTATTCCAATGTTCACTTTTTTGGAGGGAAAGCTAGTCACTGCCAGAGAGGTTTGAGACCAAGGCTCACTTTCTTCTCCTTGAGCCTCCACCACAAAGGTGAAGCCCAACTACACATGGTATGTAACATCCCACATTTCAATTTGGAATGTTTTACAATTATAGCTAGCATCTATTGCATAATGATTGAATTGAGGTGGAATTTGAATTTTCAGAGGCCTTGGAGTTCAATTTGAATTTTTGACTTCAGTTCAAAATGGCATTTGAATTTCATTTAAAAAATTTCTGAAAAAAAAACTTTGATCAAGAAGTATGAGAGGAGGTAACATGGCACCCCAAAAATCAGAAGAAAATAATGTGAAAAGAAATTGAATTCAAATTTGAGTTTATTTGGAATTTTCAAAAATAATGATTTTTATAAAGTTTACATTTTGCCTTTGGAAAATAGTTCATCTTTGAGGATTTGTTTTTTATGATCATTTTGATATATAATATGTACATATAATATTTTACTTTTCTTTTTTTGCTATTTCTTTTGTTCTCTGTGTATAATTAAAAAAATGTTTTCTATTTTTTTTAGAGCAGCCGAAGCCCATTAGACGCGCCCGACCCAGCTGGCCAGTGTAGCCCACCTCCGCCTCGGCTTGCCTCGGTCGCCCGACCGCATCGCCCTCTCCTTGCGCCCGCTGACCAGTGGGGCCCGCACCCATCTTCTCCCTCCACACGCCAAGCTGGAGTCCGGCTCGTGCACGGCCGCACCCTCGATCGCCAAAACCCTAGCCCGAGTCGACCCCTCCCCAAGAATCCTGTCCTATAAATACCTGGCCAAACCCTCTCTCCCGAACCCCCTAAAACCCTATGCCCAACACCACCCGTAGCCCATGCCCACGCCAAACCAATCTCACTGGAGCCAAAGCCGTCACCGCCGAATTCGTCATCGGTAGGTCATCCCGAGCCCCCTTCTTCTGCCAATCGGTTTATCTTGAAGCGTCGCTTCGATTTGACATTGTTTCATTGCATAGATCGCAAAGGAGCCACCCCTTCGTCATCACCGTCCACTGCCGGAGCCACAGCTCAGCCGAGCTCTGGCATCGCTCTCCAGTCACCGTCCGTCACCCCCGATCTTCATCAACAACACCCCTGAACTCGTCTCGCTCCACCGCATCTGACCGACGCCACCGCGGATGCTGACAACCACCAGAGCAGCCTCGACATCGTCGCCCGAGCCGCACCGCCGTCGTCCACCCTGATGTAAGCCGCCGGACCTTTTCCACCGTTAGATCACCGCTCAACGGCCTAGATTAGATCAGCGAAGAGTTGGTTTTTTATAGATCGGTTTTATTACGGTTTATATTCGATATAAATCGAACTGAACCATCATTTTTTTCTTTTAATCGCAGTCGTTGAATTCCATACTTACCAGTCGTCCGCCCCGTTCGCTCGCGCGCGCACACTCCTTAGGCCAATGGCAGCGCGACACATAGCCATGACCAGATCTGTAGTATTTTTTAATTTTAGTTTCTTTTTAAAACAGAATAGTTACAGTTTTAAAAAAATTAATATCTCCTAGGTTTTTTTAATGTTTTTAGGTGATCTTTTTGCATTGAGTTAGAAATTTTACAAAGTTTCTATAGATAACAAGTTTGACTATATTTGGAAATTTTGAATTTGAATTTGCATGAATGTTCTCAAATCACTAGATTGGCTATATTTGAGCTAGGAGTATTATTTTTGAGTGATTATTTTTGCTACTAGTTCCATGTGACTTTGTTTATTAGTAGGATTTAATTGGTGAATTTTAGGATTATTTAAAACTAGGTTTTAATGAAAACAATACTATTTTAGTTTTTTTGTAGGTTTTGTGCTATTTCTTTTGATTTTAATTGCTTTAAATTGTTTTCTTATGTTCTTTTTGACATATTAATTTTGTTTCTGTTAAGTTAACAATAGCAATTTTATTTGTAGTAAAAATATTTTTGTATTTTATTTTTTGATCTTACTAGAAAACCTGTTTTCAGCATAATAGGAGTTTTATAAATGAATGATTATTTTTGCACAATTTTTTGTTGTTTTTTCTTTTAGTTATTTAGTAAAAACTTTATTTTGCTTCTGTTATAATTTATTATTGTTAGAAAATTTATTTGTGGCTTGTTTTACTTGTATAGTAGAAAGACTTTGCTTTGAGTTTTAGAGTATGTCTTGTTTGTTTCGATAGATTACTCGGAGTGCGAGGCTTGTTATTACAAGTCTTTAGAGTTTGAATATTATAACCAAGGCAAGTCATTTGATCACATATTTATTATCTATGATTTTTATGGCATTAGTTGTTATCCTCCCCACCATGCATGCAAGTAGGTGAATTTGATTTATATTCTTGAGTAGTATCATGTGGTAGGTTGAACCCAAATCCCCTTGTTACCAATGCCCGAGAACATTGTAGTTACTTTGCTATGCCTAGTAGACGGGGTTGGTTGAGTGAATTGCACGGGAGTTGTGAGAGTTAAGTTGATGACTACAACCCCAAGACTTCAAGATCTCAAGAGGACTTCAATTCACTACTAGGTGGAGGACGGATGGAAGGGCACCCTGGAGTACCCAGTGGTTGACCCAGGGATGCATGCAGAAGCGCCATGACATATTGCGAAAAGATTCACCCAGGCACGAAGAGAAGGATGGATATACCTTAACCGGAAGCTTACATGTGCAGCCACAAGTCACTATGGGCTTGATACGACCATTTTGCATCATGTTTTCCTACTATTATTTATAATGTTTTGATGCATAATAACACTTTATGGAGTAATTCTCATGCCTTTTCTCTCATAATATGCAAGGCTTACACAAAGATCGGCAGCTGGAATTCTGGACCTGAAAAAGCTATGTCAGAGATACCTATTCTGCACATCTCCAAATGAGCTGAAATTTTACGAAGAATTATTTTGGAATATATAGTAAGTATTGGAGAAAAGAACTACCAGAGGGGGCTGCTGAAAGTGCAACTATCCCTAGGTGGTTTTGGTAATTCATAACAACATATAGCTCATTGAGCTAATGATATTCCAAGATAACTATTTCAGGAAAGCTCAATGATTGGCATGGCATGAATGGTGAAAGTGGAACCCTCAAAATATTAAGGACAAAGGATTGGCTCAAGCTCAAAAGCTCAAGACTCTTCATTTTACATTTTAGTGATCCAAGATCACATTGAGTCCATAGGAAAAGCCAATACTATCAAGGAGGGATGAGGTGTTGCTTAATGAGCTCTTTGCCTTATGTGCTTAATGATATGCTCCAAAATCCTCAACTACTTTCCCATATCCACATATGACCTAAACCCTAAGCCAAACTCGGTCATACCGATTCTTTCTATCCGACGCCACCGAGTCTTCATATGTCATAAGCCACTGCCAAAACCCTAGCAAATCAGTTTCACCGATAGGGATCTCGGTCTCACCGAGATGGGATTGCAATCTCTCTGTTTCCTTTTCGTAACTTTTCGGTCTCACCGAAAGAGCGGATCGGTCCCACCAAGATTGCAATGCAAACTCTCTGTTTCCCTTTTGTAACTTTTCGGTCTCACCGAAAGAGCAAATCGGTCCCACCGAGTTTGCCTGACCAACTCTTTGGTTAGCTAATTACCAAATTGGTCTCACCGAGTTTGTGTAATTGGTCTCACCGAGATTACGTTATGCCCAAACCCTAACCATATCGGTCCTACCGAGATGCATGTCAGTCCCACCGAAAAACTCGAACGGTCACTAGGTTTACCTTTTCGGTCCGACCGAGTTTGTTGATTCGGTCCCACCGAGATTGGTAAATTGTGTGTAACGGTTGGATTTTAAGTGGAGGCTATATATACCCCTCCACCTCCTCTTCATTCGTGGAGAGAGCCATTAGAACACATCTACACTTCCAACTCATATGTTCTGAGAGAGAACCACCTACCCTTGTGTTGAGGCCAAGATATTCCATTCCTACCATATGAATCTTGATCTCTAGCCTTCCCCAAGTTTCTTTCCACTCAAATCTTCTTTCCACCAAATCCAAATCCTGTGAGAGAGAGTTGAGTGTTGGGGAGACTATCATTTGAAGCACAAGAGCAAGGAGTTCATCATCAACACACCATTTGTTACTTCTTGGAGAGTGGTGTCTCCTAGATTGGCTAGGTGTCACTTGGGAGCCTCCGACAAGATTGTGGAGTTGAACCAAGGAGTTTGTAAGGTCAAGGAGATCGCCTACTTCGTGAAGATCTACCGCTAGTGAGGCAAGTCCTTCGTGGGCGATGGCCATGGTGGGATAGACAAGGTTGCTACTTCGTGGACCCTTCCTTGGTGGAGCCCTCCGTGGACTCGCGCAACCGTTACCCTTCGTGGGTTGAAGTCTCCACTAACGTGGATGTAGGATAGCACCACCTATCCGAACCACGGGAAAAACATCCGTGTCTCCAATAGCGTTTGAATTCTCCAAACCCTTCCCTTTACATTCTTGCAAGTTGCATGCTTTACTTTCCGCTGCCTATATACTCTTTGCATGCTTGCTTGAATTGTGTGATGATTGCTTGACTTGTCCTAAAGTTGCTAAAATCTGCCAGGAACTAAAATTGGGAAAAGGTTAAGTTTTTATTTGGTCAAGTAGTCTAATCACCCCCCTCTAGACATACTCCCGATCCTACAAGTGGTATCAGAGCTTTGGTCTCCATTTGCTTTGATTTCCATAGCTTTTGGTGGTCATAGCCTTGGTTTCACAACCTAGGAGAGTATGACGTCTAGTGAGGGAAATTATCACCGTAGAGGTCCTTACTTTGATGGTACTAACTTTGCTAGTTGGAAGCATAAAATGATAATGCATATTCTTGGACATAACCCAGCCATTTGGGCTATTGTGTGTGTTGGCTTGCAAGGTGACTTCTTCGACGGGAAAGAACCAAACCGTGAAGCTACCGCGGATGAGTTGAAGATGCTACAATACAACGCTAAAGCTTGTGATATTCTCTTCAACGGAATGTGCCCCGAAGAATTCAACAAAATCATCCGTCTTGAGAATGCAAAGGGAATTTGGGATACTTTGATTGATATGCACGAGGGTACCGACTCCATCAAGGAATCCAAATTGGATGTGCTTCAAAGTCAACTTGACAAGTTCAAAATGAAGGATGGTGAAGGTGTCGCTAAAATGTACTCTAGGCTTGCTCTCATCACAAATGAGATTGCCGGCTTAGGGAGTGAAGAGATGACCGACAGATTCATCATCAAGAAGATCCTAAGAGCCTTGGATGGAAAATATGATACCGTGTGCACATTGATCCAAATGATGCCCAATTACAAAGATCTCAAGCCAACGGAAGTCATTGGAAGAATTGTTGCTCATGAGATGTCACTCAAGGATAAAGAGGAACTTCACAACAAATCAAGTGGTGCTTACAAAGCCTCATGTGAAGCCCCCACATCATCAAGTGAGAAACAAAACTTCAATGAAGAACTGAGCTTAATGGTGAAGAACTTCAACAAGTTCTACAAGAGTAGAAGCAAAGATAGAAGCTCCAAGTCAAGGTCCTACAATGACAAAAGATCTTCTAGTCGAGAGCGAAACTGCTACAATTGTGGAAGACCCAGACACTATTCCAATGAGTGTACGACTCCCTACAAAAGAAGAGAAGATTCTCCAAAAAGAAGAAGCAAAAGAGAGGAATCACCATCACGAGAGAGAAGGAGTAGAGATGACTGTTATGAACGAAGATACTCACGGAGAAGCAAGGATTCGGAAAGGAAGGAAAAATCATCAAGGAGCTACACAAAACAAAGACATCAAGCTCATGTTGGTGAATGGGTATCCGGCTCCAACTCCGACAACCACTCCGAGAGAAGTTATCACTCCGACTCCGAATATACTCAAGATGAAGGTGTTGCCGGTCTAGCACTTGTGTCAACCAACTCCTACGACATATTTGATTCACCAAATGAAGGAATTGGAAGATGTTTCATGGCCAAAGGTCCTAAGGTAACTCATCCTGAGTATGTAGATTTTAATAGTGATGAAGATGACTTGTTAGGCGATGATAATTTACTTGTTGACAACTCTAGTGATGAATCCTATGATGAAACGTCAATTAATCATGCTAAAACGAATGATAATGATAAGGAGAAAATTGAGGCTCTAACTAAAGAACTAAACACTCTGAAGTTAGCTCATGAAACTATCTTTGAAGATCATCGAGAATTTTAAGGGCTCATGAGAAGTTACGCTTTGAAAAGCTCATTCTTGAGCAAGAGCATGAGCTTTTAAAGGCAATCAATGATGATCTTCGCAAGAAAAGTTCTTCTTACATTGCCAAACGTTTACTCTTATCCACTTACATGCCTCAAGTCAAGTCTAGTAACAAGAACAAGAAAGATTCTTCCTCTAGTAGTAACAATGATCATGTTAAATCCAATATTGTTGCTTCTAGTAGTTCTCTTGATTCCACTAATGTTTCTCTTAGCCAAGTTACACTTGAGCAAGAAAATAGCATATTGAAGGAAATCATAGAGAAAGGAGTGTACAAAAGCCTTACCGTAAGTAAGCAATTCGAGGAGATTGTACGCAAGCAAGGAAGGCACCAGAAGAATCGAGGTGTTGGTTTTGAACGAAAGTTCAATGCCAATGGAGTTGAGTGGGAAGAAGATCAATACCCCAAGACAAAGTTTGTTCCTCAACAAGAGAAGTATGACCCAACTTCTTTCAAGGGGACACAAACTCAAGATGATCTTCCACCACAAGACTACAAGCAAAAAGGCAAGGACAGGCTTCAAGAGGAAATAGATGCATTTGAAGAAGCTCCTAAGACCTTAGTCAAGTGGATTCCCAAGACTACTTCAAGTTCCACTTCATCAAGTACGACTATAACTCCAAGGATCCCCATCAAGATGGTGTGGATCCAAAAGAAGAAGAACTAGAGAGTTCTTGAGGGTGACTCCGCCAACAAACTTCACTCTTATCATTTTGGCAAGAACAAGTGCAGTCAACTTCCATATCTTGCACTAGTTCAAGGAGTCACAAACCCTCTTGTTGGTAAGTCAAGGGACAAGGTAACCTAAAAGCTTTCATAGACATCATCTTGTATGTGCATCACTCTATGTCTATGGATATACTTGCTTGTTCCTTGTGGTACTAACCCATGTAGGTATTGAAAGTGCAATTCACTCAAAAGGATTGCTCCAAGTGATCTACATCAACATTGAGCATCCACATCTTCAACATCTACATGAAGTCATCATCGACAAAACCCAAGGTTAGTTCATCCCTCTTCGGGGGGATATCACATCTAGGGGGAGCTTTACTCTAAGACTTGAGCTAAAGCGACTCTAATGATGTGAACACAACAATGCTTTATGTAAAAGTGGTAACCCCACTTGAGCTTAAACGATGAGTATGACCTATGATAAAATGTTCTCATTTGACTCCTAAGTCAATATACTCATATATAGATGACCTAGTCATCGCCAATTGCTTGATAGATGCTAGAAATGGTTGTGCATGTTTTGTCACATATTTCAATTGCCATTTTATTATGTGAGCATGTTGGTTGCATATTTTACTCATTCGAGGACATCCACTTGTTGTTTTGATTGTTTGGTTTTATTGTTCTTTTGCCAAGTGGATGGACAAGAATGCCTAAGAACCCCCTCTAGCTATCTATGCTTTTCTCGTCTCAAACTCTATTCATGCTACATCACAAAATTGATCAAGTCAGATTCGAACCACTATGTGTGAGGAGCACTCGGAGTCCCCGATTCGTCATAGACTTAAACTTCCAAAACCTCTTTGTGATTTTCGGTCTGACCGATATCCCACTTTCGGTCCTACCGAGAACATCAAGTTGATCTAAGTTTTTAATCTTGGTGCAACTGATTTGAACTATTCGGTCACACCGAGTTGCAATAACTGTACACAGTTTTGCATCTCGGTGCCACCGAGTTGTTCCACTCGGTCACACCGACAGGGTCGGGCTATATATAGACACGGGCAAAATTTTGGAAATTTCTCTGAACCTCTTCGCCCGCGCCATAGCTCGCTCTGCCGACGTGGTCTCCGGATCGTCTCCTCGCCGCCAGCAGCCTCCAGTCGCTGGTCTCCGTCGCCGTCAACAGGAATCAACCCCGCCGTTGCCGCCGTAGCGAGTCTCCGCCGAACTAGGGTACGGACTCGATCTTTGTGCTATTCCCCAATCCGATTCCTAGCACATTGTGATCATAATGATTCTTGCCACGTTTGATAAACTTCTATCCAGTCAAAGAACTCGTAGATTAGTTTTGATTCGAAAATTTTAGGGTTAGGTTTCCGCCGAAACCATCACGGACCCACCGAGTTGAAAAACTCAGTCCCACCGATTTGGCCTATGCCATTGCACAAGTGAAACTCGGTCTGACCGAGTGTAACTAATCGGTGTGACCGATTTTTGAACTTTGTGAAACCCTAGCAGTCTCGGTGCCACCGAACTGTGACTCAGTCTGACCGAGTTCACTAGTTTAGGTTCCAAAAACTGCTTCGGTATCACCGAGTTTAAAAATCGGTAGATCCGAGATGCTTTCTGTGGGAAACTAAAACTAAGTTTTTGAATCATTCTTTTTGCAAAAATCTCTGCATTTTGTGATGCTCATCCACTCTACCTCATCTATAAACTATTCACAGGGGTCAGCAGTCAGCTTGTTCATCATGTCAGATCAAAGTGATAGTCAGAATCAGTCAGAGCAGCTTGTGCACATGAGTGAGGGCACTAGTCCCTCCAGTTCCTCAGATGATGGCAGCAGGAGCACCCCTAGCAATCTGCCAAAAGCTGCCACAAGACAGAGAAAGAAGAGAACTTCATACTCATAGGATGAAGATTATGTGGCAGAGGAAGAGGCAACTTCCAAGAGAGTTGTGCTGAAGAAAGAATATGGCTCAGCTGCAGCCATCAAGCCAGGCTTAAAGGTCAAAAGGCCAGCAGGCAGGCAGCCCATGCCAAAGGCCAGAGCCTCAACAAAGATTCCTGAGAAGCCTGCACCCAAAGAGCCAGTTGCAGCTGAAACAAAGAAAGAAAGGAAAAGAGGCAGATGGTGCAAGAAAGTAGATCCCATGGCTGAATTTGAACAACATTCTTTTGATGAAGAAGAAGAAGAAGAGGAAGGTGCTTCACCAGCACCTAAGGCACCCAAGCTGATGGGTGATGCCATTAGATCAAGTGCAGCTGCATCTAAGCCAAAGGAAGCCCCCAAGTCTGCTTCCAAGGCCAAGCCAGCTCCAAAGCCAAAACCAAAGAGGAATACTAGGAGCATCCCAACTGTTGAAAAAAACAAGGCCCCAGTGCCTGAACCTGCAGAAGAAGAGGAAGGCCAAGTGCTGAGAAAGTTGAAGCCCAAGATCCCAGACCACAATGATGCTCATCCTGTGGCTGAGGATATGAAAATCAGGAGAGACTCTGGATTGAGAAAATGGAGAGCAGAGGATCCCTATGCTACCAGGAGAAGGACTGCTGTAGACTACAGGTTCCATACTAAGGAACAACAGGACTTCTATGAGACAGTCTTGTTAGACAAGAAGCCCATTGTATGTGACATGAGATGGGTCGATTGGCAATACATCAAGGACAACGAAGAGCACTACCCTGGAGTGCAGGACAACTTTAAGGCGTGTGGAGTAGCAGACTTTGTTGCGCAAAAGCTCACAAAGTGGAATGAGGAACTTATCATGCAGTTCTACTCCACAACACACTTTTACCTAGATGGAAGGATCACATGGATGTCTGAAGGTACAAGGTACCACTCAACTGTTGAGGAATGGTCAAAGTTGATGAATGCCCCAGAGGAAAATGAAGATGACTTGGATGTCTATTCCAAGAAGAAGATGGACCACAACTCCATGATCAACATGTACAAAGAGATCCCTGACAAGGCACTTGAAACTTTCAAGTATGGATCTGTACACTATCTTCTGTCAGGATTGCCAACCATCAATTGGATCTTAAGGCACACTCTGTTGCCCAAGTCAGGTGATCACAAGATGATCAGAGACCATGCAATCAATTTGCTTCATATCTTTGATGTGCCTCAGAAGTTCAAAGTCATGAGCCTTATGATAGAAACAATCAAGAGGACTACAGCAGACCAGAAGAGGAGCTGTGGATATGCCCCTCAGATCCAGGAACTGATCAACTCCAAGATGGGCACTGGCATATATCTTTTGGATAAGGAACATCTGCCTATTCATCCTGATTTTGAAGACAATGAGGTTGTGATGAACAAAGATGAACCATCTTCAGCCCATGCACAAGCACAGAAGGAGAAGGCAAGGAAGGAGAAAGCTGCAAGGATGCCAACTCAAGAGGAGGCATCTGAATACTTCTTGAAAACCAAGCAAGAGCAGCTTAGTTACCTGATTGCATCCACCCTGCGGATTGAGAAAGGTTTGGCCAACCTAACTCAGAACCAGGCAAGCTTAGAGAGAATCGTAGAACAGAAGTTCTATGACTTGGATGTCAAGGTGACAGAGATTCAGACCGCAGTAGAGCAACTCCAAGATGACATGCAGGAGAGGAGAGGGAAGACAACCACAGATGCATTTGCCTGAGTGCCACGAGGTCCAAGGTCGTCTGCAGTGCCAGTTCCTGACACAAGAGCAACCGCCTCAGCACCAGCCGCAGCACCAACCCAACCTGCTCCAGCATCCACTTCAGCTCCAACTCCAACAACATCTACGGAAGCCTTCATCCTTGGAGTGATCCAGACTCCACCACCACCTGAAGATCAAGCCTGAGTGTCGATCTAGCACTATGCATTTTCTAGGAACTTTTTGGTAACTTGTTGCCAAAGGGGGAGAAAAATGTATAGATCATAGGCTTCGAGAGAGAGTGTTGCTTTTATTCTCTCTTGCTTTTATTTGGTGGTCCTTAAAACATTGTTTGCTTTTGGTTGAGATACTTTGATATGCTTGTGAGACATTGATGATCATGTGTTTGATCATAAGCTACACTTATGCATGCTTGATATATCTTATCTATCTTATGTGATCATTCACTTTGCCTTGGTGATGAGTGCATGTATTTCATTATTAATCATTTTGAGCGCTCCACCAAGATGTATGTGACATGGAAGAGTAACCCATAATTCTAACTTCTTGTGCATTTGCAGTCCAAAGCAAATTTTAAATATGCACAAATTTAGGGGGAGCTCTTACTTATCACATACTTCTCAAAGCGACGATGTAATTCATTCTTATTATCATTTGTCGAAGCTTTGATCTATATGTTGTCATCAATTACCAAAAAGGGGGAGATTGAAAGTGCAACTATCCCTAGGTGGTTTTGGTAATTCATAACAACATATAGCTCATTGAACTAATGATATTCCAAGATAACTATTTCAGGAAAGCTCAATGATTGGCATGGCATGAATGGTGAAAGTGGAACCCTCAAAATACTAAGGACAAAGGATTGTCTCAAGCTCAAAAGCTCAAGACTCTTCATTTTACATTTTAGTGATCCAAGATCACATTGAGTCCATAGGAAAAGCCAATACTATCAAGGAGGGATGAGGTGTTGCCTAATGAGCTCTTTGCCTTATGTGCTTAATGATATGCTCCAAAATCCTCAACTACTTTCCCATATCCACATATGACCTAAACCCTAAGCCAAACTCGGTCATTCCGATTCTTTCTATCCGGCGCCACCGAGTCTTCATATGTCATAAGCCACTGCCAAAACCCTAGCAAATCGGTTTCACCGATAGGGATCTCGGTCTCACCGAGATGGGATTGCAATCTCTCTGTTTCCTTTTCGTAACTTTTCGGTCTCACCGAAAGAGCGGATCGGTCCCACCGAGATTGCAATGCAAACTCTCTGTTTCCCTTTTGTAACTTTTCAGTCTCACCGAAAGAGAAAATCGGTCCCACCGAGTTTGCCTGACCAACTCTCCGGTTAGCTAATTACCAAATTGGTCTCACCGAGATTAGGTTATGCCCAAACCCTAACCATATCGGTCCTACCGAGATGCATGTCAGTCCCACCGAAAAACTCTAACGGTCACTAGGTTACCTTTCCGGTCCAACCGAGTTTGTTGATTCGGTCCCACCGAGATTGGTAAATTGTGTGTAATGGTTGGATTTTAAGTGGAGGCTATATATACCCCTCCACCTCCTCTTCATTTGTGGAGAGAGCCATCAGAACACATCTACACTTCCAACTCATATGTTCTGAGAGAGAACCACCTACCCTTGTGTTGAGGCCAAGATATTCCATTCCTACCATATGAATCTTGATCTCTAGCCTTCCCCAAGTTGCTTTCCACTCAAATCTTCTTTCCACCAAATCCAAATCCTGTGAGAGAGAGTTGAGTGTTGGGGAGACTATCATTTGAAGCACAAGAGCAAGGAGTTCATCATCAACACACCATTTGTTACTTCTTGGAGAGTGGTGTCTCCTAGATTGGCTAGGTGTCACTTGGGAGCCTCCAACAAGATTGTGGAGTTGAACCAAGGAGTTTGTAAGGGCAAGGAGATCGCCTACTTCGTGAAGATCTACCGCTAGTGAGGCAAGTCCTTCGTGTGCGATGGCCATGGTGGGATAGACAAGGTTGCTACTTCGTGGACCCTTCGTGGGTGGAGCCCTCCGTGGACTCGCGCAACCGTTACCCTTCGTGGGTTGAAGTCTCCACTAACGTGGATGTAGGATAGCACCATGTCGGGGGAAATCTGCCTCCACGAACACCTATGGGGACCGAGCCCCTTTCTTGGTTCGGCGGGGGGCGGAGGTCGCGCGAAGAGCGGATCGAGGCGATGCACACAAGGGGTTTACCCAGCTTCGGGCCGCACGGATGCGTAAAACCCTACTGCTGCTTTGTGGTTTGTATTGTGTTCTTGTTCGGGAGCGCTGAGTGCTACAGTACACTCATGCAACTAATCAGACCGAGCGTGAGTGGCCTTCTCCCCTCCCCTCCTCCACGTTGCGCATGGGGCCTCCTTTTATATGCGCAAGGGGTTACCCACAGGTGGCAACGTAGGCGGGGGCAAAACTGGAAAACGCTGTGCTGGGTACAACTGTTTGCACAGTGCTATCATACCTAACTCTGACGGCAGGGGACAAGGGCATTAAATGCCCGTCTAGGTCGCCCAAACAGTGCAGAAAAGGGACCATCAGGGGCGCCACCGTTTGCCACGACGGCTACCCTGTCAGCGTTGCTTCGCCACCGCATGCCCCTGGCTGCGCAGCCTCTCGTCACGTACGCCTGGAATGGCCCCAGAGCGACGCGTGGGTGGATGAGCTGGAACGCAGGCGCGGGGTGGTGACTTGCCGCGGCAAGTGACTTGCCGTGGTGGATGTCTTGTCGCGCCCAGGAGCTTGTTGCTCACCGGTCCTTGCCGGGACGCGCGGCGCGTCGCAGCAAGTCTCTTGTCGTGCCCTGGTCGGCCTTCCCGGCAAGCTCCTCTTGCCGGGGCCTTGTGCTTCGAGCGGCCGTCCCGGCAAGCTCCTCTTGCCGGGGCCTTGCTCTCTTCGGGTGGCCTTCCTGGCAAGCTCCTCCTGCCGGGGCCTAGGCTCCAATACTTTGTTCTTGGATGGCCCAAAAAGGGACCATGGAGAGTTTTGGCGATCGCCTGGCAAGCCTTGCCGCGGGGTGCTACGACTGCCCGTGCACAAGTTCGGGGTACTAAGGTACCCCTACTTTAGTACACCGACAGGATCCCCCAGGCCTGGGCCATACACGGTGTCGAGCGCTGTTGGGCCAGGCCCAAAACAGTGCACGGGCACGCCACCCACGAGGCCCAAAACAGTGCACGGGCACGCGCGGCCTGGGTCACGCTGTATCTTCTTCTGCCTCCGCCACGTCCTCCTCGAACGGCACGCGTCGAACGCGGCGTCGTGGGGAGAGGCGTGCATGACGTGGGCGGCGTGCGCGGGGCTGAGCCCCGCAGGCATGCGTCACGTCGCAATAAAGGGGGACGGTTCGCGCCATCTCCATAGGTGGAGGGATGTGTGGAGGCGTGGCTCGTTTGCTGGACGGGGCCGAGGCACGGTTTCCGAGGCGTCCGCTCCCCACGATCACGGGGCGGGGGAGGTTGCCTCATCCGTCGCCTTGGACCTGCACGCCAGCCACGCGGCTTCCATGCACCTGGAGCTGCGGACGGTGGAGGCAGGAAACCGGGCCGTCGCGGGTCGAGGCAGCAGGCCGGTCCCAGTCGCCTGCTCTTCCAGCGTCCTGATTGGCTGAGCGGGGCAGCCGAGCCCCCACCCTGCTCCTTTATAAAGAGCAAGAGGGGGCGACGGAATTCCACACTCCTTCATCTTTTCTTTCCCTTCAGCTTCTGATCCCCTCTCTCCATTCGCCATGGAGAAAGGGAACCCTGGTCCTTCATCGGTGGCGGCGAGGGTCGCCGCTAGGCAACGCGCCCCTCCTCCCCTTGCACCCGCGGTGGCAGAGCCAACCGTAAGGGGAAGGGGGAGGGGGTGAGGTCGTGGACGAGGTCGTGGCGCTCGGGGACGAGGCGGACGGGGCGACGCGCCGGCCTCGCCTCCGCCGGCGGCTCCTCTTCTCACGGCGGTCCACATCGGGGACGACCCTTGCGAGTTCTTCGTCAGGCTGTGCCGGGCGCCTCGTCGTCGCCTCCGTCTCCCGGATCCCTTCGCAAGCGTGATGGAGATGGAACAACCCGAGACGCTAAGACTGCGCATGAGGGGCTGCGGGATCAGCGGCACGCGGGTCCACGTTGAGTCCCCAGCCCCCGGCGTGATGTATCTTGGTCGAGGGTGGAAAACGTTCGCCTGTATCGACAGCTTGATGGAGGGGTTCACCCTCCATTTTAAGTTGATGGAGGGCGATCTCCTCTCCGTCAAGGTCTTCGGGTGCTTCGGGACCCGGGCCCGGTGCTGCGTGGATAACTCCTCCGACAGCGAAGGCTCCTCCTCGAGCGAGAGTGACGAGGAGGGGAGCGACAACGACGACGAGGGTAGCGGTCGTCGGGATGACGGGTCTGACTAGGCGTCGGTCGCGGCTCCGCGTGGCACCGGCGACCCCATCATCCGTGTCGCCGGCTTCTTGAGCTTCCCGGGGTCGTATCCTTGGCGGCTGGCATAGGGAGGCTGCGGAAGAGGAAGAGGGCGGGCGGCAAGGCCGTCAACTCGGAGTACGAGGGAACGGCACCCTCGACAGCGTGCTGACGTCCTGCCGCCTCGTCGAGCCCTGCTTCCGGCGCCGCCGTCACCGTCCAGCTTTCAGACGGCCCCCGGGGTGTTCTCTTGGTGTCTTCTGCCACCTGTAGCTCGTCTAGGCGCCCCTTTTGCCCTTTTCGCCTCCTTGTCCTACCTCCTGAGGAGAGAGACAAGAAAGGGATTACGGGCACCTTATCTCTTTTTAACTTGTAAGCCTTCGGGCTCTAGTTGCATTTAAAGCTTGTAATCCCATCTCTCATGTTTTTCATTCTCTCTGAACTGTACCTGAGCGGAATGTTTTTAATGAAAAGGGGATGTTTGCCGGGCCATTTGTCTCGCGGGTAAAACCCATGCCAAGGAGCGAATCCTTTATATCGTTAAGATAGACACTTCTTTGCCCGGCAACAGGCCCTGCCGTCTTCCCGCGCCACTCGACCTTCCTCACGCCTTTGGCGGAGGTAGGGATGAGACGGGTTCGGGCTCCTCATTCCGTCCCTTTGCCGCCGCGGCTGCTACCAAAACTGGCCCCAGGAACGCGCTCTGGGGCCCAGAGTTAAGGGAGCACGACAGCTTTTTAGGAAGAAACAAGGTTTTCACATTCCTCAGTCCATAAGAGAATGCATGACAAGGGATGAAAAACTTATCTGGGATTGCAGCCCCCGGCAACTTTGGCTTGCCGCGGGCGAATCTTTGTACTTGCAGCCCCCGGCAACACTGGTTTGCCGGGGACCAGATGCTGGTCCTCCCTTCTTCTCTTCTTCGTCCTTAAGCGGTCTGGCCAGGATATGCAAAACCCTGCGAACCAAGGGAAACGAAAGAACAGGAAAAAAGGACGCAGACCCGACCTCTAAGCTAGGGGTTAGCAGCTGTTAGGCACTATCAACCCTAACCAAGGACGAGACTCGACTCAGCATGCATGCTAAAACTTAGGGCGCCAGCGCTTCATTTACTGCTGCTCAGGGTCTGCGCCTGGCTTTGTACAAAGGATTACATGCAACAGCGGGAAGACTTGTACAAAAGGGTGGTTGCCGGACGGGGTTCGACAACCGCGCCTTACGGGTAAAACTTACGAAGATGCTCAATATTCCAGGAGTTGCTCACCGGAGTGCCATCTTCGGTCTCAAGGCGGACAGCGCCGGGCCTCGTGACTCGTCTCACCCGGTAAGGGCCTTCCCACTTCGGCGTCAACTTATTGTGATTCTTGGCGGACGGAGCGCGCCGAAGAACAAGGTCGCCTTCCTCTAAGCTTCTGGCTTTAACTTTGCGGCTATGGTAGCGACGCAAAGCTTGCTGGTAGCGAGAGGCTCGCACAGAAGCCTGAAGACGATCTTCCTCAAGGAGCAGCGCGTCATCTTCACGCAGCCGCTCTTGCTCAAGCTCATCATAAGCGAGCACTTGAGGTGACCCGTATACGAGTTCCGTGGGGGTAACTGCTTCTGCTCCATAGACTAGAGCAAATGGTGTCTGGCCAGTGGCTCGATTTGGTGTCGTTCTGATCGACCAAAGAGTCACCGGCAGCTCCTCGATCCATTTTCTTCCACACTTGTGCAGGCTGTCGAAAGTTCTGGTCTTGAGCCCGCGCAGCACTTCGGCATTGGCCCTCTCCGCTTGATCGTTGCTCCTGGGATGAGCAACAGAAGCGAAGCAGACCTTGGCGCCGAGATCTTGGACGTATTGCATGAAGGCGCGGCTCGTGAATTGCGTACCGTTGTCGGTGATGATCCTGTTGGGGATCCCGAAGCGGCAAACAATCGACCTGAAGAACTTGACTGCTGACTGTGCTGTCACCTTCCTCACTGGTTCCACTTCCGGCCACTTTGTGAACTTGTCGATTGCGACGTACAAGTACTCAAAGCCCCCGACAGCTCGGGGGAAGGGGCCGAGGATGTCGAGCCCCCAGACCGAAAATGGCCAGGATAAAGGGATCGTCTGGAGAGCTTGAGCTGGCTGGTGTATCTGCTTGGAATGGAACTGGCACGCTTCACACTTGGTTACTTGTGCAGTTGCATCTTGGAGGGCTATCGGCCAGAAGAAACCTTGCCGGAACGCTTTGCCGGCAAGTGCTCTTGCGCCAATGTGGTGACCACATATGCCTCCATGTATCTCTGCCAACAGCTTTTGTCCGTCTTCCCGGGAAATACACTTCAATTTCACACCGTTGCGCCCTCTTCTGTACAGCGTGTTGTCGACTAACTGGTACATACTCAAGCGCCGGGCTACTCTTTCCGCTTCTTCTTGTTCTTCGGGAAGTTCTCCGTTCTGGAGGAAATGGACAGTCTGCTGCGCCCATGTTGGAGCCTGTGGCTCGACAACAAGGACTGAAGGCACATTTGCTGCTGCGGGAACGTCCGCTTCTACGGCCAGTATCTGGGGCTCAGCCGGAGCTTGACGTTCCCCGGCAAGCTTGCTGGAGCAAAACTTGTTGGGAGCGCCTGCTTCTACGGAACAAACCCTGGGGTTTGCCGGAGCAGACTGCTCCTCAGCACTCTTGGCGTCGATCTTGGGGACCTTCTTGGCGGCGGCTCCGGGGAGCTCTGCCGGAAGATAGTCGCCGGAGACCAACTTCCTCTTCTTGCTCTGTCCGGTTGATGGTGTTACGGATGGCTGAGTTAGCTTGAGCACAAAGGTTCCTGGTTCCACAGGTAACTTAAGTGCTGCGCACTTTGACAGGCCATCAGCAATGTCGTTCTCAGCTCTTGGAACGTGTTCCATTTGCAGGCCGTCAAAGCGCTCTTCTAGCTTCCTCACTTCATCAACGTACGCTTCCATCAACGGACTTTGGTAATCTTTGTTCACTTGGCGGACGACAAGCTGCGAGTCACCCCTGACAATGAGTTTCTTGATCCCAAGTTCTGCCGCGATCTTGAGACCGGCAAGCAAACCTTCATACTCTGCAGTATTGTTGGTTGCTTGCTCCTTGGGGAAGTGCATCTGGACTATGTACTTGAGATGCTCTCCGGTGGGCGCGATAAGCAACGCGCCGGCACTGGCGCCTTGCAGGGATAAGGCACCATCAAAATACATCAGCCACTCTTTGCTCGCTTCTTTGACGGGGATGCTCGTCTCTGGGATTCCTTCGTCTGGTGTCGGTGTCCACTCTGGTATGAACTCCGCCAATGCTCTGCTTTGGATAGTTGAAGTGCTCTCGAATTTGAGACCGAAGCTTGACAGTTCCAGTGCCCACTCGACAATCCTGCCTGTGGCTTCTGGATTCTGCAGTATCCTCTTCAGCGGAAAGCGGGTGACAACCGTAATCTCATGTGCTTGGAAGTAATGGCGCAGCTTTCTCGAGGCCATGAGAAGGCCGAAAAGCAATTTCTGCACACCAGAGTACCTTGACCTAGCCCCCTGCAGAAGGGAGCTGACAAAGTAAACTGGGCGCTGCACCATTCTCTTCTTCTGCACCTCCACTTGCTCCTGCGCAGATTCACCCTTGTCGGGGCCAGAGTTTGTCGGGGAAGCCTCCTGCTTGTCGCTGGACGTGCTTGCCGCGGTTGCTAGCTCATCATCTGCCTCCCTCTCCGCTACTAACGCAACACTAACCACTTGATTGGTTGCCGCCAGGTACAGCAACAACTTCTCTTGTGGCTTAGGCGCGACAAGTATTGGAGCGGAGGACAGGTATTTCTTCAAGTCCTGCAGCGCAGCCTCCGCTTCCGGAGTCCATTTCACTGGACCCGCCTTTTTCAAAACTTTGAAAAATGGCAGGGCGCGTTCTGCAGACTTGGAAATAAACCTGCTGAGAGCCGCGACGCAGCCGGCAAGCCTTCGTACATCCTTGACGCGTGTTGGTGCTTCAATCTGCTCGATGGCCTTGATTTTGTCTGGATTGGCTTCGATTCCTCGCTGAGACACGAAGAACCCGAGAAGCTTGCCGGAAGGGACTCCAAACATGCACTTCTCAGGGTTGAGCTTGAGGCTGATCCTGCGCAGGTTCGTGAAGGTCTCTTCTAAATCTTGAATCAGGGTTGCCCTGTTCCTGCTTTTGACCACCATGTCATCCATGTAGGCTTCCACATTTCTGTGGATTTGCGGCTCAAAAGCGGTATGGACAACCCTCGCAAACGTCGAACCAACATTCTTCAAACCGAAAGGCATCCGTACGAAACAGTACGTGCCACATGGAGTGATGAATGCGGTCTTCTCCTCATCCTCTTCAGCCATGAAGATCTGATGGTATCCTGAGTATGCGTCAAGAAACGAAAGCAAGTCACATCCTGCCGTGGAGTCAACAATCTGGTCAATGCGCGGCAAGGGAAAGGGATCTTTGGGACAAGCTTTGTTAACATTAGTAAAGTCGATGCAAAGCCTCCATTTCCCATTTGCTTTGCACACGACAACAGGATTGGCCAACCACGTCGGATGGAGCACACCTCTGACAAGGCCTGCCGCTTCCAACTTCTTGATCTCTTCTGCGATGAACTCTTGGCGCTCCACCGCTTGCTTCCTGACTTTCTTCTTGACGGGCCGCGCATGAGGATAGACGGCGAGGTGGTGCTCAATCACTTTCCTGGGAACGCCGGGGATGTCAGATGGTTGCTAGGCAAACACATCGACATTCGCCCGCAGGAAAGCAACGAGCGCGCTTTCCTATTTGGGGTCGAGAGTGGCACTGATGGTGAAGGTACCACCAGTGCCGTCCTTCTTGGCGGACACCTTCTTGGTCGTTGGCGGGGCTGCTATTGACTTCTTACTCTTGCCGGTGGAGCTCGATGGCGCGTCCTCGACGGTAGCGCAGCACTCCGAAGAGGTGCGCTTGCCGGAGTGGGCACCAGAGCACTTGCCGGGCTTGGTCTTCCTCTTCCCTCCGGGAGCTTCAGCGGCAAGTGGCCTGTGATCCGTTGCGGCTGCTGCTTCCCGGTAGATCTTGTCGGCACAGATAAGGGCATCCTTCTTGTCACCGGGGACAGAGATGACGCTTATCGGGCCTGGCATCTTGAGCATGTTGTATGCGTAGTGAGAGGCCGCCATGAACTTGGCGAGCGCTGGACGGCTGAGAATTCCATTGTAGGGCAATGGAAAATCGGCAACGCCAAAAGTGATCCTCTCTGTCCTGAAGTTCAGCTCGCTGCCAAATGTCACTGGCAACGTTATCTTCCCCTTCGGCTTGCTCCTTCCCGGGTTGATTCCTTGGAACGTGCCGGTCTCTTCGAGCTCGCTGTCGGGGACTTGGAGTTTCCGGAGCACAGCGGAGGAGATCAGGTTCAAGCCGGCCCCGCCGTCGACTAGCATCTTAGTGACCTTGAGGTTGCGGACTGTTGGTGAGACCAACATCGGCAAGCACCCGATCGCAGTTGTGCGGTCAGGGTGGTCCTAAATATCGAAGATGATAGGCGTGCTGGGCCATTTCAGAGACTTGCGCGACTCGACGGGTGGTTTCGCTGCATTGACTTCCCGCGCCCACTGCTTGAGCTGGTGGTGAGAAGTATGCAGAGAAACACCGCCGTCTACGCACAAGACCTCTATGGCTTTCTGAAACTCCTGCTCACTGGTCTCGACATCATCCATGTCTTCGTCTTCGTCGTCGTCTTCGTTCTTGTCGCGGCCGCGGGGAGGTCTGTCCGCTTGCCGCTGCTTGTCCTTGTCGCGGCGTCCTCCCTGGCCGGGGCGCTTCGTGCGTGATCCTCCGCCACCTCCCCGGGCTCTCTCCTTGTCGCGTCGCTCGTACTCGGCCTTCTGCAGCTCGACGAGCCGCTCGATCTGCTTGCAGCTCTGGAGGTCATGGCCCTTGGTGCGGTGGATCTTGCAGTACTGTTTGTTGGTGCCGTCCCGCTTGTCGGCGACCGCCACAGCCTGGCAGTTGGCGCATCCGGCAACCTCCTTGCCGGAGCTACCAGCCTGGGCCTTCTTGGTGGTGCCTTCGTCGCCGGACGGCTCAACAACTAGTACTTCTTGGCTCTTCTTCTTCCTGTTGCTCCGCCGCTGGTTCTTCCTTGCCGGGGCGGTATCCTCACTGTCAGACTCTCCTGCTCCAGTGTTCTCTCCGGGGAGTTTCCTTCCTTCCTCAGCGCATGCACACTTGTCGGCCAGGGCATATAGCTCGCTGACGTCTTTGATTTTGCACATCGCCATCTCCTCCCGCATCCTGCGGTTACGCATGTTCTGATGGAACGCGCTGATGACCGCGGCAGGGTGGACGTCTGGGATTTTGTAGTGTACGCGGCTGAATCTCTGGATGAACTTGCGCAAGGGTTCCCCTTCCTTCTGGACGAGCAGATGAAGGTCGCTCGCTTGGCAATGGGGTTTGTGGCCGCCTGTAAAGGCGCCAACAAACTGATGGAACAAGTCTGTCCAGGAGGTTATGGAGTTATCCGGCAAGTGCATGAGCCAAGATCTGACGTTGGATTTGAGTACCAGCGGGAAGTAGTTGGCAAGGATCTTGTCGTCTCGCCCTCCAGCAGCCTGCACCGCAATGGTGTAGATGCTGAGGAACTCCGATGGATGCGACTTGCCGTCGTACTTCTCTGGTACGTCTGGCTTGAAATTCTTCGTGCTGGGCCACTGGACTTGCCGCAGCTCACGGGTGAACGTAGGGCAGCCTACCGCGTATGGCAGGTCGCCTGGTCCCCCCGGCGCATGCATGTCGACAGAGGGCCCAGCGCGCTGGTCTGATTGACGCCGCGCTTCTCTCCAACGCTCGATGCGAGTACGAGCGTCCTCTTGCTCTCGTTCGTGAAGAACTTGGCGTTGATCGCGACGAGTTCGCGGATTTGATGACGCGGTGGAGTCGTTGTCGTGCTGGCTCTGGCGAGTTGGCGATCTTGGCCTTTGGGGCGGGGAATGCACGGTGGTCGCACCCCCACCGGTCTTGGCGCCATCGGTTCTCGCCTGGCCGACCTGCCGCGGCTGCGACACACTGTGCTGCCGCGGGGTGTCGCCGTTAGCGAAGCCGATGAGACTCTGTATCGTGGCCCTCCAGTCGTCGAGCTTGTCCGCCGTTGGAGGGTAGTCTAGGAGCAGTTGAGCTCGTGCTAGAGCTTCTGCTGGAGTGGCGGGCAGCGGTGGCGAGTGGCGCGTGGAGCGGGATGTGCTCGAACTTCTAACTACGTTAGAAGGAGCAGCACCCGAACCAGGCAGTCGCGCCACGCTCACGCCAGCACGTTGGTGTGTATGCTGGCCTTGAGCACCCTGGGATCCGCCAGCTCGATCTGGGTCCAGCGAGCGTATGGTACCGTGAGTGCCAAGACGTTGCTGGTCCCGTGCCTCTTGAGAGGGGCGCGGTGCATGTTCGGACGCCGTGGCACCATGAGCTGGCTCGGCGACGCCCGTTCCGCCGCCGGTGCCGTCCCCACCACTCGTTTGCTCCAGGGGCGGCGGGTTCGACGCGGACGGACCAGCCACCTCCGGAGCCTTCTTCTTCGGTGGCATGTCGATGAAGATGATGGAGATCTAGCCTGTGCAGACACCGGATCAGGTTCACACAACCTCGACGCCCCCTACCTGGCGCGCCAAAGATGTCGGGGGAAATCTGCCTCCACGAACACCTATGGGGACCGAGCCCCTTTCTTGGTTCGGCGGGGGGCGGAGGTCGCGCGAAGAGCGGATCGAGGCGATGCACACAAGGGGTTTACCCAGCTTCGGGCCGCACGGATGCGTAAAACCCTACTGCTGCTTTGTGGTTTGTATTGTGTTCTTGTTCGGGAGCGCTGAGTGCTACAGCACACTCATGCAACTAATCATACCGAGCGTGAGTGGCCTTCTCCCCTCCCCTCCTCCACGTTGCGCATGGGGCCTCCTTTTATATGCGCAAGGGGTTACCCACAGGTGGCAACGTAGGCGGGGGCAAAACTGGAAAACGCTATCCTGGGTACAGCTGTTTGCACAGTGCTATCATACCTAACTCTGACGGCAGGGGACAAGGGCATTAAATGCCCGTCTAGGTCGCCCAAACAGTGCAGAAAAGGGACCGTCAGGGGCGCCACCATTTGCCACGACGGCTACCCTGTCAGCGTTGCTTCGCCACCGCATGCCCCTGGCTACGCAGCCTCTCGCCACGTACGCCTGGAATGGCCCCAGAGCGACGCGTGGGTGGATGAGCTGGAACGCAGGCGCGGGGTGGTGACTTGCCGCGGCAAGCGCCTTGCCGCGGTGGATGTCTTGTCGTGCCCGGGAGCTTGTTGCTCACCGGTCCTTGCCGGGACGCGCGGCGCGTCGCAGCAAGTCTCTTGTGGTGCCCTGGTCGGCCTTCCCGGCAAGCTCCTCTTGCCGGGGCCTTGTGCTTCGAGCGGCCGTCCCGGCAAGCTCCTCTTGCCGGGGCCTTGCTCTCTTCGGGTGGCCTTCCCGGCAAGCTCCTCCTGCCGGGGCCTAGGCTCAAATACTTTGTTCTTGGATGGCCCAAAAAGGGACCATGGAGAGTTTTGGCGATCGCCTGGCAAGCCTTGCCGCGGGGTGCTACGACTGCCCGTGCACAAGTTCGGGGTACTAAGGTACCCCTACTTTAGTACACCGACACACCACCTATCCGAACCACGGGAAAAACATCTGTGTCTCCAATAGCGTTTGAATTCTCCAAACCCTTCCCTTTACATTCTTGCAAGTTGCATGCTTTACTTTCTGCTGCCTATATACTCTTTGCATGCTTGCTTGAATTATGTGATGATTGCTTGACTTGTCCTAAAGTTGCTAAAATCTGCCAAGAACTAAAATTGGGAAAAGGTGAAGTCTTTATTTGGTCAAGTAGTCTAATCACCCCCCTTTAGACATACTTCCGATCCTACAGCTGCCAGGTGCCCACAACACACTAAGGCGCCAACCCCTCCAGGCATGCCTTGGTGGGTGGTGGGAAACCTAGTCCACCTCTAGTGCCCATCTTCCGGTATATAAGGTCTTTTGACCTAAAAAAGATAAGGATAGGACATTCGGGACAGAGCGCCGCTGTCTCGAGGCAGAATTTGGGTAGGAGCACTTTTGCCCTCCGGCGGAGCGATTCCGCCGGGGGAACTTCCCTCAAGGAGGGGGAAATCAAAGCCATTAGCATCACCAACAACCCTCTCATCTTTGGGAGGCCAATCTTCAACAACACCATATCATATCAAACACTAGTTCATCTCTTGTGTTCAGTCTTTGTACCGGAACCTCAAATTGGTACCTGTGGGTGACTAGTATTGTCGATTACATCTTGTAGTTGGTGCTAGATGGTTTATTTGGTGGAACATTATATGTTCAGATCCATTATGCTATTTAATACCCCTCTGATCTTGAGCATGAATATTATTTGTGAGTAGTTACCCTTGTTCTTGAGGTCACGGGAGAAGTCATGTTGCAAGTAATCATGTGAATTTGATATGTGTTTGATATTTTGATGATATGTATGTTGTGATTCCCTTAGTGGTGTTATGTGAACGTCAACCACATGAAACTTCACCCTATTTGGGCCTAAGGGAATGCATTGTGGACTAGTTATTAGATGATGGGTTGCTAGAGTGACAGAAGCTTAAACCCTAGTTTATGCGCTATTCCGTAAGGGACTGATTTGGATCCATATGTTTAATGCTATGGTTAGATTTTATCTTAATACTTCTTTTGTAGTGGGGATTCTTGAGAGGGGTTTAATCATAAGTGGGAGTATTTCTCAAGTAAGAACAACACCCATGCACCGATCCACCCACATATCAAATTATCAAAGTAGCAAACGCGAATCTAACCAACATGATGAAAGTGACTAGATGAAATTCCGATGTGCCCTCAAGAACGCTTGGCTTATTATAAGAGACCGTTCCAGCCTATCCTTTGCTACAAAAAGGATTGGGCTACCTTGCTGCACTTTATTTACCGTTACCGTTACTTGCTCGTTGCAAATTATCTTATTATCAAACTACCTGTTACCAACAATTTCAGTGCTTGCAGAAATTACCTTGCTGAAAACCGCTTGTCGTTTCCTTCTGATCCTCGTTGGGTTCGACATTCTTACTTATCGAAAGGACTAAGATTGATCCTATACTTGTGGGTCAGCAGGGCTCTGGCTTGGTCGACCCTACGCGTGACTCTAGGCGGACGGTGCCAACAGATGTAGAAGAACGATAGGAAATGGATGGGCACCGTTAGTCGCCGAGAGGAACTCTATGGAATACCATGTTTCGTTCGTCTCATCCTCAAACATCAGGCAATGCAAGGACATAAAAGGACAGAATGATTCTTGCTGCTAAAGTGCATAAGACTCTGCAGAGTGGAAATCTAATAGATTAGTCGTGTCCCCGGTTACGGACATCTGAGCCACTGTAATTTGATTTATGTGGAACTCTCAACACCAAAATAATTCATTAATTGTTGGGTTAATAATGATTTGGATATGAGACATTGGTTGGCGGAACCATCTCATTAACAATAAATACTTTGTAGTAATTACAAGCAAGTCCTTTTGTTGTAGGAAAACAAATTCTTTTCGCAAAAACTTAAACTTATAGCCCCACGGCCAAAATTTGCATATAGAGATAGCATGTTATTATTATTTTTCCTATCCGTGACTTGCCGACATATTAAAAAATGCTGACCTACATGTCTGCAACGTCGCATTGTTGTAGAGGGTTATTCCGATCAGGAGTGAGGCTACGATCTATGCTCGGTGATTGCCCTTTGGGGTCGAATGGACATGCTACCTTCTATACTATCCACAGTAGTTTATCTCATGAGTTGGCCTTCAGCCAAATTTATTCTGACGTAATAAGGACTCTAATTATTCTGATGTAATAAAGACTCTATATGAGATTTAGTGTAATAAATCAGGTCTGATTGAAATTTGATATTTTCATCAATGTACTATGTCTGGCAGCATGATCTTGGGATAGTATAGATACATAGAGACTTGACCGTTTTGGGGCCGGGTCGCTACATGGTAGACCTTGAGGTGGCCTCTAAACCTTCACAAATGATATGATAATCCACTAGCTTGGATGCTCACTAGTGGCCGGAGAGTCTTCAACTCTCATATCCACCAAAACCAATTAGGGGGTTAGATGCTCGTTCACCAACATACATATCACTTATCACAAAAATGCAAGGAAGGGAAGAGAGGACGAGCTATACAAATAGGGAGGCCCCACTGTTGCCCATCGCCAGCTGATGACCGCCTCCAAAGACATCGAGGAGAGAAGATCATATCAAACCACATTACATGAGGCGTAAGGTTTCACCTCTTAACTCAAACATGCAGACCATTCACGAGTTGGCGAGACTCCTCTTAGTTGGTTTTTTAAATTTTCACCAAAGAATTCGATCTCTCTGGCTCACACCTAAATATATATAGAGTTCGTCCCCTCTTCAGCCCCTTAAAACCTATGCATCACCTAGTGTAAAAAAGATCACCCATATTCCCTCCTTGGCAAGCACCCACATTCCATTACATAGCAATCACGACTATCATCTCATCAATATCGTTTCCTCATAGTGCCTCTTCTTGCTTCAATTTCTCAAGCTCCAGCTCTCATTTTCCCTTTGTCCACCAGAGACTGTCGTGCATATACCATCCTAATCTACCATCCATTTTCTTATAGAGCAAAGAAAGTTCAAATTACATATTCTTCTCATGCTGTGAACAACGAAGAAGAGGAGTTCGAAGGCTTCGATTTACAATTTTGGATGAACCAGCCAGGCTTTAACAACCTCGTGCCTACAGCGTGGAGCGAGTCGACGAAGGAATCTGATTGCATTAATTGTTTTCACCAGAGGCTTCAAAACACTATAATGCTCTACAACAATGGAGTGCATGGAAGATCGGCAACATCAGGGAGCAAATCATGCTAGCCAAGGAGGTCATTTTTCACTTGGAAAGGGTGATGGACGTTCATACACTATCGGTTGACGAATGTTGGCTCAACGTAGATATCAAGAAAAAACTACTGGGGCAGAATCTCGTAACACTAGGATCAATGAGGGAGACGCGAATATCACATTTTTTCACAGTCAAGGGGCACAATGTCGAAGAGTAATACAATCTTCAAGCTTTGTAATGGCGAAGTGGTCGGTATTGACCATGGGAGCATCCTAATGTTGGCACTCGATCATTTAGCATGTGTTGGTCACCCCTGCTTCAGGAAGCATCTAAATCAATCTCAATGTTCTTGGGCTACAAGAGGTGGATGATACGTCTCCAACGTATCTGTAGTTTTTGTTCCATGCTATTATAGTATCAATCTTGGATGTTTCATATGCAATTATTATATGTCAGTTTTTCAGACTATCCTATTAACTTAGTGCCAAGTGCCAGTTGCTGTTTTTTTTGCCTCTTTTTGGTTTTCCAAGAAATCAGTACCAAACGAAGTCCAAATGCCATTTATCTTTTTGATGATTTTTTTGGACATAAGAGATCCTAAAAGCTTCAGGAGGAGACTAGGCGTGCAATGAGCATGCAACAAGGCACCTGGGCATGCCCAAGTCCCTTGTGGGCCCCTCATGGCTATGGCTGACCTACGGGTCCATAGCTATAACAACCCCTCGTGCCCAAGTCCCTTTTGAGTCTTCTCTGAACTTTTTTATGCATGATTGTTATAGCTTTGTATTTATCTCTGACCTATCTGTTTGGGTTGGCCAACTAGATTGATTTATCTTGCAATGGGAGAGGTGCTTTGTGATGGGTTTAATCTTGCGGTGCTCTATATCCTAGTGACAGTAGGGGATAAGACATGTATTTGTATTGTTTCCATTAAGAATAAAACAATGGGATTTATTCATATTGCTTGAGTTTCTACATCATGTCATCTTTCTTAAGGCGTCACCCCATTCTTTATGAACTTAATACTCTAGATGCATACTGGATAGCGGTCGATGTGTGGAGTAATAGTAGTAGTAGATACAGGTAGGAGTTGGTCTACTTGTCTCGGACATGATGCCTATATACTTGATCATTGCCTTGGATATCATCATAACTATGCGCTTTTCTACCAATTTCCCAATAGTAATTTTTTTACCCACCGTATGCTTTTCGTTCGAGAGAGAAGTCTCTAATGAAAACTATGGCCCCCGGGTCCATCTTTATCATATATTAAAATACAAAAATACCTTGCTGAGATTTATTTATTGTTATTTTATTTTGTGTTTTTATTTATCTATCTATCACTACGAGATTTGAGCCTTGCAATGAACTGCCAAGGGATTGACAACCCGTTGTTTGCGTTGGGTGCAAAGATTTATTATTTTGTGTGTAGGTGCTGTTCACGAGATCTTACATGGTTCTCCTACTGGATTGATAACCTTGGTTCTTAACTGAGGGAAATACTTATCTCTATTGTACTGCATCATGATACGCCTCCAACGTATCTATAATTTATGAAGTAGTAGGTTACTCTCCTATTTACCAGTGGCCTGTTTTCCTAGGTCTTACTTCATGGGATATCCGGTCACATCTCTAGTCGCCTAGGTTTTTTTGACAAGGAAGACAGTAGGGGGAAAACCCCTACTGTAATATCATATATCTATATAAATGGGGAGTTTACATAGACATATCAGTTTTCTTTTTACATCACATTTTGTTGCAGCCAAACCTAATGTGTGGCAGCTCCACCAGTTGAAGAAAGAGAAGGATGCAATACAATAGAAGTACAAAAGGTGATCAGAGCAGCTCTATGTGCTGCTTTAACCCTATGTTGCAAGAGAGACAAGTCTTCTTTGAACCTTGTGAGCCAAGATCCAATACTGGGGGCCAGGCCTATGAAGTGTTAATTGTTTCTCTCCTTCCAAATACTCCACGCTGCTGTTAGAAATGTTTCATAGAAGAACGGGTTCGGCCAGCTTTCCTTCGTGTTTTGCAGAAGATCGAGGCAGCAGGAGAAAGTCGGCCAAGCTATGTTGAGTCTCGTCCAGCAGCTTTGACTAAAAGGGCATGAGAAGATCATGTGATCCACTGTCTCCTCAACATGGTGATTGCAGAGGCCGCAATTAAAATTGTTGCCAATATTATAATGCCTTCTCTTCAACATGTTGCGTGTGTTGAGGCGATCATGGAACATGAGCCAACCAAAAACTTTGATTTTCATAGTGCATTTAGACTTCCAAAGTTGGCAGAATGCTTGATGAGACCCCCATCCCTAAAGTAATTGTTGTAGTAGTCCCTTGGTTTGTAAAGCGTGCCCCCCAGGAATAGTGCCAAACATCATGCAATGATGTCGATGGAGAGATCCATGTTGTTTGTCTTTGTATTTCTTGGATCTCATCAAGGGCCAGAGGCGAGACAAGAAGGTGAAAGGTTTCATGCATGTCCATAGTGTCCATCATCTCGGCAACAGAAAGATCCTCATGCACAGCAAAAGAGAAAGCACGAGGATTTGAGATTTTTAGCACCTCTTCCTGCCAGAGATCTTTCCAAAAGAGGGTCAACACACCATCCACTATTTGGACTCGAGAAATGCCTTGGTTGATGTGGGTCAGTTTGAGAATGTCCTTCCACTAGAATGAACCAACGAGGTCAACACCATGTGGAATTTTGCCATCATAGTGATTGTCCTAGCTAAGGCTGACCCAGGGCACATCAAGTTTGTTGTAGAACTTGTGCAGAAATTTTAGGAGCAGGGCCTCATTATGAACTTTCAAATTGATAACTCCTAAACCACCTATCTTCTTTGGCCGACAAACCAAATCCCAAGCAGCCAAAGAGTTACACTTATCACCTTGTTCAGTTTTCTTAGTCTAGAGGCATCTGCGTCTGATCTTGTCAAGGATCTCAATGAGCTTCGGAGGAAATTTGAGAGTGCACATGGAAAATACCAGGAGTGACGTGACCGAAGCATTCAACCAAGATAGCTTGCCACCGTACGACATCGTCGCAATAGTAGGTGGTAGTTGCCTCTCTAACCTGCATACCAAAGGCATAAACTCTTGTATCGTAGGTCGTGTGGTGCCCAGCGGGAGGCCTAGGTATGTGAATGGCATCGATCCAACTGCACATCCAAAGATACTAGAAAGATTGGCCGTAGCAGCTGCATCCAAATTAATTGGGATCAACGTGGATTTGTGGAAGTTGTTGATCTTGAGGCCAATGGAGGAGGCATAATCACTAGCAAGATTGGCCGTAGCAGCTGCATCCAAATTAATCGGGATCAACGTGGATTTCTGGAAGTTGTTGATCTTGAGGCCAATGGAGGAGGCATAATCAGACAAAATCTGTTTAACAAGAGCAGCTTGTCGAGTACATGCAGGGAGGACAATAAGTGTATCATTGGCATATTGGAGGACTGGATATTCAGTTTGTCCAATGCACGGAAACGGTAGATCAAGCCTGCCTTGGTGGAAAGCATCGTTAATAGCTGCCTGGAGTAACTCTGCTGCAAGGACAAAAATTAACGGCGAAAGTTGGTCTCCCTGTCTGACCCACATCTGCATGGGAATTGTCGACCGGGTGCACCATTAAGAAGGACCGATGATCGGCCAGAGGAGAAGAGGCAATTAATCCAGGATATCTAGTGCTCATTAAAGCCCATATGCCGCATTATGTTAATCATGGGTGCATGTGCTACTGTATCGAGTGCTTTGGCAAAGTCGAGTTTGAGAAGGATGATCTCCCGTCCAGACGCATGACATTGATAAATGTATTGGTAAGCCCATGCAAGGCAATCTTGGATGGTTCTTCCCTTGAGGAAGCCATATTGGTTTAGGTGTACTAGCTAAAGAATTATGCGTTGTAATTGATTGGCTAGTAGTTTCGTCAGTAATTTCAGACAACAGTTAAGCAAAGTGATCGGTCTGTAATCACTAACAGTCATGGACGCGTTTACCTTGGGGATCAGGGTGATGAGGCCATCATTGATGCTGGTGATGTCAAGGTTTCCCTCATAGAATTGTGAGCAGAGCAAATAGAAATCGTGCTTAATGATCGACCAGCAAGCCTTGAGAAAAGCTCCACTAAGCACGTCAGGCCCCGGTGCACGATCAAGTGGCATTTCCTTGATAACTCCATCAATTTCTTCTCGATTGAATGGCTCAGTGAGAAGATCAAGGTTGTTGGCTCGTTAGATTATTGTGCTGTGGTTCCAAGTCTGGTATTCTATGTGGAATGTAAAAGTGCTTCCTTACCAGGGTGATCATCAATCACACGATCATCATCAGTACAAAACGAGGCGATGTTGTTCTTACGATAGCTTTCTGTCGCTATCACTTGAAAAAACTTAGTGTTTACATCACCAAACTTGATCCAACGTATGGTGCACCGCTTTTTCCAGTAAAGCTTCTGGTATTTGAGCAGTCTGATAAGATGAGCTTTAAGGATTTTCCTGAAGTTTATTTCTGGAATTGTGAGACAACGCTTGTTTTCCAGTTCGTCAAGTTCAGCAAGGACCTCATTACAATTAGTGATTGCAATAGTAAGCCGAGAGATGTGCTTACTCCAAATATTAAGAGCATGAAGGAGGGCTTTGAACTTGTGAGATAGAGTACCCGCAACATTTTTATAGGACACTGGTTTGTCCCAAACTTGCTGCACAACATCCAAAAACCCTGGGTGCAAAATCCAATATGATTCAAAGCGAAAAAGCTTACTTCGAGGGTTGTTGGTTTCGATGGTAACCACACAGGGTATATGATCCGAAACTGGCTTGCCGAGGGGTTTTACAAGGGTTTTGGGATATGAATGGGTCCAGTGTAAAGAGGTGAGAAACTAATCTATTTGCTCAAGAAGTGGATCAGGTTGCATGTTACTCCATGTGAAAGATCTATCTTGTATCGGAAGCTCAATAAGTTGTTGCTTGCGAATAATATCGTTAAAAGTAAAGCTGTCATTTAGGTTCCCTCCAGGTTTATTGCAGTTATCAGGCGCTCTCATATAATTAAAATCACCTAATGGCAACCAATCATGAGCATTAGGAATCTAGACGTCATATAGCCAAGATGTATACGCCAAACGATCATCACCCGCACATGGACCATATATATTAGCAAGTGACCAGGTCTGTGAGGACTGAGTGCTGACGAAACTGATGACTAACGCAAAGACATCAGAAAAGACGACCGTGCCCGCAAATAAAGCGCTTTTCCAAACAGTAAGGATACCGCCAGAGGATCCGCGGGAGGGAACAAAAACAAAACGATCAAATTGTTTAGGGAAACAAGTTTTAAGGAATGCAAAAGATACTTCAGGCATTTTAGTCTCCTGCAAGCAAACTACCGCACAACCACTTGAGATGATGGCATTAGAGAGAGGCAACTACTTCTTCTCGGAATTGAGACCCCTGATGTTCCAAGATAGGGCATTCCAGCATCGCAGAGGTGACATGACAAAGGCAGTTACTCCAGGGAGGAAGAAGCCAGCTGCCCCTGATCATTAGAGGGGCCAGCAGCCGACGAGGTGGCAAGCAGAGCTTCAGAGGTTAGTTCATCTTCAGGAATGGCACACCTGTTGACACAAATCTCAACCAGAGTGGAAATTGGGGTTGGAGGAGGGACTGCATCATCGATCCTAGGTGCACTGCTGGAAGAGCCAATCGAAGGAATGATACGAGGCTTAACCTTGGAGGAGGCCACACGCGTATCTTTGGGAGCATGAGTCTTGAAGCCGTTAAATTTGTTGGAGCGTTGACTGCGCCTGACCTCTGCGGTAGAGATAGGAGCTGCAGCCCTAGAACGCCTGGCCCGATGCACATTAGGAGCTGGTGGAACCACAAGGTCAGTCGGTATGGGTGCAGAGGGCGGATCAGACAAAATAGTGCTAGTTCCAACAGTAGATTCAGAAATCCCTTCAATGTCAGCATTGTTCTGTCCTTCATTATCTTCAGAAATCTCCTCAATGACCATAGTAGACGTGTTAAGCATGGCACGACTGTCAGATTGCAGCTGTGAGAAGTGAAACCCTGTATCATCCAAAGAAACTCTGACATCCACAGAAGCAGAATTGTTCCTCAGACCATATCCCTCACTCCAAGGGCCAATATTTGCAATAATTGGGTGCATGGCATTGAAAATGAAGCTGTTAAGCTACTGTCTGGGAATGGGATTATTCATAAGAATGGCCAAGAGCTCATCCCCATGCGCAGACATACCAAACCGAATTCCCTGAGCATGAATGTCCACAGTAACTGTTAGAGAATCAGGCACCACAGCATCAGCAGAGAGAGCAACCTCCAATGAGGGTAGGATCCCTATATCAGACTGAGTAGAGCTGGAACTATCAGAAGCAGTGATAGAATCATTCCAGGTCTGAAATGGATTGTCAGTGAGATTGTCATCCGGCACCAGTCCATGCTGGACAGTCAGGCCTTGTGCAGATAACCACGCTTGATAGTTCATCAAGTGAGGGGGCATTGGAGGCAACTGCACAGGTTGAGGAGCCGGCCAATGGCCCCATCCTCCATTGTCTTGCACATCCTATATGGTGCTTGCGAGGTCAAGTGACCAAAGTAAAACACAAGTAGTCAAGCTCGGATAAAAGGTATCTTAAAGCACGCAGAGAAGGAGATGTATTCGAATGTTCACTTTCTTGGAGGGAAAGCTAGTCACTGCGAGAGAGGTGTGAGACCAAGGCTCACTTTCTTCTCCTTGAGCCTTCACCACAAAGGTGAAGCCCAACTACACATGGTATGTAACATCCCAACTTTCAATTTGGAATGTCTTACAATTATAGCTAAGCATCTATTGCATAATGATTGAATTGAGGTGGAATTTGAATTTTCAGAGGCCTTGGAGTTCAATTTGAATTTTTGACTTCAGTTGAAAATGGCATTTGAATTTCATTTAAAAAATTTCTGAAAAAATACTTTGATCAAGAAGTATGAGAGGAGGTAACATGGCACCCCAAAAATCAGAAGAAAATAATGCCAAAAGGAATTGAGTTCAAATTTGAGTTTATTTGGAATTTTCAAAAATAATGATTTTTATAAAGTTTACATTTTGCCTATGGGAAATAGTTCATCTTTTAGGATTTATTTTTTCTTATAATTTTGATATATAATATGTACATATAATATTTTACTTTTATTTTATACTATTTCTTTTCTTCTCTGTGTAGAATTAAAAAAATCTATTTTTTTAGAGTAGCCGTAGCCCATTAGACGCGCCCGACCCAGCTGGCCAGCGCAGCCCACCGCCGCCTCGGCTTGCCTCGGTCGCCCGACCGCATCGCCCTCTCCCTGTGCCCGCTGACCAGTGGGGCCCGCACCCATCTTCTCCCTCCGCACGCCAAGCTGGAGTCCGGCTCGCGCACGGCTGCACCCTCGATTGCCAAAACCCTAGCCCGAGTCGACCCCTCCCCAAGAATCCTGTCTTATAAATACCTGGCCAAACCCTCTCCCGAACCCCCTAAACCCTACGTCCAACACCACCCGTAGCCCATGCCCACGCCAAACTGATCTCACCGGAGCCAAGGCCGTCCACCGCCGAATTCGTCGTCGGTAGGTCACCCCGAGCCCCCTTCTTCTGCCAATCGGTTTATCTTGAAGCGTCGCTTTGATTTGACATTGTTTCGTCACATAGATCGCACCGGAGCCACACCTTCGTCATCACCGTCCACTGCCGGATCCACAGCTCAGCCGAGCTTCGGCATCGCTCTCCGGTCGCCGTCCATCACCCCCGATCTTCATTAACAACACCCTGAACTCGTCTCGCTCCACCGCATCTGACCGACGCCACCGCGGATGCTGACAACCACCGGAGCAGCCTCGACATCATCGCCCGAGCCACACCGCCGTCGTCCACCCTGATGTAAGCCGCCGGACCTTTTCCACCGTTAGATCACCGCTCAACGGCCTAGATTAGATCAACGAAGAGTTAGTTTTTTTATAGATCGGTTTTATTACTGTTTATATTCGGTATAAATCGAACAGAACCATTATTTTTTTCTTTTAATCGCAGTATTTGAATTCCATACATACCAGTCGTCTGCCCTGTTCGCTCGCGCGCGCGCACCCCGTAGGCCAATGGACACGCCACACATAGCGATGACCCGATCTGTAGTGTTTTTTAATTTTAGTTTCTGTTTATAAAACATAATAGTTACAGTTTTAGAAAATTAATATCTCCTAGGTTTTTTAATGTTTTTAGGTGATTATTTTTGCATTGAGTTAGGCATTTTACATAGTTTCTATAGATAACAAGTTTGACTATATTTGAAAATTTTGAATTTGAATTTGCATGAATTTTCTCAAATCACTAGATTGGCTATATTTTGACCTAGGAGTATTATTTTTGAGTGATTATTTTTGCCACTAGTTCCATGTGACTTTGTTTATCAGTAGGATTTAATTGGTGAATTTTAGGATTATTTAAAACTAGGTTTTAATGAAAATAATACTATTTTAGTTTTTTGTAGGTTTTGTGCTATTTCTTTTGATTTTAATTGCTTTAAATTGTTTTCTTATGTTCTTTTTGACATATTAATTTTGTTTCTGTTAAGTTAACAATAGCAATTTTATTTGTAGTAAAAGTTATTTTTGTATTTTATTTTTTGATCTTACTAGAAAACCTGTTTTGAGCATAATAGGAGTTTTATAAATGAATGATTATTTTTGCACAATTTTTTGTTGTTTTTTCTTTCAGTTATTTAGTAAAAACTTTATTTTGCTTCTGTTATAATTTATTATTGTTACAAAATTTATTTGTGGCTTGTTTTACTTGTAGAGTAGAAAGACTTTGCTTTAAGTTTTAGTGTTTTGTTTGGTTTTGATGTTAGCTTTCTTTGTGCCTTTCATTGATTGTTTTATTATAAGTGTTTCCTGCTATTGTTGTATAAATGTGTATGATGGCGTGCTTATGTATGTCTTGTTTGTTTTGATAGATTACTCGGAGTGCGAGGCTTGTTATTACAAGTCTTTAGAGTTTGAAGATTATAACCAAGGCAAGTCATTTGATCACGTATTTTATTATCTATGATTTTTATGACATTAGTTGTTATCCTCCCCACCATGCATGCAAGTAGGTGAATTTGATTTATATTCTTGAGTAGTATCATGTGGTAGGTTGAACCCAAATCCCCTTGTTACCAATGCCTGAGAACATTGTAGTTACTTTGCTATGCCTAGTAGACGGGGTTGGTTGAGTGAATTGCACGGGAGTTGTGAGAGTTAAGTTGATGACTACAACCCCAAGACTTCAAGATCTCAAGAGGACTTCAATTCACTACTGGGTGGAGGACGGATGGAAGGGCACCCTGGAGTACCTAGTGGTTGACCCAAGGATGCATGCAGAAGCGCCATGACATCTTGCGAAAAGCTTCACCCAGGCACGAAGAGAAGGATGGATATACCTTAACCGGAAGCTTACCCGTGCAGCCACAAGTCACTATGGGCTTGATACGTCCATTTTGCATCATGTTTTCCTACTATTATTTATAATGTTTTATGCATAATAACACTTTATGGAGTAATTCTCATGCCTTTTCTCTCATAATATGCAAGGTTTACACAAAGAGGGAGAATATCGGCAGCTGGAATTCTAGACCTGAAAAAGCTGTCAGAGATACCTATTCTGCACATCTCCAAATGAGCTGAAATTTTACGAAGAATTATTTTGGAATATATGGTAAATATTGGAGAAAAGAACTACCAGAGGGGGCTGCCAAGTGCCCACAACACACTAAGGCGCCAGCCCCTCTAGGCATGCCTTGGTGGGTGGTAGGAAACCTAGTCCACCTCTAGTGCCCATCTTCCGGTATATAAGGTATTTTGACCTAAAAACAAATAAGGGTAGGACTTTCAGGACGGAGCGCCGCTGTCTCGAGGCGGAACTTGGGTAGGAGCACTTTTGCCCTCCGGTGGAGCGATTCCGCCGGGGGAACTTCCCTCAAGGAGGGGGAAATCAAACCCATCGGCATCACCAACAACCCTCTCATCTTTGGGAGGCAAAGTTTCAACAACACCATATCATATCGAACACTATTTCATCTCTTGTGTTCAATCTTTGTACTGGAACCTCAAATTGGTACCTTTGGGTGACTAGTATTGTCGATTACATCTTGTAGTTGGTGCTAGATGGTTTATTTGGCGGAAGATTATATGTTCAGATCCATTATGCTATTTAATGCCCCTCTGATCTTGAGCATGAATATTATTTGTGAGTAGTTACCCTTGTTCTTGAGGTCATGGGAGAAGTCATGTTGCAAGTAATCATGTGAATTTGATATGTGTTTGATATTTCGATGATATGTATGTTGTGATTCCCTTAGCGGTGTTATGTGAACGTCAACTACATGACACTTCACACTATTTGGGCCTAAGGGAATGCATTGTGGACTAGTTATTATATGGTGGGTTGCTAGAGTGACAGAAGCTTAAACCCTAGTTTATGCGCTATTCCGTAAGGGACTAATTTGGATCCATATGTTTAATGCTATGGTTAGATTTATCTTAATACTTCTTTTGTAGTTGGGGATGCTTGAGAGGGGGTTAATCATAAGTGGGAGTCTTTCTCAAGTAAGAACAACACCCAAGCACCGATCCACCCACATATCAAATTACCAAAGTAGCAAACGCGAATCTAACCAACATGATGAAAGTGACTAGATGAAATTCCCATGTGCCCTCAAGAACGCTTGGCTTATTATAAGAGACCATTCCAGCCTATCCTTAGCTACAAAAAGGATTGTGATACCTTCCTGCACTTTATTTACCTTTACCGTTACTTGCTCGTTGCAAATTATCTTATTATCAAACTACCTGTTACCAACAATTTCAGTGCTTGCAGAAATTACCTTGCTGAAAACTGCTTGTCGTTTCCTTCTGATCCTCGTTGGGTTCGACATTCTTACTTATTGAAAGGACTAAGATTGATCCTATACTTGTGGGTCATCAAGGCTCTGGCTTGGTCGACCCTACGCGTGACTCTAGGCGGACGGTGCCAGCAGATGTAGAAGAACGATAGGAAATGGATGGGCACCGACAGTGGCCCAGAGGAACTCTATGGAATACCATGCTTCGTTCGTCTCGTCCTCAAACATTAGGCAATGCAAGGACATAAAAGGAGGGAACGATTCTTGCTGCTAAAGTGCATAAGACTCTGCAGAGTGGAAATCTAATCGATTAGCCGTGTCCCCGGTTACGGACATCTGAGCCACTGAAATTTGATTTATGTGGAACTCTCAACACCAAAATAATTCATCAATTGTTGGGTTAATAATGATTTGGATATGAGACATTGTTTGGCGGAACCATCTCATTAACAACAAATACTTTGTAGTAACTACAAGCAAGTCCTTTTGTTGTAGGAAAACAAATTCTTTTCGCAAAAACTTAAACTTATAGCCCCACGGCCAAAATTTGCATATAGAGATAGAATTTTATTATTTTTTTCCTATCCGTGACTTGCCGGCATATTAAAAAATGCTAACCTACATGTCTGCAACGTCGCATTGTTGTAGAGGGTTATTCCGATCAGGAGTGAGGCTACGATTTATGCTCGGTGATTGCCCTTTGGAGTCGAATGGACTTGCTACCTTCTACGTTTTCTGAAGTAGTTTATCTCATGAGTTGGCCTTCTGCTGAATTTATTCTGATGTAATAAAGACTCTAAATATTCTGATGTAATAAAGACTCTATATGAGATTCGGTGTAATAAATCAGGTCTGATTGAACTTTGATATTTTCATCAATGTACTGTGTGTGGCAGCATGATCTTGGGATATTACAGATACATAGAGACTTGACCGTTTTGGGGTCGGGTCGCTACATGGTAGACCTTGAGGTGGCCTGTAAACCTTCACAAATGATATGATAATCCACTAGCTTGGATGCTCACTAGTGGCCGGAGAGTCTTCAACTCTCATATCCACCAAAACCAATTAGGGGATTAGATGCTCGTTCACCAACATACATATCACTTAACACAATAATGCAAGGAAGGGAAGAGAGGATGAGCTATACAAATAGGGAGGCCCCACTATTGCCCATCGCCAGCTGATGACCGCCTCTAAAGACATCGAGGAGAGAAGATCATATCAAACCACATTACATGAGGCGTAAGGTTTCACCTCCTAACCCAAACATGCAGGCCATTCACGAGTTGGCGAGACTCCTCTTATTTGGTTTTTTAAATTTTCACCAAAGAATTCGATCTCTTTGGCTCACGCCTAAATATATATAGAGTTCGTCCCCTCTTCATCCCCTTAAAACTTATGCATCACCTAGTGTAAAAAAGATCACCCATACTCCCTCCTTGGCAAGCACCCACATTACATTACATAGCAATCACGACTATCATCTCATCAATATCGTTTACTCATAGTGCCTCTTCTTGCTTCAATTTCTCAAGCTCCAGCTCTCATTTTCCCTTTGTCCACCAGAGACTGTCGTGCATATACCATCCTACTCTACCATCCATTTTCCTATAGAGGAAAGAAAATTCAAATTACATATTCTTCTCACGCTATGAACAACGAAGAAGAGGAGTTCGAAGGCTTCGATTTACAATTTTGGATGAACCAGCCAGACTTTAACAACCTTGTGGCTGCTGCGTGGAGAGTGTCGACGAATGAATCAGATTGCATTAAATATTTTCACCAGAGGCTTCAAAACACTATAATGCTCTACAACAATGGAGTGCATGGAAGATCGGCAACATCAGGGAGCAAATCATGCTAGCCAAGGAGGTCATTTTTCAGTTGGAAAGGGTGATGGACGTTCGTACACTATCCATTGACGAATGTTGGCTCAACGTAGATCTCAAGAGAAAACTACTGGGGCAGAATCTCGTATCACTAGGATCAATGAGGGAGACGCGAATATCGCATTTTTTCATAGTCAAGGGGCACAATGTCGAAAGAGTAATACAATCTTCAAGCTTTGTAATGGCGAAGTGGTCGGTATTGACCATGGGAGCATCCTAATGTTGGCACTCGATCATTTAGCATGTGCTGGTCACCCCTACTTCAGGAAGCATCTAAATCAATCTCAATGTTCTTGGGCTACAAGAGGTGGATGATACGTCTCCAACGTATCTGTAGTTTTTGTTCCATGCTATTATAGTATCAATCTTACATGTTTTATATGCAATTATATGCCATTATATGCCAGTTTTTCAGACTAACCTATTAACTTAGTGCCAAGTGCCAGTTGCAGTTTTTTGCCTATTTCTGGGTTTCCAAGAAATCAGTACCAAACGAAGTCCAAATGCCATGAAACTTTTTGATGATTTTTTTTCTGGACATAAGAGATCATAGAAGCTTCGGGAGGAGACTAGGCGTGCAACGAGCATGTGACAAGGCACCTGGGCATGCCCAAGTCCCTTGTGGGCCCCTCGTGGCTATGGCTGACCTACGGGTCCATAGCTATAACAACCCCTCGTGCCCAAGTCCCTTTTGAGTCTTCTCTGAACTTTTTTATGCAGGATTGTTGTAGCTTTGTATTTATCTCCGACCTATCTGTTTGGGTTGGCCAACTAGATTGATTTATCTTGCAATGGGAGAGGTGCTTTGTGATGGGTTCAATCTTGCGGTGCTCTATATCCTAGTGACAGAAGGGGATAAGACATGTATTTGTATTGTTTCCATTAAGAATAAAACAATGGGATTTATTCATATTGCTTGAGTTTCTACATCATGTCATCTTTCTTCAGGCGTTACCCCATTCTTTATGAACTTAATACTCTAGATGCATACTAGATAGCGATCGATGTGTGGAGTAATAGTAGTAGTAGATATAGGTACGAGTTGGTCTACTTGTCTCGGACATGATGCCTATATACTTGATCATTGCCTTGGATATCATCATAACTATGCGCTTTTCTACCAATTTCCCAATAGTAATTTGTTTACCCACCGTATGCTTTTTCTTCGAGAGAGAAGTCTCTAGTGAAAACTATGGCCCCCAGGTCCATCTTTATCATATATTAAAATCCGGAAATACCTTGCTGTGATTTATTTACTATTATTTTATTTTGTGTTTTTATTTATCTATGTATCACTATGAGATTTGAGCCTTGCAATGAACTGCCAAGGGATTGACAACCCGTTGTTTGCGTTGGGTGCAAGTATTTATTATTTTGTGTGTAGGTGCTGTTCACAAGATCTTGCATGGTTCTCCTACTGGATTGATAACCTTCGTTCTTAACTGAGGGAAATACTTATCTCTATTGTACTGCATCATGATACGCCTCCAACGTATCTATAATTTATGAAGTAGTAGGTTACTCTCCTAATTTACAAGTGGCCTGTTTTCCTAGGTCTTACTTCACGGGATCTCCGGTCACATCTCCGGTCACATAGTTCTTTTTCACAGGGAAGACAGTACGGGGAAAACCCCTACCGCAATATCATATATCTATATAAATGGGGAGTTTACATAGACATATCAGTTTTCTTTTTACATCACATTTTGTTGCAGCCAAACCTAATGTGTGGCAGGTCCACTAGTTGAAGAAAGAGAAGGATGCTATACAATGGAAGTACAAATGGTGATCAGAGCAGCTATATGTGCTACTTTAACCCTATGTTGCAAGAGAGACAAGTCTTTTTGAATCGTGTGAGCCAAGATCCAATACTTGGGGACAGGCCTCTGAAGTGTTGATTGTTTCTCTCCTTCCAAATACTCCACACTGCTGTTAGAAATGTTTCATAGAAGAACGGGTTCGACCAGCTTTCCTTTGTGTTTTGCAGAAGATCGAGGCGGCAGGAGAAAGTCGGCCAAGCTATGTTGAGTCTCGTCCAGCAGCTTTGACTAAAAGGGCATGAGAACATCATGTGATCCACTGTCTCCTCGACATGGTGATTGCAGAGGCCGCAATTAAAATTGTTGCCAATATTATAATGCCTTCTCTTCAACATGTTGCGTGTGTTGAGGCGATCATGGAACATGAGCCAACCAAAAACTTTGATTTTCATAGTGCATTTAGACTTCCAAAGTGGGCAGAATGCTTGATGAGACCCCCATCCCTGAAGTAATTGTTGTAGTAGTCCCGTGGTTTGTAAAGAGTGCCCCCCAGGAATAGTGCCAAACATCATGCAGAGATGTCGATGGATAGATCCACGTTTTTTGTCTTTGTATTTCTTGGATCTCATCAAGGGCCATAGGCGAGACATGAAGGTGAAAGGTTTCATGCATGTCCGTAGTGTCCATCATCTCAGCAACAGAAAGATCCTCATGCACGGCAAAAGAGAAAGCACGAGGATGTGAGATTTGAAGCACCTCTTCTTGCCAGAGATCTTTCCAAAAGAGGGTCGACACACCATCAACTATTTGGACTCGAGAAATGCCTTGGTAGATGTGGGTCAGTTCGAGAATGTCCTTCCACCAGAATGAACCAACAACATGTGGAATTTTGCCAACATAGTGATTGTCCAGATAAGGCTGACCTAGGGCACATCAAGTTTGTTGTAGAACTTGTGCAGAAATTTTAGGAGCAGGACCTCATTATGAACTTTCAAATTGATAACTCCTAAACCCACTATCTTGTTTGGCCGACAAACCAAATCCCAAGCAGCCAGAGAGTTACACTTATCACCTTGTTTAGTTTTCTTAGTCTAGAGGCATCTGCGTCTGATCTTGTCAAGGATCTCAATGAGCTTCGGAGGAAATTTGAGAGTGCACATGGCAAATACCAGGAGTGACGTGAACGAAGCATTCAACCAAGATAGCTTGCCACCGTACGACATCATCGCAATGGTAGGTGTCAGTTGCCTCTCTAACCTACACACCAAAGGCATAAACTCTTGTGTCGTAGGTCGTGTGGTGCCCAGCGGGTGGCCTAGGTATGTGAATGGCATCGATCCAACTACACACCCAAAGATACTAGCAAGATTGGCCGTAGGAGCTGCATCCAAATTAATCGGGATCAACGTGGATTTGTGGAAGTTGATCTTGAGGCCAATGGAGGAAACATAATCAGACAAAATCTGTTTAACAAGAGCGGCTTGTCGAGTACATGCAAGGAGGACAATAAGTGTATCATCGGCATATTGGAGGACTGGATATTCAGTTTGTCCAATGCACGGAAACGGTAGATCAAGCCTGCCTTGGTGGAAAGCATCGTTAATAGCTGCCTGGAGTAACTCTGTTGCGAGGACAAAAATTAACGGCGAAAGTGGGTCTCCCTGTCTGACCCCACATCTGCATGGGAATTGTCGACCGGGTGCACCATTAAGAAGGACCGATGATCGTCCAGAGGAGAAGAGGCAATTAATCCAGGATATCCAGCGCTCATTAAAGCCCATATGCCGCATTATGTTAATCATGGGTGCATGTGCTATAGTATCGAATGCTTTGGCAAAGTCGAGTTTGAGAAGGATGATCTCCCGTCCAGACGCATGACATTGATAAATGTATTGGTAAGCCCATGCAAGGCAATCTTGGATGGTTCTTCCCTTGAGGAAGCCATATTGGTTTAGGTGTACTAGCTGAAGAATTATGCGTTGTAATCGATTGGCTAGTAGTTTTGTCAGTAATTTCAGACAGCAGTTAAGCAAAGGATCGGTCTGTAATCATTAACAGTCATGGGCACGTTTACCTTGGGGATCAGGGTGATGAGGCCATCATTGATGCTGGTGATGTCAAGGTTTCCCTCATAGAATTGTGAGTAGAGCGAATAGAAATTGTGCTTGATGATCGGCCAGCAAGCCTTGAGAAAAGCTCCACTAAACCCGTCAGGCCCCGGTGCACAATCAGGTGGCATTTCCTTGACAACTCCATCAAGTTCTTCTAGAGTGAATGGCTCAGTGAGAAGATCAAGGTTGTTGGCTCATTGGATTATTGCAGACAAGTCAAATTTCATGTCACATTGTGTTGTGGTTCCAAGTCTTGTTTTGTATGTGGAATGTAAAAGCACTTCCTTACCAGGGTGATCATCAATCACACGATCATCATCAGTACGAAACGAGGCGATGTTGTTCTTACGATATCTTTCTGTCGCTATCACTTGAAAAAACTTAGTGTTTTCATCACCAAACTTGATCCAACGTATGGTGCACCGCTTTTTCCAGTAAAGCTTCTGGTATTTGAGCAGTCTAATAAGATGAGCTTTAAGGATTTTCCTGAAGTTTGTTTCTGGAATTGTGAGACAACGCTTGTTTTCCAGTTCGTCAAGTTCAGCAAGGACCTCATTACAATTAGTGATTGCAATAGTAAGCCGAGAGATGTGCTTACTCCAAATCTTAAGAGCATGACGGAGGGCTTTGAACTTGTGAGATAGAGTAGCCGCAACATTTTTATTGGACACTGGTTTGTGCCAAACTTGCTGCACAACATCCATAAACCCCGGGTGTAAAATCCAATATGATTCAAAGTGAAAAAGCTTACTTCGAGGGTTGTTGGTTTCGATGGTAACCACACAGGGTATATGATCCGAAACTGGCTTGCCGAGGGGTTTCACAAGGGTTTTGGGATATGAATGGGTCTAGTGTAAAGAGGTGAGAAACTAATCTATTTGCTCAAGAAGTGGATCAGGTTGCATGTTACTCCATGTGAAAGATCTACCTTGTATCGGAAGCTCAATAAGTTGTTGCATGCGAATAATATCGTTAAAAGTAAACATGTCATTTAGGTTCCCTCCAGGTTTATTGCGGTTATCAGGCGCTCTCATATAATTGAAATCACCTAATAGCAACCAATCATGAGCATTAGGAATCTGGACGTCATATAGCCATGATGTATACGCCAAACGATCATCACCCGCACATGGACCATATATATTAGCAAGCGACCAGGTCTGTGAGGACTGAGTGCTGACGAAACTGACGACTAACGCAAAGACATCAGAAAACACGACCGTGCCCACAAATAAAGCGCTTTTCCAAACAGTAAGGATACCACCAGAGGATCCGCGGGAGGGAACAAAAGCAAAACGATCAAATTGTTTAGGGAAACACGTTTTAAGGAATGCAAACGATGCTTCGGGCATTTTAGTCTCCTGCAAGCAAACTACCACACAACTGTCGGCGTTCTGGGAACGGGGGTCCCCAGACTTGCCTGCCTGTGGACTGCGGTGTGACTCAAAGGGGGCCCAGCACGGCCCATCTTCATCAACACAGACCCAAGACCCTCGCGAGGGGCCAAGCCTCGCTGGGCGGACGACACGGAGCTTCCTCAGGCATGGCCTCATCAGGCTGGCTCGCGAGGAGGCGGAGAGATCAAGGCGGGGTACCTCACGAGGTGCCCGTGATGCAAGCCATGACGACCAAGGGCGCCAGGCGGGTGCCAGCCCACGCAGTGTCCTCCTTTCCTCTTTGGTGCAAAGGGAGCAAGCGCAGGCGAGAGCATCAAGCAAAGGCACACGTTTCGGTGCAACGAGACCAAGACGAGCCCAACGGCAGGGAGGAAGTCATTGTGGAGCCCAAGCCAGCGTCACCACCAGAGCCTTTGGCAGGCGAGGACCAACTTTAGTCAGGATAAGTGTACCAGATGTTCCCCTTCAGAATGGCCAATTGTTGGCGCCCTTCCCGCTCAATATTTGGGAAGAGGCCCAGGGCCTTTGCCTATAAATAGGACTAGCCACCCCCAGGGTAGAGGGGAGAGGGATCGGCCAATCCAGAAACAAGCTGGGATTGGATCGAGTAGCATCACACACACACACACACACACACACACAGAGAGAGAGAGAGAGAGAGAGAGAGAGAGAGAGAGAGAGAGAGAGAGAGAGAGAAGGGTGACTGAACTCCTCCTAGCAGTTCATCGCCCCAGCCAAGAACAGACCCTCGCGAGGCTGTTCTTCCTTATATTGCTCATCATCATCAGCCCAAGAGGCAATCCACCAAACCACAAACTAGAGTAGGGTATTACACCACAATGGTGGCCCGAACTAGTATAAACCCTCTGTCTCTTGTGCTGTTCTTTCCATAGCTTAGATCTTAGCGAGGCGGTGGGGTGCAGGTAGGTAGAAGGCGAAATTTCGGCGCGCACCCCAGTGTTCAAACCTCAAGGGTCTGCCGGAACCCGAAATCCGACATTTGGCGCGCTAGGTAGGGGTGCGCCGGAATTCGCCTTCCACCGCCCCGTTCTCCTCCGACCATCGCGTCCATGTCTGACGCTCGTTGGGCCCGCACCCAGCGCCGAGCTGCTCTCGCTTCTCGCGTCGCCCAGACGGCTCCTGTCGGCGGGCGTCCTCGCCGTTCCCCGTCACCTGCCGTCAACACCGCCACCGGCCCGGCGGGAAACGAGCAGCAAGCGTCGTCTCAGCATCCGTCCGTGCGACAAGACGGCCGCACCGCTACTCCCTCGCTCACCCCAGCTAGTTCTTCGTCCCGCGCGCTTCATGCACCCATGGAGGCTCGAGCTGCGCTCATCGCGGCAAACGAGCTCCTGCGCTACCGTCCCGTCGACGACGTCTACGAAGAATGGCTCAACTGTGTCGCCGAGCTCGTCCGTGCCGCAGGGGGCTCTCCTGTGCCGTCCTTTCCGCTGCACCGCACCCCGCCCTGCGCGGGCGACGAAGCTCCGGGGGCGCCCCAGCCGCCTCCTCCTCAAGAAGGCGCCCTGGCTCCAAGGCGCATGGCCCCTGGGCGGAACCCGCTCCGTCAGGTGCCAACGCGGCAAGATCAGAGCTGCCAAGAAGTCCCTCACCCGCAAGAAGCTGCCCGGGCGCTCCCTGCTCCAGCACGTCGCGACCATGCTCCTGCTCCCGCACGTCAAGACCCCGCGCTGCTCCCAGCTACAGCGCATGGGGACCGGCAAGACCAAGCTCTCCATCACCCAAGGCCTCCCGTGGCCACAGCAGGCTGCCGGGCCTTCACCACCGAGCTACGCAGCGTCACGTGGCCCAGCAAGTTCAAGCCGGACCTACCTCCTCGTTGCGACGGCACGGCCGACCCTGCAGAGTTCCTCCAGCTCTATGAGCTGGGCATTGAAGCTGCCAATGGAGACGAGAAGGTCATGGCGAACTAGTTTCCCATGGCGCTCAAGAACGGGGCTCGCACCTGGCTCCTGAACCTGGCTACAGGCACGATCTCCTCCTGGGACGAGATGCGCACCCGCTTCATCGCCAACTTCCAAGGTACTCGCGACCGGCCACCCGCCGTGAGCGACATGCGCCGCATCAAGCAACAACCCGGAGAGACCCTGCAGAAGTACATCCAGCGCTTCAACAACGCACGCCTCAAGATTCCCAAGGTGACCGAGGAGGCCATCATCTCAGCCTTCTCCGACGGTGTGCGCGACGTCAAGATGAAGGAGGAGCTGGCGATGCATGAAGACCTGTGCACTTCCTTGGAGTTGTTCAACTTGGCGACCAAGTGCACCAGGGCTGAGGAAGGGCGTCTCTCACTCCTCGAGCTGCCTGCCGCAGACCCAGAAGAGAAGAAGCCCAAGGCCAAGGATGTGAAGCGCAAGGGGGCTGCCATGCTCGCGGCAGAACCAGACAACAAGTGGGGCAGAGATCAGCCCGAGTATTCTAAGGGCGGTCGGTACTGTGTGTACCACGACCTCCACACCCACAACACCAACGAATGTCAAGAGCTCTGAGCCATGCGAGAAGGAAGGATCGGCCGTCGTCCCGACCGCGGTGCCCGGGGCTACGGTCGAGGAGGAGGAAGGAACGCAGGACGCTGGGAAGACCGCGGCCCGCGCCAACGGTGGTGCGATCAACCTCGCGAGGACCGCTGGCAAGACCCGCCTCGCGAGGGAGACTGGAGGGATCAGCCTCTCGAGGATCGCCCACAAGGCAACGCAGGCCTCCCTCCGCTGCCGCCGCAGCCAAGGAGAAACGAGGACCGCCATCAGGACGAGGGGGTTGGGGGCTTCCAGGAGCCGCGCGCGATCGCCTGCATCCTGGGCGGGGCTCAAGCCCCAGCCTCTCAGCGCATCTTCAAGCAGTTCGCCCACGAAGTAAATGCAGTCCTCCCCAAGCTTGAAGGCACGCGCCCTCTCAGGTGGTCGGCGTGCGCCATCACGTTCAGCTCAGCGGATCAGCTCAAGTGTGCGGCCACAGCCAGAGTCCTCCCGATGCTTTGTTCCTCAATCATCAGCAATATGCTTGTCACCAGGACCCTCATCGATGGTGGGGCAGGGCTCAACGTCCCGTCCGTGGAAACATTCAACAATCTCCAAGTGCCCTACAACCAGCTTCAGCCAACCAAGCCTTTCTCCGGAGTCACCGACGGCTCCATGGTCCCGATTGGGAAGGTCCACCTCCCTGTCACCTTCGGGGTACGCGACAACTACCACACCGAGCTCATCGACTTCGACGTCGCTCACATTCGCCTGTCGTACAACGCCATCCTTGGGTACCCAGCGCTGGCCAAGTTCATGGCCGTAACTCACCACGGCTACAACGTCCTCAAGATGCCAGGCAGTGGCGGAGTCATCACGGTGCCCTGTGAAGAGAAGGATGCAGTGTGTTCCCTGGAACGAGCCTTTCAGGCCGCATCACTGGAAGACCCGGATCGCGGAAGCAGGAGGCTTCCCGAGACCACCCCCAAGAAGAAGAAGACATCGTCCGGCCCGGCCCCTCAGGGCCCGCGCCTGCCCAGGGGGAACCTCCTTGCATCGCATAGGAAAGCGCGCCCGGCGCCCTCCTCAGGCAGGGCTCGGGGGCTCTCCCCTGGAGGGCCACCGACCTGGCTAAGGTCACGAGGGAGGTGCTTGGGCACCACCTGGAGGGGTGTTTCGAAGCACGTTTCCCTCAAGAAGGAGTAAGGCAAGGAGGGCCAGACCCTCAGGAGTTTGTCAGCAAGGCCATTCAGGAACTACAGGAGTCAAGAGTCATGAGAGGCGGCTGCCGCCTACCAGCTGTGGCTCCCCATCCAGGCGAGGATGGTGGGCTGCGCGTCTGCATCGACATACCAGGGCTCAATCGAGTCGCCTCTCTGGAGCGCCTCTGGCCCTCGCGAGTGGGGCGCTGCAAAGGTCCACCCCACAACTACATTCGCATGCCTTACGGCTTGCCGAACGCGGCTGCCATGTACCAGTGCCTCATGAGGGGCATCACGGAGGCTCAAGAGGCCAGGCGTTCCGCAGCCTTGGCGGAGATGGAGATGGTCCGCGAGGAGCCACCAGCGCCTCTGGAGCCTCCCAAGGCCCCTGGGCCTGGGGGCTCGTGAGGATCGGCTTCCGCAGCCCACCGAGTCTGCTACACCAACACTCATTCGTCCTCAACATCATCAGGTGACATCTTTCAAGTTTCATTTCCAGCTGGGAGCGCCCCCAGGGCTGCATCATTCCCAGGCCGCGTGGGTCCGTACCTGCGGCATGTATCCCTTTTATTTCATGTCATTAGCTTACTTTGTTGGGGGCGCCCCTCGGGCCGCATCATCCCCAAGTCGCTCGGTCCAGACCCAGCGACATGTATCCCTTTTGCGCTTATTTCCGGCTATGCGTTCAACCTACCATGCTTGATTATTTGATGCCGGTCCACGGCACCTCTTCTTCTCCATGTCGACCACTTGCACGTTAAAGGGGGGTACCTGAGCATCGCGACTAAGGGCTCTTACTGGCTCTCTAGCCCTCACCCTCTGGCCTTGTCCACGGCATCGCTACCTGGCATACCAGCGATGGCTGAGACCAGCTCGAGGGCCGGGACCCGAGGAAGTAGAGTGCAGGCATCTAACCAAATTTGCAGGAACACATCACAAGATAAGGCCCAGCGCCAGGCGCAACCCGCCTAGAGGTAGGTCCCCGTGAGTCCCGCGCTGGCTCACGGTTGCCCAGATACACCTCGCCAGGCCCTATCGTGCCAGCCACGTGTCAGGGCGGGGCTGTCCACGCCCCGGGGGCTCCTCCCAGAGGGGAGCCCCCTCCCACGTACCAGTGGAAGCACCATGCTCCGCGCTGGCTGACGACACTGCCGAGGAGCGGCTATGCCCGTACACATACGGAAGCGCTATGCTCCGCGCTGGTGATAAACAACTCAGGGTGGCCTCCGAGCCGCATCAACCTCAGGGAGCCCAGAGCTCAGTGTCTAGCCTCATCGTAACGCCTCCCCTCGGGAGTGCCGCGCGAGGGGGCTGGGCACAGGGGCTGCGCTTGGGTCACGCCCAGACGCACGCCACCCAGCCAGGCTCCCCCGGGCCTTGTTCGTCGCGCGCCTCTGCCCGAGCGGAGCCAAGGTACGAAGGCCGTTAGAGCGTCAAGGGGGACTCCTGAGCATCGCAACTCAGGAGCCTAACTAGTCACGTAGCCCCTCACTCCTTAGTTCTGAAAGGCTAACGGCGGTTGAGGTATGCGCGGGGCCGGGCTCTGCAGACGTAGAACGGTAGATCCACCCACATCTCACCTCCCTACTTGTTGTTCGTGCGCCAAGGGGGACTCCTGAGCATTGCGACTCAGGAGCCTAACTTGTCACGTAGCCCCTCACTCCTTGGTCCCGTCCTGGTTTCCGGTCGGGGCTAACGACGGCCGAGGTATGCGCGGGGCCGGGCTCTGCCGGCGTAGAACATAAGCAAGTAGGAAGGAAAAGCGTAAATTTCAAGGAATTCAAAAGCAATATTACAGTCCACACTGTTATCTCAATGCGAAACGCAAGTTTAAACGCCTCCCCAAGGCATGATACATGTGCAGAAATTGAAGGCAGGACAGGAGCCACAACGGAATCACTTGACGACGGTGGAGCAGCGTGGAGTGGGTTTGCCTCATGGAGCAGTAGGGTCGGCAGTGCCTCGCTTCGGCTTGGTGCTGAAGGCCCGAAACTTCCCCAGCAGAGCCTCCGCGCGACCCTTCACGGCCTCGGCAGCGACAGCGGCACACTCGCCGCTTGCTGGCTCCCGCTGGCTGTCGAGGTCGACGCTGGGATCGCGAAGGTAGATGTGGGTGAGGACCCGCGTCAGCGCTGCAGAAGACAGGACATGCGCCTCGGCCGCGGCCGTGGGGCCAAGGCCAAGGGCGACATCTTCAAGAGCACAAACCAGGAAGGGAAGCAGCTTGGCGGGGCCGTCCTCGGCGCCAGCCAGCCGGCTCTCTAGGACGCTGTCGTAAAGCATCCTCAGCAAGGAGCGAGCCTTTGCCTCCATCTCCGTGAAAGCCACGCGGTCCTCGGCAAGGACCTGGGCCTTGTCGTCCAGCTCGACCTTCCTCGCCCCCAACTCCTGCTCCAGCGCGCCTAGGCGATCACGGCGCTTCCTGAGCTTGGCCTCCCGGTCCTTGACGGCCGCCTCGCGAGCCTTCACGCCTTCTTCCTGCTCTTGGCGAAGGCGGGCCTCTTTCGTGAGCTGGTCCCGCAGGCCTTGCAGCTCGTCCTCCAGCACCTTGCAGCGACCACGGACGTCGACCACCTCCCCCAGGGCTGCGTCACGAGCAGCCTTCGCCTCAAGGACGGCCTGCCTCTCCTCATCGCTAGCCGTCAAGGCCTGGACCAGCGTCGCCCGAATTGAAGCGTAAGAGCGAATCCATCCTGAAGCCAGCTCCAAGCGCCCGGCCACCAAGCAAGGGTCAGCGCCAAGAAGATCCTGCCATAGCCGGTCCAGCTCAGCAACATCACGATCCAGAACGGCAGGAGGAGTCGGAGAGACAGCAGTCGGTGGAGTAGGAGGAGAAGGCGGCAGCACGACCGCAGCATCCTGAGGCGGAGCCTGCTGTGCCCCAACGGCTGTGGTGGCGGCAGCAGGCAAGGGCACCTCGAGAGTCGCTTGGGCCATTGGGGCTGAGCTCGCCCCAGGCCTCGCGAGGACGACCGGGCAGGAGAGGCCCGTGCGTCACAGTCACCTTCCTTCGCGGGCAGAGGCGCTGCCCCGGATGGAACCTCAGGAGCTCCCTTCGGCTTCTTTGCTGAGGGCGCCAGCCTATCCAAGAGATGCGGACGTCAAGCCTCAGCAGCAGAACAAGAAATAAAGACAAGAATCAAGCGCTTACGGGTCATCGCCAGTGAGCTCAAGCAGCCTCCGGCCAAATTTGAAGCCCGAAAGCTGGCTGGAAGGGTCAACATCGGGAAGCTCGGGAGCGGAAGGCGCGTCTGCGGTCCGCCTCGGTGCCGGGGTAGACCCGCAGGAGATCAGCCCGGTCCTGTCCTTCTTCGGGATCGGGGGCAAGCTCCCGCTGCCCTGCTCGTCATCATCCTCGTCGTCATCGCTCGGAGAGAGGCGGAGAGCGCGGGGCCGGTGCCGGGGGAGGGGAGCCCTCAAATCTCCGTCAGTCGCCTTGGAGTCAGGCCCTTTTTCCCGCTCCCCTCCTTCCTCCTCTTCGCTGGAGTCGTCGGAGGACACGTCCACCGGTTCCTCGGGAGCTTCCGTGGGCACGGGTCCGTCCCCGTTGAAGACGGGCATGGACTCCACTACCTGCTCCCAGCCGTCGCGGAGGAACAAGGGTGTAGGAGCGCCCTCCAACCTCGCCACATCGCCCCCGACCAGAGATTGGAGGACCGCAGCCAGATCTTCGTCGGCCAAGGCTGCGGGGCTCGGATGGGGCCTCCACATCAGAAGTGAGTACTGCCGAAGCGGAGCCAGCTGGTGCTCCAGGAATTCCCTCAGCAGTGACGCGCCGGTCAGCCTCGCCGCCGCCATGTTGGTCGGCCTCAGATCCGCGTCCATCTTCTCCAACACCAGCTTCGCGCGGGGGTCCGCGAGCTCCGCTCGACCCCAATCGCTAGAGCTCGTGGGTTGCTCTGTGGGCAAGATCAGCCGAGGGTGGATGCGCCCAGCATCTGCCAAAACCCACTTGCTCCTGAAGCCCTCAATCCTTTTCCTAGGGTTCGAAATGGCAATGGCGCCACCGTACGCGACGAAGCTCGCGCACGCGGAAGCAGGACCACGGGAGGTCCGGAGGTAGAAGTAGTGGCGCAGCAAGGCCACTGAGGGCTGCACCCCAACGTGAGCCTCGCAGTAATAGGCGAAGATTGCCAGGAGAAGGACGGAGTTGGGGTGGAGATGCAAAGCCTGTAGCTTATAATGGCGGAGGACAGAGAAGAAGAACTCGGAGAAGGGAGGCACCAGGCCAGCAGCAATGGCGCTTACAAAGAGCGGATAGAAGGTGCTCCCTTGGCCCTCAGGGGTGGCGGAGCCGGCCTTGAACACCTTCGCCCCGTCGATGCCCTGCGCCGCCGCCATCCCGTGCAACCGGGCGAGGCTCGCCTCCGACACATTCGGCGAGTTCAGGGCAGACGAGTACCAAGCTCCGGCCGGGGATTGACGAGGCGCCATGGCTTCCTAGGTCACGCGGTTGAAGTAGATCTGGAAATTTTGGAGAGGCGCAAGAAAGGGGATCTGAGCAGCAACCGGAGAAAGCAAAAAAAGCAAAGCCTAGGCAGATGCCGCTCCTTTATAAACTCGCGCGGTTGCTGAGGCGCTCAAGTCCAATCAACCGCCATGCGGTGCCCAAGGCCGCAGGCTGTTAGGGCCCGCGGCGCTTTGCCCTTGCCCTTTCGCCTCCCTGCACGGCCAAGTCCGGGCGCACCTTGGGCCCGGGGGCTACTGTCGGCGTTCTGGGAACGGGGGTCCCCAGACTTGCCTGCCTGCGGCCTGCGGCATGGCTCAAAGGGGGCCCAGCACGACCCATCTTCATCAACACAGACCCAAGACCCTCGCGAGGGGCCAAGCCTCGCAGGGCGGACGTCAAGGAGCTTCCTCAGGCACGGCCTCATCAGGCTGGCTCGTGAGGAGGCAGAGAGATCAAGGCGGGGTACCTCACGAGGTGCCCGTGACGCAAGCCATGACGACCAAGGACGCTAGGCGGGCGCCAGCCCGCGCAGTGTCCTCCTTTCCTCTTTGGTGCAAAGGGAGCAAGCGCAGGCGAGAGCATCAAGCAAAGGCACCCGTTTCGGTGCAACGAGACCAAGACCAGCCCAACGGCAGGGAGGAAGTCATTGTGGAGCCCAAGCCAGCGTCACCACCAGAGCCTTTGGCAGGCGAGGACCAACTTTAGTCAGGATAAGTGTACCAGATGTTCCCCTTCAAAATGGCCAATTGTTGGCGCCCTTCCCGCTCAATATTTGGGAAGAGGCCCAGGGCCTTTGCCTATAAATAGGACTAGCCACCCCCAGGGTAGAGGGGAGAGGGATCGGCCAATCCAGAAACAAGCTGGGATTGGATCGAGTAGCATCACAGAGAGAGAGGGAGAGAAGGGTGACTAAACTCCTCCTAGCAGTTCATCGCCCCAGCCAAGAACAGACCCTCGCGAGGCTGTTCTTCCTTGTATTGCTCATCATCATCAGCCCAAGAGGCAATCCACCACACCACAAACTAGAGTAGCGTATTACACCACAATGGTGGCCCGAACTAGTATAAACCCTGTGTCTCTTGTGTTGTTCTTTCCATAGCTTAGATCTTAGTGAGGCGGTGGGGTGCAGGTAGGTAGAAGGCGAAATCTCCGCGTGCACCCCAGTGTTCGAACCTCAAGGGTCTGCCGAAACCCGAAATCCGACAACAACCACTTGAGATGATGGCATTAGAAAGAGCCAACTGCTTCTTCTCGGAATTGAGACCCCTGATGTTCCAAGATAGGGCATTCCGGCATCGGAGAGGTGACATGACAGAGGTAGTTACTCTAGGGAGGTAGAAGCCAGCTGCCCCTGATCATCAGAGGGGCCAGCAGCCGACGAGGTGGCAAGAAGAGCTTCAGAGGTTAGTTCATCTTCAGGAATGGCAGACCTGTTGACACCAATCTCAACCAGAGTGGAAATTGGGGTTGGAGGAGGGACTGCATCATTGATCCTAGGCGCACTGCTGGAAGAATCAATCGAAGGCATGGTACGAGTCTTAACCTTGGAGGAGGCCACACGCGTATCTTTGGGAGCATGAGTCTTGAAGCCGTTAAATTTGTTGGAGCGCTGACTGCGCCTGACCTCTGCGGTAGAGATAGGAGCTGCAGCCCTAGAACGCCTGGCCCGATGCACATTAGGAGCTGGTGGAACCACAAGGTCAGTCGGTATGGGTGCAGAGGGCGGATCAGACCAGAACAGTGCTAGCTCTGGCAGTAGATTCAGAAATCCCTTCAACGTCAGCATTGTTCTGTCCTTCATTATCTTCAGAAATCTCCTCAATGTCCATAGTAGAGGTGTTAAGCATGGCACGACTGTCAGATTGCAGCTGTGAGAAGTGAAAGCTTGCATCATCCAAAGAAACTCTGACATCCGCAAAAGCAGAATTGTTCCTCAGACCATATCCCTCACTCCAAGGGCCAATATTTGCAATAATCGGGCGCATGGCATTGAAAATGAAACTGTTAAGCTACTGCCTGGGAATGGGATTATTCAGAAGAATGGCCAAGAGCTCATCCCCATGTGCAGACAGACCAAACCGAATTCCCTGAGCATGAATGTCCACAGTAACTGTCAGAGAATCAGGCACCACAACATCAGTAGAGAGAGCAACCTCCAAGGAGGGTAGGATCCCTAGATCAAAATGAGTAGGGCTGGAACTATCATAAGAAGTGATAGAATCATTCCAGGCCTGAAATGGATTGTCAATGAGATTGTCATCCGACACCAGTCCATGCTGGACAGTCAGACCTTGTGCAGATAACCACGCCTGATAGTTCATCAAGTGAGGGGGCATTGGAGGCAACTGCATAGGTTGAGGAGCCGGCCAATGGCCCCAGCCTCCATTGTCTTGCACATTCTGCACTTGGTCATGACCAGCATTGTTGTCAGCTTGAGGCACTCCATTCTGAACCAGCCAGTTGTGGACCTATTGTTGATACAGCTGCTCTGCCGTGAGCTCCGGACCGAACTGAGGGTGAGGATTACAGTCTGGTGCAGGAGGTTCTTCTCCCGTCGGTAGAACTTCAGGCAGCAGGTCATTCCAATCATTGCTGCGCAAGATGGTGACCTGCACCGTCCAATGCCGGGCGCCTCCTAGTTGCCACACCATGAAACTTTTGGGGATTAGGCGGAGACAAATGACACGAGCCTTGATCAGCATGAACCTACGATCCTGCCTTGGATTATACCATGAAGCCAAGGACCCATACCCTCCCAGCGCTTTGGTAATGTAGTAATCCGTTTGATAATCATATGGGAATCCAAAAAACATCAGCCAGACCTCTGGACCAAAGGAGGTAGTGCGACGATTGAGCGCCTCGTTGTGAGGCACAAATGAAATCAGCAGATCTTCAGACTCTAACTCAATAGGCGTAGCTACTGCAGTATATCTTAGGAAAGAATCCGTGAACCCAAATATCCCAATCCCGAAAGGATGGTCACTGACCTCAGTGGTGAATAGCTGCAGTTCATGGAGCGCCACCATGAACTGATTGCAGATGATGGTCCGGCGATGCAGAGGCACATATTGGCTGGATTCTGCAATTGCCAAGTAGTCATGGTTTAGAGGGTCAATGGGGCAAACCACCATGCCGCTGCGAATAAGACAATCCGCTGGGTCGGGCTCGACGGTGAATCCCGGCGGAAGGAACGGAACCGGATTCAGCGGGTAGTTCGCCATGGCCGCTGAGGGAGTAATAGCATTAGATTCCATTGCTCATAGGGAGTGATCTATTCATTAGACTCCCTAAGTGCGTAAGTAAGATTGTCGTTCTTCTATTCTCCCATTGATCATAGGGAGTGATCTATTATACTTTGTGGGAACCTTATTCAGGACATGACATAATGTCAGTATAGCCTCCCCCACCATGCCTTGGAAAAACCCGATGTATCTAACATGACGTTAACCAAATATGTTAGTGTATATTTTTTTCCTTTCGACAACCCATTTTGACTGGGTGAATAGGGAGGCATCCTCTCATGAATAATATCATGTTCCGCACAGAAGGAATCAAACTCATTCAAGAAGTAATCTCCACCATGATCTAACCAAACTCGTTTAATTTTCTTTTGAAGTTGATTCTCAACTTCTGCCCTATATATTTTGAAGTAGTGTAGAGCCTCACCTTTAGTATTTAACACATACACCTAACAATATATAGTGGAATCATCTATCAATGTCATCAAGTATTTTTCTTTCCATCTTTAGTCAACACACCATTCATCTCACGGAGACCAGAATGTATGAGCTCCAATGGTGGCAAGTGTCTCTCCTCCGCGGGCTTGTGAGGCTTGCGAGGTTGCTTTGGTTGCACACATGCACAACACTTAGAATCTTTGGCTAAAGTGAAACTCAGGATTAAATTCAACTTAGTTAGTGTGTCATACAACCAACATTAATGTGGTAAAGACATGAATGCCCAATGTCAGATTCATTATATTCGAATGAATATGGCCCACGACTTTATTACAAAAACCCTTAGAGAAAGGTGGAACAATCCTCCGCATTCGTAACCTTTTCCAATAAAAATCCGTATTTCAAAATAAATACTTTATTAGGCTCGAAGAACAACTTAAACACCTTTTTACAAAGAAGGGAGCCATTGACAATATTCTTCTTGATGGCCGGGGACATGTTGCACGTTCTTTAGCTGCACCCGAAGTAAACTTCAGATCGACTGTAACGCCCTCGATGCGGCTATATCTCCCACGTGTCGAAGCACGACTTAGAGGCATAACCGCATTGAAAGCAATGTCGCAAGTGAGGTAATCTTCACACAACCCATGTAATACATAAGGGAAAGAGATACATAGTTGGCTTACAATCGCCACTTCACGCAATACATGAGTAAAGCATTACATCAAACAGATACAATCAAGGTGCGACTACGGAACCAAAATAAAAGAAGACTACCCCAAATGCTACACAGATCCCCGATCGTCCCAACTGGGCTCCACTACTGATCAACTGACATGAAGCAACACAATGAACAAGATCTTCATCGAGCTCCTCCTTAAGCTCGGGTGCGTCACCTGCACGGTTTCATCGGCACCTGCAAACTGGTTTTGGAAGTATCTGTGAGTCACGGGGACTCAGCAATCTTACACCCGCGAGATCAAGACTATTTAAGCTTATGGGTAGGAGAAGGTAGTGAGGTGGAGCTGCAGCAAGCGACTAGCATATCTGGTGTCTAACATACGCAAATGAGAGCGAGAAGAGAAGGCAAAAGCACGATCGAACAACTATGATCAAGAAGTGATCCTAGAACAACCTACGTCAAGCATAACTCCAACACCGTGTTCACTTCCCGGACTCCGTCGAGAAGAGACCATCACGGTTACACACGCGGTTGATGTATTTTAATTAAGGTCAACTTCAGGTTCTCTACAACCGGACATTAACAAATTCCCATCTGCCTCATAACCGCGGGCACGGCTTTCGAAAGATAATACCCTGCAGGGGTGTCCCAACTTAGCCCATTATAAGCTCTCACGGTCAACGAAGGATATTCCTTCTACCGGGAAGACCCGATCAGTCTCGGAATCCCGGACTACAAGACATTTTGGCAGTAATAAAACAAAACCAGCAAAGCCGCCCGATTGTGCCGACAAATCCTGATAGGAGCTGCACATATCTCGGTCTCAGGGCACATCCGGATGAGCTGTCCGTACAACTAAAACCAGACCTCAAGTTGCCCCAAGGTGGCGCTGCAAAGGGCTCTAGTTTGGACCAGCAATCGAAGGAGAACTGGCCCGGGGGGGTTAAAATAAAGATGACCCTCGGGCTCGCGAAAACCCGGGGAAAAAGGCTTAGGTGGCAAATGGTAAAACCAAAGTTGGGCCTTGCTGGAGGAGTCCTATACAAAGCGAACTATCAAGGGGGTCCCATAAATCACCCAACCGTGTAAGGAACGCAAAATCAAGGAACATAACACCGGTATGACGGAAACTAGGGTGGCAAGAGTGGAACAAAACACCAGGCATAAGGCCGAGACTTCCACCCTTTACCAAGTATATAGATGCATTAATTAAATAAGAGATATTGTGATATCCCAAAATAATCATGTTCCAACTAGGAACAAACTTCATCTTCACCTGCAACTAGCAACGCTATAAGAGGGGCTGAGCAAAGCGGTAACATAGCCAATCAACGGTTTGCTAGGAAAGGATGGTTAGAGGTTTGACATGGCAATATGGGTGGCATGATATAGCAAGTGGTAGGTATCGCAGCATAGACATAGCAATAGAGCGAGCATCTAGCAAGCAAAGATAGAAGTGATTTCGAGGGTATGGTCATCTTGCCTGCAAGGTTCTCAGAGTTGTCGAAGGCTTGATCCTCTTAAGTGTTCTCAACAGGTTCCTCGGTTACGTACTCGTCTCCCGGCTCTACCCAAAACAAGAACACAAGCAAAGGAACAACTATCAACCACGATGCAATGCGCAATCAACATGATGCAAAACATGACATGATATGCGAGATGTGGTATGCAATGCATATGCGTGCTCCGGAAGGAAAAAAATGAACAAGGCATGATCCTGGAAAACCAAGTATGCCACTGGAAAGGTGAGGTGATTTAGGTTGAAATCGATATAAAGATCACCGGAATCGGATGCACGGTTTGCAAATGACAAGCAAAACAAGAATGACATATTTCTGCGTTTAACAACATGATGCCACTTAGCATGCAACAAGAAATTAAGCTACTGCACCCAAACATATCAGAAAAGCTTATGGCAGTGATCTACTCAAGATGCTTGACAAAAGATGAACACTAAGCTACGGCTAAATCACACCACAATAGGTTCAAACAAGCATGGCAAAAGTGCAAAACATATCAGCTTCACAGACTTAGTGAAAATACTATCATGCCAGAAATTAACATCAGGATGACATGTTTAGAGCAAGGAAACAACATGCTACAGGAACAAGACATAGCAAATTATGGCATGGCATGAATCTACTTAAAGCATTGAACGAAAGTCCCTTACTGACCATGAGCAAAAAAGGACCAGAAAATATGATAGCACCCATGTCAAATAAGCAAGTTTCGTTACAGTTTTCAGACTTATCAGAAAACTGGACATGTCAAAAAACAGATAACAAGTAGGCATGTTTACGAGCTCGATGCACTCACTACAGAGCATTGCATGATAAACTAAGCATACATTCACCAAGCAGACATGGCATAGAAGCTAGACATGGCAAGAACAAAATCATATCATGCAAGGATCAACTACAACAAGCTTGGCGAAATCGAATAACATGTAAACAATCTGCCAGAAACATTTTATAGCAAAATTAGAGCTCGATTGACTCAAGCTATGGCACTCCATAATTACAAACAAAGGCATGGATGGATATAGCAAATCCATATGTTCAAAACACCCTTACTGATCATGCTCAAAATAGGCATAGATCTCTCTGTAACAACATGAACACATGGCATAAAAATAACAGCAGGACACGACTTAGTAAAATTACAAAAAAACATTATCATCCCTAGTTTGCATGCTTGTGCTAGTCACCACAGAGATCACAAAAATAAATGGCATACACCCCTGGAAAGATAGAATGGCATATTACAAGACACATGTAGGACTCAACTTCATAGGGTGCACACATCAATCATGGCAAAAATGACAAAAGTGCATCTACTGAAACAGATCTGAAACTAACATCACATAGCCCTCTTCCAACAGCATTTCGGGCATCAAGATGAGCTCAAATGAAAATGATGCAATGAGATGAAATGTTATACTCAACTAGACGAACAATTTGACATATTACACGCATGAAACAGAGCAGTATGCAGCAAGTTATGATGCGATGAACATGTAACAAAAATCTGACAAAAAATGACTTGGAGGAATTTGGGGGGGAAGGAGAAGTCAACCCCCAAATCGGATCTGGGCCGCGGATCGAGGCGGCGGCGCGAGCTCGCCGGAGTTGCGGGATGCGGCGGCCGGAGCTGGAGGAGGGGGCCGGGGCATGCGTGGGTCGCCGGGGAAGGCGTCGGGTGGCGGGGCCGGCGAGCGGAGACGGCGACCGCGGGACGGCGGCGCGGCGGAGGCGGCGGGAGGCGCGGCCGCGGCGGCGGGCGGAGGCGGCCGGCGATGGAGGGCGGCGGCAGAGCGGCAGCCACGGCGGGGAGCGACACCAGCGCGGTGGCGGCGCACGGCCGACGGGGACGCGGGAGGCCGAGCGCGGCGCGGGAACCGCGGGCGGCGGCTCGGGCCCGGAGGGCCTGCTACGGGCTCGCGGGCCGGCGGCGCGGGGCGGCGGCGGTTGCCACGTGGCGGCCCTTGGTTGGCCGCGGGCGGCGGCGGGACTTTTTCCGGATCGGGCCGGACGTGTCCGGCGGCGGAGAGGGAGCGGGGCTAGGGTTTAGGGGTGGAATTGATCCGGGATTTCGGGGGAGAGGGTGTTTTTATAGGTAGGAGGGGCTAGGAGGCTCCAAATTGAGCACGGTTTTCTCCCACACGATCGTGATCGAACGGCGATGGACATGGGAGTGACTTAGATGGGTTATTGGGCTGTTTTGGAGGGGTTTTGGGCTGCAACCCAAAAGAGGCTTTCACGGTTACCCGGTTAACCGTTGGAGTATCAAACGACCTCCGAATGACCCGAAACTTGACAGGCGACACCAGCGTGGTTTAATACCCGCTCACGGAAAAAGGTAAAAGGGGACGCCGGGGAACATAGGAGCGCCGGATTGCAAAACGGACAACGGGGAAAATGCTCGGATTCATGAAACGAACACGTATGCGAATGCGATGCACATGATGACATGACAAGAAATGCATGACATTGACAAAATGCAAAATGACGGGAAACCCAACCACGGAAGGAATATCATATCACATTGCCGAAAATGGCAAGAGTTGGAGTTACAAATATGGCAAGTTACATCCGGGGTGTTACATCGACCATGCTAATACCATGAACAGAAGCACTCACACCATTCCCTATTAGTACTAACCCATCTCATGTGGCCAGATAAGAAAAGAACATCGATATATGAGCATACACATGAATATTTGCACATGTATGAACCCACCAATCGGTAGACTGACAGAGCGATAACATAGTAAATGAATTGACGTAACCACATACCCCATTATGATTGTTTTTCATGGTCACGCTGACAGACTTGGAGTCATATCTTGGCTTCTTAAACTTGTTCGGGCACTTATTGGCCCAATGACCATCGTCACTACAAGTGAAGCAACAATCTTTCTTCTCGTCCTTCTTGAAGTTCTTCTTACCCTTCCTTTTGACGTCAATATTCTGCTGGACCGTTCTTTCCCTTGAACTTGTGGAAGTTCTTCTGTACCATATTAGTGACAAAAGATCCCTTGACCCCTTTACCGTGTGAGTCCTTTTCTCTCGAATTCTGCTCAACACTCAGATGATCGATGACAACCTCTATTGAGAATTCACATCCTTGATCTTTCAGAGTAGTAGCAAAGCTCCTTCAAGGAGACAATTTAGCAATTATGCATCCCGCAACAAAATTTCCCAGTAACTCACACTTAAGGAGCTCGAGCTCCTCAACGATGTACTATATCTCATGAGCCTAGTCCAATACATGGCGGTTCTCAACCAACTAGTAATCATGGAACTTCTCCATGGCATACATCTCGGTTCTAGAATCGACTGCACAATTTAGGTTTGAGTGCATCCCACAAGTCCTTGGCAACCTACATACATAGATATTTGTCACTAGATTATCTTTAATCAAACTCAGTATGGATAAAAAAGACGATGGTGGCCTCCTTGAACGCCTTATCCCGATTAGGAGTAATCGTTCGTTCAAGAGTACCACCAGCGACCCAGAACATGTTCATTGTTGTGACCCATAAGGTAGTTTTGGTCTACTAATGCTTAGAATGTGTACCCGTAAATGGGTTCAATTTCAGTGTTGCAGCAACGCTATGAATCAAAAATTGCCTACAAACACTAGATTCTAGAATGTTGGAATAATTAACACTTTTTATTAATCTAATTCAGGAATAAATCATAAGCATGGCAATGAAATTATTAAACTCATCCTGATATGTTATCATGCAGGCACATACTACACACATAGCAGAAATATCTACATAAATAGCTACCACGACCAACATAAAAATAAACGGGAGAGGGGCAAACGAGTTATACCCTCTAGTCGGCCAAGTCATAGCCGCAGCGACGGTCTCTCGACAACCTTCTTCTTGGATTTGGTGGACATGGTGATGTCGAAGGAGATGAGGACGTTGATGAACTAGTAGACGAAGATGAATAATGAGAAGCAGTCGTGTAGGAGATGCACCCAAAAACCTAATCACCCTTCTCCCGGTGCATGATTGCAAAGGGTGGGGTTCCGAAGGCCTCTCCCAACAATCGTGCACGTGGTGGATGGGATGGGATCGCAAGAAGCAGTGGTGGCGAGCCAAATGACGGTGGTTAGTGCGCGAGGAGGTAGAGCAGATGTGATCTGACCTGGGTTTTCTACAAAGAAAAAATGTTTTAAATAAGACATTTTTATTTAGTGAAATTGAACATGGTCAGCAAAGTTGTTTCTTTATTTTTATTTTCCCTGTAGTTAATAGTAATTTCAATTTCATTAAGAAAAACTAACTAAATAAATGGAAAATGGAAATTAATAGAATGACAATATTTTATATTATCCATTTCAATCTTTTTTAGTATCCAAAGGAAAAAGAAAGAAAAGATGGATTGGGTTGAACCTCAGAGTCATTAAAAATTTAGTAAACCACATTTTTTAAATAGAAATTCAATTTAAAGGGGTATCCAAGCTAAATCAGGCCTTAGAAATCAGAGCAGAGCTCAACTCAATCACAAAACACGGCGTGCGCTAGGCGGGCGACAAGAGAGGCGTGCGCGGGAACTACTCCTTTTAGCTTTAAAAGCATGTGAAGAGAATCATTATAAAGGGGTCTTTTTTTGCGAAACGCTTATAAACGGGTCTTAACTCTTCTTCACTTGTGAGGTGGGACTAAATTTTCCATGAGCATGTTATAACACCCAACTGAGCACTTGGAGATTTTTCTAAAATTGCTTCATGGACTTAAAGCCGCTCGCGCGATACACAGTCTAAGGCCTCGTTCGATACACAGTTAAGAAAACCAAAGGAAAGTAAAAAAAGTACAGGAATGCAGTGACTTGTATAGTGCATGCTGAAATATGGGATGGGCTTTAGGCCCATCTAGCAATTTCTGAAAACCTCTAAGGGCCCGTGTGGGTTATATGGCACTAGGTGTAGTGGGAAGTTTAGTCCTACCCCGCTAGTGGAGAAGGAGTTGGACCTCTTTATAAGGGATTGTCTTCCACATGCTATTGGAGCTTGAGAAGAGAAGAGGCCCTCGCGCACTCCTCCTCTGCCGCTCTCCATGCCACGCCTTGTCACGACGCACCGCGGGTTGCGGGAATGAGCCGAGCTTCGCTCACACCCACGTGCTTATTTTTCCCAGTCACTAACGGAGCGTTTCTGATAACTGGGCCACGATTTGAGACGTCAGATCATGGGCTGTCATAGCCCCAAGTACGCAAGTACGAGAGTGTTGTCCTTCTCTTAGCCCATTTCTCATAGGGAGTGATCTCATTATCTTTTGTCGGAACTTTATCCAAGACATGACATGCCGTCAATATAGCCTCCCCCCACTATGCCTTGGATAAACCCGATGTATCTAACATGGCGTTAACCAAATCAGTTAGAGTACGGTTTTCCGCTCGGCAACCCCGTTTGACTAGGGTGAATAGGGAGGCGTCCTCTCATGAATAATGTCGTGTTCCGCACAAAAAGAATCAAACTCACTCGAGAAGTACTCTCCACCACGATCTGATCGGACTCGTTTAATTTTATTTTCAAGTTGATTCTCAACTTCTGCCTTATAGAAATTAAAGTAGTGTAGAGCCTCAACTTTAGTATTTAACAGATACACATAGCAATATCTAGTGGAATCATCTATCAATGTCATGAAGTATTTCTTTCCACCTTTAGTCAACACACCATTCATCTCACAAAGATCGGAATGTATGAGTTCTAATGGTGGCATGTGTCTCTCCTCCGCAGCCTTGTGAGGCTGGCGAGGTTGCTTAGTTTGCACACATGAAAGGCACTTAGAACCTTTGGCTAAAGTGAAACTCGGGATTAAATCCAACTTAGCTAGCTGCATCATAACACCGAAACTAATGTGACAAAGACGTGAATGCCAAACTTCAGATTCATTAACACTCGAATGAATATGGTTCACGACTTTATTACAAAAATCTACGAGGAAAAGGTGGAACATCCCTCCGCTCTCATAACCTTTGACAACAAATAGTCCATATTTAGTAACAAATAATTTATTAGACTTGAATACCAACTTAAACCCTTCTCTACATAGAAGGGAGCCACTAACAAGGTTCTTCTTGATGGCAGGGACATGCTGTACATTCTTCAGCTGCACCATCCTTCCCGAAGTAAACTTCAAATCGACCATGCCAACACCATCAACAGAAGCACTCGCGCCATTAACCATCAATACAGACCCGTGGCCTGTGAACTGGTAAGAAAAGAACAATGAAATGTCAGCACACACATGAACACCTGCACCTGTGTCCACCCACCAATCGGTGGGCTGAAACACTGAAAAGACAGTAAATAAATTACCGTACCGGCCAGATGCACATTCTCATTGTTGCCCACAATCATGTTGACAGACTTGGAGTCCTGTCCTGACTTCTTAAACTTGTTTGGGCACTTGTTGGCCCAATGTTCAACTGAACCACAAGTAAAGCAGCCCTCATCCTTCTTGTTCTTCTTGAATATCCCCTTCTTCTTAAAGTCGGTATTGTGTTGGACACCGTTGTTTCCCTTGCGCTTGTGGGAGTTGAAGTTCCTTTGGTTCACCAAGTTGGCGACATAAGTCCCTTAGGCCCCTTTTCTGTGCGAGTCCTTTGCCCTCGAATTTTGCTCAACACTCAGATGGCCAATGACATCCTCCACTGAGAATTTATGCCTCTGATGTTTTAGAGTGGTGGCAAAGTTCCTCCAAGAATTAGGGAGCTTAGCGATTATGCAGCCCGTGACAATCTTGCCCGGTAGATCGCACTTAAGAAGCTCAAGCTCCTTAACGATGCATATTATCTCATGAGCCTACTCCAATATAGGACGGTTCTCAACCAGCTTGTAATCGTGGAATTGCTCTATAATATACATCTTGCTCCCGGCACCGCCGGCCCCGAACTTAGATTCGAGCGCCTCCCACAAGTCCTTGGCGACATGCACATGTAAATATGTGTCAACCGGTTTATCTCGATCATGCTAAGAACTGCTCCAAGAAATACGATGGTGGCCTCCCTAAACGCCTTCTCCTGTTCAGGAGCAATCGTTCCCGTGGAGACACCGGCGACCCAGAACACGTTCATAGCCGTGAGCCATAAAGTGGTCTTAGTCTGCCAGCGATTAAAGTACGTACCGGTAAACTTATCCTGTTTTAGTGCAGCAGCAAAGCCACTTGACGAAAAATTCTTACACATAATAGGTTTTTGGATTGCTGAGAAAATAGGCAATTTTTTGACTAATTTAATCCAAAAATAAATGACTAGCATGGCATTGACAGAATTAATGATGTACTGATACTGATTTAAACAAGCTAGTACTACACAAACAGTAGATAGATCTACACATAATGGTAGTACTGCTAATACGGAAATAATCAACAGAGGGATAAATGCGTTATACCCTCCAGTAGGCCATGAAGAAGCTACTGCGGCGGTGGTAGCAGAAGAGGCGTCCTCGACGGCCTTCTTGTCGGCCTCGAGCTTCTCGGCGGCGAGACGGTCGGTGTCGGACTGATACATGGTAATGATGAAGGCGACGCAGACGTAGAGGAAGTAGTGGATCAGAGGCGAACAGTCACGCGGTCGCGTCCCGAAAACCTATTCGCCCCTCTCCCGTATAGGAACCAGAGGGGCGGGGTTTAAAAAACCTGCTCTCCCGTCGACCATGTATGCAGCGGACGGGACGAAGTCACCGGCGGCAGCAATAGCAAAGGAACGACGGTGGGCAGTGCGCATGAGCGGATGTGATTTGCTCATGGCGGCTAGGGTTAGGAGACTCCACACACTTATATAGGCGCAACCGCGTGGAGAGACGTGGGCTTGACCCACGTCCGAGTCCGTGACAGCCCACGATCCGATGCCTCAAATCATGGCCCAGCTGTCAGAAACGCTCCGTTAGTGACTAGAAAAAATAAGCGCGTGGGTGTGAGCTCAGCTCGGCTCATTCCCGCAACCCGCGGCGCGTCATGACGAGGTGTGGCATGGAGAGCGGCGGAGGAGGAGTGCGCGAGGGCCACTTCTCTTCTCAAGCTCCAATAGCATGTGGAAGACAATCCCTTATAAAAAGGTCCAACTCCTTCTCCACTAGTGGGGTGGGACTAAACTTCCCACTACACCTAGTGCCATATAACCCAAACGGGCCCTTAGAGGTTTTCAAAAATTGCTAGATGGGCCTAAAGCCCATCCCATATTTCAGCATGCACGGTACAAGCCACCGCATTACTGTACTTTTTTACTTTCCTTTGGTTTTATTAATTGTGTATCGAACGAGGCCTTAGACTGTGTATTGCGCGAGCGGCTTAAGTCCATGAAGCAATTTTAGAAAAATCTCCAAGTGCTCAGTTGGGTGTTATAACATGCTCATGGAAAATTTAGTCCCACCTCACAAGTGAAGAAGAGCTAAGACCCCTTTATAAGTGTTTCACAAAAAAGACCCCTTTATAATGATTCTCTTCATATGCTTTTAAAGCTTGAGAAAAGGAGTAGTTCCCGCACACGCCTCTCTTGTCGCCCGCCTAGCGCACGCAGTGTTTTGTGATTGAGTTGAGCTCTGCTATGGTTTCTAAGGTCTGATTTAGCTTGGATACCCCTTTAAATTGAACTTCTATTTTAAAAAATGTGGTTTACTAAATTTTTAATGACTCTGAGGTTCAACCCAGTCCATCTTTTCTTTCTTTTTCCTTTGGATACTAAAAAAGATTGAAATGGATAATATAAAATATTGTCATTCTATTAATTTCCATTTTCCATTTATTTAGTTAGTTTTCTTAATGAAATTGAAATTACTATTAACTAAAGGGAAAATACAAATAAAGAAACAACTTTGCTGACCATGTTCAATTTTTACTAAATAAAAATGTTTTATTTAAAACATTTTTTCTTTGTAGAAAACCCAGGTCAGATCGCGTCTGCTCTACCTCCTCATGCACTAACCACCGTCATTTGGCTCACCACCACTGCTTCTGGCGATCCCATCCCGTCCACCGCGTGCACGTAGATATTTCTGCTATGTCTGTAGTATGTGCCTGCATGATAACATATCAGGATGAGTTTAATACTTTCATTGTCATGCTTATGATTTATTCCTGAATTAGATTAATAAATGTGTTAATTATTCCAACAATCCAGAATCTGGTGTTTGTAGGAAATTTTTGATTCATAGCGTTGCTGCAACACTGAAATTGAACTCGTTTACGGGTACACATTCTAAGCATTAGTAGACCAAAACTACCTTATGGGTCACACCAATGAACATGTTCTGGGTCGCTGGTGGTACTCTTGAACGAACGATTACTCCTGATCGGGATAAGGCGTTCAAGGAGGCCACCATCATCTTTTTTTATCCATAGTGTCGGATTTCGGGTTCCGGGAGACCCTTGAGGTTCGAACACTGGGTGCGCGCAGAGATCTCTCCCCTACCGATCTACGTCGATCTCCTCGCGTGATTTGAGCTGGAAACAACGAACAACACAAGAGACACGAGGTTTATACTGGTTCGGGCCACCGTTGTGGTGTAATACCCTACTCTAGTGTGTGGTGTGGTGGATTGCCTCAGGGGCTGATGATGAACAGTACAAGGTAAGAACGGCCTCGCGAGAGGTGTTCTTGAGCTGGTGCGGAGTGTTCTACTTGGTCTGGGTCTATCCAGATTCGATCTAACCCTCCCTACTCTGTGGTGGCTAGCTCTATTTATAGAGGCCCTGGGCCTCTCCCCAAATAATGAGCGGGAAGGGCGCCAACAATTAACCATTTTGAAGGGGAACATCTATTACAAGTTATCCTGACCAAAGGTGGTCTTCGGCTGCCAAAAGCACCGGTGATGATGCCATCTTGGACTCCACGGTGACCTCCGTCTTGCCGCTCCGCTGGCCTTGGTCTCGTTGCACCGGAATGGTAACCTTTGCCCGATGCCTTGGCCTGTGCTTGCCCCCTTTGCGCCGAAGAGGAAACAAGGACACTGCGCAGGCCGGTGCCCGCCTGGTCTCGATCGTCATGGCTTGCATCATGGGCTCCTCGCGAGGCACCCCTGCCTTGATCTCTCCGCCTCCTCGTGAGCCCGCCTGATGAGGCTGCCTCTGAGGAAGCTTTCTGTCATCCGCACCGCGAGGCTTGGCGCCTCACGAGGGTCTTGAGCTTGAGCTGATGAAGATGGGCCGCGCTGGGGCCCCACTTGAGCCACGCCGCAGGCCGCAGGCAGGCAAGTTTGGGGACCCCCGTTCCCAGAACGCCGAAAGTAGCCCCCGGGCCCAAGGTGCGCTCGGGCTTGGCCTAGCAGGGAAGAGAAGGGGCAAGCGCGTAGCGCCGCGGGCCCCAAAAGCCTGCGGCCTTGGGCGCCGCATGGCGGTTGATTGGATGTGGGCGTCTGCGCTTCCCACGATGCCTCGGCAACTGCACGACCTGACAAGTTCCTGCATTCAGAGAAACCGGTCATGATTACCTGCGATCGTGGTGCTCGGTGGTTGGCCTTCTCCGGCTATAAGTACAGGGCTGCGTGAGCTGCTTCAGTCCATTCCCTCTAGCTACTCCTTTCCTTCTTCTCGGCCACTTGCCGTTCCCATGGCTCCGAAGAGGTTCTCGGCCGCGGAGAAAGGGAAGGCCCGCCAGGCAGGGCCTGACTCCCCCCCGACCAAGCGCGGCTGAGGCCGCCCTCGCAAGTATTCCATGGTTCACGTAGTGGCCTCCCGCGGCCATGGAGGCGGTTCCCTGCGCGGTGGTGAGCGCCCGGTTGTCGATGGGAGGCACACCGTGGCTGCGCGGCCCCCTAGGCCGCACTTTCGCTCTGCGGAGGTGCTTCCGGAGTTTGTTGTGTGGGCGGCAGACCCAACCAGCACCCGGCTCCAGCTCCCCCGCTTCTTCGTGGGTGAACTGCCGGCCAGCGCCCGGTGCGGCCTCTGGCTCCAAGCGGACGGCTGCTGCAGCAGGGCCTCCTAGGCTTCTCTGGAGGTCTCTGTTTCTGGGAATGGGGCCCTGACCCGCGGCTGGCAAACGTTTGCCCGCGTGCGTGGCCTGGACCGGCGGTGCACCCTGCACTTCAAGTTCGATGGCGACGCCACCCTCTACGTGAGGGTGTTCGGGGAAGACGGTCGCCGTGCTGGGTGCTGCCCCGAAGACGACGACCGCGGCCGCCCGCCCAGCCGCGGTGCTGACCAGGATGAAGACGGCGACAGGCGTACAGGCGGCGGTGCTCGGGGTTCGCTAAGCTTCGGTGACTCCCTCTCAGGCAGCAGCTCCTCCAGCGGTGGCCGCGACCAGTCCCCGCGTCATCGCGCCCGCTTGGGTGAAGGTAGCGGGTCAGCCCGCCGTCTTGCCCCGGTGAAGCGGGAGGAGGGATCTGCCTGAGCCCCAGGAGCAGCTCGAACCTTCGCTGTGGGTTGGTGCAGGACGAATCGCGCCCATTTTGTTTTTCTTCATTCCCTGCGCAGAAATAGAAGGTAGTATTGGGCCGCGTGGGGGCGTGTTAGAACTGGTGCTGTTAACCATTGTGCTGCTTTCGTTATTTCTGCGCTGTGTTTCCGCGCCGTGCACCCATGTGCGGGAATTATTTTAGCCCGGCGAGGCTCGACGCGGCCCTCGCCTCCCGAGGCCGTGGCCTCACCGCGCGCTTCGGTCCCTGCAATGATTAGTAGGAGGGGTAACTTTTGGTCTTGGTTGTGGGGGTGATCGGCCCAGGTCCTGCGCTCGTGTCGCGATGCCCGTGGCGCACGGACTGGAAGGGGTGCTCCCGCAGAGGACTCAAATAGGAAAGCTCCAAACGATCGGGGCAGAAAAACACTCACGAGGGCGCCCACGAACCTCCCTTGCGAGACTTGTGCGAGAGAAAACGAGGCAAGCGAGTGAAAAAGATATAGAGTCACAAGCCAGGAACGCCAACAACTCCAATAAAACTTCAAACGGGAATAGACAAGCCAACTGCAGAAAGCAAATGGAAAAGCCGCGTCCGGCACCTATTCTAGTCTTCGACGTCTTCTCACCAGCGCGGAGCTAAGTGCTGCCACTGGGCGTGGGCGGGAGCCCCCGAGGCCCGAGGGCGGCGAGCTTCATAGGCATTGGCCTTCTTCACAAGCACCGGGCCTTTTCCAAAATGCGACAGCTTCACAGGAATTTGCCTTCTTCACAGGCACCGGGCCTTTCCTAAAACACGGCAGCTTCACAGGCGTTTGCCTTCTTCACAGGCACCGGGCCTTTCCCAAAACACGACAGCTTCACAGGCGTTTGTCTTCTTCACAGGCACCGGGCCTTTCCCAAAACACAATAGCTTCACAGGCATTGGCCTTCTTCACAGGCACCGGGCCTTTCTGTAGGATCGAGAAGAGGTGTCTAGAGGGGGGTGATTAGACACTAAGTACTAAAAGTTGCAGTTTTTAATTTCCTTTAGTTGAAATGGAGTTTTGGCACAAGTTTAACAAACACAATACATATCAAGCAAGCATGCAAAGAGTATATGAGCAGCGGAAAGTATAGCATGCAACTTGCAAGAATGTAAAGGGAAGGGTTTTGGAGAATTCAAACGCAATTGGAGACACGGATGTTTTTGTCGTGGTTCCGATAGGTGGTGCTATCGTACATCCACGTTGATGGAGACTTCAACCCACGAAGGGTAACGGTTGCGCGAGTCCACGGAGGGCTCCACCCACGAAGGGTCCACGAAGAAGCAACCTTGTCTATTCCATCATGGCCATCGCCCACGAAGGACTTGCCTCACTAGCGGTAGATCTTCACGAAGTAGGCGATCTCCTTGCCCTTACAAACTCCTTGGTTCAACTCCACAATCTTGTCGGAGGCTCCCAAGTGACACCTAGCCAATCTAGGAGACACCACTCTCCAAGAAGTAACAAATGGTGTGTTGATGATGAACTCCTTGCTCTTGTCCTTCAAATGATAGTCTCCCCAACACTCAACTCTCTCTCACAGGATTTGGATTTGGTGGAAAGAAGATTTGAGTGGAAAGCAACTTGGGGAAGGCTAGAGATCAAGATTCAAATGGTGGGAATGGAATATCTTGGCCTCAACACATGAGTAGGTGGTTCTCTCTCAGAAAATGTGTATTGGAAGTGTAGATATGTTCTGATGGCTTTCTCCATGAATGAAGAGTGGGTGGAGGGGTATATATAGCCTCCACACAAAATCTAACCGTTAGACACAATGTACCAATCTCGGTGAGACTGAATTGAGAAACTTGGTCGGACCGATTTAGTAAACCTAGTGACTGTTAGGATTTTCGGTGGGACCTAGACGCAACTCGGTAGGACCGATATGGTTAGGGTTAGGGCATAACGTAATCTCGGTGAGACCGATTACATAAACTCCATGGGTCCGATTTTGGTAATAAGCTGACCAGAGAGTTGGTCAGGCAAACTCGGTGAGACCGATTACACAAACTTGGTGGAACCGATTTTGGTAATAAGCTGACCAGAGAGTTTGCATTGTAATCTCGGTAGTACCGATTGCTCAAACTCGGTGAGACCGATTTTGGTAATGGACATACGCAGTGAGATTACAATCCCATCTCGGTGAGACCGAGATCCCTATCGGTGAAACCAATTTGCCTAGGGTTTGTGGCAGTGGTTATGACATCTGAACTCGGTGGCGCCGGATAGAAAGAATCGGTGGGGCCGAGTTAGACTTTTGGTTTAGGTCATATGGTGATGTGGAAAGATAGTTGAGGGTTTTGGAGCATATCACTAAGCACTTTTGAGAAAGCAAGCCATCAAGCAACATCTCATCCCCTCTTGATAGTATTGGCCTTTCCTATAGACTCAATGTTATCTTGGATCACTGAAATAGAAAATGTAGAGTCTCGATTCTTGAAGCTTGAGCCAATCCTTTGTCCTTAGCATCTTGAAGGGGTTCCACATCCTTTAGTCCATTCCACCTAATTTGTTGAACTTGTCTAAAACATACTAGGTAAAAGTATTAGTCCAACAAGAGATATGTTGTCATTAATTATCAAAATCACCCAGGGAGCACTTGTGCTTTCAATCTCCCCCTTTTTGGTAATTGATGGCAACATACATCAAAGCTTTAGATAAAGATACAGAGAATAGCAAGTAAAGCTTTGGAAAGACATGTAACATGCATATGCTCCCCCTACATGTATGCAATCATGTGAGTATGGAATAGAGCAGTATGTGAGAGCATAACCATGACAGAGTAGACAATGTGTTACATGTATCTTGGCTATATGCATCAGAGCAAAGGATATGAATATGGGAAATGTACTTTCATGCCCATGAGTCCTTCTTGCAAACAGTATGTACATTAGCAAGAATTTCTCATACACATGACTATGATGCATATACTTACCTTGTGGTCTTGAGTTGGCTAGGGTGAGATGTGCCTGCGTAAACAAGTTAGATAACACAGATGCACCTACTAGCTAGAGCAAACAAAGGAAACCACAAGAGTACCAAGACTGGGATGACATGTAGAACGGGTATTGAGTACCATAATGGATATTGACATGTCCCCAACAAGAAAGATATGCAATGAATTCAAGAATTTTCTTTCCCTTGGAAGTCTTGCTCCTCCTGAATCTATTATGGGATACTGGGAGAAGATAGGGAACAGAAAATCAGAGCTCAAAGAAATAGATGAGCATAGCTAATGCAAATAAGCACATATGAACATGTCTTTCCCCCCAAGAAGACATGTGACATCTCTCCTCTTGAACCTCAAGCATCTGGGATCCTTGAAGATTACTCTTTCCTGGAGTATTCACTCCCCCTAGAGATCTCTCCCCTAGAGATATGATTAAGCTTTGATGTGATCTCTCTCTCCCCCTTTGACATCAATTTTCAAGAAGGATTTTCTGGAATTTGTTGTGGGTGGGTTCGTTCCTTGAATCACAGTTTAGAGTATTAAGGTAAATGTGATGCTTGCAGAGGACAAGATTCATTGAGTGGGGCTGGATAAAAAAGAGGCAGAAATAAGTGGCAAGTTGTTTTTCTTGTAGTGAAATCGGTGTCATCGAGTTGGATGCGTCGGTTGCACCGAGATACTTCGGCTATACCGGAGACATGAAACCGGTGGAACCGAGTTCATCACAAAAAAACACTTGTCTCCTCAGCTCACTAGGCAACTGAGATCTCACAAAGATGTCCAAGGAATTTACTGAAAGATTTGCAATGAATTGGATGATGGAAATGCAGAACATAAAGCAAAGAAAAGAAACTAAAAGATCTAGATGAAGTTTTTTTGAAAGGGGAAACAAATATGCATGAGACAAATGCAAAAGCACAAAAAGGAACATAAGAGAACTTCACCTATATTAGAGTATCTTGACTTAGGAGTCAAGTGAGATAACTTGATCATAGGTCATACTCATCATTTAAGCTCAAAATGGGGTTACCATTTTTCGTTTAAGCATCTTGATGTATTCTCATCTTGTCGAGTTGCTTTGACTCATGACTTGGAGTAAAGCTTCTCTAAGATGGAATAACATACCTTGGATTGTGGTGTTGATCTTGATCATGTAGTTGAATTTGTGTGGGTTGCTCAAGGTTGATGTAGCGCATCAAGAGTTGGGGGCACCACTTGGAGTTTGAGTTCATCTACCTACATGGGTTAGTTTTTGCAAGGAAGAGCACTTGTGTATCCAATCATGACAATTATGAAACTCAACATAGAATTCGTCAAAGGATATGTTTGAATGGTTTCGTGCTTCCTTGTCTTCAACCACCATTGTGTAGAGACTTGGTGATGTAGAGATTGCTCAAGATGTGAGAGAGTTGCAATCTCATAGAATTAGATTCATCCAAGCACCTACAAGGGTTAGATAACATGCAAGATGAAAATTTTCCAAGATATAAGATAACCATCATAGGAGAAATATCAAGGATTAGTCGTAAGCTCAAGTCTTGCATGTATCCAATGGAGTTCCTACTCCAAGTTTGAAGCATCAATGATGTTCAATTCACCTCTTAACCTGCAAAACGTTTTCTCATCAAGTGGTTTAGTGAATATATCCGCTAATTGCTTATCAGTGCGAACATGCTTAAGGTTTATGTCACCCTTAGCAACGTGATCTCGAATGAAATGATGACGAACTTCAATATGCTTAGTTCGAGAATGTTGCATGGGATTGTGAGAAATCTTGATAGCACTTTCATTGTCACAAAGTAATGGAACATGTTTCACATATATCCCATAATCTTTAAGAGTTTGGGTCATCCAAAGTAATTGAGCACAACATGAACCTGCGGCAATGTATTCCGCTTCGGCGGTGGATAAGGATACCGAGTTTTGTTTCTTGGAAGACCAAGACACAAGAGATCTACCAAGGAATTGACAAGTACCCGAAGTGGACTTTCTATCAACCTTGTCACCGGCATAGTACGAGTCGGAGTAGCCAACAAGATCAAAGGAAGCCCTCTTTGGATACCAAATGCCAAAATTTGGTGTATGAATTAAGTATCTCACTATCCTCTTCACGGCCTTAAGATGACACTCCTTAGGAGCAGCTTGATATCGTGCACACATGCACACACTTAACATGATATCGGAACGTGAGGCACAAAGATATAATAATGAACCAATCATAGAGCGATAAACCTTTTGATCGACCGGTTCAACATCTTTGGCCAAATCAAGATGTCCACTAGTAGGCATGGTGTGGTCATACCTTTGCATTCTTGCATATTGAACTTCTTGAATAAGTCCTTGGTGTACTTTGTTTGAGAGACAAAGGTACCTTCCTTAGTTTGCTTGATTTGCAAACCAAGAAAGAATTTGAGTTCACTCATCATAGACATCTCAAACTTCTCCGACATTAGCTTCCCAAACTTTTCACTAAAATGAGGGTTAGTTGATCCAAATATAATATCATCAACATAAATTTGGCATACAAATAGTTCTCCATTAACCCTTTTAGTAAAAAGAGTAGAATCTATTTTTCCAATTTCAAAGCCTTTTGCAATAAGGAACTTGGTCAAGCATTTATACCATGCTCTAGGAGCTTGTTTAAGACCATAAAGGGCTTTGTGAAGTTTGTAGGCATGATTATGTTTCTTAGGATTGACAAAGCCGGGAGGTTGTTTGACATAGACTTCCTCCTCAATTTCACCATTTAGAAAAGCACTTTTAATGTCCATTTGGTATAAAGTGATATCATGGTGATTTGCATAAGCAAGTAAGATGCGAATGGACTCAAGTCTAGCAACGGGAGGATATGTCTCACCATAGTCCATACCTTCGACTTGTGTGTACCCTTGGGCGACGAGACATGCTTTGTTGTGAACTACTTGTCCATCTTCATCTTGCTTGTTGCGAAACACCCATTTGGTACCGTTGATGTTGTGGTTGTTGTCGGGCTTCTCGACCAATGTCCATACTCGATTTCTCTCAAAGTTGTGTAGCTCCTCATGCATAGCGTTTATCCAGTCCGGATCCTCCAATGCTTCTTCAACCTTCATAGGTTCAATGCTAGAAATGAATGAGTAATGTTCACAAAAGTTAGCCAAACGATTTTTAGAGCGAGTGATTCTCCCGGTTTGGATATCATTGTAGATTTGCTCAACGGGATGATCTTTAGCAATTCTTGCTCGAACTCGTGAAAGCTTTTGCTTGAGTCTTGGCTGAACATCTTCTTCATCTTGTTCTTCTTCTTGGCCTTCTTCATTGTTAGCGTTATCGTTCTCTTGTCGTGGTGGAGAAGGAGGTTGTTGATGTTCGTCTTGATGCACTTCCTCGTTTTCTTCACCTTGGTGTGTCCCACTTGTGGATGCTTCCGTATCAACTCTTGGTTCACCTTGTCGTGAGGTGGAAGCTTCCACTTGGATGGACGAGGTACTTTCCTTCATCTCCGTTGGACGAATCTTGCCAATAGACAAGTCTTGGATTGCTTCCAAGGGATCTTTGTCTCCTACATCAATTGGCAATTGCTCTACTTGCGAGCCGTTAGATTCATCAAACTTCACATCTACCGTTTCTTCAACCTTTCTGGTGAAATTGTTGTAGACACGGTATGTGTGATAGTTTGAGCCATAACAAAGTAGGAAACCTTCATGAGACTTAGAAGCAAATTTAGAACGATGATGCTTATCAAGAATGTAGCACTTTGAGCTGAATACTCGAAAGTATCCAACTTGGGGTTTGTTACTGGTGAGGAGCTCGTATGCCGTCTTGCCGAGTAGCTTGTGAAGATACAAGCGATTTGTTGCATGACAAGCTGTCTCAACCGCTACCGCCCAAAAGTGTTTTGGCGTCTTGTACTCATCAAGCATCGTTCTTACCATCTCGATAAGAGTCCGGCTCTTCCTCTCAACAACTCCATTGTGTTGAGGTGTGTACGTAGCTGAGAACTCATGTGAAATCCCTTCTTCGTCAAGAAAGGTGTCCCCATTTGCGTTCTTGAACTCCGTTCCGTTGTCGCTCCGAACCTTCTTGATCTTCACGTCAAATTGATTTTTGGCCTTCCTAGCAAAGTTTTTGAAGATCTTTTGGACCTGCGATTTGTCATCAAGAAAGAACAACCACGTAAATCTTGAAAAATCATCAACTATGGCTAGACCAAATGAGTTACCACCGAGACTCTTGTAGGCATTTGGACCAAAGAGATCCATGTGAAGTAGCTCGAGTGGTCTTCTTGTGGTCATGATGTTATTAGCGCGATGACTTCTCCAACTTGTTTCCCTGCTTGACAAGCACTACAAAGTCTATCCTTGTCAAATATGGCATCGTTAACACCAAGGATATGATTTCCTTTAATTAGTTTGTCAAGGTTTCGCATGCCCACATGGCCTAGTCTTCTATGCCACAACCAACCTTTAGAAGATTTAGCAATTAAGAAAGTTTTAGGTTGAGCCCTTTTAGTGAAATCAACAATGTATAGATCACCTCTACGTCCACCGGTAAAGACCATTCTATGATTATCTCTACGAAACACTTGGCAGTCTACTTCAGTAAACATGACATTGAAACCGAAATCAGCAAGTCTGGATACTGAAAGTAAGTTGTAGCCAAGAGATTCAATTAGCATGACATTTTGTATGGAGCTATCATGTGAGATGGCCACCTTACCAAGGCCAACCACCTTACCCTTTGAATTATCACCAAAAGTGACATACTTTCGAGGGCCGTCGTTTCCAGCAAGCTCACGAAACATGTCTTTATCTCCGGTCATATGATCAGTACATCCACTATCAAGGACCCATTCCTTTCCTCCAGCCATGTAGCCGCGAAGATTTTCCATAAGACCAAAGTGTCTCATCGCATCATCAAGATCATAGTCACTATCATCATCCTCATCATAGTATCCATGTTCAACATCATTTTGTGATTGATCGATTCCTGGAGAGGGTAATTCATTAGACAAAAGATCATCACAATGGTCACCTTTATGAATTCTAATAGCTTTGGATATGATATCACTAATGATCCCAATCCTATGGTACACATGAGATTGGTAAGCTCAAATAGACAATCACCAAAGCTAGGATCACTAGAGTTCATCTTACTCAAATCAATAGACTTATGGAGAATTTCGTCTAAATTTTTCAAGGAATAATCCGAAAATCGTTCCTCAAGAAATTTCCATATAGCATAGGCACAACCAAGAGTAGGCAAACTAGCAATCAAATTTTTAGGCAATCCTCTTATGATAAGATTTATGGTTCTAAGATTGCCAATCATGTCAAGATCTTCTTCGAGTGTGGGATGCAAAGGATCAATATGAGGTGCACAAGGGCTAGCAATGTACTTGTTCAAGTGATATTCATTGAAAATCTCAAGCATTTCATTTTTCCACTCATGAAAATATTCTCCATCAAGAATAGGCACTCTATATCGAAGACTCCCTAAAGTAGACACATCCATCTTCCTCCAAAGGTGTTTAAACCAAGGCAATGGAGACCAATGCTCTGATACCAATTGTAGGATAGAGAAGAGGTGTCTAGAGGGGGGGTGATTAGACACTAAGTACTAAAAGTTGCAGTTTTTAATTTCCTTTAGTTGAAGTGGAGTTTTGGCACATGTTTAACAAACACAATACATATCAAGCAAGCATGCAAAGAGTATATGAGCAGCGGAAAGTATAGCATGCAACTTGCAAGAATGTAAAGGGAAGGGTTTTGGAGAATTCAAACGCAATTGGAGACACAGATGTTTTTGTCGTGGTTCCGATAGGTGGTGCTATCGTACATCCACGTTGATGGAGACTTCAACCCACGGAGGGTAACGGTTACGCGAGTCCACGGAGGGCTCCACCCACGAAGGGTCCACGAAGAAGCAACCTTGTCTATTCCATCATGGCCATCGCCCACGAAGGACTTGCCTCACTAGCGGTAGATCTTCACGAAGTAGGCGATCTCCTTGCCCTTACAAACTCCTTGGTTCAACTCCACAATCTTGTCGGAGGCTCCCAAGTGACACCTAGCCAATCTAGGAGACACCACTCTCCAAGAAGTAACAAATGGTGTGTTGATGATGAACTCCTTGCTCTTGTGCTTCAAATGATAGTCTCCCGAACACTCAACTCTCTCTCACAGGATTTGGATTTGGTGGAAAGAAGATTTGAGTGGAAAGCAACTTGGGGAAGGCTAGAGATCAAGATTCATATGGTGGGAATGGAATATCTTGGCCTCAACACATGAGTAGGTGGTTCTCTCTCAGAAAATGTGTATTGGAAGTGTAGATATGTTCTGATGGCTTTCTCCACGAATGAAGAGTGGGTGGAGGGGTATATATAGCCTCCACACAAAATCTAACCGTTACACACAATGTACCAATCTCGGTGAGACCGAATTGAGAAACTTGGTCGGACCGATTTAGTAAACCTAGTGACTGTTAGGATTTTCGGTGGGACCTAGACGCAACTCGGTAGGACCGATATGGTTAGGGTTAGGGCATAACGTAATCTCGGTGAGACCGATTACATAAACTCCGTGGGTACGATTTTGGTAATAAGATGACCAGAGAGTTGGTCAGGCAAACTCGGTGAGACCGATTACACAAACTCGGTGGAACCGATTTTGGTAATAAGCTGACCAGAGAGTTTGCATTGTAATCTTGGTAGTACCGATTGCTCAAAATCGGTGAGACCGATTTTGGTAATGGACATACACAGTGAGATTACAATCCCATCTCGGTGAGACCGAGATCCGTATCGGTGAAACCGATTTGCCTAGGGTTTGTGGCAGTGGTTATGACATCTGAACTCGGTGGCGCCGGATAGAAAGAATCGGTGGGGCCGAGTTAGACTTTTGGTTTAGGTCATGTGGATGTGGAAAGATAGTTGAGGGTTTTGGAGCATATCACTAAGCACTTTTGAGCAAGCAGGCCATTAAGCAACACCTCATCCCCTCTTGATAGTATTGGCTTTTCCTATAGACTCAATGTGATCTTGGATCACTGAAATAGAAAATGTAGAGTCTCGATTCTTGAAGCTTGAGCCAATCCTTTGTCCTTAGCATCTTGAAGGGGTTCCACATCCTTTAGTCCATGCCACCTAATTTGTTGAACTTGTCTGAAACATACTAGGTAAAAGTATTAGTCCAACAATAGATATGTTGTCATTAATTATCAAAATCACCCAGGGAGCACTTGTGCTTTCACTTTCCTAGGCGCTAGGCCTCGCTCAGGGATAGAACCTCCGGATATGTTGAATGTTCCTGGATGGGTACCCCCTCCGTGGTCTCCAAGCGCGCAGAGCCAGGCCTGGAGACATGAACAACCTTGAATGGGCCCTCCCACATGGGAGAAAGCTTGTGCAGCTCCTCCCTGGAGAGAACCCGTCTGAGCACGAGATCCCCTACCTCAAGAGTTCTGGGGCGGATGTTGCGGCAGTGGTATCATCGCAGCGCCTGTTTATACCTTGCCGCTCGCAGTGCGGCTTCTCGACGGCGTTCCTCCCCCAGCACGAGATCCGTCCCCCGCAAGGCGTCCTGCTGCGTCTCGTCGAACGCCAGGACCCGTGCCGAGCGACGCCTGACCTCGTGAGGGAGAACAACCTCTGCTCCGTAGATGAGAAGAACGGGGTCTCGCCAGTCGGCTTGGTCGCAGTTGTGCGAATTGACCACATCACGGACTAGAGCTCGTCGTACCAGCCCCTGCCACAGGCCTCCAGCTTCTTCTTGAAGGTCCTGGCTTTGAGGCCCCTCAGGACCTCCGCATTGGCTTGCTCGGCCTGGCCGTTGCTCCGGGGGTGTGCTACCGAAGCGTAGCATATCTGCGTTCCAAGGTTAGTGTCGGTGTGGAACGACACCTATGGGATCACAAGAATCCCTACTACGGTTGCGGGGCGCGGGGTCGTGAGAAGAGCGGATCAAACAGATAGAACACGGTTTCTTTACCCAGGTTCGGGCTGCGAGGACGCGTAAAACCCTACTCCTGCTTTGGTGGATTGTTTATCTGTGTTCTTGAACTAGCAATGGGGCGTGAGGAGCTCCAAAAAGGCGAATCCTCTTCCTGGTCGCCTCGGGCCTCCTTTTATAGGGAAAGGGGCTGCTAGAGTGGCACACAGGAGGTGGAAAGGGTACAACGATGCGAGGTTATCCCTCGCATTACATGACAAGGCGCGTTTAATGCGTCTTGCTTAGGTGTCCTCGCTTTGTCGGGGACGGGGGAGAGCCCTGTCTCGTCCGTCGCCGCTCCTTCTTGCGTCGACACGCGCCCTGGCCAGCGGTGCCCGTGGTGCCATGCAGGCAGGCGGGCAGCTGAGGTGGCGCAGTGATGGGTCTCCACAAATATCTTCTTGCCGCCACGCAGGTGCCTGCCCAGCTGGTTGGGTCGGCAGCTGCATGCGAGCGGCGGTGGAGGTTTGATTGGTGTGGGCCTGACGGTGGCCCTACGGGTGTTTATGGCAAGGGCCTTGCCGCGGCCCCGGCAAGGGTCTTGCCGTGGCGCCTGCTGTCATCCCCGGCAAGGGTCTTGCCGGGGGCCTTGTGGTCCTCCTTGGCTGGGATCCCGCCAAGGTTCATCATCTTCTCAGGTGTGTATCTGATCTTGAATGTCTTCACAAAGATCTGCATGCCACCACAGGGATGTCTCCCGAATCCTTGCCCCACGGGGGCAGTGGACTCAAGGGCGACTCGCTCCGTAGGTGTGGGTCGAGCTGCCACGACAAGGGTCTTGCCGGGTTTTCTAGAACTGCCCTCCGGCAAGGATCTTGCCGGGGGAGTCCGCTTTAACCCCTTTGCTCTTTGTGGTCTTGGTCTTTGCGTCGTTCGGCTTCTCTTGAGCTCCGGCCTTACCTTGGCTCACCTCCCTCGCCGTGCTTGGTGTGGCGGCGCCCGTGGCTCAGACTACCCGTGCATAGTTATAGGGGTTCAAAAAGTGTACCCCCCTTTTAGTACACTGACAGGAGCCCCCGGGCCTGGGCCACACATAAGCGCAACGCGTTGTTGGGCTAGGCCCAAAAATGGTGCGCGGGCAGGCGGGGCGGTTTTTACCGTGGTAAGTTCCTTTGCGCGCTGTGCTTCCCATGCATCCCGCGCGTGGCGCAGCGTGGGGAGGCGTGCGTGACGTGGGCGGCATGCGTGGGGCTGAGCTTTGCACGCATGCGTCATGTCGTAGTAAAGGTGGCGGTTCGCGCCTTCCCCATAAGCGGAGGGAGGCATGGGAGCGTGGCCCATCTACTGAACGGGGCCGAGGCGTGGTCTTCAAGGCGCCCACTCCCCACGGTCACGGGGTGGGGAGAGGTCGCCTCACCCGTCGCCTCGGTCCTGCACGCCTGCCATGTGGCTCTCATGCGCTTGGGGTGGCGAACGACGGAGGCGGGAAACCGAGCCGCCGCGGGCTGGGGCAGCGGGTCGGTCCCAGTTCCCTGCGCCTTCCATGTCTTGATTGGTGGAGCGGGGCGGCCAAGCCCCCTCCCCGTTCCTTTATAAAGAGCGAGAGGGGGGATGGCGTCCCGCATTCCTTCATCTCCTCCTTCCTTCAGTTTCTGCTCCCCCCTCCATCCGCCATGGAGAGAGGGAACCATGGTCCTTCAACGGTGGCGGCGAGGGTCGACGCTCGACAGCGCATCCCTCCTTCTCCTGCCCCTGTGGTGGCGGAGCCAGCCGCAAGGGGAAGGGGGAGGGGGCGAGGCCGTGGGCGAGGACGAGGTGCTCGGGGAAGATGAGGACGGGACGGCAAGCCGGCCTCGCCTCCGCCAGCAGTTCCTCCCCCCATGGAGGGCCACGTTGGGGATGACCCTTGCGAGTTCTTCGTCAGGCTGCGCCGGCTGCCTCGCCGTCGCCTTCGTCTCCCGACTCCATTCGCGTGGGAGATGGAGCTGGATCCGCCGGAGTCATTGCGGCTGCACATGAGAGGTTGTGGGATCAGCGGTACGCGGGTTCGCGTCGGCTTCCCAGCCCCTCACATGATGTATCTTCGTCGGGGATGGAAGACGTTCGCTCGTATCCACCGCCTGGCGGAGGGTTTCACTCTCCATTTTAAGCTGATGGAGGGCGGCCTTCTCTCCGTCAAGGTCTTCGGCAATTTTGGAACTCGCCTGAAGTGCTGCGTGGAGAGCTCCTCCGACGATGAAGATTCCTCCTCGGGCGAGAGTGACGAGGAGGACAGCGACAGCGGCGACAAGGGTGGTAGGCGGCAGGATGACCGATCCGACTAGGCATCGGTCCCGTTGTCCTGGGGCGATGTTGGCAGCAGCAACATCTGCACCGAACCCCCACCAACTCCTCGTGGCCGCCTCCTTGGGTGGCTGGCATAGGAAGTGCGGGAAGGCGAAGAAGGCGGATGGCGGGCCGTCAGCTCGGAGTACGCGGGCATCGACGCCTTCGCTGCGTATTGCCGGTCTTGCCGCCTCGTCTTCCAGCTCTTCTACCGACATCATCATCACCAGCTTCCCGTGGAGGTGGCCGCCGGGATGTTCTCCTGGTGCCTTCTGCTGCTCGTACCTCGCCTAGGTGCTCCTTTTGCCCTTTTTGCCTCCTTGACCTGCCTCTTGAGGAGAGAGACAAGAAAGGGATTACGGGCACCTTATGTCTTTTTAGTTTGTAAGCCTTCAGGCCTTAGCTGAATTTAAAACTTGTAATCCCATCATTCATGTTTTTCGTTCCCTATGGACTGTACCTGAGTGGAATGTTTTTAATGAAAAAGGGATGCTTGCCGGGTCATTTGTTTGCGGGTAGAACCCACGTCAAGGAGTAAATCCTTGATATCTCCAAGATAAACATTTCCTTGCCCGGCAGCAGGCCTTGCCGTTTTCCCACGTTGGTCGACCTTTCTCACGCTTTCGGCGGAGGCAGGGATGAGGTGGGTTCAGGCTCCTTGTTTCATCCCTTCGCTGTCGTGACTACGACCAAACCTGGCCCCAGAAACGAGCCCTAGGGCCTAGAGTTTAGGGGACCACGGCAGCTTTAGGAAGGAACGAGGTTTCACATACCTTTGTCCATAAGGGAATGCATGATAAGGGATGAAGAACTTATCTGAAGCTGTAACCCCCGACAACTCTGGTTTGCCGTGGGTGAATCTTTGCACTTGCAGCCCCCAGCAATACTGGCTCGCCGGGGTCTAGATGGTGGTCTGCCCCTCTTCTCTTTTTCGTCCTCAAGTGATCCGGCAAGGATATCTGTGAGTCCTGCGAACCAATGAAGACAAAATAACGGCAAAGAGACGCACACTCGACCTCTAAGCTAGGGGTTAGTCGTCGCTAAGCACTACCAACCCTAACCAAGGACGAGACTCGACCTAGCATGCATGCTATAACTTAGGGCGCCAGCGCTTCATTTATTTATGCTCAGGGTCTGCGCTTGGCTGTACGAAGGGTTACATGCATCATCGGCAATGCTTGTACAAAAGGTGGCTTGCCGGGGAGCCCGGCAAGCCGCGCCTTACGGGTAAAACTTGCGAAGATGCTCAATGTTCCAGGAGTTACTCACCGGAACGACATCTTCGGTCTCCAGGCGGACTGCGCCGGGCCTGGTGACTCATATTACCCGGTAAGGGCCTTCCCACTTTGGCGTCAACTTGTTGGAATTCTTGGCTGATTGAATGCGCCGAAGGACAAGGTCGCCTTCCTAAAGGCTTCGGGCATGAACCTTGCGGCTATGGTAGCAGCGCAAGGCTTGCTGGTAGCGTGCTGCTCTCATAGCCGCCCGAAGACGATCTTCCTCAAGGAGTAGTGCGTCATCTTGCCACAGTTGCTCTTGCTCAAGCTCATCATAAGCGAGCACTCGAGATGACCCATATATGATTTCAGTGGGGATAACTGCTTCTGCCCCGTATACTAGGGCAAAGGGTGTCTGGCAGGTGGCTCGTCCTGATCGACCAAAGAACCGTCGACAACTCATCAATCCAACGCCTTCCACTCTTGTGCAGCCTGTCAAAAGTCTTGGTCCTTAAGCCTCGCAGCACTTCAACATTTGCCCTCTCAGCTTGACCATTGCTTCACGGGTGAGCAACGGAAGCGAAACAGACTTTGCTGCCGAGCTCTTGGGTATATTGCATGAAGGTGCGGCTCGTGAACTGCGTGCCGTTGTCAGTGATGACCCTATTGGGTACACCAAAGCGGCACATTAGTCCCTTGAAGAATTTGACGGCTGACTGAGCTGTGACCTTCCTCACTGCCTCCACCTCTGGCCACTTTGTGAACTTGTCGATTGCAACGTACAAGTACTCAAAGCCCCCGATAGCGCGGGGGAAAGGGCCTAGTATGTCGAGCCCCCAGACCGAGAAGGGCCAGGAGAGAGGAATGGTTTGAAGGGCTTGAGCTGGCAGATGAAGCTTTTTTGAATGGAACTGACACGCTTCACATCTGGTGACTAGTGTCGTCGCATCCTGGAGGGCGTTGGGCCAGAAGAAACCTTGCCGAAATGCCTTGCCAGCAAGGGCCCTTGACCTGATGTGGGATCCACATATGCCTCCATGTATCTCCGCCAACAGCTCCAGTCCTTCCTCTCGAGGGATACACTTCAATTTCACACCGTTCGGTCTCTTCCTGTACAGGACGTCATCGACGAACTAGTACATGGTGGAGCGATGGGCTACTTTTTCCGCTTCTTCCTGCTCCTCAGGAAGTTCCCCTGTTTGGAGGAATCGGACGGTATGCCGTGTCCACGCCGGAGCCAGGGGCTCGACGGCGAGGGCTAAAGGCATTTCCTCCGCCATAGGAGTGGCTGTCTCGACAGCAAGAGCTTGACGCTCCGCCGGAGCTAGCCACCCCATGGCGGGCTCAGTGTCCCCGGCATCATCCTTGCCGGCGGCTCCGGGAAGCTCGGCGGGAAAGTACTTGTCGGGCCCTGATTTCCTCCTCTTGTTCGGCTCTGTTGATGGATCAACGGATGGCTGAGTTAGCTGAAGCAGAAAGGTACGTGGTTCCACAGGTAGCTTGAGGGCAGCGCGTTTGACAGGTAGTCGGCGATATCGTTCTCCGCTCGGGGAACGTGTTCAGCCTGTATACCGTTGAAACACTCTTCCAGCTTTCTCACTTCATCGACGTAGGCCTTCATCAACGGGCTCTGGTAATCCTTGTTGACTTGCTTGACGACGAGCTGCGAGTCGCCCCTGACGATGAGTTTCTTGATTCCGAGGTCCGTCACGATCCTGAGACCGGCAAGCAGCCCTTCGTACTCTGTCCTATTGTTGGTTGACGCCTCCCTGGGAAGTGCATCTGGATCACGTACTTGAGGTGCTCTCCGGTGGGTGCGACCAGCAGTACGCCAGCCCTGGCACCCTGTAAGGAGAGAGCTCCATCAAAGTACATGATCCAATCGCAACTTGCCTCCTTGCTGGGGAGAGCGGTCTCTTGGGCTTCTTCGTCAGGCGTTGCGGTCCATTCTGCAATGAACTCTGCCAGGACTCGGCTCTGAATCGTCGAAGTACTTTCAAACTTGAGGCCAAAGTTGGACAGTTCCAGTGCCCATTCCACAATTCTTCCCGTTGCATCTGGATTGTGCAATATCCGTTGCAGAGGGAGGCGAGTGACGACAGTGATCTCGTGTGCCTGGAAGTAGTGGCGTAGATTCCTCGAGGCCATAAGAAGGCCGAAGAGAAGTTTCTGCACGCCGGAGTACCTTGATCTAGCCCCCTGCAGGAGGGAACTAACAAAGTAGACCGGGTGCTGCATCATTTTCTTCTTCGGCGGCACTTCAACTAGTTGTGTCATCTCTACATTGGTGGTGCCGGGCTCTATCGCTGCCATTACCTCGTCGTCAACCTCTCTCTGTGCCACTAGTGCGGCGCTGACCACCTGGTTCGTTGCTGCCAGGTATAGCAGCAACGGCTCCTGTGGCCTGGGCGCAACCAGTATCAGCGTGGAGGAGAGGTACTTCTTCAAATCTTGCAATGTTGCTTCAGCTTCTGGCATCCACTCCATCGGGCCTGCCTTTTTCAGGATCTTGAAAAAGGGAAGGGCACGCTCGGCAGACTTGGAAATGAACCTGCCCATGGCGGCGACGCAACCAGCAAGCCGACACACATCCTTGATTCGCTTGGGTGCTTCAATCTGCTCTATAGCTTCGATCTTGTCCGGATTGGCCTCTATCCCACGCTGTGACACAAGGAACCCGAGAAGTTTGTCGGACGGGACGCCAAAGACGCACTTCTCAGGGTTCAGCTTGAGATTGATCTTGCGGAGGTTCGCAAATGTTTCTTGCAAATCTGGTATGAGGGTTGCCCTGTCCTTGGTTTTGACCACTATGTCATCCATACATGCTTCCATATTTCTATGGAGCTGGGGTTCAAAACCAATCTGGACCGCCCTTGCAAACGTCGAACCAGCACTCTTCAACCCGAAAGGCATCCGCATGAAACAATACGACCACACGGGGTGATGAATGCTGTTTTCTCTTCGTCTTCTCTTGTCATGAAGATCTGGTGGTAGCCGGAGTAGGCGTCGAGGATGACAACAGATCACACCCAGCCGTGGAGTCAACAATCTGGTCGATGCGCGGCAACGGGAAGGGGTCTTTAGGACAAGCCTTATTGATATCTGTGTAATCAATACACAGCCTCCACTTCCCATTTGCCTTGCGCACTACGACCGGATTGGCCAACCACGTTGGATGGAGCACTCCTCTTACCAAGCCCGCTGCTTCCAGTTTCCGGATCTCTTCCGTGATGAACTCTTGTCGTTCCAAAGCTTGCTTTCCGACCTTCTGCTTGACGGGCCGCGCATGAGGACAGACAGCAAGGTGGTGCTCAATCACCTCCCTGGGAACGTCGGGGATGTCGGAAGTTTGCCATGCAAACACGTCGACATTCGCCCGCAGGAAAGTGACGAGCGCGTCTTCCTATTTGTCGTCAAGGGTGGAGCTTATGGTGAAAGCTCCTTCCGTGCCGTCCTCATTGACAGAAACCTTCTTGGTTCCCGGCGGTATGGCCTTGGGCTTCTTGTTTCCACCGGCGGAGCTCTCTGGCACGTCCTCGACGGCAGCGCTACACTCCGAAGAGGTGCGCTTGCCGGAGTGGGTGCCCGAGGTCTCACCGGTCTTCTTCTTCTTCCCTCCCGGGGTCCCGGAGGCAGGAGCAAGTGCCCTAGTGGCGGCAGCTGCTGCAACTGCTTGCTGGTATAGTTGGTCAGCGCAAATCAGCGCATCTTTCTTGTTGGAGGGGATGGTGATGATCGTTACAGGCCCTGGCATCTTCAGGGTGTTGTAGGCGTAGTGTGACGCCGCCATGAACTTGGCCAGCGCTGGGCGGCCAAGGATCCCGTTGTAGGGCAAGGGGATCTTGGCAACATCAAACACGACCCTCTCCGTCCTGTAGTTCAGGTCGCTTCCAAAAGTCACGGGCAGCGTGACCTTTCCCTTGGGTTGGCTTCTTCCCGGGTTGACCCCCTGAAATGTGCCCGTCTCTTCGAGGTCTCCATCAGGAATCTGCAGTTTCTCGATCAGGGCAGGCGAGATCAAGTTCAGACCGGCCCCGCCATCGACTAGCATCTTCGTCACCTTGAGGTTGCGTATTGTTGGCGAAACCAACAAAGGCAAGCACCCGACCGTAGTAGTGCGATCAGGGTGATCCTCAGTGTCAAAAATGATAGGTGTGCTGGACCACTTCAGCGGCCTTTGGGCATCAAACGACGGCTCTGCCGCTGTAATCTCTCGTGCCCACTGTTTAAGCCGGCGGTGAGAAGTATGCAGCGAGGCGCCGCCGTCGACGCACATGGCCTCCGTAGCTTTCTGAAACTCTTGGTCGCCGGATTCGTCATCCTCTTCGCGATCGTCGTCTTCTGGCTTTCTGTCACGCCCCCGGGCTTGCCTCTCTTGTTGTTTATCCTTGCTGCGACGACCCGCCTGGCCGTCACGCTTCTTGCCGGACCCCTCAGCACAGTCTTGGCCCTTCTCCTTGTCCCGCCTCTCATATTCAGCCCTCTGCTTCTCAGCGAGGAGCTCAACCTGTCGGCAGTCTTCGAGAGCATGGCCTTTGGTGCGATGGATCTTGCAGTATCGCTTGTCGGAGTTTCCTGGCTTCTCGGCAGCCGCCAAGGCCCAGCAGGCGACACATCCGACAATTTCCTTGCTGGGGTCATCTGCCTTGGTTTTCTTGGCGGAGCCGGTGTCATCAGATCCCTCGACTGCAAGCACGGCTTTACCTTTGCGCTTCCTGTTGCGGTGCCGGCCCTTCTTCGCCGGGGCGGCAGTATCCTCATCTGAGGAGTCGGTTTCCGCGCCGGCATCTTTGCCGGGGTACTTCCTTCCCTCCTCAGCTCGGGCACATCTGTCAGCAAGAACATAGAGTTCTGCTACATCTTTCACCTTGTTCATTGCCAACTCTTCGCGCATCTTGCGGTTACGCACATTCTGATGGAACGCGCTGATGATAGCGGCAGGGTGAACATCAGGGATATTGTACTGTATCCAGCTGAACCTCTGTATATACTTGCGGAGACTCTCGCCTCCCTTCTGGGGGATGACGTGCAGGTCGCTCGCTTGGCCATGGGCTTGGTGGCCTCCAGTAAAGGCGCCCACGAACTCATGGCACAAATCCGACCAGGAGGAAATAGAGTCCACCGGCAAGTGCATCAACCATGACATGGCATTGGGTTTAAGAGCCAACGGAGAGTAATTCGCAAGCACCTTATCATCACGGGCTCCGGCAGCTTGCATCGCGATGGTGTAGATGCTGAGGAACTCGGACGGGTGTGTCTTGCCGCTGTACTTTTCGCCCATGTCAGGTTTCAAGGTGCGGTGAGTGGGCCACCGGAACTGCCGCAGCTCACGGGTAAAAGCCGGACAGCCCACCTCGTAAGGTAGGCCTCCAGGGCTCCCCGGTGCCGGGTGGTTCACAGCAGGCCCTGCTCGCCTGTCTGATTGGTGGCGCGCTCCGCGCCGGCGCTCGATAGTGGTTCGAGCGTCTTCATGTTCTCGCTCCCGAAGAACTTGGAGTTGGTCACAGCGGGTCCGCGAGGCGGACGACGCTATGGAGATTTCGTCGACCGTAATGTCGCGACGGGCTGGCGTTCGCGGCGCAGGGCGAGGAGGAGGCGAGTGCACCGTGGTCGCGGCGCCGGCGGCTTTCCTGCCACTGGTACGTGGGACTCCGTCGGAGCGTCGACCTGGGGGCTCCACCGGACTCGGTTCGTCTTTGTTGGCCACTGCAACAAGGCTTTGGATAGTGGCTCTCCATTCGTCGAGTTTCCCCGTAGTAGGAGGAAAATCGAGGAGCAACTGCGCGCGCACCAGGGCTTCTGCTGGCGTTGGTGGCAGCGAAACCTGCACGGATCGCGACGCGCTTCGACTTCTGACCATGTCAGAAGGAGCTCTATCATGACCCCGCGGTCGCATGCCATCTTCACCAGCGCCTCGGCGAGCGGGCAGGTTTCCTACATCCCGGGAGTGGTGCTCGGGGCTCTTCCCGCGGCGACGCCCGGGGTCTTCGGCGTGGTCACGCCATTCGTCGCGCGCCGCTTGAGAGGAGCGTGCCGTCGGTGCCGGCGTGGGAGTCTTGGAAGCCCTCACGTCGCCTTCGGGCGGGGTGGCAGCGACCTTGGAAGGCCCCGCGCCACCCGCCGAGGGCCTGGCTCCGTCTTTGGATTTGGCGGCGTGCGGCCCGTTACCAGGTGCACGAACATCGCTGCCTCCCAAACTCCGGCTGCTGGGACGGTGTTGGTGTTCGCGAACGGCGCCCCGGGTCCTTTCCGCGACCGGTCCACTGCTCGCCCGTGTCGGGACGGGATGTCCGTCCTCCGACGGGCCAACCGCCATTGTCGTCTTCTTCTTGGGCGCCATGACGATGAAGAAGCGTCGAACTAACTGCTAAAGCCGATTCTCACCACTTCGCCCCCTACCTGGCGCGCCAAAGATGTCGGTGTGGAACGACACCTATGGGATCACAAGAATCCCTACTACGGTTGTGGGGCGCGGGGTCATGAGAAGAGCGGATCAAACAGATAGCACACAGTTCCTTTACCCAGGTTCGGGCCGCGAGGACGCGTAAATCCCTACTCCTGCTTTGGTGGATTGTTTATCTGTGTTCTTGAACTAGCAATGGGGCGTGAGGAGCTCCAAAAAGCCGAATCCTCTTCCTGGTCGCCTCGGGCCTCCTTTTATAGGGAAAGCGGCTGCCACAGTGGCACACAGGAGGTGGAAAGGGTACAGCGATGCGAGGTTATCCCTCGCATTACATGACAAGGCGCGCTTAATGCATCTTGCTTGGGTGTCCTCACTTTGTCGGGGACGGGGGGGAGCCCTGTCTCGTCCGTCGCATCTCCTTCTTGCGTCAACACGCGCCCTGGCCAGCGATGCCCGTGGTGCCATGCAGGCAGGCGGGCAGCTGAGGTGGCGCAGTGATGGGTCTCCACGAATATCTGCTTGCCGCCACGCAGGTGCCTGCCCAGCTGGTTGGGTCGGCAGCTGCCTGCGAGCGGCGGTGGAGGTTTGATTGGCGTGGGCCTGACGGTGGCCCTACAGGTGTTTATGGCAAGGGCCTTGCCGGGGCCCCGGCAAGGGTCTTGTCGTGGCGCCTGCTGTCATCCCCGGCAAGGGTCTTGCCGGGGGCCTTGTGGACCTCCTTGGCTAGGATCCCGCCATGGATCATCATCTTCTAAGGTGTGTATCTAATCTTGAATGTCTTCACAAAGATCTGCATGCCACCACAGGGATGTCTCCCGAATCCTTGCCCCACGGGGGCAGTGGACTCAAGGGCGACTCGCTCCGTAGGTGTGGGTCGAGCTGCCACGGCAAGGGTCTTGCCGGGTTTGCTAGAACTTCCCCCCGGCAAGGATCTTGCCGGGGAGTCCGCTTCGTCCCCTTTGCTCTTTGTGGTCTTGGTCTTGGCGTCGTTCGGCTTCTCTTGGGCTCTGGCCTTACCTTGGCTCACCTCCCTCGCCGTGCTCGGTGTGGCAGCGCCCATGGCTCAGACTGCCCGTGCACAGTTATAGGGGTACAAAAACATTAGCACAGTACGTTTTGAAGAGATTACTGGTGAACTGTGAACCATTGTCGGTGATGATGCGGTTGGGCACCCCAAATCGGCTCACGAGGCCCTTGATGAACTTGACCGCAGAGCCTGTCGGGATTGTGCAGACGGCTTCCACCTCAGCCCACTTGGTGAACTCGTCCACAGCAACATAGAGGTAGCGATAGCCCCTGGCGCCCGAGGGAACGGGCCTAGAATGTCCAGCCCCCAAACTGCGAACGGCCAGGAGAGGGGTATAGTCTGAAGACCCCCGCAGGCTGATGGATCTGCTTAGCGTGAAACTGGCATGCCTCACAAGCCTTCACCAGCTCGACGGCGTCGTTGAGCGCTGTGGGCCAGTAGAATCCACTACGGGACGCCCCGACGAGGGTTCGTGACGATGAGTGGTGCCCGCAGTCTCCGCCGTGTATGTCCGCCAACAGCTCCTTCCCTTGCTCTCGGGAGATGCAGCGTATGGACATGTCATTTGGTCGCTTCATGTAGAGCTCTCCATCCCTGATCCAATAAGATGTGGCCTGCCGCGCCACACGCTCCGCCTCCTCCTCGTTCTTCGGCAGAGTCCCTTGCATCAGGTAGTCCTTGAGCTCCAGGATCCAACACCCTTCCTGAGGTTCCAACGCCAGGAGCAGGCGTGCCCCTGAGGCCGGGCCGCAGATCGGGGCTCCTAAGGCAGGTGGCTGAGGGAGATCCTCCCTTGGTTGCGCCGTGCTTGACAGTGACGGCACCGCCGAGGGTTTGAAGAGCTTCTCCTTGAAGACGCCAGGCTCCTGAGGCAGCCGCCTAGATGCCCTCCTGGCAATGTTATCAGCCTCTTGATTGGTGCCGCGAGGCACATGCTGCAACTCCATCCCCCAGCACTGTTTCTCCATCTTGCGAACCTCAGCGAGGTAGGCTTCCATGTGTTCGTCCTTTGGCTCGTATATCTTGTTGGAGAAGTTGACGAGGAGCTGCGAATCGCCCTTGATGATGAGGCGCTTCACCCCTAAGGCAATTGCGGCCTTCAAGCCTGCTATTAGGCCTTCGTACTCCGCTATGTTGTTGGAGACCTTTTCTCCGTGATGGAAGCAGAGTTGTACGGCGTAGTAGAGTTTGTCCTGGGTAGGGGATACGACAATTGCGCCGGCTCCCCACCGTGTCGGGAGAACACCCCATCGAAGTACATGACCCAGTCGTCCGGTGCTTCACTCCCTGGGGAAAGTGATCGGTCTTCGCCTGCCTCGAGACCCGGCGCTTCCGCCCATCCTGCCACGAAATCCGCAAGTGCGGCTCCATTGATGACCCTGGTCATACTGAATTCTAGCTGAAATGCCTGTAGTACAATGTTCCATTCAGCAACCCTTCCAGCTGAGTTGGGGCTCATGAGTACTCTTTCCAAGGGATACGCTGAGACGACTTTGATAGGATAGCCTTGGAAGTAGTGTCGCAGCTTGCGTGAGGCCACTAATAGCGCGAGGAGGAGTTTTTGAGGCATGGGGTACCGCGCCCTTGCATCCCGTAACACCGCGCTGACGAAGTACACAGGGTGCTCGACGAGGTTGAGGGTGCCGGGGCGGCTTGCGTCCTCCAGAGGCCGAGGCATCTCCTGAGATGGCATAGCCTCCAGTGCTTGGTCGCTCGGAGCGGCCTCTCCTTCTCCAGGCGTGCTCTCCTGCTGTGGTTGTTCCCTTTCGGCCGTGGTTGCGGTCTTCGCGAGGCCCTCTTAGCTTTGCTTCACTTCTGCCTGGGCGGTCGCTGTGGCCTTGGTCTGGCGCTCCTCCCTGACGGCCACCAGGGCAGCGCAAGCGGAGTACGGGGTGGCCGCAAGGTAGAGCACAAGGGGCTCCCGAGGGCGTGGAGCTACCATCACTGGTGGGCTGGTAAGGTACCTCTTGAGGTCTTGGAATGCCTTGTCGGCCTCTTCTGTCCATTCGAAGGGGCCCTTCTTCTTCATCAGCTTGAAGAAGGGCAGAGCTCGTTCCCCTAGCTTGGAGATGAAGCGCCCTAGCGCGGTCACACGCCCGGTGAGCTTCTGCATCTCTCTGAGGGTCCTCGGCGGGCTCATGTCTTCGACTGCCTTGACCTTCTCCGGGTTGGCCTCGATGCCCCTGTGGGACATGAGGAAACCCAGGAGCTTGCCCGAGGGGACTCCAAACACGCACTTCTCTGGGTTGAGCCGTAGGTCCACTTTGTTGAGGCTCGCAAAGGTTTCTTCCAGGTCCTGTACCAGGGTTTTTGCCTCCCGAGACTTCACCACAATGTCATCGACGTAAGCTTCAGTGTTCCTCCCGGGCTGCCGGCCCAAGGCGATGTGCATCAGCCGCTGGAAGGTTGCGCCCGCGTTGCGCAACCCAAATGGCATGCACGTATAGCAGTACACTCCACATGGGGTCAGGAAAGCTATCTTTTCCACGTCTTCCACCGCCATCTTGATCTGGTGATAGCTCGAGAAGGCATCTAGGAAGCACAGCAGGTCACACTCTACGATGGAGTCGATTATCTAGTCAATGCGGGGGAGCGGGAATGGATCCTGTGGGCAGGCCTTGTTGAGGTTGGTGAAGTCGACACACATGCGCTCCTTTCCCCCCTTTTTTGGCACAACGACCGGATTAGCCAACCAATCTGGGTAGCGGACCTCGCGGATGACTCCTGCCGCTTCTAGCTTCCGGGTCTCTTGGACGATGAAGGCTTGTTTCTCTATGGACTGTCGCCTTGTCTTCTGCTTCACGGGGCGCACGTTGGGGCACATGTTGAGGTGATGCTCAATCACATCCCTCGGGACCCCCGCTAACTGATCATGTTCCCACGCGAACACCTTCTTGTTCGCACGCAGAAACCTCACAAGGGCCTTCTCCTGCTCGGGCTCGAGGTTGGCCCCTATGGTGAAGGTGGCGTCAGTGGACCCGTCCTCGTCGACTGGTACCTGTTTGGTTTCTGCCTTGTCTTGGGTGAATAGCTGCTTCCTTTTAGCCGGCGCAGCCCCCTTGGGCTCAAGGACGTCGGTGTTAGTGGGTTGCGCCACCGCGGCTGCCCTGAAAGCAAGCTAGAGCACCTGCAGCGCATCCCTTGTGTCCCCTGACACGGTAAGGACGCTGCTGCTCCCGGGCATCTTCATGAGGTTGTACGCCGGGTGAGTCGCTGCCATGAACCGAGCCAAGGCCGGGTAGCCAAGGATGGCGTTGTAGGGGAAGCCGATGGGGGCGATGTCGAAGTCGATCAGCTCCGTGCGGAAGTTGTCGTAGGTGCCGAATCTCACTGGGAGGCGGATCAACCCCAAGGAGGCGGTGGAACCGACTCTGACGCCCGAGAAGGGCCTGCTGGGTTGGAGCCACTCTAGTGGCACGTGGAGGAGGCTGAAGGCCTCCACCGAGAGCACGTTGAGGCCGGCACCACCATTGATGAGGGTCCTGGTGATGGCCACTTGGCAGATGGTGGGGGTGCACAGCATCGGGAGCGCGCCTGAACCGATGGGGTTGAAGGGGTGATCATTTGAGTCAAAGGTTAGGTCGGCCTCTGGCGCCACCCAACCTGGGGGAACTCCTCGGTGCCCGGAGGCGGTGCTGATCTGGCGGATGAACGGCTTGATATGGCGGCTCAAGGGCGGTGCTTGGGAACTACCCAGGAGAGCTGCGACGATGGGTGGCGCTGGTGCAGCATAACGGGCGAGGAAGAGGTCGCGCAGCTCCTCCCAGAAGGTCACAGAAGCCGCCGGCAGGTGTAGGAGCCACATGCGCGGGACGCTAGTGAGGGCCATGGGTAACCAGTTGGCCATCACCCGGTCATCGCCCCCGGCTTTGAAGACGGCCTCTTCATACGCCAGCAGGAAAACCAGCGGATCTGCCGCGCCGTTGTAACACGGCGGCATCTCAGGCTTGAATTTGCGCGGCCACTGCACCTGTCGCAAGGTGGGGGCCAAGGCTCGGAGCCCCCAAGCCCCAGTGTCGGCATCGGCTGCCGGAGCGGGCGGCGCGCCGTCCGCCATGCGGGCGAAATGCGGTGTTGGCGGCAGGCGACGGGGAACGACGAGGGCGTCCGCCGACGGGCGCCGTCTGGGCGACGCGGGTGGCGAGAGCAGCCCGGCGCTCGGCGCGAGCCCGACAAGCTCAGCCATGGACACGACGGAAGATCACACGCGAACAACGGAAGAAAGATTCCGGCGCACCCCTACCTGGCGCGCCAAATGTCGGATTTCGGGTTCCGGCAGACCCTTGAGGTTCGAACACTAGGGTGCACGCGGAGATCTCTCCCCTACCGATCTACATCGATCTCCTCGCGTGATTTGAGCTGGAAATAACGAACAACACAAGAGACACGAGGTTTATACTGGTTCAGGCCACCGTTGTGGTGTAATACCCTACTCCAGTGTGTGGAGTGGTGGATTGCCTCAGGGGCTGATGATGAACAGTACAAGGGAAGAACGGCCTCGCGAGAAGTGTTCTTGAGCTGGTGCGGAGTGTTCTACTTGGTCTGGGTCTATCCAGATTCGATCTAACCCTCCCTACTCTATGGTGGCTAGCTCTATTTATAGAGGCCCTGGGCCTCTCCCCAAATAATGAGCGTGAAGGGTGCCAACAATTGGCCATTTTGAAGGGGAACATCTAGTACAAGTTATCCTGACCAAAGGTGGTCTTCGACTGCCAAAAGCACCGGTGATGACGCCGTCTTGGGCTCCACGGTGACCTCCGTCCTACCGCTCCGCTGGCCTTGGTCTCGTTGCACCGGAATGGTAACCTTTGCCTGATGCCTTGGCCTGTGCTTGCCCCCTTTGCACCGAAGAGGAAACAAGGACACGGCGCAGGCCGGCGCCCGCCTGGTCTCGATCGTCATGGCTTGCATAACGGGCTCCTCGCGAGGTACCCCTGCCTTGATCTCTCCGCCTCCTCGTGAGCCTGCCTGATGAGGCTGCCTCTGAGGAAGCTTTCTGTCGTCTGCCCCGTGAGGCTTGGCCCCTCGCGAGGGTCTTGAGCTTGAGCTGATGAAGATGGGTCGCGCTGGGCCCCCACTTGAGCCACGCCGCAGGCCGTAGGCAGGCAAGTCTGGGGACCCCAATTCCCAGAACGCTGACACATACTGAGTTTGATTAAAGATAATCTAGTGACAAATATCTATGTATGCAAGTTGCCAAGGACTTGTGGGATGCGCTTGAACCTAAATTGTGCAATCGATTCTAGAATCGAGATGTATGCCATGGAGCAGTTCCATGGTTACTAGTTGGTTGAGAACCGCCCTGTATTGGACTAGGCTCATGAGATATGGTACATCGTTGAGGAGCTCGAGCTCCTTAAGTGTGAGTTACTGGGAAATTTTGTTGAGGGATGCATAATTGCTAAATTGCCTCCTTCTTGAAGGAGCTTTGCTACTACTCTGAATTATCAAGGACTTGAATTCTCAATAGAGGTTGTCATCGATCATCTGAGTGTTGAGCAGAATTCGAGAGCAAAGGACTCACATGGTAAAGGGGTCAAGGGATCTTTTGTCGCCAATATGGTACAGAAGGACTTCCACAAGTTCAAGGGAAAGAACGGTCCAGCAGAATATTGACGTCAAAAGGAAGGGTAAGAACAACTTCAAGAAGGACGAGAAGAAAGATAGTTGCTTCACTTGTAGTGAAGATGGTCATTGGGCCAATAAGTGCCCGAACAAGTTTAAGAAGCCAAGATATGACTCCAAGTCTGTCAACGTGACCATGAAAAACAATCATAATGGGGTATGTGGTTACGTCAATTCATTTACTATGTAATCGGTTTGTCAGTCTACCGATTGGTGGGTTGATACATGTGCAAATATTCATGTGTATGCTGATATATCGAAGTTCTTTTCTTACCAGGCCACATGAGATAGGCTTGAACAAATGCGGAATAAACCCAGCGGTTAATTTTTCAAGCACAAAACCTACAACAACTAGGCTCACCTATGTGCACCAACAACTTATGCTAAGCAAGATAAACAATGATGTGATAGCAAGATATATGACAAGGAACAATATGGCTATCACAAAGTAAAGTGCATAAGTAAAGGACTCGGGTAATAGATAACTGAGGCACGCGGAGACGATGATGTATCCCGAAGTTCACACCCTTGCAGATGCTAATCTCCGTTTGGGGCGGTGTGGAGGCACAATGCTCCCCAAGAAGCCACCAGGGCCACCGTACTCACGCCCTCGCACAATGCAAGATGCCGTGATTGAAGGAAATATGCCCTAGAGGCAATAATAAAGTTATTATTTATTTCCTTATATCATGATAAAGGTTTATTATTCATGCTAGAATTGTATTAACCGGAAACATAATACATGTGTGAATACATAGACAAACAGAGTGTCACTAGTATGCCTCTACTAGACTAGCTCGTTAATCAAAGATGGTTATGTTTCCTAACCATGAACAAAGAGTTGTTATTTGATTAACGAGGTCACATCATTAGTTGAATGATCTGATTGACATGACCCATTATATTAGCTTAGCACCCGATCGTTTAGTATATGTTGCTATTGCTTTATCCATGACTTATACATGTTCCTATGACTATGAGATTATGCAACTCCCGTTTGCCATAGGAACACTTTGGGTACTACCAAACGTCACAACGTAACTGGGTGATTATAAAGGAGTACTACAGGTGTCTCCAATGGTAGATGTTGGGTTGGCGTATTTCGAGATTAGGATTTGTCACTCCGGTCGTCGAAGAGGTATCTCTGGGCCCTCTCGGTAATGCACATCACTTAAGCCTTGCAAGCATTGCAACTAATGAGTTAGTTGCGGGATGATGTATTACGGAACGAGTAAAGAGACTTGCCGGTAACGAGATTGAACTAAGTATTGGATACTGACGATCGAATCTCGGACAAGTAACATACCGATGACAAAGGGAACAACGTATGTTGTTATGCGGTCTGACCGATAAAGATCTTCGTAGAATATGTAGGAGCCAATATGGGCATCCAGGTCCCGCTATTGGTTATTGACCGGAGACGTGTCTCGGTCATGTCTACATTGTTCTCGAACCGTAGGGTCCGCACGCTTAACGTTACGATGACAGTTATTATGAGTTTATGCATTTTGATGTACCGAAGGTTGTTCGGAGTCCCGGATGTGATCACGGACATGACGAGGAGTCTCGAAATGGTCGAGACATAAAGATTGATATATTGGAAGCCTATGTTTGGACATCGGAAGTGTTCCAGGTGAAATCAGGATTTTACCGGAATACCGGGTGGGTTACCGGAACCCCCCGGGAGCTAAATGGGCCATAGTGGGCCTTAGTGGAAAGGAGAAAGGGGCTGCCCTAGGGCTGGCCGCGCGCCTCCCCCCTTCCCTAGTCCTATTAGGACTAGGAGAAGGTGGCCGGCCCCCTCTCTCTCTTTCCCCCTTGAGGAATCCTATTCCAACTAGGATTGGGGGGGGGGGGGGATCCTACTCCCGGAGGGAGTAGGACTATCCTGGCGCGCCAGGCTTGGCCGGCCAGCCCCTCCCCCTTGGCTCCTTTATATACGGGGGCAGGGGAGCACCCTAGGACACACAAGTTGATCTACGGATCGTTCCTTAGCCGTGTGCGGTACCCCCTTCCACCAAATTCCACCTCGGTCATATCGTTGCAGTGCTTAGGCGAAGCCCTGCGCCAGTAACACATCAAGATCGTCACCACGCCGTCGTGCTGACGGAACTCTTCCCCGACGCTTTGCTGGATCGGAGCCCAGGGATCGCCATCGAGCTGAACATGTGCCAAGAACTCGGAGGTGCCGGAGTAACGGTGCTGTGATCGGTCGGATCGTGAGGAGAACGTACGACTACTTCCTCTACGTTGCGTCAACGCTTCCGCTTCGGTCTATGAGGGTACGTAGACAACACTCTCCCTTCTCGTTGCTATGCATCACCATGATCTTGCGTGTGCGTAGGAAAATTTTGAAATTACTACGTTCCCCAACAGTGGCATCCGAGCCTAGGTTTTTATGGTTTGATGTTATTTGCACGAGTAGAACACAAGTGAGTTGTGGACGATACAAGTCATACTGCCTACCAGCATGTCATACATTGGTTCAGCGGTATTGTTGGACAAGACGATCCGGACCAACCTTACGCGTACGCTTACGCGAGACCGGTTCCCTCGACGTGCTTTGCACATAGATGGCTTGCGGAAGACTGTCTCTCCAACTTTAGTTGAACCGAGTGTGGATACGCCCGGTCCTTGAGAAGGTTAAAACGGAGTCTATTTGACAAACTATCGTTGTGGTTTTTGATGCGTAGGTAAGATGAGTTCTTGCTTAAAGCCCGTAGCAGCCACGTAAAACTTGCAACAACAAAGTAGAGGACGTCTAACTTGTTTTTGCAGGGCATGTTGTGATGTGATATGGTCAAGACATGATGCTAAATTTTATTGTATGAGATGATCATGTTTTGTAACCGAGTTATCGGCAACTGGCAGGAGCCATATGGTTGTCGCTTTATTGTATGCAATGCAATCGCGATGTAATGTTTTACTTTATTACTAAGCGGTAGTGATAGTCGTGGAAGCATAAGATTGGCGAGACGACAACGATGCTACGATGGAGATCAAGGTGTCGCGCCGGTGACGATGGTGATCATGACGGTGCTTCGGAGATGGAGATCACAAGCACAAGATGATGATGACCATATCATATCACTTATATTGATTGCATGTGATGTTTATCTTTTTATGCATCTTATCTTGCTTTGATTGACGGTAGCATTATAAGATGATCTCTCACTAAATTATCAAGAAGTGTTCTCCCTGAGTATGCACCGTTGCAAAAGTTCTTCGTGCTGAGACACCACGTGATGATCGGGTGTGATAGGCTCTACGTTCAAATACAACGGGTGCAAAACAGTTGCACACGCGGAATACTCAGGTTATACTTGACGAGCTATGCATATAAGATATGACCTCGGAACACAGAGACCGAAAGGTCGAGCGTGAATCATATAGTAGATATGATCAACATAACGATGTTCACCATTGAAAACTACTCCATATCACGTGATGATCGGTTATGGTTTAGTTGATTTGGATCACGTGATCACTTAGAGGATTAGAGGTATGTCTATCTAAGTGGGAGTTCTTAATTGATTTGATTAACTGAACTTAAACTTATCATGAACTTAGTATCTGATAGTATCTTGCTTGTCTATGTTGATTGTAGATAGATGGCTCGTGTTGTTGTTCCGTTAAATTTTAATGCGTTCCTTGAGAAAGCAAAGTTGAAAGATGATGGTAGCAATTACACGGATTGGGTCCGTAACTTGAGGATTATCCTCATTGCTGCACAGAAGAATTACGTCCTGGAAGCACCGCTAGGTGCCAGGCCTGCTGCTAGAGCAACACCAGAAGTTATGAACGTCTGGCAGGGCAAAGCTGATGACTACTCGATAGTTCAGTGTGCCATGCTTTACGGCTTAGAACCGGGACTTCAACGACGTTTTGAACGTCATGGAGCATATGAGATGTTCCAGGAGTTGAAGTTAATATTTCAAGAAAATGCCCGGATTGAGAGATATGAAGTCTCCAATAAGTTCTATAGCTGCAAAATGGAGGAGAACAGTTCTGTCAGTGAGCATATACTCAGAATGTCTGGGTATAATAATCACTTGATTCAATTGGGAGTTACTCTTCCAGATGATTGCGTCATTGACAGAATTCTCCAATCACTGCCACCAAGCTACAAGAGCTTCGTGATGAACTATAATATGCAAGGGATGACCAAGACTATTCCCGAGCTCTTCGCAATGCTAAAAGCTGCGGAGGTAGAAATCAAGAAGGAGCATCAAGTGTTGATGGTTAACAAAACCACTAGTTTCAAGAAAAAGGGCAAAGGGAAGAAAAAGGGGAACTTCAAGAAGAACGGCAAGCGAGTTGCTGCTCAAGAGAAGAAACCCAAGTCTGGACCTAAGCCTGAAACTGAGTGCTTCTACTGCAAGCAGACTGGTCACTGGAAGCGGAATTGCCCCAAGTATTTGGTGGATAAGAAGGATGGCAAGGTGAACAAAGGTATATGTGATATACATGTTATTGATGTGTACCTTACTAATGTTCGCAGTAGCACCTGGGTATTTGATACTGGTTCTGTTGCTAATATTTGCAACTCAAAACAGGGACTACAGAATAAGCGGACACTAGCAAAGGACGAGGTGACGATGCGCGTGGGAAACAGTTCCAAAGTCGATGTGATCGCAGTCGGCACGCTACCTCTACATCTACCTTCGGGATTAATATTAGACCTAAATAATTGTTATTTGGTGCCAGCGTTGAGCATGAACATTATATCTGGATCTTGTTTGATGCGAGACGGTTATTCATTTAAATCAGAGAATAATGGTTGTTCTATTTATATGAGTAATATCTTTTATGGTCATGCACCCTTAAAGAGTGGTCTATTTTTGATGAATCTCGATAGTAGTGATACACATATTCATAATGTTGAAGCCAAAAGATGCAGAGTTGATAATGATAGTGCAACTTATTTGTGGCACTGCCGTTTAGGTCATATCGGTATAAAGCGCATGAAGAAACTCCATACTGATGGACTTTTGGAGTCACTTGATTATGAATCACTTGGCACTTGCGAACCGTGCCTCATGGGCAAGATGACTAAAACACCGTTCTCCGGAACTATGGAGAGAGCAACAGATTTGTTGGAAATCATACATACGGATGTATGTGGTCCGATGAATGTTGAGGCTCGTGGCGGATATCGTTATTTTCTCACCTTCACAGATGATTTGAGCAGATATGGGTATATCTACTTAATGAAACACAAGTCTGAAACATTTGAAAAGTTCAAAGAATTTCAGAGTGAAGTTGAAAATCATCGTAACAAGAAAATAAAGTTTCTACGATCTGATCGTGGAGGAGAATATTTGAGTTACGAGTTTGGTGTACATTTGAAAAATTGTGGAATAGTTTTGCAACTCACGCCACCCGGAACACCACAGCGTAATGGTGTGTCCGAACGTCGTAATCGTACTTTACTAGATATGGTGCGATCTATGATGTCTCTTACTGATTTACCGCTATCGTTTTGGGGATACGCTCTAGAGACGGCCACATTCACGTTAAATAGGGCACCATCTAAATCCGTTGAGACGACACCTTATGAACTATGGTTTGGCAAGAAACCAAAGTTGTCGTTTCTTAAAGTTTGGGGCTGCGATGCTTATGTGAAAAAGCTTCAACCTGATAAGCTCGAACCCAAATCGGAGAAATGTGTCTTCATAGGATATCCAAAGGAAACTGTTGGATACACCTTCTATCACAGATCCAAAGGCAAGACTTTTGTTGCTAAGTTCGGAAACTTTCTAGAGAAAGAGTTTCTTTCGAAAGAAGTGAGTGGGAGGAAAGTAGAACTTGACGAGGTAACTGTACCTACTCCTTTATTGAGAAGTAGTACATCACAGAAAACTGTTTCTGCGACATCTACACCAATAAATGAGGAAGCTAATGATGATGATCATGAAACTTTAGATCAAGATACTACTGAGCCTCGTAGATCAACCAGAGTGAGATCCGCACCAGAGTAGTACGGTAATCCTATTCTGGAAGTCATGTTACTAGACCATGATGAAACTACGAACTATGAAGAAGCAATGGTGAGCCCAGATTCCGCAAAGTGGCTTGAAGCCATGAAATCTGAGATGGGATCCATGTATGAGAACAAAGTATGGACTTTGGTTGACTTGCCTGATGATCGGCAAGCAATTGAGAACAAATGGATCTTTAAGAAGAAGACTGACGCTGATGGTAATGTTACTGTCTACAAAGCTCGACTTGTCGCAAAAGGTTTTTGACAAGCTCAAGGGATTGACTACGATGAGACTTTCTCACCCGTAGCGATGCTTAAGTCTGTCCGAATCATGTTAGCAATTGCCGCATTTTATGATTATGAAATTTGGCAGATGGATGTCAAAACTGCATTCCTGAATGGATTTCTGGAAGAAGAGTTGTATATGATGCAACCGGAAGGTTTTGTCGATCCAAAGGGAGCTAACAAAGTGTGCAAGCTCCAGCGATCCATTTATGGACTAGTGCAAGCCTCTCGGAGTTGGAATAAACGCTTTGATAGTGTGATCAAAGCATTTGGTTTTATACAGACTTTCGGTGAAACCTGTATTTACAAGAAAGTGAGTGGGAGCTCTGTAGCATTTCTAAATATTATATGTGGATGACATATTACTGATTGGAAATGATATAGAATTTCTGGATAAGCATAAAGGGATACTTGAATAAAAGTTTTTCAATGAAAGACCTCGGAGAAGCTGCTTACATATTAGGCATAAAGATCTATAGAGATAGATCAAAACGCTTAATTGGACTTTCACAAAGCACATACCTTGACAAGATTTTGAAGAAGTTCAAAATGGATCAAGCAAAGAAAGGGTTCTTGCCTGTGTTACAAGGTGTGAGATTGAGTAAGACTCAAAGCCCGACCACTGCAGAAGATAGAGAGAAAATGAAAGATGTTCCCTATGCTTCAGCCATAGGCTCTATCATGTATGCAATGCTGTGTACCAGACCTGATGTATGCCTTGCTATAAGTATAGCAGGGAGGTACCAAAGTAATCCAGGAGTGGATCACTGGACAGCGGTCAAGAACATCCTGAAATACCTGAAAAGGACTAAGGATATGTTTCTCATATATGGAGGTGACAAAGAGCTCACCGTAAGAGGTTACGTTGATGCAAGCTTTGACACTGATCCGGACGATTCTAAATCGCAAACCGGATACATGTTTACATTAAACGGTGGAGCTGTCAGTTGGTGCAGTTCTAAACAAAGCGTCGTAGCGGGATCTACATGTGAAGCGGAGTACATAGCTGCTTCGGAAGCAGCAAACGAAGGAGTCTGGATGAAGGAGTTCATATCCGATCTAGGTGTCATACCTAGTGCATCGGGTCCAATGAAAATCTTTTGTGACAATACTGGTGCAATTGCCTTGGCAAAGGAATCCAGATTTCACAAAAGAACCAAACACATCAAGAGACGCTTCAACTCCATCCGGGATCTAGTCCAGGTGGGAGACATAGAGATTTGCAAGATACATACGGATCTGAATGTTGCAGACCCGTTAACTAAGCCTCTTCCACGAGCAAAACATGATCAGCACCAAGACTCCATGGGTGTTAGGATCATTACAGTATAATCTAGATTATTGACTCTAGTGCAAGTGGGAGACTGAAGGAAATATGCCCTAGAGGCAATAATAAAGTTATTATTTATTTCCCTATATCATGATAAAGTTTTATTATTCATGCTAGAATTGTATTAACCGGAAACATAATACATGTGTGAATACATAGACAAACAGAGTGTCACTAGTATGCCTCTACTAGACTAGCTCGTTAATCAAAGATGGTTATGTTTCCTAACCATGAACAAAGAGTTGTTATTTGATTAACGAGGTCACATCATTAGTTGAATGATCTGATTGACATGACCCATTATATTAGCTTAGCACCCGATCGTTTAGTATGTTGCTATTGCTTTATCCATGACTTATACATGTTCCTATGACTATGAGATTATGCAACTCCCGTTTGCCAGAGGAACACTTTGGGTACTACCAAACGTCACAACGTAACTGGGTGATTATAAAGGAGTACTACAGGTGTCTCCAATGGTAGATGTTGGGTTGGCGTATTTCGAGATTAGGATTTGTCACTCTGATCATCGGAGAGGTATCTCTGGGCCCTCTCGGTAATGCACATCACTTAAGCCTTGCAAGCATTGCAACTAATGAGTTAGTTGCGGGATGATGTATTACGGAACGAGTAAAGAGACTTGCCGGTAACGAGATTGAACTAAGTATTGGATACTGACGATCGAATCTCGGACAAGTAACATACCGATGACAAAGGGAACAACGTATGTTGTTATGCGGTCTGACCGATAAAGATCTTCATAGAATATGTAGGAGCCAATATGGGCATCCAGGTCCCGCTATTGGTTATTGACCGGAGACGTGTCTCGGTCATGTCTACATTGTTCTCGAACCGTAGGGTCCGCACGCTTAACGTTACGATGACAGTTATTATGAGTTTATGCATTTTGATGTACCGAAGGTTGTTCGGAGTCCCGGATGTGATCACGGACATGACGAGGAGTCTCGAAATGGTCGAGACATAAAGATTGATATATTGGAAGCCTATGTTTGGACATCGGAAGTGTTCCAGGTGAAATCAGGATTTTACCGGAATACCGGGTGGGTTACCGGAACCCCCCGGGAGCTAAATGGGCCATAGTGGGCCTTAGTGGAAAGGAGAAAGGGGCTTCCCTAGGTCTGGCCGCGCGCCTCCCCCCTTCCCTAGTCCTATTAGGACTAGGAGAAGGTGGCCGGCCCCCTCTCTCTCTTTCCCCCTTGAGGAATCCTATTCCAACTAGGATTGGGGGGGGGATCCTACTCCCGGAGGGAGTAGGACTCTCCTGGCGCGCCAGGCTTGGCCGGCCAGCACCTCCCCCTTGGCTCCTTTATATACGGGGGCAGGGGAGCACCCTAGGACACACAAGTTGATCTACGGATCGTTCCTTAGCCTTGTGCGGTACCCCCTTCCACCAAATTCCACCTCGGTCATATCGTTGCAGTGCTTAGGCGAAGCCCTGCGCCGGTAACACATCAAGATCGTCACCACGCCGTCGTGCTGACAGAACTCTTCCCCGACGCTTTGCTGGATCGGAGCCCGGGGATCGTCATCGAGCTGAACATGTGCCAAGAACTCGGAGGTGCCGGAGTAACGGTGCTGTGATCGGTCGGATCATGAGGAGAACGTACGACTACTTCCTCTACATTGCGTCAATGCTTCCGCTTCGGTCTACGAGGGTACGTAGACAACACTCTCCCTTCTCGTTGCTATGCATCACCATGATCTTGCGTGTGCGTAGGAAAATTTTGAAATTACTACGTTCCCCAACAGTCATTCCACTAAGGGACCCTTGAGGGCGGGCACCGAACCCATACAAATGGCAACCCTTGGGGGCGGTCACCGAACCCGTACACTTTGGCAACCCTTGGGGGCGGTCACCGGTACCCGTGAAATTGCTCAGGGCGATCTCCACAACCTAATTGGAGACCCTGACGCTTGCCCGGAGCTTTACACCACAATGATTGAGCTCCGAACACCACCAACCGTCTAGGGCGCCCAAGCACCCAAGAGGAACAAGCTCAAGGGCACCAAGCATCCAAGAGTAATAAGCTTCTGAACTTGTACCTTCCACGTATCACCGTGGAGAACTCAAACCGATGCACCAAATGCAATGGCAAGGGCACACAGAGTGCCCAAGTCCTTCTCTCCCAAATCCCACCAAAGAAACTAATGCTAGGGAGGAAAATGAGAGGAAGAACAATAAGGAGAACACGAGGAACTCCAAGATCTAGATCCAAGGGGTTCCCCTCACATAGAGGGGAAAGTGATTGGTGGAAATTTGGATCTAGATCTCCCTCTCTTTTCCCTCAAAAACTAGCAAGAATCCATGGAGGGATTGAGAGTTAGCAAGCTCGAAGAAGGTCAACAATGCGGAAGAACACGAGCTCATGAGATGAGGTTCATTGGGGAAGAAGAACCCCTTTTATAGGAGGGGGAAAATCCAACCATTATGCTCACAGCCCGTACAGAGCGGTACTATCGCACATATGAGCGGTACTACCGCTAGGGCGGCAGAAGCCCAATGAAACAACACTGCAGAGGGGCAACAGGGCGGTACTACTGCAGGAGCGGTACTACCGCCTGCCCTTGCAGTACTACCGCGCGACCACAGATTAAAAAACAACCGCCGCGCCTACAGCCATTGGAGCAAGCTATGAGAAAAAGTCGGCATGGTACTACCGCTCATAAGGAGCGGTACTACCGCATAAGGGCAGATGTAAAAAATTACATCCGCGCCTACTACCGCACACAACAGCGCCAGGACACGAGGCAACAGTACTACTGCTCACCAGGAGTGGTACTACCGTGTAGGGCACGGAAGTAAAAAATTACTTTCGCGCCTACTTCCTTGTGCGCCAGCGTTCTGGGCTAGAGGCAGTGGTACTACCGCTCACCAGGAGCGGTACTACCGCTGGCCCCTGCGGTACTACCGCTCCCCTGAGCAATACTACCGCATGCCATAGAGGCTTTAGCACTTGGATGCCTTCAAAACGCAGCTAAAGACAACAGACGGATCCAATAAAATCAGAACTGCCATGACTTCTGCAAATGAGCTCCGAATTGAGCAAACTCAAGCTTGTTGGATACAAGACAACGAGTAGCATCGAAACAGCGAAGCCTCGAACAGAGAAGAGTTGGCATAACCTCCAACATCGAAAACATCATAGAAAAAGCAAGTGAACTCTGTTTTTGATGAACTCGAGCTTGTCATTAAGATGACCAAAAGCTCTAAGACGCACAAAGAGAACCAAACAAGAACCAAGAAATATGATGCAAGGATGCAATGGTTTGAGCTCTCTATGAATGATATGCTCAAGCTACTCATTGAGAGCCCCCCTTGATAGTACGACAATCGATCCTATAACCCGGTCTCCCAACTACCACCATGAGACCGGTAAAATAGAAAACCTATCAAGGGCAAACCTTTGTCTTGCACAAACTCCACTTGAGCTAGATGTAGAGGATCTTGATTTCCTCAAGTTGGACCACCTTTCTTGATTGCGTTGGCTCAGTGAAGACTAGTAGATTGCTCCCCTATACTCCACCATGGGTGAGCCACTCTTCGGCACATCTTCACAAGTCCATTTCACCACAATGGACGGCAAACTTCAAGCACTTGATGTCTTCATGATGCATCACTTGAACTTGCACACCGCAACCTAAACCCACAAAGAACTCTCATGAAGACCATGGGTTAGTACAGAAAGCGTAATTGACAATGCTTACCATACCATGGGATCGCTTGGTCCCTCTTGGTACATCTTCTACGCTTTGTGTGTTTATTAACTTGATTCACTCTTTGGCTTAGTCTTGATCAACCTCTCCAAGACCAATCTTTAGGTATTCCTTGAATAGCACCTTGGTCGACACAAAATCTCCTTGAAACCAACACATGTATTCCAAGAAAAGCCTATGGACAAAACCTTCAAATATAACTCAAGGCAACCATTAGTCGATAGAGATTGTCATCAATTACCAAAACCAAACATGGGGGCACCGCATGTTCTTTCAGAAGGTCAGCACAATTATTGAGTCTAAGGATGCTACATTCTTATAGGATATTTTTCCTATGAGAGATATGAAAAGCACTTCTAGATAGGAATCTGAGGACACTCCTGAGCCTGGCATTCTATGGAATATTATGAACGAACACATGATGAAAATCCTAAGGAGGATGACGAGGAAACCCTTGGTAGGGGCAAGAGACAAAGGACTGCAAAGACCTTTGGTGATGATTTCTTCGTGTACCTCGTGGATGATACTCCCACTTCTATTTCAGAAGCGTATGTGAGGGAGTCCTGGATTAGGGGGTGTTCGGATAGCCGAACTATACCTTCAGCCAGACTCCAGGACTATGAAGATACAAGATTGAAGACTTCGTCCCGTGTCCGAAAGGATCCTTTCTTGGCGTGGAAGGCAAGCTAGGCGTGCGGATATTCGAGATCTCCTACCATTGTAACCGACTTTGTGTAACCCTAACCCTATCCGGTGTCTATATAAACCGGAGGGTTGTAGTCCGTAGGACAACCATCATGATACACAATCATACCATAGGCTAGCTTCTAGGGTTTAGCCTCCTTGATCTACTGGTATATCCACTCTTGTACTACCCATATCATCAATATTAATCTAGCAGGAGTAGGGTTTTACCTCCATCGAGAGGGCCCGAACCTGGGTAAAATAAAGTGTCCCTTGTCTCCTGTTACCATCCGACCTTGACGCGCAGTTCGGGACCCCCTACCCGAGATCCGCCGGTTTTGACACCGACATTATGCCTCTCCAGAAGCTGACTACTGGAAGGATGCAGTCGGTAGCGAGATGGACTCCATCATGGCTAACATGACATGGGAGATCACTAAAAGTCCCTATGGTTGCAAACGTTGGGATGTAAGTGGGTGTTCAAAAACAAGCTTAGGCCCGATGGTACGATTGAAAAGTACAAGGCTAGGCTTGTGGCCAAGGGCTATGACCAGAAAGAACAGGAAGATTCCTTCGATACTTATTCACCTGTGGCCAAACTAAGCACCATTCGAGTATTACTCTCGTTGGCGGCCTCGCATGGTCTTATCGTCCACCAGATGGATGTTAAGACGACATTTCTGAATGGAGAGCTAAACGAGGAAATCTACATGCAACAACCAGATGGCTTTGTGATAGATGGTCAGGAAGGAAAAGTGTGTAGGTTACTGAAATCTTTATATGGCCTGAAACAAGAACCTAAGCAATGGCATGACAAGTTTAATACAACTCTGACATCTGTTTGCTTCGTTGTTAACGAAGCTGACAAATGTGTATACTATCGTCATGGTGGGGGCGAAGGAGTTATACTATGCTTGTATGTTGATCACATACTGATATTCAAAACTAACCTCAAAGTCATTGAGGAGGTCAAGTCATTTCTATCTCAGAACTTTGAGATGAAAGAGCTTTGTGTGGCTGATGTTATCTTGAACATCAAGCTACTTAGAGATGATGACGATGGGATTATGATACGTCTCCAACGTATCTATAATTTATGAAGTATTCATGCTGTTATTTTACCATTCTTGGGTGTTTTACAATCATTTTATAGCAACTTTATATCATTTTTAGGGAATAACCTATTGACCCAGTGCCTAGTGCTAGCTTATGTTTTTTGCTTGTTTTTTACATCGCAGGAAATCAATATCAAACGGGGCCCAAACACTGCGAAACTTTTTGTGTATTTTCTATGGGCCAGAAGACTCCCGATGGGCCAAAGCAGCACCTGGGGGTGCCCCGAGGGGGCACAACTCACCAGGGCGCGCCAGGCCCCCTGGCATGCCCAAGTGGGTTGTGCCCACCTCGGTGGCCTCCCGCACCCCCTCTTTGCACTATAAATTCCCAAATATTCTGAAACCCTTCGGGGTTAACCTAGATCAGAAGTTTCGCTGCAGCAAGGCTCAGTAGCCACCGAAAACCAATCTAGACCCTTTCCGACACCCTGTCGAAGGGGGAATCATCTCCGGTGGCCATCTTCATCATCCCGGTGGCCACCACGATGAGGAGGGAGTAGTCCACCCTCGGGGCTGAGGGTTTGTACCAGTAGCTATGTGTTTAATCTCTCTCTCTTTTTCTCTCTCTCTCTCTCTCTCTCTCTCTAGTGATCTATATCATGGGCTTTGTTAACATAGTCGGACCATATGATGTTTCTTCCCTCTATGCCCTTGTTGTGATGAATTGAATCTTTACCTTTTGAAGTTTGTCATGTCGGATTGAATGTTCAGATTTGGGAACACATGATGTATGTCTTGCGGTATGAATACTTGAGGTGACATTGGGCTATCTTATTGATTCACTTGATATACGTTATGGCAATCAACTTGTGGATTGCCACGGTGATATTGGGGTAATCTTTGCATAGGTGTTGATGCATGTTTTTATTATCCTTTCTCCAATAGAAACTTTGGGGTCTCCTTGTAGTTCTTTGTGTGGATTGAGTATTATGAATATGAATTTGCCTATATTTTACTTTTCAGTATTTACTTTTATGCAAAGAGTCAAAGTTTTTCTCTCTATTCCTTTTTATTTTTCTCTTTTGGCAAGCATCATGTGGTGAGGAAAGATCTAGGCACATATGTCCAGTTGAATATCACTGGTGCGCGTCGGTGCTATACAAACGGTTTTTAACCCCTTTCCGCGACGACATTTGGAACCGTCGCCAAGTGAGTGTGGGCGATAGGGGGTCCTTCCCACACGACCCAGAAATCATCGGGGATAAGCCCTCCTGGGACACAGGCTGGGGCCGTGTGCGATTGGGCGAGGCATCGAAACCCAATCATTTCCGTAGGTACGTACATCCCACACGGTAATCCGAGAAAATCATTTCCGTAGGTATGTACATCCCACATGGTGAATCCTAGTAAAACATTTCCGTTTGTATGTATATCACACATAGACAATCCAAGGAATATGTTTCCGTTATTATGTACATCCCACACAGTCAATCCAGGGAAAACGTTTCCGTTCGTACATACAGTCCACACAGTTTTATGTGTTGGCTCATGTGTGAAAGGTGTAACTATCACACACGGTCTGCCTTGGTTAATTGTTTGCTTTTATCAACTATATCACACACGATTTGATGAAGAAAACTGTGTGGCATTGGGCTATCCATCGCAAGCCCTTTTACTGCTGGAACCGTTTGCAAAGGTCCATGACACATTTAGCAGGTTTATTAGTTCCATTAATAATTCCAGTATTACGCAAATTCACATTTCATATCGAACATCTGTTTGCCAATTTCATATCAGGCCCATAAATATATTATAACATCACAGTACGGTAGCTACATGAAAACATCACAGTACAACATATAGCTAGTTCAACTTCATAAGAACAATGTATTCATTTCCCTAATCGAGATCATCCAGGCTCGTCTTATCCACCTCTGTTTCAGTTAGTAAGAACCTGTTTTGCACGGGCCAACTGGGAAAGTGCCTCCTCCTTCGCCAACACCATCTTAGCAAAGTCTGATTTAAAAAATCTGAGCTCATTCTCCACCTTCAACTTTTTATCCCACATCTTCAAATATTCTTCAGCGTTGGCAACAGTTTCTCTAAGCCAACGTCTGTTCTCTTTCTCATACATTCTCCAGAGCTTCGCTAGGCACATCTTCAAAGACTGTGGCCACTCTTGATCAACCCACTCCAAGTAAGAACACGTCCGTTCATCCTATAATATTTAAAATTAGATCAGTAACAATTGTAGGGGAAATGGGTTTATAGCAACATAGAAAATCAGCAGTGCTTATTTTGAATAACTGAAGAAACATGTTAATTATGACATATTTTCTCAAAAAGATCAATGTGCAAACAAATTAATTGCTACTAAGAAAACAACCAAATTCTGGAACATCAGAAGCTATAATTAACTACAGCGACGCTACAAGTTCTTACTCATGTACAATAAATAACAAGTTGAACATTTTATGAGGAAGGCAAATGTAACTGCAACAGCATAGCGACAATGTTTGGATGACAGCAAATTGATACTAACAGGTGTGTACATGCACAAATGTAGTAACATAGAACTAATACCCGCAAGGCCATCCACTATGTATGCCAAAACTGGGGTAAAGACAACTGTTGCTACATCTCGCACCGGTGCCCTGCACAGGCGAGCCGATGCAGTGAAAAGAAAAATCAGGGACCCGGACTCCGGAGCACGTAGTTGCTCCGATGCCCAGTTCCTTCGTGCCATAAAGATTTAGTATTTTACTGTTTGGCTGCTCGGATGTGTGGACCAAAGTTGGCTGCACAAACTGCTGAAGCGGTGCCAAATAATTCTCTAATGGCACCGCTAATGAGATGGGAACAATTTAAGATACTAGGTACAAATTGTGACACTGTCTTAGGATGCATTTGGTTGAAGGTGTGGTATGAATGGGTTGGGACCGTGACAGTGTCTGAATCACATCTAAAAAATGATTTGTAAAAACGAAAGAGGGTCTAACCTTCTCTAAACATGCCAGAAACTTCCTCCCACTGTCCACAGATTCAAACGCAACTAGCTTCACGCATGGAGATTGATGGTGACAACGAGCAGATAGATTTTCAGCCACCCCGCTCCATTCGCTGCCAATGATGGTCCTAGGGAGCTACAAGAGGAAGAAATGACTCAAATCGACCGCCGGGTAAAAATCTTTCATTCCAAGTCATAGCCCAAGAGAGAGAAGAGAGGCATACCCGGGTGGTGAAGGAGTCATCACCGGAGGAGGAACCACTTGAGAGGTCTTTGAAGAAGACCATGGCGACCCCGACGGTAGGATGCGAGACGGCGAGAGCGAGGAAGTGGCTATTGCTTTGGAAGGAAGGAAGGAGGAAACATGGGAAATGTTACTTGTGGTCGGGGAGAAAAGGGGGTGGGGAAGGGGGCGGGGTAGATATTTTGGCGGTAGACCAAAATTTTGGAAATGTGGAGGGAAAATTTGCGCGCGGTGCCGCCAGACCATACACTTTGAACGGTTGTGTGCATCGCAAACAATTCTTTTGCTTTAGCGCATGCGATGAGTTTGATACTTCAAATTTTGGTGGAGATTTCCTTGGGTTCGTCATTGCATAATTTAACATCACTTGCTTATTTGGGAACACAAAAGAGCATACAACAGACAGACCACACTTACTGAATCGAGCAATTTTAGCAATTAAACAAAGCTAGTTGACCTAAACATTGCTCTAACAAAAGACCAACATAAAAAACAAAGCCTAAGTACGCACAATTATAACAAATCCGCCGCCGCGCTAGCCTATGCATCGCCGGTGTGATATGAGACGTCGATGACTTGTCCTTGCGACATGCCGCCGTTGGTGGACTCCGCGTCCCCCGTGCTGAAGTCGAACGTGTCCTTGTCCTCGTCCTCGTCCTCGGCGCCACCCTCAAGGTTGTAGTACTCATAGTAGTGGCTGCACCAGAGCTCGCGTTGGTACTCCACCACCGATTCCTCGATGTACCGACGCTTCTCTACCTCGACCTTGGCCACGTGCAACTCCTCCTCCCGGCGCTCCTCGATCTCCGCCGCCTCCTGCTTCTCCAGCTCTCGCTCGGCGATCTCATGAGGAAGCAGGTGCTCCATGGCCACCGCTGCCTTTTCAGACGTGGGTTGCATGCTGGAGTCCGAGGTGGCCTGGAATATCTTGGCATGTGCATCCTTGATGTTGGCGTGGATGGCCTCGACCCGGGCCAGGGCGACATCAGCGGCACGGACGGCAGCTGAGCACTCTCGATGTTTGCATCCAACATCGCAGCAGCAGCTGTAGCCGTCTCGGCTGCTGCAGCTACCCTGTCGACTGCCGCAGACGCCCTCTCGACGAAAGCGGCCGCGCTCAATGTGGATGCGGCGACACTCTCTGCGTAGACGGCCATGCTCTCGGCGCAGGCGACGGTGCTCGGGGGGGGGGGGACGCGCCCATCGTACGGGCCTTCGTGAAGCGTTTCCACGGTGTCATTTTTGCAAGAAGGGGGTGCAGGAATGGGGATCGGGATTCGTGGATTCGGGGGTTGCCGACACTGGAGCTGACGAGCCGGCGAAGCTTAAGGACGGAGACTTAAATAGACCCAGATATTTTCATTGCAAACGGTTCCTAGAAAACAACTGTGTGTGATGTTGTAGATATTTTTTATTAGTTGTGAAAGACTAATCTGGAGTAAAGTGGCAACGGATGGTGTTTTAAATGAACGAGAAATGTTGTAGTACTAATACAACTGTCATGTCAAATTTTGGAAAATTTTAGGGGTCATTTGACCTTTTAAGACATTTAAGTGATTTTCTAGCCATTTAATGATCGTAATTCAAATTTGAACTACATGTACGTGCAACAGCTAACCATAACGGTTTGAAAACTCATATTTTGTGTACTTGTGTGCGATTTAATTCCATGTGCAGTAAATTGGAAGGAATTTTCAAACATATTAGTCTAACGGCTATGACACAGTTAAGCATGGACTGACATGGCATTTTAATTACAAAAAATGAAAAAAAAAATCAGAAACACAGGAAACCTTGGTTGATGTAATGTCATGCCTCCAAGATGATGTGGTAAAAAAATTGGCATGTTTGATGAAAGTTTGGACACACACTCCTCACAAACCGGAGCAACTCACTAGAAGGTTCGTGGTTCTGAGAGGGAACAATGCATGTTTGATAACGAACGGGAGATAGCTTCCTCTTACGGCCTTCAATTTTTTCTACGTTTAACATGCACTACTACAACTTTACTATGAAATTTTGGAAAATTCTAGGGGTGATTTGACCTTTTATAGACATTTAAGTGATCTTCTAGCCATTTAATGACCGTAATTCAAATTTGAACTACATCTACATGCAACGCCTAACCAAAACGGTTTGAAAAATCATATTTGTGTACTTATGTGGGAGTTAATTTCATGTGCAATAAATTAGAAGGAATTTTCAAACATATTTGTCTCACGACATGCACACATGCATAAGTATGCATGGAGTGACATGGCATTTTAATTCCAGAAAATAAAAAAAATCAGAAACACATGAAACCTTGGTTGATCTAATGTCATGCCACCAAGATGATGTGGTAAAGAAATTGTCATGTTTGACGAAAGTTTGGACACACACCCCTCACAAATTGGAGCAACCCACTAGAAGGCTCGTGGTTCCGAGAGGGAACAATGCATGTTTGATGACGAACGGGAGATAGCTTCCTGTTACGGCCTTCAATTGTTTTCTACGTCTAACATGCACTACTAAAACTGTAATGTGAATTTTTGGAAAATTCTAGGGGTCATTTGACATTTTAAAGACATTTAAGTGATTTTCTAGCCATTTAATGAGCGTAATTCAAATTTGAACTACGTCTACATGCAACGCCTAACCAAAACGGTTTGAAAAATCATATTTGTGTACTTGTGTGCGAGTTAATTCCATGTGTAGTAAATTAGAAGGAATTTTCAAACATATTGGTATCAAGGCATGGGCACATGCATGGAGTGCCATGGCATTTTAATTCCAAAAAAATAAAAAATGATCAGAAAAACATGAAACCTTGCTTGATTTAATGTCATGCCACCAAGATGATGTGGTAAAAAAGTTGGCCTGTTTGACGAAAGTTTGGACACACACCCCTCACAAACCAGATCAACTCACTAGAAAGTTCATGGTTTCGAGAGGGAACAATGCATGTTTGATGACGAACGGGAGATAGTTTCCCTTACGGCCTTCAATTTTTTTTCTACGTTTAACGTGCACTAATACAACTGTCATGTGAAAATTTGGAAAATTTCAGGGGTCATTTGACCTTTTAAAGATATTTAAGTGATTTTCTAGCCATTTAATGATCGTAATTCAAATTTGAACTACATCTATATGCAACGCCTAACCATAACCGTTTGAAAAATCATATTTTTGTGTACTTGTGTGCGAGTTAAAAAATCATCAGACGATGTAAATATCTGGTGTTCAAAAAAGAAAAGGTAAAGATCTGGCAAGACAACCGGCCCCCACACTATTGGCACTCTATCTCGCGGCTCGAGGTTTGGTAGGTGAGTGGCGTGGATCATTAATCAGACACGGTTCTATATTGGAAATCGTCAGCTATTATGTTCACATGCGGATTTCACTAGTGGCTTCTCTCGAGAAAGATATCAAACGGTGGGTGAAGAAATTATTGTTGGGCAATTGATAGAACCTCAAATAATTATGACGATATCCAGGCAATGATCATTATATAGGCATCACGTGTCAGTTCCCTTTCTGTCACTGGGATCAAGCACCGTAAGATCGAACACACTACCGGGCACCTCTTCCCATTGCAAGATAAATAGATCTGGCCAAACAAAACCCAAATATCGGAGAAGAAATACGAGGCTATAAGAGATCATGCATATAAGAGATCAAAGAAACTCAAACAACTTTCATGGATATAAAAAGATATGACTGATCATAAACTCAAAGTTCATCAGATCCTAACAAACACACCGCAAAAGGAGTTACATCATATGGATCTCCAAGAGACCATTGTATTGAGAATTCACGAGAGAGAGAAAGCCATCTAGCTACTACTAAGAACCCGAAGGTCTACAAAGAACTACTCACACATCATCGGAGAGGCACCAATGGAGGTGGTGAACCCCATCCGAGATGGTGTCTAGAATGGATCTGGTGGATCTAGACTCTGCGGCGGCTGGATGAATGTTCCGTCCATGTTCTTATGGTTTCTGGAATATTGGGGTATTTATAGAGCAAAGAGGCGGTTCGGGGGGCACCCGAGGTGGGCACAACCCACCAGGGCGCGCCTGGGCCTCCTGGCGCGCCCTGGTGGGTTTTCCTCTCCTGGGGACTACCCCCAGGTGCAACTAGGGCCTGTTGTGTTCCTTCTGGCCCATAAAATTTCTCCGTAAACTTTCAGGGCATTTGGACTCCATCTGATATTGATTTTCTGCGATGTAAAAGACATGGAAAAAACAACAACTAGGACTTGGCACTATGTCAAAAGGTTAGTACCAAAAAATGATATAAAATGATTATAAAACATCCAAGATTGATGATATAACAACATGGAATAGTCAAAAGTTATAGATACTTCGGAGACGTATCATCATCCCCAAGCTTAACTCCTGCTCGTCCTCGAGTAGGTAAGTGATAAAAACAGAATTTTTGATGTGGAGTGTTGTTTATCATGTCATATCATATTATTTTCTTTATAGCATGGACATTTGGAATTTATGTGATTCAAAGCAATAGTCTAGTTTTGACATAATAATTTAGATACTCAAGCATATCAACAAGCAACCATGTCTTTCAAAATATCAACGCTAAAATGAGTTATCCCTAGCCCATCATGCTCAAACATTGATCCATTCATGAAACACACTCGAATATTAGCTACACCCAATACTTACGTGCGATCATATTGCCTCCTAGTTGGTGCTTTTTATGAGAAAAGATGGAGACTCAATTTCAAAAATAAAAAATTGTGTAAAGTAAAATAAAGACCCTTTGCAGAGGGAAGTAGGGATTTGTAGAGGTTCCTGAGCTCAAAGCTAAAAACTTGGAGATAAAAACATTTTAGGAGGTGTATCCATCCCACCAACGAAAACGACTTAGAGTTCCCAATATTTTCCATGCTAGATATGCCATAGGAGGTTCCCAAACAAAAAATAAAATGTATTCCTTTTTCCACCATACTTTCACTTTCCATGGCTAGCCGAATCCACGGTTGCCTTCCATACCAACACTTTCCAAGGAATTTATTATTTGACAACATAAAGTAAATTCAATCTTTTTGCATTCCTGGGCTGGGCATCCCTAATACCTTTGCCTTACTCTCGTGCAATGACAAGTGAATAAACACTCATCATGAGAATAACACAAATAGCATGGAAAATATTAGCCACCCTTCACCGCTCCGCGAGCGAAACAAACACACAAAAGAGAAGTATTTTTCTTGAAAATTAGAGATGGCACATACAAATTTGCTTAGAACGGCAAAATAATACCGCATATAGGTAGATATAGTGGACTCATGTGGCAAAACTAGTTTAAAGGATTTTGGATGCACAAGTAGAGATCATACTTAGTGCAAAGTGAAAGCTAGCAAAAGATTGGGAAGCGACCAACCAAGAAACGGATAATGTCATAAGCAAGCATTAAGCATAATTAACACCGAATAATGCACCAAAAGTAGGATATAATTTTCATTGCATGATTATTGACTTTCGTGCATGCATAGGGAATCACAAACCTTAACATCAATATTCTTACTAGAGCACAATTACTCATCAACATAACTCACATATCACATCATCATATCTCAAAACTATTACTAAGAATCAAGTTTATTTTGTCCACTGATCTTCATGACATTTTTTTTCTTTTTCTTTATCCTTCTTGGATATCTATCACTTTGGGACTAATTTTCATGTGTTGCTTTTCATAAGCTCAAACAAATATAAGTGAAGATCAAGAGCATAATTATTTTATTCATTCTCTCAAAATAATTTAAGTGACGCAAGAGAGAATTTCTTAAAAAATTTACTAACTCTCAAATAAATCTAAGTGAAGCAAGAGAGCATTTCTTCAAAAATACTAAGCACAACGTGCTCAAAAAGATATAAGTGAAGCACTAGAGCAAGTCCTAGCTCATAAAAGATTTTAAGTGAAACATAGAGAGCAAATCTAACAAATCATGATATAATTTTGCCTTTCTCAAATAGGTGTGTGCAACAAGGATTTATGACTTAAAACACAAAATAAAACAAGCAAATACTCATATCATACAAGATGCTCCAAGAAAAATACATATCATGTGACGAATAACAATATAGTTTCAAGTAAAATACCGATAGTTGTTGGAAGAAAGCGGGGATGGCACTCAGGGGCATCCCCAAGCTTACTTGGTTCCTCATTTTTGGATAATAGATTGGGATGCCGGGGCATCCCCAAGCTTAGGCTCTTCTATCCTTCCTTCATCCATCGTAAGATAACCCAAAACTTGAAAACTTCAATCACACAAAACTCAACAAAACCTCCGTGAGATCCGTTAGTGTAAGAAAGTAAACCACTACTATAAGTATTGTATCAAACCAATTGATATTTTGTTTTTGTATTATATCTACTATATTCCAACTTTTCTATGGCAAAAACTCGTCAAAGAAAACCATAGAGCCATCAAAATAAGCACACAACACAAAGAAAACAGAATCTGTCAAAACAGAACAGTCTATAGCAATCTGACTTAAACGAAAACTTCTGGAACTCCAAAAATTCTGAAAAAATAGGACGGCCTGAGAACTTTGTATATTAAACTTCTGCAAAAAGAATCAGGGCAAAGGCACTTTCTGATAAAAAATAATTATTATTTTTGTGAGCGCAAAGTTTCTGTCTTTTTCGGCAAGGTCAAACAACTATCACCCAAGAAGATCATATTGGTTGTACTTGGCACAAACACTAATTGAAACAAAAAACGCAATCATAACAGTAGCATAATTGTGCTAACACTCAAGAACAGAAAGCAAAAAGCAAAACTTTATTCATTGGGTTGCCTCCCAACAAGCGCTATAGTTTTTTGCCCTTAGCTAGGCATAAAGCAAGGATCTAAGTTTTGTCTTCCGAAGTTTTGGCAACTTTTGTAAGAGTTCTCTCAAACCCGGGAGGCTCTTTACGCTTACCTAAATTCTCCTGAAAAGAAACCATCTTAGGATCCAAAATATCCAATCGCTTGTTGCAAAGAGTAATCAAGGTATTCATGCGATTGATACTACCATTGAGGTGCTTGAGGGGTTCATTATATTTCTGTATTTCGACCATATGTTTATGAAAATCACCAAGTTTGTCCAACATTTGAACTCCCTCAGGGGTAAAGGAAAACCCCTTCTTTTGAGGAGGAATTCCCAAAATTCCTTCCAAAATTTCATAGGCAGTGTTTGCATCAAGCTCAATAAAATTTCCTTTAGCGGCAAAATCGAGAAGTTGTCTATGATGCAAAGCTAATACTATGTAAATATTACGAAGAAAAACCTTAGCATCCCCCTTTATATTGGAAACATGATACGATTCCATAAGCCTATACCAGGCATCTTTCAAATTTTATCCTTGTCTTTGCTTGAAGTAAAGAACTTCAAAATCTGGTGACAAAGGAGGAATAGAGACGCTAGCCGTCGGGACTAGAGAAAAGAGATGGGTGAAAAAGAGAGGCGAATAAAACGGCAAATTTTTGTGAAGTGGGGGAGAGGAAAATGATATCCAAATGGAAAATGATGTAAATTGCGAGGAGATGAGATTTGTGATTAGGAACCTGGTTATGTTGAAGATCCTCCCAGGCAATGGCGCCAGAAATTCCTTTTGATTGCTCTCTGACTATAGCGCCAGAAAAGATCATGTTTGCTAGGAGTACGTTGGTATTTCCCCAAAGAGGAAGGGATGATGTAGCACATCGAGGAAACCAAGGTTATCAAACCAGTAGGAGAACCAAGCAACACAACGTAAACAGCACCTGCACACAAATAGCAACACCTCGCAACCCGACATGTTAAAGGGGTTGTCAATCCCTTTCGGGTAACGATGCCAGAAAATTGTAGTAGATTGAAATAATAGATCACAAATAAAATAAAGTGCAGAAAAGTATTTTTTGTATTTTTGGTTTAATAGATCTGAATAAAAATGCAAAGGGAAAATAGATCGCAAGCAAATATATGAGAAAGAACCTGGGGCCGTAGATTTCACTAGTGGCTTCTCTCAAGAAAGATAGAAAACGGTGGGTAAACAAATTACTGTTGGGCAATTGATAGAACCTCAAATAATTATGACGATATCTAGGCAATTATCATTACATAGGCATCACCTCCAAGATTAGTAGACCGACTCCTGCCTGCATCTACTACTATTACTCCACACATCGACCGCTATCCAGCATGCATCTAGTGTATTAAGTTCATGGAAAAACAGAGTAATGCAATAAGAACGATGACATGATGTAGACAATATCCGTTAATCTATTGCATAGATATAGATCCCATCTTTTTATCCTTAGTAGCAAATACGTGTCAGTTCCCTTTCTGTCACTGGGATCAAGCACCGTAAGATCGAACCCACTACCGGGCACCTCTTCCCATTGCAAGATAAATAGATCTGGCCAAACAAAACTCAAATATCGGAGAAGAAATACGAGGCTATAAGAGATCATGAATATAAGAGATCAAAGAAACTCAAATAACTTTCATGGATATAAAAAGATATGACTGATCATAAACTCAAAGTTCATCAGATCCGAACAAACACACCGCAAAAAGAGTTACATCATATGGATATCCAGGAGACCATTGTATTGACAATTCAGCGAGAGAGAGGCACCCATGGAGGTAGTGAACCCCATCTGAGATGGTTTCTAGATTGGATCTGGTGGTTCTGGACTCTGCGGTGGCTGGATGCATGTTTCGTCCATGTTCTTAGGGTTTTTGGAATATTGGGGTATTCATAGAGCAAAGAGGCGGCCCGGGGGGGCACCCGAGGTGGGCACAACCCACCAGTGCATGCCTTGGCCTCATAGTGTGCCCTGGTGGGTTGTCCCCTCCTTGGGACTCCCCCCAGGTGCAACCAGGGCCCGTTGTGTTCCTTCTGGCCCATAAAAATTCTCCGTAAAGTTTCGGAGCATTTGGACTCCATCTGATATTGATTTTCTGCGATGTAAAAAACATGGAAAAAACAACGGCTGGCACTTGGCACTATGTCAATAGGTTAGTACCAAAAAATGATATAAAATGACTATAAAATGATTATAAAACATCCAAGATTGATAATATAACAACACGGAACTGTCAAAAATTATAGATACGTTGGAGACGTATCAAGTCGCCGCCCCCGACACTAAAAAAAATACACTTCCGTGATGATACGTGTTTGTCACAGTAGGTCGCATTTTTTGTAATGCATGTACATCCATGACAAATTTATGACAGAATCAAGATACTCATACCTGTGTTGTCGTAGAAGTGTTCAATGACATTACCAAAATTATCATCACAGAAGTGTCCACTTCCATGACGATAAATCGCGCGTCACAGAAGTGCTTTCGTCAAGGGTGACTGACATGTGGCATCCACCGTAACAGAACAACGTTAAGCTATCGTGTTTGGTTTTGGATCTGATAACCCGTTAACAGCCCCGACCAATTTGGATTTTCCACGTGTAAAAATCATCATTGGCTGGAGGAAACACGTGTCGGCTCACCATTGGGACATATGTCATCCACTCATTGGACCCAAAGCGCCTATGATACGCCGACACGTGGCACGGCCCAATAGAGGCCCATTCCTGTGAAAAGGCCAGCCCGTTTGACTTGGTCAAAAGGTGGCGGGCCGGCCCACGGCAAGCCTGTTAACGGCCTGTTCGCATATAACCCATTTACAGCCCGCTAACCCAGGGCCCGTTTACGGCCTATCCGAATTAGGCACAGTAGCGCCATCTGGGTCGTCCAATATAATTCCAGCCTGTTTTAACTTCCGGCCCATGTATGGCCCATGACGTCTTTTGGCCCATCTAAGGCCCTTAGTAACCCCCGGTCCGTTAACGGGCCGTGGTAAAACTAGCCCGTAATGAACGGTGTATCACTTTATACCCATTAACGGCCCATTCTTCCGTTGCGCGATTTCCAGCCCATGTTATCTTTTGGCCTTCTCGATGCCCATTTATTCTTGGGCTCATTTCCAGCATTCGGTTACTTACGGCCCGTTACTATCATTTTCTGCTTGTGGGCCAAATTCAGCCCGTGCATACAGTCGGCCCGTTTGTGGCCCGTTAATACGTTGGGCCGTTTTCATAGCGTCATCAAATACGGCCGATTAACGACGGCCCATTATGGTCGGCCCATGAACAGACGATTCCAACTCTAGCCCGTTTACGGCCATAAAGCGGTATGTTATTGGCCCATGTTTGGGCAATCGATCATACGGCCCGTAGAAGGCCCATTGATAATACGGCCCGTAAAAGGCCCATTGATGATACGGCCCGTAGAAGGCCCATTGTTTCTATGCCCCATAGAAGGCTCATTGTTTCTACGGCCTGTAGAAGGCCCAGTGTCACTACAGTAAACATGTAGCCCATGGTTATTGTGGCCCAGTTTAAAAAAAGTTATTGCGGCGACTAGCAAACCGCGGAAAAAGAACAACATGACTACAAGCAAACAAATAAATAAGACAACAAGGAAATAAATAAGCAAGCAACTTACGCTAGGCTATCACGGCTATTACACATATTACATCCACTGGGCATCAAAGTTCGCCACCAGTGCAAATATAGGGAACAAAGCAGCATATCATATACACTAGTTGTCAAAGTTGGCGACCAGTGCAAATAAATGCCACAGCTAAACATGTCCAGAACTGAAACCACTTTAGAAGATCTCAAGAAACAATATCATGGGTACCCATAATGCTGGCAAGATGCTTAGCAAGCTTATTAACTTTCTCTTGTTTGGCGCTTAAATCCTCCAGTGCTTGCTGTTGCTCCAGAAAATATGCATCTGAATTCTGCAGGGACTTCCTCAGTCCTTCAGCTTCCTGTCGCAACACATCTAATCGATGTCTTTCAAGTTGAAGCTGAGACTCAAGAAGACAAACTAATTCAGGCAGCAAGTTCGAAGAGCTTGTGCCAGCGGTAGTGGCCAGTAACTCGAACACTCCATCAAGACAGGACTTCTGGGTTCTCTCACTATCGTCAAGGTAGTTTTTCTCAGCTTTCTAGCAGAACAACACGGATGTCTCACTATCTTGAACCTTATCTGCATTACTTCCTTCACCATTGCATAATGGGTTACTGTTCTCCAATATTTTGTTCGCATTCTAAAATAGAAACAAGCAGACACATCACAGGTTTACCATGTTGTATATGAAACTCGTTTTGGTAAATCAGTTCAGTAGTAAAGTGCACAGGATAACAGCATGAAACAAACATATATATATATATATGTACCATGGTCACTTTATGGTCTCTATATCATTCTAGTTTTTGTTGCCGAATCAAGATAGAGACATAGTTCAAATAATATTTGTTCAAGACAAAGCAGAATAGACAGAATATAAGTGTGGGAAACTATAGAGACACTTGTAATGTGCATGACATGAGAACATAAGTGTTTATTCAATTGAAACTGAAATCAATATAGAGCAAGTTACAACAGCAAACCAGTTAAAGAAACAAGTTTAAAACATACATGTTGCACCATTGGAGTTTCAATTCCATCCTTCAAATTTGAAAATAGTTGGTCTGAGTAAATACAGTGATGCAAGAGCAAAGGAGTATGAACCATAGCTACAGAACCTGACCTGAGAACAATTCTTCTTCTCCTTTAAGCGTTGATTTGGGATTCGGGGTGGTGGTCCTTGTGCTTTGGGCACTGTGTTTGGGTGCTCTGTGGTGGAGACGGTGCGGTGTCAACTGGAAATGGGTTACTATCTGCTAGGGTTGGGGTTAGAAGGGGTGTAGCTGGTTCGCTGTCCAACTGGGTAGGGGTACAATCTGCGAGAGTCTGGGTTATGTGTGGTGGGGCTGGTTCTTGGGCAAGTACAACCGTGGTTCTATCTGCATCAATTGGCAGCACTATATTTTCTGAAGACCGTGTTGTTACTCCCTTAGATACTGCCATCACCCTCTCCAATTCAAATGTCTAATAAACAAGAAAAGTAATTGAATGTGCAGACATTGTATGATAGACAGGTGCAATGGATAGTGGGGAATAAAAGAGGGCATGAAATAATTCACATTTATGTTGTCTAACCAAATAGGATAGCATGATACAATTTGACATATATGATGGCTAACTAAACAAGATAGCATGATACAATTTCACATTATGATGGCTAACTAAAAAAGATGGAAAGACATAGTTCAAAATATGATGACTATGTAAACAGGATGACATGATATAACTATATAATGTGTTTATTAAAATGGTTGGCATGCCATAATTCACATACATGCCGCCTATGGAAACATGATAGCATGATATAATTCCCGGATAGAATGACATAATTCAAAATATGATGACTGTAAACACTAAACAGGATGAGATGATATAACTATATGATGTCTTTATTAAATGGATTGCCATGCCATAGTTCAGATAGATGTTGTGTATGTAAACATGATGGCATGATATAATTCAAATATATGATTTATATAGTAAGCAAGTAAGCAGATGGCAATCCATATATGATGTAAAAACTAAGCAATGCAAGACAACATGCATGACATGGGTAATATAACCCTGCCAAGTTTGAGCATAGACCTCAGGGGGGAAATAGGACTGGTCATCAGTCTCTGAATCCTCCTCTGAGGAGCTCTCTTTATCCAGCAGGATGTCTGCCCAGTTCCTTCGTGCCATAAAGATTTAGTATTTTACTGTTTGGCTGCTCGGATGTGTGGACCAAAGTTGGCTGCACAAACGGCTGAAGCGGTGCCAAATAATTCTCTAATGGCACCGCTAATGAGATGGGAACAATTTAAGATACTAGGTACAAATTGTGACACTGTCTTAGGATGCATTTGGTTGAAGGTGTGGTATGAATGGGTTGGGACCGTGACAGTGTCTGAATCACATCTAAAAAATGATTTGTAAAAACGAAAGAGGGTCTAACCTTCTCTACACATTCCAGAAACTTCCTCCCACTGTCCACAGATTCAAACGCAACTAGCTTCACGCATGGAGATTGATGGTGACAATGAGCAGATAGATTTTCAGCCACCCCGCTCCATTCGCTGCCAATGATGGTCCTAGGGAGCTACAAGAGGAAGAAATGACTCAAATCGACCGCCGGGTAAAAATCTTTCATTCCAAGTCATAGCCCAAGAGAGAGAAGAGAGGCATACCCGGGTGGTGAAGGAGTCATCACCGGAGGAGGAACCACTTGAGAGGCCTTTGAAGAAGACCATGGCGACCCCGACGGTAGGATGCGAGACGGCGAGAGCGAGGAAGTGGCTATTGCTTTGGAAGGAAGGAAGGAGGAAACATGGGAAATGTTACTTGTGGTCGGGGAGAAAAGGGGGTGGGGAAGGGGGCGGGGTAGATATTTTGGCGGTAGGCCAAAATTTTGGAAATGTGGAGGGAAAATTTGCGCGCGGTGCCGCCAGACCATACACTTTGAACGGTTGTGTGCATCGCAAACAATTCTTTTGCTTTAGCGCATGCGATGATTTTGATACTTCAAATTTTGGTGGAGATTTCCCTGGGTTCGTCATTGCATAATTTAACATCACTTGCTTATTTGGGAACACAAAAGAGCATACAACAGACAGACCACACTTACTGAATCGAGCAATTTTAGCAATTAAACAAAGCTAGTTGACCTAAACATTGCTCTAACAAAAGACCAACATAAAAAACAAAGCCTAAGTACGCACAATTATAACAAATCCGCCGCCGCGCTGGCCTATGCATCGCCGGTGTGATATGAGACGTCGATGACTTGTCCTTGCGACATGCCGCCGTTGGTGGACTCCGCGTCCCCCGTGCTAAAGTCGAACGCGTCCTTGTCCTCGTCCTCGTCCTTGGCGCCACCCTCAAGGTTGTAGTACTCGTAGTAGTGGCTGCACCAGAGCTCGCGTTGGTACTCCACCACCGATTCCTCGACGTACCGACGCTTCTCTACCTCGACCTTGGCCACGTGCAACTCCTCCTCCCGGCGCTCCTCGATCTCCGCCGCCTCCTGCTTCTCCAGCTCTCGCTCGGCGATCTCATGAGGAAGCAGGTGCTCCATGGCCACCGCTGCCTTTTCAGACGTGGGTTGCATGCTGGAGTCCGAGGTGGCCTGGAATATCTTGGCATGTGCATCCTTGATGTTGGCGTGGATGGCCTCGACCCGGGCCAGGGCGACATCAGCGGCACGGACGGCAGCTGAGCACTCTCGATGTTTGCATCCAACATCGCAGCAGCAGCTGTAGCCGTCTCGGCTGCTGCAGCTACCCTGTCGACTGCCGCAGACGCCCTCTCGGCGAAAGCGGCCGCGCTCAATGTGGATGCGGCGACACTCTCTGCGTAGGCGGCCATGCTCTCGGCGCAGGCGGCGGTGCTCGGGGGGGGGGGGGGGGGGACGCGGCCATCGTACGGGCCTTCATGAAGCGTTTCCACGGTGTCATTTTTGCAAGAAGGGGGTGCAGGAATGGGGATCGGGATTCGTGGATTCGGGGGTTGCCGACACTGGAGCTGACGAGCCGGCGAAGCTTAAGGACGGAGACTTAAATAGACCCAGATATTTTCATTGCAAACGGTTCCTAGAAAACAACTGTGTGTGATGTTGTAGATATTTTTTATTAGTTGTGAAAGACTAATTTGGAGTAAAGTGGCAACGGATGGTGTTTTAAATGAACGAGAAATTTTGTAGTACTAATACAACTGTCATGTCAAATTTTGGAAAATTTTAGGGGTCATTTGACCTTTTAAGACATTTAAGTGATTTTCTAGCCATTTAATGATCGTAATTCAAATTTGAACTACATGTACGTGCAACAGCTAACCATAACGGTTTGAAAACTCATATTTTGTGTACTTGTGTGCGATTTAATTCCATGTGCAGTAAATTGGAAGGAATTTTCAAACATATTAGTCTAACGGCTATGACACAGTTAAGCATGGACTGACATGGCATTTTAATTACAAAAAATGAAAAAAAATCAGAAACACATGAAACCTTGGTTGGTTTAATGTCATGCCTCCAAGATGATGTGGTAAAAAAATTGGCATGTTTGATGAAGTTTGGACACACACTCCTCACAAACCGGAGCAACTCACTAGAAGGTTCGTGGTTCCGAGAGGGAACAATGCATGTTTGATAACGAACGGGAGATAGCTTCCTCTTACGGCCTTCAATTTTTTCTACGTTTAACATGCACTACTACAACTTTAATGTGAAATTTTGGAAAATTCTAGGGGTGATTTGACCTTTTATAGACATTTAAGTGATCTTCTAGCCATTTAATGATCGTAATTCAAATTTGAACTACATCTACATGCAACGCCTAACCAAAACGGTTTGAAAAATCATATTTGTGTACTTATGTGGGAGTTAATTTCATGTGCAATAAATTAGAAGGAATTTTCAAACATATTTGTCTCACGACATGCACACATGCATAAGTATGCATGGAGTGACATGGCATTTTAATTCCAAAAAATAAAAAAAAATCAGAAACACATGAAACCTTGGTTGATCTAATGTCATGCCACCAAGATGATGTCGTAAAGAAATTGACATGTTTGACGAAAGTTTGGACACACACCCCTCACAAATTGGAGCAACCCACTAGAAGGCTCGTGGTTCCGAGAGGGAACAATGCATGTTTGATGACGAACGAGAGATAGCTTCCTGTTACGGCCTTCAATTGTTTTCTACGTCTAACATGCACTACTAAAACTGTAATGTGAATTTTTGGAAAATTCTAGGGGTCATTTGACATTTTAAAGACATTTAAGTGATTTTCTAGCCATTTAATGACCGTAATTCAAATTTGAACTACGTCTACATGCAACGCCTAACCAAAACGGTTTGAAAAATCATATTTGTTTACTTGTGTGCGAGTTAATTCCATGTGTAGTAAATTAGAAGGAATTTTCAAACATATTGGTATCAAGGCACGGGCACATGCATGGAGTGCCATGGCATTTTAATTCCAAAAAAATAAAAAATGATCAGAAAAACATGAAACCTTGCTTGATTTAATGTCATGCCACCAAGATGATGTGGTAAAAAAGTTGGCCTGTTTGACGAAAGTTTGGACACACACCCCTCACAAACCAGAGCAACTCACTAGAAAGTTCATGGTTTCGAGAGGGAACAATGCATGTTTGATGACGAACGGGAGATAGTTTCCTCTTACGGCCTTCAATTTCTTTTCTACGTTTAACATGCACTAATACAACTGTCATGTGAAAATTTGGAAAATTTCAGGGGTCATTTGACCTTTTAAAGATATTTAAGTGATTTTCTAACCATTTAATGATCGTAATTCAAATTTGAACTACATCTATATGCAACGCCTAACCACAACCGTTTGAAAAATCATATTTTTGTGTACTTGTGTGCGAGTTAAAAAATCATCAGACGATGTAAATATCTGGTGTTCAAAAAAGAAAAGGTAAAGATCTGGCAAGACAACCGGCCCCCACACTATTGGCACTCTATCTCGCGGCTCGAGGTTTGGTAGGTGAGTGGCGTGGATCATTAATCAGACACGGTTCTATATTGGAAACCGTCAGCTATTATGTTCACATGCGGATTTCACTAGTGGCTTCTCTCGAGAAAGATAGCAAACGGTGGGTGAAGAAATTATTGTTGGGCAATTGATAGAACCTCAAATAATTATGACGATATCCAGACAATGATCATTATATATGCATCACGTGTCAGTTCCCTTTCTGTCACTGGGATCAAGCACCGTAAGATCGAACACACTACCGGGCACCTCTTCCCATTGCAAGATAAATAGATCTGGCCAAACAAAACCCAAATATCGGAGAAGAAATACGAGGCTATAAGAGATCATGCATATAAGAGATCAAAGAAACTCAAACAACTTTCATGGGTATAAAAAGATATGACTGATCATAAACTCAAAGTTCATCAGATCCTAACAAACACACCGCAAAAGGAGTTACATCATATGGATATCCAAGAGACCATTGTATTGAGAATTCACGAGAGAGAGAAAGCCATCTAGCTACTAACTACGAACCCGAAGGTCTACAAAGAACTACTCACACATCATCGGAGAGGCACCAATGGAGGTGGTGAACCCCATCCGAGATGGTGTCTAGAATGGATCTGGTGCATCTAGACTCTGCGGCGGCTGGATGAATGTTCCGTCCATGTTCTTATGGTTTCTGGAATATTGGGGTATTTATAGAGCAAAGAGGCGGTCCGGGGGGCACCCGAGGTGGGCACAACCCACCAGGGCGCGCCTGGGCCTCCTGGCGCGCCCTGGTGGGTTTTCCCCTCCTGGGGACTACCCCCAGGTGCAACTAGGGCCTGTTGTGTTCCTTCTGGCCCATAAAATTTCTCCGTAAAGTTTCAGGGCATTTGGACTCCATCTGATATTGATTTTCTGCGATGTAAAAAACATGGAAAAACAGCAACTAGGACTTGGCACTATGTCAAAAGGTTAGTACCGAAAAATGATATAAAATGATTATAAAACATCCAAGATTGATGATATAACAGCATGGGATAGTCAAAAGTTATAGATACTTTGGAGACGTATCATCATCCCCAAGCTTAACTCCTGCTCGTCCTCGAGTAGGTAAGTGATAAAAACAGAATTTTTGATGTGGAGTGTTGTTTATCATGTCATATCATATTATTTTCTTTATAGCATGGACATTTGGAATTTTATGTGATTCAAAGCAATAGTCTAGTTTTGACATAATAATTTAGATACTCAAGCATATCAACAAGCAACCATGTCTTTCAAAATATCAACGCTAAAATGAGTTATCCCTAGCCCATCATGCTCAAACATTGATCCATTCATGAAACACACTCGAATATTAGCTACACCCAATACTTACGTGCGATCATATTGCCTCCTAGTTGGTGCTTTTTATGAGAAAAGATGGAGACTCAATTTCAAAAATAAAAAATTGTGTAAAGTAAAATAAAGACCCTTTGCAGAGGGAAGTAGGGATTTGTAGAGGTTCCAGAGCTCAAAGCTAAAAACTTGGAGATAAAAACATTTTAGGAGGTGTATCCATCCCACCAACGAAAACGACTTAGAGTTCCCAATATTTTCCATGCTAGATATGCCATAGGAGGTTCCCAAACAAAAAATAAAATGTATTCCTTTTTCCACCATACTTTCACTTTCCATGGCTAGCCGAATCCACGGTTGCCTTCCATACCAACACTTTCCAAGGAATTTATTATTTGACAACATAAAGTAAATTCAATCTTTTTGCATTCCTGGGCTGGGCATCCCTAATACCTTTGCCTTACTCTCGTGCAATGACAAGTGAATAAACACTCATCATGAGAATAACACAAATAGCATGGAAAATATTAGCCACCCTTCACCGCTCCGCGAGCGAAACAAACACACAAAAGAGAAGTATTTTTCTTGAAAATTAGAGATGGCACATACAAATTGGCTTAGAACGGCAAAATAATACAGCATATAGGTAGATATAGTGGACTCATGTGGCAAAACTAGTTTAAAGGATTTTGGATGCACAAGTAGAGATCATACTTAGTGCAAAGTGAAAGCTAGCAAAAGATTGGGAAGCGACCAACCAAGAAACGGATAATGTCATAAGCAAGCATTAAGCATAATTAACACCGAATAATGCACCAAAAGTAGGATATAATTTTCATTGCATGATTATTGACTTTCGTGCATGCATAGGGAATCACAAACCTTAACATCAATATTCTTACTAGAGCACAATTACTCATCAACATAACTCACATATCACATCATCATATCTCAAAACTATTACTAAGAATCAAGTTTATTTTGTCCAATGATCTTCATGACATTTTTTTCTTTTTCTTTATCCTTCTTGGATATCTATCACTTTGGGACTAATTTTCATGTGTTGCTTTTCATAAGCTCAAACAAATATAAGTGAAGATCAAGAGCATAATTATTTTATTCATTCTCTCAAAATAATTTAAGTGACGCAAGAGAGAATTTCTTAAAAAATTTACTAACTCTCAAATAAATCTAAGTGAAGCAAGAGAGCATTTCTTCAAAAATACTAAGCACAACGTGCTCAAAAAGATATAAGTGAAGCACTAGAGCAAGTCCTAGCTCATAAAAGATTTTAAGTGAAACATAGAGAGCAAATCTAACAAATCATGATATAATTTTGCCTTTCTCAAATAGGTGTGTGCAACAAGGATTTATGACTTAAAACACAAAATAAAACAAGCAAATACTCATATCATACAAGATGCTCCAAGAAAAATACATATCATGTGACGAATAACAATATAGTTTCAAGTAAAATACCGATAGTTGTTGGAAGAAAGTGGGGATGGCACTCAGGGGCATCCCCAAGCTTACTTGGTTCCTCATTTTTGGATAATAGATTGGGATGCCGGGGCATCCCCAAGCTTAGGCTCTTCTATCCTTCCTTCATCCATCGTAAGATAACCCAAAACTTGAAAACTTCAATCACACAAAACTCAACAAAACCTCCGTGAGATCCGTTAGTGTAAGAAAGTAAACCACTACTATAAGTATTGTATCAAACCAATTGATATTTTGTTTTTATATTATATCTACTATATTCCAACTTTTCTATGGCAAAAACTCGTCAAAGAAAACCATAGAGCCATCAAAATAAGCACACAACACAAAGAAAACAGAATCTGTCAAAACAGAACAGTCTATAGCAATCTGACTTAAACGAAAACTTCTGGAACTCCAAAAATTCTGAAAAAATAGGACGGCCTGAGAACTTTGTATATTAAACTTCTGCAAAAAGAATCAGGGCAAAGGCACTTTCTGATAAAAAATAATTATTATTTTTGTGAGCGCAAAGTTTCTGTCTTTTTCGGCAAGGTCAAACAACTATCACCCAAGAAGATCATATTGGTTGTACTTGGCACAAACACTAATTGAAACAAAAAACACAATCATAACAGTAGCATAATTGTGCTAACACTCAAGAACAGAAAGCAAAAAGCAAAACTTTATTCATTGGGTTGCCTCCCAACAAGCGCTATAGTTTTTTGCCCTTAGCTAGGCATAAAGCAAGGATCTAAGTTTTGTCTTCCGAAGTTTTGGCAACTTTTGTAAGAGTTCTCTCAAACCCGGGAGGCTCTTTACGCTTACCTAAATTCTCCTGAAAAGAAACCATCTTAGGATCCAAAATATCCAATCGCTTGTTGCAAAGAGTAATCAAGGTATTCATGCGATTGATACTACCATTGAGGTGCTTGAGGGGTTCATTATATTTCTGTATTTCGACCATATGTTTATGAAAATCACCAAGTTTGTCCAACATTTGAACTCCCTCAGGGGTAAAGGAAAACCCCTTCTTTTGAGGAGGAATTCCCAAAATTCCTTCCAAAATTTCATAGGCAGTGTTTGCATCAAGCTCAATAAAATTTCCTTTAGCGGCAAAATCGAGAAGTTGTCTATGATGCAAAGCTAATACTATGTAAATATTACGAAGAAAAACCTTAGCATCCCCCTTTATATTGGAAACATGATACAATTCCATAAGCCTATACCAGGCATCTTTCAAATTTTATCCTTGTCTTTGCTTGAAGTAAAGAACTTCAAAATCTGGTGACAAAGGAGGAATAGAGACGCTAGCCGTCGGGACTAGAGACAAGAGATGGGTGAAAAAGAGAGGCGAATAAAACGGCAAATTTTTGTGAAGTGGGGGAGAGGAAAATGATAGGAAAATGGAAAATGATGTAAATTGCGAGGAGATGAGATTTGTGATTAGGAACCTGGTTATGTTGAAGATCCTCCCAGGCAATGGCGCCAGAAATTCCTTTTGATTGCTCTCTGACTATAGCGCCAGAAAAGATCATGTTTGCTAGGAGTACGTTGGTATTTCCCCAAAGAGGAAGGGATGATGTAGCACATCGAGGAAACCAAGGTTATCAAACCAGTAGGAGAACCAAGCAACACAACGTAAACAGCACCTGCACACAAATAGCAACACCTCGCAACCCGACGTGTTAAAGGGGTTGTCAATCCCTTTCGGGTAACGATGCCAGAAAATTGTAGTAGATTGAAATAATAGATCGCAAATAAAATAAAGTGCAGAAAAGTATTTTTTGTATTTTTGGTTTAATAGATCTGAATAAAAATGCAAAGGGAAAATAGATCGCAAGCAAATATATGAGAAAGAACCTGGGGCCGTAGATTTCACTAGTGGCTTCTCTCAAGAAAGATAGAAAATGGTGGGTAAACAAATTACTGTTGGGCAATTGATAGAACCTCAAATAATTATGACGATATCTAGGCAATTATCATTACATAGGCATCACCTCCAAGATTAGTAGACTGACTCCTGCCTGCATCTACTACTATTACTCCACACATCGACCGCTATCCAGCATGCATCTAGTGTATTAAGTTCATGGAAAAACAGAGTAATGCAATAAGAACGATGACATGATGTAGACAATATCCGTTAATCTATTGCATAGATATAGATCCCATCTTTTTATCCTTAGTAGCAAATACGTGTCAGTTCCCTTTCTATCACTGGGATCAAGCACCGTAAGATCGAACCCACTACCGGGCACCTCTTCCCATTGCAAGATAAATAGATCTGGCCAAACAAAACTCAAATATCGGAGAAGAAATACGAGGCTATAAGAGATCATGAATATAAGAGATCAAAGAAACTCAAATAACTTTCATGGATATAAAAAGATATGACTGATCATAAACTCAAAGTTCATCAGATCCGAACAAACACACCGCAAAAAGAGTTACATCATATGGATATCCAGGAGACCATTGGATTGACAATTCAGCGAGAGAGAGAAAGCCATCTAGCTACTAACTACGGACCCGAAGGTCTACAAAGAACTACTCACGCATCATCGGAGAGGCACCCATGGAGGTAGTGAACCCCATCTGAGATGGTTTCTAGATTGGATCTGGTGGTTCTGGACTCTGCGGTGGCTGGATGAATGTTTCGTCCATGTTCTTAGGGTTTTGGGAATATTGGGGTATTCATAGAGCAAAGAGGCGGCCCGGGGGGGCACCCGAGGTGGGCACAACCCACCAGTGCATGCCTTGGCCTCATAGTGTGCCCTGGTGGGTTGTCCCCTCCTTGGGACTCCCCCCAGGTGCAACCAGGGCCCGTTGTGTTCCTTCTGGCCCATAAAAATTCTCCGTAAAGTTTCGGGGCATTTGGACTCCATCTGATATTGATTTTCTGCGATGTAAAAAACATGGAAAAAACAGCAACTGGCACTTGGCACTATGTCAATAGGTTAGTACCAAATAATGATATAAAATGACTATAAAATGATTATAAAACATCTAAGATTGATAATATAACAACACGGAACTGTCAAAAATTATAGATACGTTGGAGACATATCAAGTCGCCGCCCCCGACACTAAAAAAATACACTTCCGTGATGATACGTGTTTGTCACAGTAGGTCGCATTTTTTGTAATGCATGTACATCCATGAAAAATTTATGACAGAATCAAGATAGTCATACCTGTGTTGTCGTAGAAGTGTTCAATGACATTACCAAAATTATCATCACAGAAGTGTCCACTTCCATGACGATAAATCGCGCGTCACAGAAGTGCTTTCGTCAAGGGTGACTGACACGTGGCATCCACCGTAACGGAACACCGTTAAGCTATCGTGTCCGGTTTTGGATCTGATAACCCGTTAATAGCCCCGACCAATTTGGATTTTCCACGTGTAAAAATCATCATTGGCTGGAGGAAACACGTGTCGGCTCACCATTGGGACATATGTCATCCACTCATTGGACCCAAAGCGCCTATGATACGCCGACACGTGGCACGGCCCAACAGAGGCCCATTCCTGTGAAAAGGCCAGCCCGTTTGACTTGGTCAAAAGGTGGCGGGCCGGCCCACGGCAAGCCTGTTAACTGCCTGTTCGCATATAACCCATTTACAGCCCGCTAACCCAGGGCCCGTTTATGGCCTATCCGAATTAGGCACAGTAGCGCCATCTGGGTCGTCCAATATAATTCCAGCCTGTTTTAACTTCCGGCCCATGTATGGCCCATGACGTCTTTTGGCCCATCTAAGGCCCTTAGTAACCCCCGGTCCGTTAACGGGCCGTGGTAAAACTAGCCCGTAATGAACGGTGTATCACTTTATACCCATTAACGGCCCATTCTTCCGTTGCGCGATTCCCAGCCCATGTTATCTTTTGGCCTTCTCGATGCCCATTTATTCTTGGGCTCATTTCCAGCATTCGGTTACTTACGGCCCGTTACTATCATTTTCTGCTTGTGGGCCAAATTCAGCCCGTGCATACAGTCGGCCCGTTTGTGGCCCGTTAATACGTTGGGCCGTTTTCATAGCGTCATCAAATACGGCCGATTAACGACGGCCCATTATGGTCGGCCCATGAACGGACGATTCCAACTCTAGCCCGTTTACGGCCATAAAGCGGTATGTTATTGGCCCATGTTTGGGCAATCGATCATACGACCCGTAGAAGGCCCATTGATAATACGGCCCGTAAAAGGCCCATTGATGATACGGCCCGTAGAAGGCCCATTGTTTCTATGCCCCATAGAAGGCTCATTGTTTCTACGGCCTGTAGAAGGCCCAGTGTCACTACAGTAAACATGTAGCCCATGGTTATTGTGGCCCAGTTTAAAAAAAGTTATTGCGGCGACTAGCAAACCGCGGAAAAAGAACAACATGACTACAAGCAAACAAATAAATAAGACAACAAGGAAATAAATAAGCAAGCAACTTACGCTAGGCTATCACGGCTATTACACATATTACATCCACTGGGCATCAAAGTTCGCCACCAGTGCAAATATAGGGAACAAAGCAGCATATCATATACACTAGTTGTCAAAGTTGGCGACCAGTGCAAATAAATGCCACAGCTAAACATGTCCAGAACTGAAACCACTTTAGAAGATCTCAAGAAACAATATCATGGGTACCCATAATGCTGGCAAGATGCTTAGCAAGCTTATTAACTTTCTCTTGTTTGGCGCTTAAATCCTCCAGCGCTTGCTGTTGCTCCACAAAGTATGCATCTGAATTCTGCAGGGACTTCCTCAGTCCTTCAGCTTCCTGTCGCAACACATCTGATCGATGTCTTTCAAGTTGAAGCTGAGACTCAAGAAGACAAACTAATTCAGGCAGCAAGTTCGAAGAGCTTGTGCCAGCGGTAGTGGCCAGTAACTCGAACACTCCATCAAGACAGGACTTCTGGGTTCTCTCACTATCGTCAAGGTAGTTTTTCTCAGCTTTCTAGTAGAACAACACGGATGTCTCACTATCTTGAACCTTATCTGCATTACTTCCTTCACCATTGCATAATGGGTTACTGTTCTCCAATATTTTGTTCGCATTCTAAAATAGAAACAAGCAGACACATCACAGGTTTACCATGTTGTATATGAAACTCGTTTTGGTAAATCAGTTCAGTAGTAAAGTGCACAGGATAACAGCATGAAACAAACATATATATATATGTACCATGGTCACTTTATGGTCTCTATATCATTCTAGTTTTTGTTGCCGAATCAAGATAGAGACATAGTTCAAATAATATTTGTTCAAGACAAAGCAGAATAGACAGAATATAAGTGTGGGAAACTATAGAGACACTTGTAATGTGCATGACATGAGAACATAATTGTTTATTCAATTGAAACTGAAATCAATATAGAGCAAGTTACAACAGCAAACCAGTTAAAGAAACAAGTTTAAAACATACATGTTGCACCATTGGAGTTTCAATTCCATCCTTCAAATTTGAAAATAGTTGGTCTGAGTAAATACAGTGATGCAAGAGCAAAGGAGTATGAACCATAGCTACAGAACCTGACCTGAGAACAATTCTTCTTCTCCTTTAAGCGTTGATTTGGGATTCGGGGTGGTGGTCCTTGTGCTTTGGGCACTGTGTTTGGGTGCTCTGTGGTGGAGACGGTGCGGTGTCAACTGGAACTGGGTTACTATCTGCTAGGGTTGGGGTTAGAAGGGGTGTAGCTGGTTCGCTGTCCAACTGGGTAGGGGTACAATCTGCGAGAGTCTGGGTTATGTGTGGTGGGGCTGGTTCTTGGGCAAGTACAACCGTGGTTCTATCTGCATCAATTGGCAGCACTATATTTTCTGAAGACCGTGTTGTTACTCCCTTAGATACTGCCATCACCCTCTCCAATTCAAATGGCTAATAAACAAGAAAAGTAATTGAATGTACAGACATTGTATGATAGACAGGTGCAATGGATAGTGGGGAATAAAAGAGGGCATGAAATAATTCACATTTATGTTGTCTAACCAAATAGGATAGCATGATACAATTTGACATATATGATGGCTAACTAAACAAGATAGCATGATACAATTTCACATTATGATGGCTAACTAAAAAAGATGGAAAGACATAGTTCAAAATATGATGACTATGTAAACAGGATGACATGATATAACTATATAATGTGTTTATTAAAATGGTTGGCATGCCATAATTCACATACATGCCGCATATGGAAACATGATAGCATGATATAATTCCCGGATAGAATGACATAATTCAAAATATGATGACTGTAAACACTAAACAGGATGAGATGATATAACTATATGATGTCTTTATTAAATGGATTGCCATGCCATAATTCAGATAGATGTTGTGTATGTAAACATGATGGCATGATATAATTCAAATATATGATTTATATAGTAAGCAAGTAAGCAGATGGCAATCCATATATGATGTAAAAACTAAGCAATGCAAGACAACATGCATGACATGGGTAATATAACCCTGCCAAGTTTGAGCATAGACCTCAGGGGGGAAATAGGACTAGTCATCAGTCTCTGAATCCTCCTCTGAGGAGCTCTCTTTATCCAGCAGGATGTCTGCTTCAGCAGGTAGCATTGTCTGCTCCGAATAACTTGTTTTCACTCCAGATACTTCTATCACCGCTTCAAATGGCTGATGCACAGGAAGAGTAGTTGAATATACAAACGTTGTCGACAAATGGAACACGTAATACAAAAAAGTGATAGCATGATATAATTCACATACATGATGATTGGCTCAACAACATGGCATTGCATAATTCACATATATAATGCCTTTGCAACAAGATAGCATTGCATAATTCACATATATAATGTCTTGCAACAAGATGGCAATGCATAATTCACATATATGGTAATTAGACACTAAACAGGTGGCATTCACACAAAGCATGTCTAAACTAATCAAATGACATCGCAATGCAAGACACCATACGCATGATATGAGCAACATAACCCTGCCAAGTTAATTAGAGCATACACCTCGGGGGGGGGGGAATAGGAATGGTCATATGTCTCTGAATCCTCCTCTGAGGAGCTATCCGTAACCAGCGACATATGCACTCCGTTAGATAGCATAGTCTGCTCTGAAGACCTTGTTTTCACTCCAGAATATCCCATCACCGTGTCAAATGGCTGATGCACACGAAGAGTAGTTGAATGTACTAACATTGTTGACAAATGTAATACGTAACAAAAACAGGATGGCCTAATATAATTCACATATAAGATGACTGGCTAAGCAGGATGGCATTGCAATATTCACATATATGATGCCTGGCTAAACAAGATGGCATTGCATAATTCACATAAACGATGAATAAACTAAACAGATGGCATTCACACAAAGCATGTCTAAACTAAGCAGTTGACATATTTGATGTATAAAGTAAGCAATGCAAGGCACCATATGCATGATATAACCAACATCAGCATGCCAAGTTAGAGCGAAGACATCATGGGGTAAATCGGAGTGGTCTTCTGCTTCTGAATCCCCCTCAGAACAGTTATCTTCCTCTTGATTACGATCTGAAATGGGTGGAGGGGGGCTGCCTTTTGCGCCCACCATGGAGCGACGTCTGCATGAAATTTTATTGCCACGCAAGGCTCGTCTCTCTTGCTCTACATGTTTAGTTCCATTGTGTACAATAACTGACATGCATAGGAATAAAACATAGTTAGATTATGTAAGGAGTGCATGCACAAATCCAGAGTGATGGTAGCAAACTATGGATAGACCCAAAACCAATGATAGCAGGCAGATAATAGCTTTAGTTAAAAAATACAGATAATGGCTCCTTTAATGTTTGTTTGCACCCAACATGAAACTCATAGTAGACACCCGAGATTAACCAGATAGTAGACAGACAGTACTGATTGCTGCCCCAATATGTACCCCACAACAATTTAAAAACTCAAGTTTCAGCATAAGTTTGGACCTGACTCGGAGTCTAATAGGTGAACACGACGATAAAGTAGCATGTCATCATAATAAGCGATGCATAACGTAAGAAGACACGAAAGAGTGCGACATCTCTTGCGTGTAGTCCTCAAGGTCATCTGCTCAGTTGATGATGGTAATGCAGTTGCCGTGGCTGCCGGCGGCAGGGAAGAAGATCTGAGGCGGCAAAAGACAGTCTGAAGAGCGGATCCCTGCTGTGGTGAACCCTTCCGTCGTTGGAGCAGCTGAGCTGGGGTGGAACACAACACCAAGGAGCAGGACAAACCACACAAGGTTTTCTTTGACACATATTTGTAATAGAAGTATTGTGTAAGGACTTGTTTGAATTTGATGATTCTAACAATGTAGGGATAGGAAATAGATAGGAATAGGATAGGAATGCACGTGCAAAACTGAGAATTTAAAAACACAGGATTTCTGGCAATCTGGGTGTTTGGTTCACAAGAATTGGAAGATCACAGGATGCAAAGAAGCATGGTGAGATTAAGTCAACCCACAAGAAAATGTACGGTTATAATGCTATTATGCTACTATCTCTTATTCTTGTGCTTCATGAATAGGAATTTGAAAAAGGAGGACAAGTGGAAATTAAAATTCCTATGGTTTTTCTTTCAATGAGACACTAAAGGAACAAATCCTACAGTTTTCCTTTGCTCCATTCCTTTGCACCAAATTCATGAAAAGTAGTACCATACGAAACTTTCCAATTCCTATGTTTTTCATTCACTTTTCCTTTCAAGCACTGGCGATTCCAGTAGGCAGGCTTGAGCAAGGAAAAGCTTACACTAAAAAAAAAATTTTGTGCTACTTCTATTACTTTGGACCCAGGCCACTGCCCTACTAGCTCAACTCCCAGGGCCATCGACAAATGCACAGCTCAAATGCGCAGAGATAAATAATGATGGTGTTCAAGAGAGTCCATCACGGATAGCTAAGTTGCCTGGTACCTCACTGCTTGTCATATAGTAGGATAAAATAATCGTATTTCCCGTTACTCCATGTGCTCAATGGACAATATGTATAACATGTAGAGTAAAAAAGATATGCAACAAGTGTACAACCTGTTTGGCAAAGCCATGTCGATCTCAGCGTGATTAGGTTGGCCGGAGAGGATACTCTGGCTGACTTGGCTGTCGGAGGAGGGGAAGAAGATCTTAGGCGTCTGGAGATGGAGCCCGAGGTACTGCTCAGCTGTGATGGAGGGTTTCGTAGTTGGAGCAGCTCCAGTGAGTTGTACGACGCCGAGGCTGAAGCAGGACAAGAGAGACAACGTTAACCTGAGTGGAATTCTAATAGCATCTCCAATAGATGACGTAAAATACATAACCACAAAGTGCTAGATGTATACATCAGCCGCTCGTCTCTGAACTTAACTGTCAAAACTGAATTTAACCGTCGAAACTGAACTTAACTGTCGAAACTGAATTTTGCTGTCGAAACTGAATTTTACTGTCGAAACTGAACGCACTAGAGGTGAGGCTACACGTCAGTCGACTGACTTGTTCATCTCTGGTCAGTCGATTTTGAAGTCGTTGGATACGAAAGCAAGGGCCTGCAGTTCATCTTCAACCACCACCACCCTGAGCCGCCAGCAACCATCGGCCAAACAGCCGCCCTGCCCGCCCCGAAAACACTCCCCACCATCAGTCCGCCGCCGCCCCGGCCATCCCTCTACCCCCCCCCCCCCCCCCGTGCCGAGATTTTTCTCCGGCGATCCCCACGCCACCGCCCCACCACCGCCGGCGACCACCGCCCACACACTGAACCCTAAGATAGATAGTGGGGTACTTCTCCAGCGAGCCCCCCTCCCCGCTGTAGCTGGTTCTTCCTTAACTCCGGCGAGCCCCCCCCCCACCCCCTGAAAATTGACTGACCCAAAAGTCGATTCAGTCGACTGAAGTGTAGCTAAATCGGAGCAGCATCGCAAGCAAGAGCAAGAGCGAGAGCAGCAGCGCAAGCAAGAGCAAGAGCAAGAGCAGACCAGATAGGGGACCGAGAGCAAGAGCAGAGCAGCAACGCGAGCGAGAGATAAAGTAGTAGCAGCTCCTACTGATGTGGACGATGCTTCCTAGGGAGCGACGCCATAAAGGAAGTGGCGGGCGACGCCGCGGTGGATGGAGCCGCGCTGTGTCGGCTCGAGCGCCAGCAGCACCGTGAGATCGAATCAAGAAGAAAATGCGGCGATTAGTGTACAACCTCTTTGGTGGCGCGAATTCGGCCGCAGCTTCATCCGAGGAAACGGTGATGCTGATGCTCTTCCGGTGGTGTTGGTGAAGACGGCGGTGTGGGAATGGAGGTGGCGTGAAAGACGAGGGGAACGTCGGGGTAGCTCCTTGGAGGTGGAGGACGGGGTGGCTGAACCGGCGGGACAACGAGATCGACGATGGATCCTCATCCGGTACGGTGGATGAGGGACGTCGAGGTGTTGCTGTGGACGACGTCGTCGGGGAAGAGGCTCCAGCTGGGCGGCAGACGGAGGAGGGTGTGGGGCTTCACGGGTTTTCCGGGCCTCGGTGTACGAATGGGTGGGAGGATGGGATGGGAGTGGGCAACCATGGCTTAGGGACGCGCTTGTCCGAAATGTGGGGTAAGTTACGAAAGTACCGCCACCGATTTGAGGCGGTTCTTTCGGTTCAGGGGTATCACGGGCATTTCACGTGTCGGGATTTCACAGGAGGTGGGAGTTTTCGCGCGCGTTGTAATTTTGGAATAGCAAGGCGCGGGTTGAGATGGAGGGAGTTGTCGGGGCACAACGAGACAAAGATATATCTTAAATATTTCGGGCTAACAAGGCGCGGGTTGAAGAGGCGGGAGTTTTGCAGCACGATAGACAGAGACGCTAGCTTGAAATTTCGGCATAACAAGGCGCGACTTGAAATTTCGGGGGAACAAGCTTAACGGGTACCCAAAAGAAAAAAGACAAATTAGACTAGTATGATATACTACGTACAATGTGTTTAACACGCACAACACACACACAGACACCATTTAGACTAGTAAGGTACACGTGCATTACACGCATGAGATTTGGCAACCAAATTATGAATAAATACCACATTATAGCATGTAAGCTTTGAGTCATATATGCATGATGTAGATGTTCGTTTAATTCTTATAGTTCATTTCATTCAAAATCATCTAGTTTTTATAAGAAAACTAATCTATTTTAAGATTCATGGAATTGTGCGTTGTAAGGCATAAAGTAAAAACAAATCATGTAGAAAAACATTTGGGCAATTCTGATACGGAAGATTCTAGAACAAAGAAGAAGTGCTTGTGTTTTGAGGTTTGTGCATTATACTTAAGTTCAACCATAGAGTCCTCTAGATTGTACATGTGGCAAAATCTTGAGATCCAACGGCCAGTAGTGCTCAAGTTTGCCAGCTCTGCACCATCGGATTGGCCTCATCCAACGACCATCTTTCAAAGTTAAAGTTATCCGCACACTATATAAAAAATATAAAATATAATATGTATATAGGGGTATAGATATAGATATGTGATGCGAAAGCCACCCATCATCTCCAATTAGAATAGTTTGTCCATGCACAGATGCAATGTGGCCAAACGATGTCTGCCATCGGTATCTCAAATTCAAACCAATCAGACCTTGTTCAATGTGTATACATTGCAACATGCTCGTTTCCAAACCACACCGCACAGATCTCTGTTATATTCATGCATGCATGGGTTTCAAACATCATGATCTCTTATTCAAATATTTGAATTCAACTTTACATTGATTATGACCTCACCTAGTCTTTTACACCCACACATTGGTCTTTCGTTATAATTGTACCACTAACTTTGTCTCGTGCATGCATGCTCACACACTACCAGTCGGCATTATCCATCGCACACATGCAATCTTTTTCTTCAGGTCGGTCTCCCATGAAGGCACACACACACACATCCCCCTCTCCATCATATCGGGCATTCTTTATCTCTGACGTGCATGCGCAACGGTCGATGTTCCTCTATATATGTGTGTGTGTGTGTGTATATCTAGGTCGTTCATAGTTTTCCACATAAACTGATCAATCTATATATCTAGTGAGGTCTCACCCTCTTTCCCACGTCCACATCGATCAATCTATACCTCTCTATATAGGATTGCATATATAGCTAATACACCCACATTAATTATATATCCAACTCCCCCTCTCATCATCCATGCCTTTCGCTTCATCTCTCAGACGCGCGCACAATGGCCAAGACAGGGGCAGCAAGGGCCCTGCCCCTCCCCCCCCCCCCATCCGCCTAACATCATTATATACCGAGGCTAATATGAATGTGATCATTAGACAATTGCTGGTGAAAATGGTTTAAGTTGATGAATTGGCCCTCCTCGTAAAGGATTAGCAATGCTTGGCCCCCTAGATCATGGGACATTTTTCATGGCTCCGCCACTGCGTGCAACAGTGCATGTTCTTGCCCCCTCTCTCTAAATATTGATCTCGCAGTTGTGCACTCCTTCATAGTCTCCCTCCATTCGGCCCCTCGCACCATCTTCTAGCCCCCACCGGATTTTGCCACATGTACAATCTAGCAGACTCCATGGTTGAACTTAAGCATAATGCACAAATCACAAAACAAAAGTGGTTCACCTTTGTTCTAGAATCTTCCGTATCGTAACTGCCCAAACTTTTTTTCTAGTTGAATTGCCATTGTTTGTTTGTACTTTATGCTTTACAACACACAATTCCATGAATCATAAAATAGATTAAGGGCTTCTTTGATTCAAACGATTCTCGAAGGAATTTTGGAGGATTCTAATCCTTAGGAATTTTTCCTATCTTGGTTGTTTGATTCGTAGGATTGTAAACCATAGGAATTTTTCCATATGATTCATTTGCACTAGATTTCGTAGGAAACATCCCATCCACTCAAACCTCTTTGAAAGAATTCTGTGTTTTTTCTATGCACAATCAAACACTCGTACCATCCTGTAGGATTCAAGACGACATTCCACTCTAATCCCATGTTCTTCCTATTCCCGCGTTTTGGAAATCCTACGAATCAAAGAGGCCCTAGGTTTTTTTATAAAAACTAATTGATTTTGAATGAGATGAACTATAAGAATTAAACGAAGGTCTACATAAGGCATATATGACTCAGAGCTTACATGCTACAGTGTGGTATTTATTCGTAATTTGGTTGCAAAATCTGACGCGTGCAATGCACGTGTACCTTACTAGTACTTTGAGTATGTGCAAAACACAATGGCATGCTACACAGTGTCTCTCTTACAGTTCATGAAGCCACGTGGGGACGTGGCACATGTGGAGGCGTTGTCGCGACATCCTTGTGTGGATTGATCACAGTGACGTGCTGCTGGTTCCACAAGAATGTACTCGTCCTCCCTGAGCCACACTGGAGGTACATGCACGAAGCGAAGATGTGCATGCACGCCACGCATGCACTCATTACCTCGCACACACACGCGGGTACACGGGTGGACGCAATTTTGTACCAAGATCCACCCCATGTGATAATTGGACGTGTGTAAAGTCCTTCACTTGATTGATGGTCAATTAATACAATGCATGCAAATTGAGTGGACATGAGGGCGGAAGAAAGACTTTACTACTCCACTGCGCGCCACGCATGCACTCATTCCCTCGCACGCACACGCGGGTACACGGGTGGACGCAATTTTGTACCAAGATCCACCCCATGTGATAATTGGACGTGTGTAAAGTCCTTCACTTGATTGATGGTCAATTAATACAATGCATGCAAATTGAGTGGACGTGAGGGCGGAAGAAAGACTTTACTACTCCACTGCGCGCATGCGAGTAGTTACATCATGGGTTGCTAGTAGTACTTCCATTGGTCTCCTTCGTATTTTTTGCCAATTTTTGACAGTAACTTAATATTTACGCATCTGAGCAGTGCAGTCTACTTGAAATTTATGTTCCACTAAACTCATCGGGAGCCGTTTCGGGCCTCGAAACCAAAAACCAACAATTATTCTTTACCTTGTTCCCATCACATTTGAATGTACTAGTGCTACAATTAAGTGCAAGCCTGCTCACACCTACCAGTACGTACCAAACCTGAACGTGTTCCCACTATGCAGGTTTTAGTACTAGTGCTAGTAATTAGGCTATAAAAAGGGGAACTACATAACCGAAAATTACTCTACCTTCCTCCTCATAAGTCCTGCTTCTTCGTCTGTCCTTGCCATGGCCGGTGTGCAGAGCTCTAGGTCGAGAACTACTCGTAACAAGGGAGCGGCAACCAAGGCTGCGGGAAAAAAAGAGAGGGCTCGCCACCACGCAGAGACCTCGAAAGATCTCTCACGGGCAGGTGATGGCTCCCAGGAGCGCCCTAGACGCGGAGACGAACATGCCGAGCTGGCGGCGCTGGAGTCGTTATCCCTCGACAGCATGCCCGATCAGCTCAATAAGCACCTCAATAAGCAGAAGGAGTTCATCCACGGCTTGGTGGAGCTGCTGAAGGAGAGCCTCGACGACATGCCCGCTGAGCTCAATGAGCAGGAGGAGTTGACCGCCGGCTTGGTGATGCTGCTGAAGAAGAGCATTGCCTCGGAGAAGAAGGCGATCGGCGAAATCCTGCAACTTCAGGAGGACAACGTGAAGCTCTGCCACGAGCTCGACCTGCTGAAGGAGGAGAACGCCAGCTGGAAGAAGCTGCATGAGAATATTAGTTCCTCGATGAAGATGTTGCAGGCCCTCGTCATGGAACAGAAGGAGGAGTTGGCGAAGCTCCACATCGAGCACCCGGCTGCTGTCAAGGTACGTAATGCGGCCGTGGAACAGATGATGAAGGCTCGCGTCGAGAAATCCTGCATCATGGACACAATGATGAAGATGGTGGAGGAGACGCGCAAGGAGATGGAGGTCGTGGAGGCGATGAAGCAGTTACGACTCCGCGGCCAGCAACCCTTCATGTAGTGAGAGCAGCGCCCCAGACTTGTGTGTGCGTCTTCCTTCTTTTTTGGGGGTGATAATCCTCCTTCTTGTTTTGCTCATGTGTTTCTTATTTTGCTTCGGGTGTTTCGCCGCATGTGTCATCTTCTCTGCGAGGCATGAATAGAACAATGCTAAAAATGAGATGACTAGCAAATTAGATCATTCTTTATCGCCAATAGAACAATGCCTCTTGCTAGTAATATAAAATAAGATTAGAGAGTAGAGGACATGGCACTGGGCTACCGTGTTTCGTGCTCCTCCTTCGTACTCTAGTGGAAAACTTGAGTATACCGCACGGTTCTTTGCTCCTCCTCAGGTCATCGGCACATTTATACGAGCAGTCAAATCACAGGGCCCCGCCTTCCAGCAGTAATGAGTCCTCAAATCACAAAGGCCCTCGCCTCTCGTGAAAAGGACCAAGCTAGACTGCCCCGCCCTCTAGCCTTTTAAAAATGTATACATTTGTACAGTAGTAGTATCGATGGATTGCGCCATGGAGCAAAACTATGCATATACTACATATATGACACTACCCACTATGAAGGTACTAGTAACATAGACTAGTAACTGGTCTATGTTACTCTCCACTATGACCAGCCAAAGTTAAGGCGCGGAACCAACGAGGGCCTAGTTGTGTCTACACTTGGACAACTCACCCGACTGCATGCGCACCAGGTAGACGAAGCTCGTGTCGTGTTGGTGCCGTGTGCTGCCCGCACATTAACCAAAACCTCGCGCCTCCATCTTAGCCTCCGCGTTTAAAACATCTCAATCTCAAGATCAAGGAGCAACCTGAAACCTATGACAGAGCCAATCGGATGGTTGAGAACACTACAATTTGTAGCTACAGATGCGTGTGTGAGAGAGGACGAGTGCGTGCGTGCACCTCTTCTCAGAGTACAACTATATGTGGGTGGCATCGGCCTAGGGAGCAGTGATGGTGCATGCGAGAAGTTCCGAGAGATAGGTGTAATGCGTCTAGAAAAAAACTAGTCTATAGCTCTCCACGAGGCTATTCCTGTCGAACGCCAAGCGTAAGATATGTATCTGACGGTGCCAGTTTTTGCACGTACACAGCAGTAGAAAAAGAACTAGTAGTACCATGGCATATGCTACACCACGGCCGAGAAAACGTGCCGACGTTACGCCATCCGGGAATAGTGCCGCACTTCGAAACTAGAACCGTCAATAAATCTTGAGCGCGTCTCGTCACATTCCAAATTACTACTACTACCACGCTATATTTAATTGCAAACCTGTTCACACCAATCACAACCTAAACGGTTTCCCACTTAGGAGCGTATTAGTAGTACTCGGTTATAAATACTACTATGCTAAGATGACTGCACATTCCTCCTCAACTCCTCATCCACAAGAAACAATCAAGCCATAGCCAGTGTGAGTTCTGGGTCGAGAGATTTCCACCAGGGAGAGGTGAGCATGGAAGAGGAAGCACGAGAGATGTCCCGCCTCGCCGCAAAAGCAGCCGACATGTCCAGCCGCGCAGCAGTAGCAGCACAGAGGTCCCGCCACGCCGCCGAAGCAGCACGGAGGTCCCACCGCGCAGTCGATGTAGCAGACTGGTCCGGCCACGCCACGAAAGCAGCAGAGATGTCCCGCTGCGCCGCCGAAGCAGCAGGGAGGTCCCGCCACGCCGCGGCGGCCTGGGAAAATTTCTCGCGGGCAGGCGAGGACTCTTACAGGCGCATGCATGCGATAGTCCATAGCCAGATGGATCGGATCTCTGGCTGGGCGAGGATGCAGGACGAGGCTACCGGCAACTCGGGGAGGGCAATGTGAAGCTCCGGGGCGAGCGCGACCTGCTGAGGGCGAAGATCACCGGAAGGGTGAAGCGGGAGGAGGAGATCGCTATCGTGTTGCAGAGGACGGGCGTCATCATCAAGAAACTTATGGACGAGAATGCCATGCTCCACATGGAGCGCAACATGCTGGTGGAGGAATCCATGGATGCTGCCAAGCAACGTATTAAGGACATGAAACTGATGAAAGAGATCATCACCCACCGCGAGAACTAGTCTCCGCGACCTGCAGCGCATAAAGAAAGTAGAGGTCAGCGAGCCAGATCGTTGTATGCATCTTCCTTCTTCTTTTTCCCTTGTGTATTTCGGGCATAGCCGCATGTGGCTTTTTTATTTATCTTCCTAATTATGTAAGACAATTATTATCCACTCTCGTCGTCCTTATATATATATTCATCAGTCTTGCTATAAGTCGCAGTAGATGCTATATAGGTCCGTCAGATCTTACATCAAGATCCGTGCAAAATTTTATTTTCAGATTTTCTTTTTTCTCTCTTAAATCTCAGTCGAGTGAGACATTGCCACGCCATTAAACAGAGGCTCGTGCGCCATTAATGGTACCTTGGGACAGAGGTGGACGATAGATGGAGGTCAAAGGGCTCTCCTCCCGATAAGCACGCGCAGGGGTCTGATCCGACGCCTCCCGTACTCAAATAGCTACCCTACACGGCGCCTCCTAGCTAATAAAAAAAGGGGATGCGTGGCGACGCGTAAATGGTAAATAGAACGCCCACGGTTTCAATAATACTTGTGTTTCCGATTGTAACGTGACAGCACTTGTTCCAAAATGACTTTGTTGATTGTTAATGTGTGCGCCTTCGCAAATCGGACAACAAAATTACCACAACATGTTGGTGCCATGTCATGGCACCAAGCCAAGTTTCATGATTTTCATGCGTGTTTCGGATTTACAGGAATTAAAAAAACCAAGTTTCTCAATGTTTCTAGCCGAGCCATGACGCCCAGATGTTTGAAGTTCATTCCCATTTCTGACATGGGACCTAGAAATTTAACCGAGGACACACATGTGATTTTTCAACCAGCTTTGGTGCACTGGAGATGCTTGTATTTAAAATTTGAATTATGCACACAAAGGTGACACGTTCCCTCTCAGAACCACGAGCTTTCTTCAGAGAAGCTCCGGTTTGCAAGAAACTTATACCAAAACTTGTTCCTATTCTGCATTTTTTTACCACAGCATAGTAGTACCATGACATGACACCACGCCAAGTTTCATGATTTTCAGGCGTGTTTTGGATTTACAAGAATTTTAAAACCAAGCTTCTCAATGTTCTCGGCCGAACCACGATGCCCAGATGTTTGAATTTCATTCCCAATTCTTGCATGGGACCTAGAAATTCACCCGAGGAAACACATGTGATTTTTCAGTCAACTTTGGTGCATGGGAGCATGTGCTTGTAGTTCAAATTTGAGTTATGCACACTAAATTACCAGAAACTCAATTAATGTATAAAAAAGGACAAACGAACCCAGAATAATTCCAAAATTTAACAGGGCATTCATATAGTTCTATGTTGCCTCTGTAAAGAAAATCTAGCGGTAGGCAGCGTATATTGTTTCGCACACAAATGTATAAAGAAATAAAGAAATAAAGAAAATAGCCCTATTTAATTCTTGGGTTCTTATTATTTATGCCACTAGTTGTGTATCACTACTCAGTTTTGCCATTAGAAGTTACAGCTACTCAAAAAATGCCATCGATTCGTGAGATGCCTGCTCAAAAATGCAATTAGATATCTAAAAAATGCCATCGTTAAGTTAGATGTTTGCTTAGAAATGCCATTAAACATTGTTATTTTCACATCAAACCCCGTTGACCATGTTACATGACAAAAATAAGCCGATTCTCACAATGATAAGTTAATGGTGTCCAGCACAACACACCCCTATAATAAAACTAAGCACCCTGGAATTCTTTGACAAAACTAAGCACCCTGAAATTCTTTGACAACTAAAATGCTGGCTATATGATGTTGATCATATATATTGTACGTATATAATGTCAAGAAATGAGTGGTAGTACTATACCAACTAAAAGATGAAATGTACGAAATATAACGAGAAGAAACATAGCATAGTTCTGTTGGGGGCTCAGCACAACACACCCCTCAAATAAAACTAAGCACACAAGAAACTAAACTAAGCAACTAATCCCGTAGACACTGCATTAGAACCACCATGAGCAACGACACTGCCACCTTACTCGGAGTCCTCTTCCACGTCCTCGACTTCGTCCTTGTCCCTCCTCCTCTTGGGCGATACTTCTTTGCTTGTACCGCACACTTGGCTCTTGCTCTTCATCCAACCCTTGTAGATATTGAAACAAAGGTAGCCATTCATTACAGCATAGTGGATGTGGTCCATATCTAGTACATTCCACTGCCATGCATGACGATGAAACATGTATGGAGGTTTCTCTAGTTTACCGTACGAAGGATGAACCATGGCTCCTGCCAGGGTCAACATTGAAGGTTGATCAAGGGAGGGCACCAGCCCATCCTTCTAGAGGTCGAAGGGGTCGCCTACAACGAGGCCTATCCGACCCAAGATTTCCTTGTCGTTCCTAAAGTCTACAGTAACGAATTTGACTCGGCCGCCCTTGAGGAACTTCTTAAATTCCTCGCACTCAATGTCGGCATGGCATATGTGGTAGACCAAGGATAAGTCATGCACGCAAACCTGGATAACAGCGGGCTTCTTCTTCTCTGCCTCCTTTAGTTTCTTCTCGCTTCCCAGGACTATGGTGTACTCAACATCTAGCCCAGCGACCCACTCATCATTTGAGTTTTCGAACATGCGTTTGAAGCGAGCAAGGCATTCTTTCACCGTTGCGGAAGAACGGGTGTAGATGATGTCGAACTCATCGCCGATGATGGTTCTAACCTTGTACTCACCGCCGATCATGGAGATTTGGGACGCCATGGATTTGGGAGGAGGGTTAGTATTAGTGTAACTACCGTAATGTGAAAGGACGGGATGACTAGGAGCGGTTTATCGATTGTAAAAATGTCGAGTGGGGGGCGCGTGCGAATGGCAGGGTAGTGGCTTGCCTGGTGGATAAATGGATTCATGCACAGTACTATGGGGGCCCAATTAGATGTCATGTCTACTCGACACCCAATTAAATGGCTTTCGATGTCATGTCAAGCATCGGGAAAATTACAGGTGATACGAAGCTTTCCATTCTCCCATGACGGGCTTCTGAGAGCCCTTGGATCTGAGATCGAATGGTTGCATGGCGTGATTCTAGACCTATGGGTGAATATCCTATCCTGGAGGGTTATTCTGCAAATTTTCAGCAACTTAGCATGCGACCGTTCGATCTCAGATCCAAGGGCTGTCAGCAGCCCGTATCATGGTCGCGCCTACCATGACCGTCGCCTCGCTCGCGCGGTTGCGCCCTTGGAGATTTAACACGGTGCGTTAGGCTATCTCATGTTGGCATGTCATACATAGTCATCACTTAGTCACTCATACAACAAGGTTAGCTATAAGGTTGGCTATAAGAGTATTTTTTGTTTACTTCTCTCTATCTCTTTCTTCGTAGTATTTATTGCATTTGCCAAGGAGTGACCTCTTCCAATGAAATGGTGCTTAGATGAGGTGCTATGGGCATTAAATGGCTTAGCAACTCAAGTCCCCAATGCATAGGTGCTTAGTTTTTTATTGCTAAGTTTGCTTCATCTAGGTACACGCGCTTAGCACCGTTTCTTCCTAGGGTCACCAAACTAGCCTCTCTCTTCTTAATTAACTTGCCACATCAGACTTTATGCCTATGTGGCAGGCTTAGCACCTGTAGGATCAAGTACAATAGTGGGCTATAAGCCCGCTTTACATGGCATTTTTGCATATGTAGGGGATAGAGGCAAGGAAAAAGTGGAGAAGTGGGCTCTCAAGTAAGAGCCAGCCTCTACATGGTGGAGCATCGGGAGAGGCACCTATATGGAGGTGGTCAGGAATCGGGAGACTCAAGCCGGTCGTAGCGCCGCAGTTAAAATGATAATGGCAAGTCAAATCACCGGGCCCCACCTGTCCAGCAGTAAATCACTATCAAATCACACAGCCCTATGTTTGCAGCAGCCTACTCCCTCATCTTATCGCGTCTCTGTCGAACCGACTAGGCGGAACTGCCCCGCCTACCGCGCGGGAAAAGCCCCGCCCTCGACTTTTAAATAGTACAGTATACTATTTTTTATCCATGGATTGCGCCATGGAGCAAATCCTCAAGAAAACGGCGGTACACATGTACGGAGTATACAACACGCCCATCGCGTTCGCGTCGCACCACAGACGGTCGGTCGGTCTGGCACGCCGCTCTCCGAATGGTACGTGTGTCATATTGCGTTTGCACACACATGTGGGACCGCAATTGAGAACCGACCATAGGCACACTTCCCGGCCCCGCAAGTCGGCTGAGTTAATAGAAGCACATACTCCACCTTGGTACCTGGACGATCCCTGCAAGACACGGAAGATCAGTTCATCCATGCATGTGACCAGACTCCACCAGACACGCCTGGATTGGCTATCGTCTACATATCGTGCAGGTTGTGTTGTACAGGCTGTATTTCTCGTGAGAAATCTAAAAAAGGTTTCTTGTCATCTCGCAAAATTAGGTGTCATGTGCTTCGGATCACTATGAGGGTTAAACAGTGACAACTGAGTTGGGCTAGTCATTGGGGGCACATGCACGAAGACTACTATCGACGGACCCCTTTTCTACAAGTTTATCTTTCATTTGCGCTTTGATCCTTGTGCATCGGCGATTTTTGAGCCCTTCTGGAAGCACTCTTCTGCCTTCTGCCGATTGCCAGTGATGTGATCACTCCTCTAGGACCAGGCATCTTCAATTCGAGGTACACGTAACATGGTCGAGCCATAAAACGTGCATAAGCAGGCCTACCGAGAATAGCATGATAAGCACTCTGGAAATCCACTACTTCAAATGTCAACTTTTCCTTGCGGTAATTCTTGGAATCACCGAAAACCACGTCAAGGGCGATCTGGCCAAGTGATTCGGCTTTCTTTCCAGGGATGACGCCATGGAAACTCATATTGCTTTCACTAAGCTTGGACATCGGAATGCCCATCCCCTTCAAGGTTTCAGCATAAAGAATATTCAGGCCGCTGCCACCATCCATTAGCACTTTGGTCAGTCGAGTGCCTTCAACAACTGGGTCGACCACCAGCGCTTGTCTCCCACGGGTGGCTATACACGCTGGGTGATCAGACTGGTCGAATGTGATGGCAGTCTGAGACCACTTCAAATAACTGGGTGTTGCCGGAGCAACCATGTTCACTTCTCTGTTGATAACTTTCAGTCGACTTTTGCCCTCCACATCGGCAAAAATCACTAGAGTAGAACTGACACTGGGAAAACCATCATCTTCTTCTTCCTTATCCTCATCCTTGTCCAACTCCTTTTCCTTCTCATTGGGTTGCTTTTCTCGGAACTGCTGGATCAAAACTCGACACTGTCGAGTCGTATGTTTAGGATAAATCAGATTTCCCTCTTCATCCTTCTTGGTGTGAATGTGGCATGGTAAATCCAACACATCATTTACGGCTTGATCTTTCACTTTCTTGGGGGTCCAGGGCCCTTTGGGCTTCCCCTTGAACTTTCCTTGAGCCACGACTAAAGCTTCACCAGGAGCAGCTGGTTCGGCCTTGCGCTTCTGTTTTTGATTGGAAGTGCCCCCACCGGTGTCTAGGCCGATTGGTTTGCTCTTTCCACTGCGGAGTTGATCCTCTTCTTCTCCGTTAGCGTACCGAGTGGCTATCTCCATCATCCTAGTCAAGGACATATCCACTGTCCGACAGAATTTCAGATTCAACTCTCGATACTTAACGCCTTCTTTGAGGGCACAAACTGCTTGATGCTCGGACACATTTTCCACTGTGTGATGTAGAGTGGTCCACCTCTGAATGTAATTTCTCAGAGTTTCACTCGGTTTTTGCACGCAATGTTGTAATTCTGCTAACCCTGCTGGCTGTTTGCAAGTACCCTCAAAAGTTCTAACAAACACTCGGGCGAGTTCCTCCCAACTGAATATACTGCCAGGCGCTAACTGAGTCAACCATGCCCTGTCCGAGCCTTCCAACATCAGAGGAAGGTGCTTCATGACCACTTCGTCATTGCCGCCGCCAATCTGTACAGCCACTCGGTAATCCTCAAGCCAAGTGTTAGGCTTGGACTCACCGGTAAACTTGCTGACTCCAGTCGCCAACCTGAAGATGGGAGGAATCACTGCGGCCCTGATGGCCCTGCTGAAACACTCTGGACCTGAAACATGCACTCTGCTGCTAGTCGAGTGATCTCTGTCATGGCCCTCTCTGTGTGCTCTGTTCCTGTCAACCAGACCTTGAACGAGAATAGATCTGGCATAAAGCCTGGCTCCCTTGGGTCGACTGGTATTCTTCGCTCGCCACTGTGAGGGCGTCTGTCATCATGTTTCCGAGGCACATATGATCCACTCCTTAGAGGGGGTGTGGGCACTCGACGACGGTCATCATGGCCGAGTCGGTAATCGTACTGCTCATTGTTTCTGTACCGATCCTGCCGATGCCCGTGACCCTCACGCCGCAGGGGCGATCTTGGGCCATGGGCCGACTGAACTATATCTGCCATCATAGACCTGATATGAATCCTATTCCACGACTGAGACACCGTTGTGTTCTGCTCTCCGGCAGCCCGGAGTAAGGCCCGGATCTGCATCGGACCTCTGCCAGCTTCCGACTGGGAAGGCTGAATTGACTCTGCTATTCGGGCCGCAGCTGTGAGATTTTGAATCGGAGTGCGGTATACCTGAGGTTGAGGCAGAAAAAGCTGTCGTTGACTGGATTCAGAGATCCGCTGCTGAGAACGCTCGTTGAGTGCATGCTGCAGGTTCTCCAGTCGAGTGCGCTCAACCAAGTTGGCCAGGCGCGCCTCCTCCAAGGCCCGGGCCTCGGGGGTTTCTCAAGTGATGGGAGTGTGAAGTGCATCAATATTGCGGGGCGAAGCTCTTCCCTCTGCCAAAGAAAGAGGTTCGGGGCCGTACTCCTCGTGAACGCCTGACGGATCGCCGCCACCATCACCGCCATCGTCGCGGGGGAAGCCAGGAGGACTACGTGGTCCGTTGACCATCAAGACTTCAGCCGCAGGATCGCTGCTATCGCACTCGGATGCGGTCTCGATGGAGCCGGTCGAACAGGCCGTAGAGAGTTTCGTCGGGCTCGATTGCCGTGACTTGCGGGGTGGCCGACTGACGAGCCACTGCATGTCTCACCCACCACTGAATTCGCGACCGACCGGATCGCTTGCGCCGGCAAACAGAGAGCAGCGAGGACACCACAGGAGCCGACCGATGCTGGGTCGACGGCTGCCGGAGAAGGAGGTCGTGGACGCACGCGCGAAAGTGCGTCGCCCCGCAGATGGGGAGGGCGTCGACGTCGTGGGGAGCTTCCTGAAGCCAGGCGGAGTCGTCGGCAACAAAGACGAGCGCGCTGAGACGGATCTCGCGGCCCTCAGCCAATCCACCGCCAGAAACCATGATGATGGGAATCGGAAAAAATCGCAACTTCTCCAAAAAGTCGCTAAGACACCTGCCCCATGGTGGGCGCCAACTATCGTGGTACTAAGACTGACAGTAGAATGGGGGATAGGTATGAAGAGGCAAGATCCTAGCTATGGAGAAGTTGTACACACGAGTTTTAAGAGTTCAGGCCCTTCGTGGAGGAAGTAATAGCCCTACGTCTCGGTGCCCAGAGGAGGTCGACTGGATTATGCGTGTGTGTGTGTGTGTGTGTGTGTGTGTTACAGGGGGTGCGAACCCTTGTGCCAGTGGAGGGGGTGGCTTATATAGAGTGCTCCAGGACCCCAGCCAGCCCATGTTACAAGGGGTTCAATGTACATAAAGATAGGGCGTTACTGGTAACGCCAATAATAAAGTGACCTAAATGATCATTAAGTCTATGGAGTAAACGTCCGACCGTTGCTGTGCAGAGTGGCTTTAGATCTTCTGTCTGTCGAGTGATAATTGTTGCGGTCGAGTGGCTTCAGGAAGGAGGGTTCTCCGAGTAGCTGATCGTTCGAGTGGATTGCACTCGACACCTTTGTTGGGCCCTCCCTGTTGTCTCTTGAGCTTCTTTGCTTCTAGGATAGTGACCTTTGATAGGGCGCATAGGTCAGGCCTATGACCCTACCCCAGGTCTATGTCATCATCACTCATGGCTCCGCCTGCTGTCCTCTTCAGGAGATTCCTGCAAGCCAGCACAAGGAGAGACACAGTTTGCCATTACGGTTGCCGGTCCGCCGCTGGTTGCTCCGTGAGGAGATGAAAGCACCGAGGGACTGGTGAGGTGACGTGCGCGGGGCGTGCCGCGAGCCAGAGCTCGACCGCTCAGGTTTGTCGATGTTGCAGGGACGGACCCGAGCACAAGCGTCGTGTCAGCGTGAGTAGCCCCCGTGGCGGGTGAGAATCAAGCAGGCGATGGTCATGGGTAGATTAAGCATGGAAAGCAAACTGGCTTAGGTAAAATGCAAGGAACATACATGCCACTGGGTCAGGCCCGAGCGGCTTGGGGATGATGCAGCCCGAGGGGAGCCCCCAGCAAGGTAAGCTAAAGACATAAAAAGGGATACATGCCACAGGGACGGATCCACGCGGCCTGGGAATGATGCAGCCCTGAGGTCGCTCCCAGCTAAATAAACTTGGAAAATGTCACCTGATTCTGTTGATGAAGGAGAGTTGGTGTGGCTCAAGGTACGCGGCGAAGGGGTCACTCTTCACGAGCCACCGGGGCCCTGAGGCTCTGGGGGTCCAGGCGATTCCTTGAGGACCGTCTCCGTCTCTCTTAGGACGACGTGGTGCCTGGCCTCCTGAGTCGCCAGGGCGCGCCGCAGGTTGCGCTAATAGGCAGACGCCACGCTCGGCAAGCCAAAAGGCATGCGAACGTAGCTGTGTGGCGGGCCCTCGCATCGTCCCACATGCGAAGGCCAGAAGGGCTCCTGGGATGCGACTCTGTTGAGCCCTCGGATGTCGATGTAGACGTGTAGCCCGCCATCCTCGCCAAGATGAGGAGCTACGCTAGGTGAGTGGCAGTCGCCGCGCATGGCTCTTGCTTCTTGTAGTTCCTGAGTGGTCTTGGTGATGAACTCCTCAGAGTCGGGCATTCCTCGTATTGTTTCCTCCTGAGGGTGACGTGCCAGAAAGCACGCCTCCATATGGTGCCCAAGCGCCTCCCTCGTGATGTTGGTGAGATCTGAGACCCTCCAGAAGAGAGCCCTCGAGCCCTGCCCGAGAAGGGCGCTGGGCGTGTTTTCCTATGCGATGGAGGGAGGCGCCCCTGGTGCGGGCGCCGATCCGGTCGTGGCGCCGCTTGAGGCGCCGCTTGCCTAAGGCCCTGCACAGAGCAATTGCTTCTTCTTCTTGGGGGTCGCCTTAGGAGGGCGCTCGCCCTTGCTGTCGGGGTCGTCGATTGCTGCAGCTTGGAAGGCACGCTCGAGAGAGCACACCGCGTCTCTTTCTTCCCACGGGACCGTGATGACTTCGCCGCTTCCTGGCATCTTGAGGACATTGTAGCCGTGATGGGTCACCGCCATGAACTTGGCCAGGGCTGGGTACCCGAGGATTGCATTATATGGCAGACGGATGTGGGTGACGTCAAAGTCGATGAGCTCGGTGCGGTAGTTGTCGCGCTGTCCGGAGGTGACGGGGAGGCGGACCTGTCTGATCGGGGTAGTGGAGCCGTCGGTCAATCCTGAGAAAGGATTGGTGGGCTGAAGCTGATCATACGGCACTTGGAGGTTGTCGAACGTGTTGACGGCAGGACGCTGAGCCCTCCGCCGCCATCGATGAGGGTCTTGGTAACTTGCATGTTGTTGATGACTCGTGAACAAAGCATCGGGAGGGCGTCAGCGGTAGCCGCGCACTTGAGCTGATCTGCCGAGCTGAACGTGATGGCGCACTTGGACCATCTGAGCGGGCGCGTGGCCTTGATCTTGGGGAGGACTACATTCACTTCACAAGCAAACTGTTTGAAGATACGCCGTGAAGCTGGGGCTTGAGCTCCGCCCAAGATGCAGGGGATAGCATGCGGCTCCTGGAAGCCCCCATCCCCCTCGTCCTGATGGTGGTCGTCATTCCTTCATGGTGGTGGCGGTAGTGGAGGAAGACTGGCGTTTCCCTGAGGACGATCCTCACGAGGCTGATCCCTCCAGGCGCCCTCGCGAGGCTGATCCTGCCAGCGGTCCTCACGAGGCCGATCGTGCCACTCCTGGCGCGGGCCACGGTCATCCCAGTGTCCGCCACCACATCCACCTCCTCAGCCGTAGCCCCGGTCGTTGCGCTCGGGGCGTCGACCGAAGCATCCTTATCGGATGGCTCTGAGCTCTTGACATTCTCTGGTGTTGTGGTTATGCAGATTATGGTAGGTGCAGAACGGTCGGTTGCTCTTGGATGACTCGAGCTGGTCTCTGCCGCGCTTGGTGTCTGGCTCCGCCGCGAGCACGGCCGCTCCCTTACGCTTCACATCCTTGGCCTTGGCTTTCTTTTCCTCCGGGTCCGCAGTCGGGAGCTCGAGGAGGGAGAGGTGCCCCTCCTCAGCTCTTGCGCACTTGGTCGCCAGGTTGAACAGCTCTAGAGACATGCACATCTCCTCGTGGATGGCGAGCTCCTCCTTCATCTTGACGTCGCGGACGCCATCAAAGAATGCAGAGATGATGGCCTCGTCCGTCACCTTGGGGATCTTGAGGCGAACGTTGTTGAAGCGTTGGATGTACTTCTAGAGGGTCTCCCCTGGTTGTTGCTTGACGCGGCATAGGTCACCCGCGGCCGGTAGCCGGTCGCGAGTGCCCTGGAAGTTGGCAATGAAACGGTTGCGCATCTCGTCCCAGGAGGAGATCGAGCCTGGAGGCAGGTTCAGGACCCAGGAGCGGGCCCCATCCTTGAGAGCCATGGGGAACCAGTTCGCCATGACTTTCTCGTTGCTGTTGACCACCTCGATCCTAGCGAGGAGGTAGATCCGGCTTGAACTTGCCTGGCCAGGCGACGCTACAGAGCTCTGGGGTGAAGGCGCGGAAGCCTGCCGTGGTCACCGGGACTCTGTGCTGGTAGAGAACTTGTCCTTGATGGGGTCTGCGCACCGCCACCGCAGGCGGCACGCGGTCTTGCCGTGGTGGCGCAGGGAGTGCGGGGGCGTTTTCTCGCGGCCGACTGACTTCTTGGCAGCTTCTTTCTTCTTATGCGGGTGCCGAAAGTGGCAGGTCGCGCCTTGGCGCCAAGACTCCGTCTTGGGGCAGAGGTGGTGGAGGCGCTCCATGGGCCACGCCGCCCGCAGCTGGCGGAGGGCGAGGCAGCGAGAGGGACGGCGCAGGGGAGCCCCCTGCGGCGCTGACAAGCTTGGTGATGCGGTCGAGCCAGTCCTCATAGAGGTTGTCGACGGGGCGGTAGCGCAGGAGCTCGCGCGCCATGCGCAGCGTGTCCTGCGCGTCCACGGGAGCGCGATGAGCGTGGGATGACGAACCGGCCGGGGTCAGCGATGGAGTGGCGGTGCGGCCGTCCCGCCGCACCGAGGGGTACAGCGAGGATGCTTGCTCCTCGTTCCCCGTCGGGCAGGTGGCGGTGTTGGTGGCAGGCGGCGGAGAACGATGGGGTGGCCCGCCGACGGGAGCTGTCTGAGCGACGCGGGCGGCGAGGGAAGCCCGGCGCTCAGCGCGGGCGCCGCGAGCGTCCGCCATGGAGACGATGAAGCAACGGGACACGGAGCGACGGAAGGGAAGTTTTGACGCACCCGTACCTGGCGCGCAAAATGTCGGATCTCAGGTTCCGGCAAAACCCTCAAGGTTCGAACACTGGGGTGCGCACAAAGATCTCCCCTACCTATCCACGTCTTAGCTTCGCCAAGATCTCAAGGGCTAACTCGACTAACTCGCAACACAAAGGACACAAGATTTATACTGGTTCGGTCCACCGTTGTGGTGTAATACCCTACTCCAGTGTGGTGGTGGTGGATTGCCTCTTGGGCTGAGGATGAACAGTACGATGGGAAGAACGGCCTCCTAAGGTGAGGTATTCTTGTGCTTTGGTGAACTTGCGTGGGTGAGGATTACTCAAGATCCCGTCCTACTATGGTGGCTAGTCCTTGATACGTCTCCAATGTATCTATAATTTTTTATTGTTCCATCCTATTATATTATATGTTTTGGATGTTTATGGGCTTTATTTTACACCTTTATATTATTTTTGGGACTAACCTATTAACCCAGAGCCTAGTGCTAGTTCCTGTTTTTTCCCTTGTTTCAGTGTTTCGCAAAAAAGGAATATCAAAAGGAGTCCAAACAGAATGAAACCTTCGGGAGAGTTATTTTTGGAACGGAAGCAATCCAGGGGACTTGGGGTACACGTCAGGGAATCAACGAGGAGAGCACGAGGCAGGGGGGCGCGCCTACCCCCCCCCCCCCAGGCGCGCTCCACCCTCGTGGGCCCCTTTTGGCTCCCCTAACCGACTTCTTTCGCCTATATATATATCCATATACCCTAAAAACATCGGAGAACAGAATAGATCGGGATTTTCGCCGCCGCAAGCCTCTGTACCCACCAAAAACCAATCGGGACCCTGTTCCGACACCCTGCCGGACGGGGGAACCCTCACCGGTGGCCATCTTCATCATCCCGGCGCTCTCCATGACGAGGAGGGAGTAGTTCACACTCGGGGCTGAGGGTATGTACCAGTAGCTGTGTGTTTGATCTCTCTCTCTCTCTCTCTCTCTCTCTCTCTCTCTCTCGTGTTCTTGAGGTGGTACGATCTTGATGTATCGCGAGCTTTGCTATTATAGTTGGATCTTATGATGTTTCTCCCCCTCTACTCTCTTGTAATGGATTGAGTTTTCCCTTTGAAGTGATCTTATCGGATTGAGTCTTTAAGGATTTGAGAACACTTTATGTATGTCTTGCATGTGCTTATCTGTGGTGACAATGGGATATTCACGTGATCTACTTGATGTATGTTTTGGTGATCAACTTGCGGGTTCCGTAACATTGTGAACTTATGCATAGGGGTTGCCACACGTTTTCGTCTTGACTCTCCATAGAAACTTTGGGGCACTCTTTGAAGTACTTTGTGTTGGTTTGAATAGACGAATCTGAGATTGTGTGATGCACATCGTATAATCATACCCATGGATATTGGAGGTGACATTGGAGTATCTAGGTGGCATTAGGGTTTTGGTTGATTTGTGTCTTAAGGTGTTATTCTAGTATGAACTCTATGATAGATCGAATGGAAATAATAGCTTCATGTTATTTTAATACGAACTCTTGAATAGATCGATCAGAAAGGATAACTTTGAGGTGGTTTCATACCCTACCATAATCTCTTCGTTTGTTCTTCGCTATTAGTGACTTTGGAGTGACTCTTTGTTGCATGTTGACGGATAGTTATATGATCTAATTATGTTATTATTGTTGAGAGAACTTGCACTAGTGAAAGTATGAACCCTAGGCCTTGTTTCCTATCATTGCAATACCGTTCACGCTCACTTTTATCATTAGTTACCTTGCTGTTTTTATATTTTCAGATTACAAAAACCTATATCTACCATCCATATTGCACTTGTATCACCATCTCTTCGCCGAACTAGTGCACCTATACAATTTACTATTGTATTGGGTTTGTTGGGGACACAAGAGACTCTTTATTATTTGGTTGCAGGGTTGCTTGAGAGAGACCATCTTCATCCTACGCCTCCCACGGATTGATAAACCTTAGGTCATCCACTTGAGGGAAATTTGCTACTGTCCTACAAACCTCTGCACTTGGAGGCCCAACAACGTCTACAAGAAGAAGGTTGTGTAGTAGACATCAAGCTCTTTTCTGGCGCCGTTGCCGGGGAGGTTAGTGCTTGAAGGTATATCTTTAGATCTTGCAATCGAATCTTTTTGTTTCTTGTTTTATCACTAGTTTAGTTTATAAAAGAAAACAACAAAAAATGGAATTGAGTTTGCCTCATACGCTTCATCTTTTTAATATCTTCTGTGAGTATGATGGAAAGGAAAATTGTGCTCAAGTGCTAGAAGAGGAATGCATTAAAATGTTCGGCACTAAATCTTTGAATGATGAGCATGATTGCAATGTTGTTAGTATGAACTCCTTGAATATCCATAGTACTAATGATGATTGCACTAGTTATGATGAAAATGTCTCCTATAAACATGTCAATTTTTGTGGAGTGCATTGGGTTTGCAAGTACACACCAAATAACGAAGATAGATATTGCAAGAGGCATAAGCATTTAGAAACTAAATGGTTGCAAGAAAGGCTAAATGTTAGTGCTGAAAATTTAAATTTTCTTAGCCATACTTGTGAACTTTGCAATGAACATGGTCATTTAAATATCAAATGCAAATTGTTTCATGATCGAATCGTGTCCAAAAATTGTGATGACTTGATTTCCCTTGCACATCATAATGAACTTAGTTTGCTTTTGGGTTATGAAGAAATGAAACGTCAAACTAAGATTATTCCAGAATATAACCTCGAGAAATTCCTCGATATTGATCTAGAAGAAATTTATATGTATTGTGCGGTGAATTGCATTGAAAATCCTTATATTGCCAATTATATAAAGAAATAAAATAAATAGAAGATGAAGAGAATACTAACGAAAGGGAAGAGACTTCCCAATATTCTCTTATTATTTCTTATGATGAATCAGGTAACGAGGAGGAGCCTTCTATTCAACCAATCTCATTAATAAGGAGCTCCAAAAAGAGGATTGAACCTACACATGATGTGAATAAGAAAAAGAAAAGACGGAGAAGGTAGAAAGGTATCTCTCCCAAATGATGTTGCTCCTACTACTCATTGTGATGATGATAATTGCTATACTATTGGTGCTATCCATACTATTAATGATGAGAGTGATTATGCTTATGATATGAAAAGGCCCAAGCTTGGGGATGCTATGTTTGATGAAGATGATGTTTTGAGAATATATTTGCTGCAATTAATGTTTGTCCCAAGCTTGGGGATGCTATGCTTAATGAAGATGATATCTTTAGTCTCCCAAGTTTTGATATGCAAATTTATAATGATGATAGCATGCCTCCTACTTATGTTGATTATATTGATGAAAATGGGTTCGGAAGAGTGTCAACTTTAGGAAGTAATGATCCCACTATTTTGGAGGATGTTGAATCTTATAATAATTATGAAAGTGGATTTGTAGAGGTCATGACTTTATTTAGTAATGATTCCACTATCTTGGAAGAGGTTTCCATCGATTATGATGAGAACAAAGTTGCTATTATGATGATTATTGTGATGAAACTTATGCTATAAAAAGTAGTGATGATTATATTTATAAAACTTGTCATGATTATGATTACCCTTTTCTGAATATTACTCTTTTAATGTGGAAACAATTTATAGTATTCGAGTCTCTTATGATACTCCCACTATTCCGAATGAGAAGATTTTTTCTTATGTGGAGAGTACTAAATTTTTTATACTTGTAGATCATGAAAAGAATGCTTTAGGTTCTAGTTATATTGTTGAATTCATTAATGATTCTACTGAAAATTATTATGAGGGAGGAATATATGCTTGTAGGAATTGCAATAATATCAAGTTTCCTCTCTATGTGCTTAAAGTTTTGAAGTTATGCTTGTTTTGCCTTCCTATGCTAGTTGATTATTGTTCCCATAAGTTATTTGCTAACAAAATCCCTATGCTTAGGAAGAGGGTTAGACTTAAATGTGCTAGTCATATTCTTCATAATGCTCTCTTTATGTTTCAATTCCTATCTTTTATGTGAGCATCATTGAAATCATCATGCCTAGCTAGGGGCGTTAAACGATAGCGCTTGTTGGGAGGCAACCCAATTTTATTTTAATTTCTTGCTTTTTGGTTCTGTGTAGTAATAAATAATCCATCTAGCTTCTATTAAGATGTGTTTCCAAGTTTTAATTAGTGTTTGTGCCAAGTAGAACCTTTGGGAAGACTTGGGTGAAGTCTTTGTGATCTTGCTGTAAAAAACAGAAACTTTAGCGCTCACGAGATTAGCTACAACTTTTTATTGGAGAGTGCTATTTAGTTGATGTTTGCTGTAGATGATTACTAGAAAATTTCCTCAGGTCCAGAAATTTATTTCAGAATTTTGGGAGTTACAGAAATATTCGAATGATACAGATTACTACAGTCTGTTCTGTTTTTGACAAATTCTGTTTTCTATGTGTTGTTTGCTTATTTTGATGAATCTATGAGTAGTATCGAAGGGTATGAACCATACAGAAGTTGGAATACAGTAGATATTGCACCAATATGAATTTAGAATGAGTTCACAACAGTACCAAAAGTGGTGATTTATTTTCTTATACTAACGGAGCTTACGAGTTTTCTGTTGAGTTTTGTGTTGTGAAGTTTTCAAGTTTTGGATAAAGATTCGATGGACTATGGAATAAGGAGTGGCAAGTGCCTAAGCTTGGGGATGCACAAGGAACCCCAAGGTAATATTCAAGGACAACCAAGATCCTAAGCTTGGGGATGGCCCGGATGGCATCCCCTCTTTCGTCTTTGTTCATCGGTAACTTTACTTGTTGCTATATTTTTATTCACCACATGATATGTGTTTTGCTTGGAGTGTCAATTTATTTTGTTATTACTTGCTTTATGTTGTTTAGAATAATGTTTTGCATATTTATTTTCAGCAAAAATGTCAAGGATAGCCTTTACTATGCTTATTTTGCAAGTATACATGTTGCTGTTTGAAAACAGAAAGTTCACCGCTGTTGCAAAAATTCCCTAGAAAAGTAAGAATGTGATAAAATGTTGAAACCTTTTGCATAATAAGATCTGATAAATTTACTACATCTAGGCCTTGTTTTCAAGCATTGCAATACCGTTTTTGTGTCCGTTTACTATTTGCTACCTTGCTTTATTTATTTATTTAGATTATAAAATATATTTTTACCATCGATATTACACTTTTATCACCATCTCTTCGCCGAACTAGTGCACCTATACAATTTGCCATTGTATTGGGTGTCTTGGTGACACAAGAGATTTCTTGTATTTGGTTGCAGGGTCGTTTGAGAAAGACTATCTTCATCCTACACCTCTCACGGATTGATAAACCTTAGGTCATCCACTTGAGGGAAAATTGCTACTGTCCTACAAAATTCTGTGCTTGGAGGCCCAACACGAGTCTACAAGAATAAAGTTGCGTAGTAGACATCAGATTACACTTCTGCAATCTCATTATGTTGAGAAGGTATTGAGTCGTTTTGGATATTCAGACTACACACCATCTCAAACACCATATGATCTTAGCTGTTGATTCGAAAGTCCAAAGGCATGGCCAAAGATCAATTGAGATACTCTCAAATCATTGGTTCACTAACGTACCTAGCGAGCGCAACGAGGCCTGACATCGCGTTTGCTGTGAGCAAACTGAGCCGGTTTGTTTTCAAACCGGGTGATGTACATTGGCATGCTGTTGAAAGAGTTATGCGCTATCTGAAAGGTACTATGAACTATGGACTTTACTGTACCGGAGACCAGTCAGTACTTGAAGGGTATAATGATGCGAATTGGATCTCTGATGCTGATGAGATGAAGGCCACAACTGGGTATATGTTTACTCTTGGAGGTGACGTTGTTTCCTAGAAGTCTTGCAAGCAAACGATCTTAACAAGATCAACAATGGAAGCAGAATTAACAGCATTAGACACATCTAGTGTCGAAGCCGGATGGCTTCGAGATCTTTTGATGGACTTGCCATTGGTTGATAAACCGGTTCCTGTTATCCTTATGAACTATGATAATTAGACTGTCATCACCAAGGTTAAGAGTTCAAAGGACAACATGAAGTCCAACAAACACATAAGAATGAGATTAAAAGATGTCAGAAAATTAAGAAACTCCGGAGTGATAGCGTTGGACTATGTCCATACGACTAAGAGTCTGGCAGATCCCTTTACAAAAGGGCTATCACATGTTGTGATAGATAATGCATCAAGGGAGATGGATATGAGACCCACATGAGTTGCCATGGTGGTAACCCAACCTATGTGATCAGACATCCCGTGAAGTAGGATCTTGGAAAACAAGCCAGTGGTGAACTTAGAAGAGTAACTATACTAACCCACTCTGTTGGAGATGCAATACTCTCAATATTGTATGGTAGGGTGATTGTTGTCTTAATGCGTTCCAAATCTTATGTAAGCAAGATGCTATCCTACAGAGCGATCTTTGAAGGAACACACCTATATGAGTCCAACTACTGGTCACAGTTTGATGATTGGGGTGATCTCTAGTAAGCTCATGAATAGGCAGGAGTGACTTATATGCTCCACCCGAGAGGTCAGCCTTCGGCAGCCTAGTACTAGTAAGACATGTGGTGAAGCTTCTTTACGCCAAACTGACAATTCAAGGCTTAGTCCATTGTTCAGTTGTGAAGGAGTGTAGCTAGTTGCTCTAGGTGAAGTTCAACCCTAACAGGTCTTCACTGAAATACTGGTATATCGAAATAGCAATTGGAACGAAGGACACAATGGGCACTCGAGATCTGGTGGTGGGTTGCTGAAATATGGGATGGGCTTTAGGCCCATCTAGCAATTTCTGAAAATCTCCAAGGGCCCACGTGGGTTATACGACACTAGGTGTAGTGGGAAGTTTAGTCTCACCCCGCTAGTGCAGAAGGAGTTGGACCTCTTTATAAGGGATTGTCTTTAATCGCTGCATGTTGATCTGACTTCTCTCCTACACCGTGGCTGCCTTGGGCCTTCATCCAAAAAATTGGCTCAAACCAGATGTGTAGATTCCTGTAAAATGGCCACTGTTTATGAACCTATCCATAGGAACGTTGTAGCTTATTCATTCGATCCGAACGCAACTGAAGGAACTCAAAACAATGGAATGGACATTCCTTTGGAAACTCTACAAATCCTGTGAAGCGAGCGCACCCTAAACCCTTCTTTCTTCCAACCTTAATAATGAACCAACACGCAAAGCTCTTGCGCGTTTCTGAAAAAAGGTTACAGCAAACTCCCAAGCCCGAAGCAGCTACTCCTACAGTGTCAACCCTCGTCGCTCCCGCCACTGCCCAGGGTTGTCTGAATGCAGAATCCATTAACTGAACGTTGGTGCGAGGTATTGGCGAAAACCTATGCGCAGATGAGCATGACAGTGGACTCAAAACATCTGCTCTTCTCCACTGCATATATGTTGTCTGTGGCCCTTGGATCTCAGCAAGTCTCAACACTGCGGTGCATTCTCTTTCCCAGGCTTGTTTGCCGCAGTGTCCTTCACTCGCTTACAGGTTACACTCACCCCAAATAAACAAGAAATATCTGACGAACGCTTGAACACATTCGCGCCTGACAGGACAAACAATGGCTAGCGAGCAGCACGCAACCAATCGCTGAAACCTAGAAGCCTCTCAAGAGGGAGGCCAGCTCCAGCCGAAACTTTTTAGTGACCCCCAAAAGGCGACCGGCGTAATGTTTCGCCGGATTTTGTGGCGCCCATTCGCCCGCCTTGGCGCATATAGAGTCCTTGACCGTGATCTTTCTCGGCTGCCTGCCTCATGCGTTCCATGAACGAACACGGGCCGCCGGTTGCTTTCTTGTCGCGATTAATCCCTTCTTCGGTTCCGGCCAGCGCGCGGCCGTATATCTCCAGTTTCCGCCGGGTCTTTTTGTGTGGATCCGGCTGCGTTGGATCCCTCGGCCGTGCTGCCCGGCGACCTGGAGGCTGCGACGCCGCGCGTTGGAACCTGTGGCGGGCCGGGTGGATCTAACTGTCGCCGTCGCCGGAAATTCTCGACAGGATGGTACATGGTTCTTCTGGCTCGGACAAACAGAGTTGCTACTTATTTGAGATATTATTATTAGTTGTACCTGAGATGTGTTCTTGTGGCCAATGGCTTCGTTGATTGGACGGCCCGAGGGATGAACTGATGGTGCTAAAGATAAAAGCGGCTTATCGTCATCTTGATTAGCAGCGCTGCCTTATCCGCCCATCTGGATTCGTAGCTGTACGTGTGTTGGCGTGATAACGAACGACTGGATTGGTGATAGACGTTCGCGTTTCTTTTCTACAGTGTAACAATTTTATTTCACGGAAACGCTAAACCACACACACTTGATCTGTTGATCTTGTTCTTGCAAAATCTGCTTCTTCTTTGTATCTCGTGATCTACCTGCTGGATAATGCGCTCGGCCAGCTCGTTACCCTACTCCACTCCTCTTTGATTCACAGAAAAAAGCAGAGGAAGAAATTTTCTTATGACAACACTGTTCATCCTTTTCGATTGAAGAAATTGATCATAGGAAAAATAGAGGATTTTTCTTTGGATTGAGCTTTTTTTTTTGCGAAAAAACTTCCAATCTATTCATTTTCAATCATGGCAGTACAACGAACACCAGAAATAAAATTACATCCAGATCCGTAAACCACCTAGCGACGACTACAAGCACTGAAGCGAGCCGAAGGCGCGCCGCCGTCATCACCCCTCCATCGCCGGAGTCGGGCACAACTTGTTGTAGTAGACAGTCGGGAAGTCGTCGTGCTAAGGCCCCATAGGACCAGCGCACCAGAACAGCAACCGCCGCCGATGAAGAATAACGTAGGTTGGAAGGATTCAACCCGAAGACACACAAACGTAGAAGAACAACGACGAGATCCGAGCAAATCCACCAAAGATAGATCCGCCGGAGACACACCTCCACACGCCCACCAACAATGCTAGATGCATCGCCGGAACGGGGGCTAGGCGGGGAGACCTTTATTCCATCTTCAGGGAGCCGCCCACTGTCTCGCCTTCCTGAGCAGGACACAAACCCTAACAAGACAGGAAAAAACGACTGAAAACGGAGCCCTCCCGTCAGCCCTTGGCAGGATCCACCGCGCCTCCATGGCCCTAGGGCCACCGGAGACGAGGCGGACCTGCGGCAGCGCCGGCGAGAGGCTGAGCTTCATAGGAAAATAAACAAAGAAATTTGACAATCCACTCAAAACTATTTTTTAGATTTCTACTATCTGCAAAGAACTAGATAAAGTATAATATTGACAGGAAGGTATTTCGGGTCATATGTCCACATAGTACCCAACATGCAGGATAACACACTTAAAGCATCTCCAGCTGTTGGCCCTCCAGGGGGCTCGAAAAAACGCCGTCTGGGGGCGACCCGGCGATAAAATCGCCTTGGGGCCGATCGGGCTGCCAGCCGCCGGCCCCAGGGTCGCCCCAAAAGGTTTTTTAAACAAAAAATAGAAGACATTCAGCTATAATTCGGCAAACGGGCATAAACTTCGGTGACTTAAACAATTTTTACATAGCAAACTTAAAATTTACTAAAAAAACAAAGGCCTGGACTACAGAAAGAACGCGTTGAGCGCGGCGAAGTCACCGCCATCGCCGTTGTCCTCGTCGTCCTTGTTTTCCTTGACGTGGCCGCCCCTACTGGACCCCTGCCCGGGGTCGCCCTAGCGGACCGATGGCGGCGCGTCGTCGTCGAGAATGACGATGCCTCCCTCGTCGCGGCCACGGCGCCGAGCTGCGGACTGCTCTAGGGCGCGACACTGGCGCTCTAGCTCCGTCTGCACCCAGTCTTCACGCGCACATTTCAAGGCCGCCTCGTCGAAGAGCCCCAGCTCCGTCTTCACGGCGGCGAGTCCTGCCTCTGTCTTCACGGAGGCGAGCCCAGGCTCCATCTTCACGGCGGCGGCGAGCCCTGGCTCTGTCTTCGGCTTGACGAAGCGGGGAGGAGCCGAGGAGGAGGCACGCCCACCCTCGTTGATAACGATGCCGACACTGTGGGTGCACCAGCCGAGCGGTGTCTCCGCGGGCTCGGCCTTGATGCTGAACAACGCCGGAGGAGCGGGAGGAGGAGGAGGAAGAGGACGCCATCCTCATCGGCATCCATTGGCCGCCGCTCCGAGCAAGGGCGGCAGGGTACGTCAACGACGGGTCGTTGCCGCCCTCGAGGTGCCGGAGAACGGTGTGAAGCGAGATGCCGGGGCGCCCCACCACAAGCGGCGCCCTTCGCTGTTCTTGGTGCCCCGCACTACCGGCGCCTTGTTGGTGGAGGCCAGCCGCTGCGGCTGCCGGTGCTGGAAGTACGCCGCCCACGCCTCATGGTTGTCGGCGGTGTACTGCGGGAGGGCGCGCTACTCCTCCGTCAGCGATGCCCGCACGCGGTCAACCTCGTCGGCGAAGTATTCGGCGCGCGCGTTGACGTCGGGCAGCGGGGGAATGGGGACGCCACTGGCGCTGAGCCTCCACCCCCCCCCCCCCCCCCGGCCCTGCGCGCATGTCGGGAGGCGCCGGGATGTTGGCCTCGGACAGCAAGTACGCTTCCCACTCGTGCAGCGAGCGGCGGCCGAAGCCGTTGGCCGCCGCCCCATCATCGGGGAATCGCTCGCCCATCGTCGCGGCTGGGATTGGGAAGAGAGGGGAGGAACGTCGGCGGCGACTGCGCATGGGGAGAGAGAGGCAGAGCACGTCGGAGAGGCAGAGCACGGCTACTGTGGGCGGGTGTGGCCAGAGGCGAGGAGGAGGCGTTGCTTTTATAGCGGTTGGGCGCCGTGTGTACGCATGGCGGGAGGGGGGCGTCGTCACGCCGCCCGTGAGGAATCAATCGAAGGCTGGCCGGCGGCAGCCTTGGCATTGATCCCCGCAGGAAACCGAGGCATTGTGAGGACGACGAGGCGAGTGCCATTGACTCGGCGGGCCCGCAGTTCGTTCACGCCAAAATCGCTTGCCCCGGCGCTCTCGGGCGCCCCCAGCGCGCCGGGTTTGGCCTGGGTCCGCCGGCGCCAGTTTCGGCCCAAACCGGTGAAAAACGGGCTCCTGGGGGCGCGATTGGGCCATTTTTTGGCGCCGACGCGAAAAAATCGCGTGGGGGGCCTGTTGGGAGCGCGGCTGGAGACGCTCTTAATCACTAGTGGTTTGTTGGAGAACTAGGAGGTAAAAGAGAATGAGAAATTAGGCACTGAGAGTGTTTTCGACGATCTTGGAAATGTTCCGGGAGACCCTGGTGATGCCAGGAGTGTTGAGGAAGTGCCCGAGAAGGTCTTGGAAGGTCATGGAAACACCTAAAATGTTTTAGAGGGTTCCGAAAGGGTAAAAAAAGTCTGGAAAGTCCATGTGGGCTGGCCCCCTGTAACGCCCCGACAAAACTCACTGGTTCCCGACCGTTACGCCCGACGAGATCTAGAGTGTCAACACAAACCAACACTGGTCTTTCTTGCGCACTTTGTCCTCACTCATGCGCACCTAAGATCAACTTCCCGGTCGGTCACCCATCCTAAAATCGTTCCAAGCCAAGAACGCTTAACTTTTGAGTTCTTTTCAAATGGGCTCCTGGAAAAGAAGGAATTCTTTGTTGATATGAGTATAATCAATCATTCCTATTAAGTCAGACTCTCACACCCCTGCTCAAAGGAACCGATGTCATCGTCGGCCCATCAGGAATGTTCCCTCTTGGCACACGTATCTGCTTCCAGTCAGGCACATGTGTCATGTCATGTGCCACAACGGGCCACACGCGCCATGCGCCACATGTTCGTGTGCCTGACACGCACATGTCCGTGTAACCGCGAGTGTCGGCTCTGATACCAATTCCAATGCCCCGACCAAAGCCATCGGTTCCCGGCCATTACGCTTGGCAAAATCTAGACTGTCCCCACAGATCAAGACTAGTCTTTCTTGCGCACCTGGGACCAACTTCCTAGTCGTTCACCCATCCTAGAATCACACCAAGTCAAGCATGCTTAACTTTGAAGTTCTTTTCGAATGGGCTCCCGGACAAGAAGGAATTCCTTGTTGATATGAGTGGTCTATCATTCCTATTAAACCACGCTCTCACACGCCCAGGATACAGGGGCAAGATTGACCACATCGAGACATCGAGGTTCGAAGGCGAGTCCGAAGGTTGACGACATTGAGGCATTGAGGTCTCAAGTTGAGTCCGAAGGTTGACGACATCGGGGTTTAAAGGTGAGTCCGAATTAGGTTGACAGCATTGAGGCATCAAGGATTTAAGGCGACTCCAAAGGTTGACAGCATCGAAATATTAAGGTGCAAATGTGAGTTCGAAGGTTGACGACATTGAGACACCACATTCATTGACATATACATGGTATATGATCAAATATTGACTAAAACTTGAAAATCACATTCATCACTTGGTAAATGACATATAAATCAATTCATACGTGCAAAGTTCCCGAACACATGGATCACATCTTTATGACTGCAACTCCAAAGAACACAACTAGTGCAAAATTGTAAAGCAACCATCACCTTCAAGACAACCACTACTTTTTTTCCTAGTGCTACCATTGGAACTACGTATTTTCTCATCTATTTTATCTCTTCATCCTGCACCACATGCTCCCCTAGATCGCCATGTTACACCAAATACATAACATACAAGAGCTCGCAATGCCAGAAATCGCAACCCCATTCCGTAGGCTTTGCCAGAGTAAATATAACCACATCAAACAAAGAATACATGGCCGCAACAACAAGAGATCAAAATGCTACAAATGGCTCACATTGTGGTGATGCCTTTGTAGGAGAAGATGTCAGTATGGTTGGGGTTTGAAAGAAGTAACACCTTAATAATCGACCGCAAGCATGGCACTTGATCAGGGAGCACAGAGCAGCAACACTGCCTGTCCCGGATGAGCTTGTGGCCGACATGGCCTTAGTGGACGAGCGTGCGGTGGAGGAAGGAATATTACAAAGGTAGCATGAGGTGCACGGCGAGTCAACGACGAGGGGGCGATTAGCTCGGCAAGGGTGATGACGGACGCTGCTGAGGTGGAGGGGCGATTGGCTGGACGATGGGCTAGGGATTTGGTTCGAATGGAGAATGGTTGGGCTAGGGGTTTGGGGGGCAAAAATGAAAGACACAATAGGGACCCAAGTGCAAAAAATGCAACAATTTTCCATGCCGACTACTCAAATTGTCCCAAATAGGTCTGTTTTGAACACCAGTGACCGTATGGGGTGAGCAACCAGCACAAGTATAATGACCGTAATTTGCGCTTTCCAAGGGGCGCGACTATTATGCACCCAGGCTCTGACGAGCCCGGGTGTGAATAGTAAAATCGTTTTAAATAGAGAGAAAAATTCAATAAAAATCATTTTTTATGGTGCAAGATGCTCATGTGCGTGATGCACGTGCGGAATTTCGTATAGGTTGGATACTTGAGGAGCACGTGGCAAAAAACATAACTATAGGGTGTATGAGAAACTTTTGAGACACGAGTCAAATAGGAAATGCTTCCTCCCCCAAGCGCCGCCAGCACCTTCTTGCCGCCCCTCCTGCCGCCGCTGCCGCCGGCGTGGGCCGCGGTGGCGGCGGGCCCGGTGCCGAAGGTTTCTGGGCGGGTGGATACGGCGGATCCCATCTGAGGCGGCGGGGGCGGCTCCTCTCCTGCGATCCAACGGCGGCGGCTGGGACGGCGAATCCAGGCTGTGCGGCGGGGGGCGGAGCACCATCGCCGGCGGAGCGGCGGCCCTGCATGGACGGCGTCGGTGGCAGCGCCCCATCCGGCGGGGTGGGCTGTCCTGGTCGTGATGGTGATGACGGTCACTGCGGATCCAACGCCCCGTTTGGATCCGTCACGGGGAGGCCTTTCGCCGACCGGCGGTGCGTGGAGGGACCGGTGAGGAGATGACGGATCTTCGCCGGAGTACCGACGACGACATACGTCTTCGTGGCGAGGTTCCGCTCGGTTCCAGCCAGCCGCGAGGTCGGAAAGATGTGGCTTCCGGTGAAAATCGCGCCTGACTGCGGTCTTGGCGGACGATGGCGGCGTCTCAGATGTCGTTCCCTTCTGGAGGCATCGTCGTTGCAGGTCACATCAACCTAATCGGGAAGTTCCGCGGGAAACCCTAGATCTAGGTCTACCAAATCGGACGATGACGGTGCCTTCGGTATCGTTCTCCCTCATGGGGGCATCGTTTTGGAGCAAGTGCTGGTTGGAGGGGACAAGAGGAGGAGCGGTGTTTCATCTGCTCCATTGATATGGCGGATCTCGACGGCATGGCGCAGTGGAGACTCGGCGCCTGATGAGCGGAGATGGACTCGCACAGGAGGGTGACGCTGCCTGGCGTCATGGTGGCGTCGGCGGTAGTTAGACCGGGCAAGGTTGATGCGCAGTACAACTCTGAAAATGGATTGGTGGCAGGTGGCTGCGGCGGCCTCATACCCGGCAGGCGTCCTGGTTGAGAAGCACGCCGGACTGGTGGGTGCCCATACCCGGCAGGCGTCCTGGTTGGGACCTTAAGTCTTAAATGTTAGGTTTGGCTGCGAGGTCTGTTTGGTATTAGGCCAGACTTTCAGCGCCCCTACATCAACTGGATAGGGATAGCGACAATGTTGCTTAGTTGGTGGCTTTAGGCTTATTGTTGTATGACTCTGTAAGGTCTTGTGTTAATAAATTAATAAAATGACCGTATGCATCGTCCAGATGCAAAGGTTGGGGTCGTCCTCCTTTTCTAAAAAATGAGAAACTTTTGAAAACAACACTGTTCACATCCACTTTTTTTTGCCATGAGCTCCTCGAATGTTCAAAGAACCCGAAATTTTGCACAACATCACACATTTGAGCAAGTTGCACCATAAAAAAGAATCAGAATTTCTGAATTTGTTTGCTATTTTTTATTGTACTGTTCAATGGGTGTAGATGAGCATGGACACCAAGAGTATAGGTACCACATGGGTGTATTTTACTCTAGCTTAAAAAATCGATTATACTATGCACTGCAATATGATAATTGGTTTTGAAAATATGTAAAATAGACTGCAACTCTGCAGTATCAGAATAAATCATCTCACAGAAATGTTATTAGCAGAGGTACCGTACACTTGATTCCAACTTAAACATATAGAAACCCACATCTAGAACTGATTACTCTTGTACTGTATGTGGCACGCTTGTGTATATACATTTGGACGGCTAAATTGTTTGCTGCGACTGCTCCATAAGGCAATCTGAAATTATGCACGCCGGCAGGAATTTGAACTGATCGGTTTCAACAAACTCAGATCGACTTGCCATCCATGGTCTCGACTCATCCCCAGTCTTGTCTTGTCACTTGCCCTTAATCTCTCCTCTCCCTGTGGCTGATGACCCGCGACAACTGAGGGATGCAGCACCGCCCAGCTCCGCCTCCGCCGCGAGCCCTGGAGATGTCGCCGGCGCCATCGGCGCTTTCTTGCTTCTCCTTAAGGAGGTCACCGAGCTTCTTCGTCTGTGGGGCTGGCTTCAGGGGATCGGATTTGAGGATCGCCTCCAGCGTGGGCAGCTTTGTCTGAGGTTCAAATGCAGCAGCTGTGGCTTGGTTGCTTGCAGTTGTGCTGAATGTTCTCGCAGGTGTACCATCTGAGATACACAAATGTGGTTCAGAAAGCGAACGTGCTGCCTTTCTGCTCCCGAGCTCATTTGAGCTCGGTGAACAGTAAAATCGAAAAAAAATCAAAAACATTTTGAGAGAAACATTGGAAAAAGTTTTAAATGCTTGCAAAAATTCGTCGTGGAATCACATTCCTGTAAGGCATGAAAAAAAAACAAATTCAGTGTTTCAAAATGCTTTTAAAAGTAGCATTTTCTGCTTTTTTTTTCACACCCTCTAGGAATGCGATTTCATGATGAATTTTTACAAGCATTTAAAACTTTTGTCAATGTTTCTCTCAAAAAAACATTTTGATTTTTTTTAAAATCGGTTTTATTTTGATTTTACTGTTCACCCGAGCTCATTTGAGCTAAAGTGCTTCTCGCAGCACCAGACGTCTTGGAAATTTTCCTTTCTGGCTACGAGTTACGTGAGTTGGTTTTACATCGTTACCTCCATTTACACTGAAGAAATCGTCTTCACAGTCCGAGTCTAACCAAGGAGAGGCTTCGTAGAAAGCTTCATGTCTGCTGCTACCTGCATGGAAAATGATTGATAACTTAATCGTGATGACAATTTTCAAACACAATAATGACCATGATGAGAATAGCTCAACAACCACTAGACAACAATTATGCAGGAGCAGGACCCACGTTCCTCCTGCCGTTCATCATAAAGCAGAGGAAACGTGCATGCCCCTACTTTCTGACATGATTAAGAGATGCAGGGAATCAGCTCCAACATTCTGCGTAGAGAAATGCAAACAAAATATCTTGGTGCTTCCCATTACTAGGGCAGCAAATCTTCCTGTGGAAAGCTACATATGCAAATAATCTTCATTACTCATTTGCTGTAATCTGATTATATGTTAGCCATAGTTTCGTAGGATAAGCCTTTTTTCTCCTGAACAATACAGAAACTGACGCTTGCATATTGGGAAAGACAATTGCTTGAACTGAAGCTATCATCCTAATGTCAAAAACGTTTTTATATTATGAGACGGAGGGAGTATTAGTGTTGCAGGCTATATCGCAACGCATGGATTCGATGACAAAATTTGCTAAAAACTAGAGAGAGAAATGCGTATATGATCTGCCATTGTTTTTCAGGAAATTCCACCATTTCTAAATTCCAAAAGCCAAAATTGAAGCATGACCACTTTGCAATAAGCAAAAAATTTGATAAAGAAAATTTATTGGCTCAAACGTCGCATTGTGAGGCCGTACAGCCACAAAGAGTTGGTACCTGGACTCTGCATAATAGGATGCCACAGCCAAAAAGCAAACCAATTAAGGAAAAGCAACCGCCATGGTTCTACACGTACAGAAGATCGAGAAGACAACCTGACCAATCTGGAGAATAAACAATCATCCATGCAGGGTAAAACCTACTTGGCTTCTCACTGCTCGTTTCATTTCTCGCTTGATGAGAGTCAACAAAGGGAGACCCTCCATGATCCACACCTACTACGAATGTAGAAACACACACAAGGCGAGAAGGAAAAGAACACTACCATAGCCAGCGATTGTAGCCGATTCAGCCGGGAGGACGTTCTCAGGCGCCACTTGCCTGCTATTGGAGCCACCCCCGCTTCCACCATCAACATCTCCGGTAGATGGCAACGGAGTCGACGAGCCCTTCTTCGCCCTTGAACGCTTGCCCCTGCGGACCAACTTCATGTCCCCCCTGCTCCTGTGCTCCACTTTGCAAGGTCAAACAACATGTAGCATGGGTATTCAGAGTTGACACGAGCTAGAGATCTGACGCGACGTGCAGAGTCAGCGGGAGATGATTTGTTTTAGGGAGGGAAGCAGAGTGGACTGTGGCTTCCAGTGTGGACATGTAGAGGCAAAGCAGCATGATATACGGATCTGGCTTGGGGTTTGTGCAAGACAAGAGATGGGCTCATAAAAAGGTGCATTGGTTGTGTCGTGTGTATGAGATATGCATATGGACCTCTTTGAGCGAGGAAAGCTGCTTGTTTTGGGCAAGAGATGGGAATGTGAGGAGTGATGGATGCAGGCTTATGGTTGGAAGGTTGCTTCAATGCTAACACTGAGAAATATGCTACCACTTTATGGTTCGCTCCAGGGAATCGCGGAGTTAACTTTTTTCTAAAGGAGGAAGACCCCCGGGCTCTGCATCTGGACGATGCATGAAGACACTTTATTAATTATTCACAAAGACCTTACAAAGTAGCACATTAGCAAGTCTGAAGCCACCATCCTGGCAACATCTGTCGCTACTTCTATCCACTTGATGAAGGGTTGTCGATAGTCCGAGCCTAATACCAAACTGACCTCGCACCTAAGCCTAACATCTAAAATCGGAGGCCCCAGCCAAGCCATATACCTGGTCTGGGGCACACACCAGTCCGGCGCATTCTCAGAGGCCACCGCCGCCGTCTTCCACCAATCCATCTTTAGAGTAGATACTGACGCCACGACCTTGTCAGGTCTGCCATCGACGCCACCATGACGCCAGACAACGCCATCCTCCTGCGCGAGTCCGTCTACACACATCAAACATCGAGACTCCACTGCGCCACGCCGCCGAGATCCACAGTCGTCAATTCGTAAGATGAAACACCACTCCACCAAAGATGTTGTCCGCTCGTCCCTCGAGCCCATGCACACCTCCAAGACTGACGCCTCCAAGGGGGAAACGACGCAAGAGCACCGCCATCATCCGATCTACCGATCTAGGGTTTCCCAGAGATAAGAGATAGAGGTCTGGAACTTCTCCACGACGATGTCTTTAAGAAGAGAGCGACACAGAAGGGCGCCGCCATCGCCGGCCTTGGCATCTAGCCGAGCGCAAGGTTTTCACCCAGATCTGTTCGAAGAACCTCCATCAAGTCTTGTGTACGGATCAACGCCATCTCCACCGGGGACTGGAAGTAGGTTCCAGGCCGCCGCGGCCGCCGCCTGACCAGCCAGTAGCCGCGTCGCGCGAGCAACAGGGCCGCCCGCAAGCCCCAGCCGCGCCACCAGAGAGCCCTACACCAGACCCCGCCGTCGGCCTAGAAGAGGACGATGCAACGTACGCCCAGTAGCCACCGCCGCCAGCCCGTGCCTTCGCACCGTCGCACCCCACGGTCGTGCCTCGCCGCCACTAGAAGAAAGCGTCCCGCGCCGCCATCCTCGGGTAGGAGGAGAAGAAGGCCCCACAGTCGCCTAGGACGAGCAGGCTTTGCCCGGCGACCAGCGCCGGCGTCAGCGAGGAGGGACGAAGGAGGGAGGAGGGGCAAGGGGTGGTAGATATGGGCTCCCCCGGCCACCTGCGGGGACGGCGCGAGGAGAGGAGATCTGGGCTCCTTTGGTGGATCTGAGGGGGAGATCTGGGCTGCTTTGGTGAAGCTGCGCCTGCCTGAGGGCGCCGGTTCAAATTGTGCACGGTTTGATTTTATAGGTCAATTTGAATTTGAATTAGAGAAAATTTGAAATTTAACATTGCCATGACAACTTTAATTATAATAACAATGAGATTTGACATTTGTAGTAGCACTGATCCACATATTAAAATGAGCATCCAAATGACATGTTATCAAGCATGAGAAATAAGCCACTGGACGGGCGTCATCAGTCCTGACCGGACTCCTCTTCTTGTCTTTGAACACTTCCAGTTTTGATCGAAGCGGACTCGCTTGGAAGTTGGGGGCGCGACTATGTCTCCCCTTCAGCGAGAGGGTAGGAACCCTCGCTGAAGGGGAGACCGAGATGGGTCGGTCCAGGAGTGCAGGAGGCCATAGCCTCCTTTTACGTTTTTTCTACATTTTTCTTTTGTTTTTTGCTTTATTGTTTCCTTTTGTTTATAGTTTAAAATTATATATATATATATATATATATATATATATATATATATATATATATATATATATCTGTGTGTGTGTGTTACAAAAAACACTCTATAAAAATATTTGAAAAAAATGTTTACCAAGCATTTGAAAAATGTTGAATGTGTATAGAAAAAAAATTATCACACATACGAAAAATGTATAAAAAATATGTGAATTTTTTATCATGTATATAAAAATGTTAATCAATCATTTGATAAAGTGTTGATCAAGTACTTGAAAAATGTTAAATGCGTATAGAAAATATGTTGAGCATGTATTACAAAAATGATGATTTATTTTTATGATGATTAAAAATATGTTAATTAAGCATTTGAAAAAAATGTTGAACAAGTATCTGAAAAAGTTAATCAAGCATTTGAAAAATGTTAAATGGCTATAGAACAAATGTTGACCATATATTAAAAAAATGATGAAATTTCTTGTTCATGTATATAAAAATGTTAATCAAACATTCGAAATTTTTTTATTGAACAAGTATTTAAAAAATGATGATCAAGAATTTGAACAATGTTAAATGTGTGTAGAAAAAATTTTGACCATGTATTACAAAATGATGATTTGTTTTATCATGTACATAAAAAATGTTAACCAACCATTTGAAAAACATGTTGAATAAATATTTAAAAACTGTTAATCAAGAATTGGAAAATACTAAATGTGTATAGAAATAATGTTGACCATGTGTTAAAAAATATTAATATTGCATTTAGAAAAATCAAACATTTGAAAAAATCTTAAATGTGCAGATGAAAAATGTTGACCACGTATTACAAGAAATTAATCTTGTATTTGAAAAATGTTAATCAAGCATTTGAAAAAGCTTGAAAGTGTTTATAAAATAAAAAATATTGAATTGTATTCAAATATTTTAATATTATATTTAAAAATGTTAATAAAACATTTTAAAATGTTAAAAATATGTAGAGAAAAAATGTTAAGCATGTATTAAAAATGCGAAATTTGTATTGGAAAAGTGTTAAAGTTCTATTAGAAAAATGTTTTTGATATGCCAGAGCTACCCTAATGGTGGTGATCCAGCATTGGTGGAGCTTCAGGCCTACAAAAGAGCGCTCCAACTGGCGGGAGACTTCAACTTTGCAAAGTTGCACATTGAGATGGACTGCCAAGATGTGGTACGCAAGCTGCAAAGTACAGAAGCTGATCTCTCCACGTTGCGATCAATGATTAAGGAGGTGAAAAACCTTCTAGCGCAACGGGAGTGGAGGGTGTCTTGGGTTCGAAGGACGGCGAATGGAGCTGCACATGTACTAGCAAAGGAGGGTGTAGCAAATAATCGTAGTATGGTCTGGGTGCATGATCCCCCAGAATGTATCTTGCAATTTCTTTCAGCAGAAATACCTGCCTTTTATGACTGAATAAAGTTGAGATTGAATTTTAAAAAAAAATAACTAGAAACGGGCGGAGTTTCAATTGTGTCAACGATTTTCCTGGAGACCAGGGATTGATCCTGGGTCCTCCCATTTTCAATTTCCTTTTTATTTTCGAAATATGTATATAGCAACCGTGTGGCAGATTGCGAAACTGCCACACGCATCCAGCGCCGTCAGTTCCCTCCCGATCTCCTTCCTTTCCCGCACGTCCTCCCCCACCGACCTGCTGATTTCTTTCCTTTCCCGCACGCCTCCCGATCTCCTTCCTTTCCCGCACGTCCTCCCTGATTTCTTTCCTTTTCCGCACGCCCTCCCCGATTTTATCGATCACACCCGCTCGTGTCTTCCTAATTTTCGTAATCGTCAATTATGGCCCCACGCGCCTTCCCAATTTTTGGCAAAAATAATGCTTGTACAAGGATTTGATCTCTGGTCTGCACGTAATCAACAAAGGAAACTAACCACCTCACCTATGACACTCATTGTTGAACAAGCCAAGGGAAATACTGTTTTTGACATGTTTTTGCCTTTAATATGTTAGTACTGAAAAAAAATTCTTTCAAGCATCGTGGTAACTTTGATCGTTGGGAATAAATTTGTTGAACCCACCTCCCCGGTAATTTCTGTAAATAGCACAATAACATTCACACCATAGACCTGATAATTTAGATACAAACATCATCGTATCTTTAACCTTTGGGGAAGACAAATGTGAAAAGATACCTGATAATTTATGTGTAAATAGATGGTAATATACGCAGCGCACATCTGATAACTGAGGTAGAAACACCATGGTAAATTTGATCGTAGGGATTTTTTTTTTGAAAAGATACTCCGGTATCTTCTGTGTAAATAGCACGGCAGTATACATCCCTTCCCTGGCATTTTTATGTGTAAATAGCATGAAAACATATGCACTGCGATAACTAAACACCATGATAAGTTTTTGACCCGTGGGGGGGGGGGATTTGTTGCTGAAACATACCCCTCATAAATTTTGTGTAAATAGCATGATATTTTAAGCACTACGGGCTTGATAGGTTACCTAGAATCACCATGATAACTTTTTGTCCCGGGAAAAAGTTTTTCAAAACATCCCCAATATTTTTTGTGTAAATAACATGATAATATAAGCACCGCATAACCGATAACTTGCAATATTAACATGATGGTAATTTTTTTACCAAAGGAAAATAAGTTGTTAAAGACATACACTCGCCTCGCGCGTGGGCCTCTTGGATGAACACAACACATGGCGTGCCACGGAAAAGTCACATAATGTTTAGTGTCATGAGGGGCATATGTGCTATAGGCGTGATAAGTTACGCAAAAACATCGTGGTAATTTTTGACCTATGAAAAAAGCTACCGAAACACACCCAGGTTTTTAGATGCAAGGACCATGATAATATACAAACTGTAGACCCCGTAACTCATGTACAATCCCCCATGATAACTTTGACCGGGGAAGGTTGATGTACATATACCCTGATAACTTATGTGTAAGTACCAGGGGCGAATCTACGTGCATCGCTGTGGGGGCGAATGCCCCCACTCGTTTTTCTGGCCCGCTTATTCTAGGCCCATGATATTCAACGTTGCCCCACTCAGGCGGAGATATTTGCCCCCACTGCTTTATTTTCTGTTGTATTTTTAAAGCCCATGTATGAGAAATAGATAGCTCATTGGCCCAGCTACCCATCTAGCGAGAATGACGAGCAGGCGAGCAGGCCTCATGCGCGTATGGTGGTTCTCAATTCGCTAGAAACCTAGTCTCCACGAGAGCCCCTGCGCCGCCGCCTACGGCTCTACTGCCCTGTAGTTACACGATTATACGACGCCCCTCTGCCTATAGCACGCACTGCGCACACCGGCCGGCCGGCTTGCCATCCTAAGGAAGAAGCTCTATTGATCAATACCAAGGTAATACGTGAGACCTAGGTTTAGTTTTCTTATTATCTATTCTGGTTTCCATGTAAAAAAGGTAACAAATTGTATGGAATATCTATGTGTTGTATACATTATAATATACAAATTGATTATTAGATTGATTGGATCTAGCTCCGGGTAATAATTTTGTATGAATAAGTTTGAGCACGTGGGAGAAGAATAAAATCTGTAGCAATATTCTGCCTTCATGTATTTCAAATTATTTAACATTGAACTATATGTCATTGACAGGCAAGCTAATGGAGAGATGTCATGTAAAATCGACAACTGGCAGTATGCCTGAAATAGTTGATCTAAACAGCTTACACGGGATCCATAAAAAAAAGAGACTTACATATTTAATATCTACAATTATGGAGAGGTTAGGAGAAATTACCGTACATGGGAAAAATCGTCGCGGGATGAAACAGAAGGAGGTAACGTGCTTAAGATTTTCTTTATCTAAAAATGTTTACATTCTCTTTTTTATAAAATGTGTTTCTTTTTCGTGCAGCTCTAAGGCTAGAAATCAGGGATGTAGCAACAAAAAGGAATGACGTATTCATATTTCTCAAGCTATTGTGCCTTCAGTGGTTAGTTTACTTTTCTTTGGCAGTGACTGTGTCATAATTATGTGTGTGTTGACTTTATCATATAAGGACATATATGCAATTTTGGTTCTTACATACTATATATATGCTTGTGTGGTTGGTTTTTAAAATGATCTAGCCATTAGCTTGTATACATATTTCTGGAAAAAAAATCATGTATATTTTTGCCCCCCTCTTGTTTTTCATCCTGGCTCCGCCCCTGGTAAGTATCACGGTATTTTACACATCGAAGACCTTATAACTTATGTACAAAACACAGTGGTAACTTTGAAGGGGTGTAGTTGTTGAAGCATAGTACCTGGTACGTTCTATGTAAATAGCACGGTAAGTTATGCAACACAGGTCTGATAACTTGCATACAAATACCATGGTAACTTTGTCATGAGGAGAAATCATGTGGTAGATGTGAAGAAGTGGCAGTTTTCTCGGGGGTGAGTGCCCGAGATGTGCGAGATAAGCAGGTTTCTCGGGCGAGCCTGCAGGGTCGTTTGCGAGGAGGCGAGGTCAAAGGACGAGGGATCGTGTGGTGCTTTAAAATGAAAGAAATAGAGGTGTGACAGTTTTGCTTATATGACACACGTGTGCCAAATATCACAATCCTTTTATTTAATGTATGCGCGGATGGGCTGACACAAACACTGTAATCCATAAGCGAGGGTTTCTACCGTCTCGCTGAATGCCAGATATAGTCGCTCCGGAATTCGGAGGGATAGGACTTACTCCAGGGCACTCACGTCTTAGGGGAAGGCCCACAAATAGGAGACCAGTATGACTGGTTTCACAATATGTCGTGCGCCTTTTTCTTTTTTTCCCTTTATTATGTTTCTTTATTTTTCCTGCTTAGTTTTTATTTTATTTATATTTTTCTCAATACATGTCTACTTTTTAATATACATTTTTTATTTTCCATGTAGACGTGCACATTTTTATGCATGTCTATTATTTTTTAATATATATTAAAAATAAATAAATAAATGACCTTTTAATGGTACAAAATACTTTTTCTGAACAAAGTAACTACTTTATATATTATATAAACATTTTGAAAAATCATGAACAAATTTTCAAAACACATGAAAATGTTTTAATGTCATGAAAATATTGTTTAAATTTTGTGAAGATTTTTACACATTGTACAAACATTTAAAAACTCCCGCACATATATTTTTGAAATGTGTGCAGATTTTTAAAATGCCATGAATATTTATTTTTAATTGTACAAAATATTTTAAAATATCATGTGAACATTTCTGTATATTGTATAAACATTTTCTAAACATGTCATGAACATTTTTTTAAAGCATGAGGAATTTTTAATTTTCCCAAAACTTTTCTTTTTAAATGATTTGAATAGTTTTGTAAAAATTGCGTGAATTTGTTTACACGGCATGAATATTAAAAAAATGTATTCATGTATGTCTAAAGTATTCGTGAAATTTCCTGAAAAATAGTGAAGAAAGAAATGAAAAAAGTTTTCTAAAAATAGAACCTAAATCGTGCACGTAGATGAGCGTTGTAGTGTGTGGGGAGAGCGGCCAATATGGTGGACCGGCCCAGATTACATGCGGTGTAGGCGATTGCAGCGTACACCTTGCAACACGTGAGCTATAGGCGCTCTCCAGTAGGGCTCACCAAACATGTCCTATGTGTTACACACCGAACGATCCAGATACTTTTAGACATTTAATGTGAGCGAGCTCAAATTTGGCCAGACAGGTTTCAATGTCCGAAATCTCCCAATGCGGCCAAATCGGGGGTGGGGTCTAGGGGAATTCGGACGTCCTCCATGTCGAACTCCGATATACCAGACCTACCCAACATTTTGGTCACTGTTGCGATTTAAACCCTAGCTCTCATCATTCATGGAAGTTCATTAGCTTGTCGCCTACCCGCATTCGAGCCTGATCGACCATTGTGTCATTCGAGAAGCCTACTCTGGCTATTAAAAGCGGGTCAACCTTCCCTGAACCCTATCTGTCCAAAAGCACAAGTCGCCACCCACCACACCACACTACAAAAAAAAGACACATCCGTGACATTTTGGGCCGAACAATTTTTTTTCTGTCATACTTATGACACTTCGATGACGATAATTGTGACAAAACCCGGTATCATCATATATGTGGTGGGGTCCTACTTCTATGACAAAAAATCATGACAGAAAATGGGCTTTTCGTCCTGGGCGGGCCGGAGACACAGCTGCATGACATTCTTTGGGCCATCCATGACGGAAAAAATCGTGGTAGAAGCGAGGGCGAGGAAAATATCGGGGTGTTCCCGGTTACGGTGGGTGGTCGGGGCCGAGCGATGCGCGTTTCTCTCATACACGCACACGCGTGGATGCGAGGCGTTGGGCTCTAACTGAACCCGAGCGAAGTGTTGGGCTCTAACTGAACCCGAGCGAAGCGTTGGGCTCTAACTGAACCCGAGCGATTGCACTGCAGGCTACGCGTTACAGAACCCGAGCGATCGATCAATGGCTGTTAACTGAACCCGATCGAGCGATTCCTTCGCTACTGCTGCTAACTGAAGCCGATCGATGCTGCCTTTGGATGAACAGTGAGTGTTGCGGGGGGGGGGGGGGGAGATGAACAGTTCCCGGTGGGGGTGGATGAACAGGACCCCGTGGTGTTGCCTCTGGATGAACAGTACCCCGATCGATCGAGCCGGTTGGGGCTGGATGAACAGGACCCCGTGGAGGGCAGGATGAACAGGACCACCCCGTGGAGGGCAGGATGAACAGTAGACGGTGGAGGGTTGGATGAACAGTAGCCTGTGAAGGGGTCATTGAACAGGAGCCCGTGGAGAGGGCTAGTTGAACAGTAGCCGGTGGAGTAGCGCGCGGTGGAGGCTGGATGAACAGGAGCCCGTGGATGAACAGTCGCAGGTGGAGGTTGGAGGAGGTCGACGGTGGATGAACAGTAGCCCGTGGAGGCTGGAGGGGCTCGACGGTGGAGATGAACAGTATCCCGTGGAGTCCCGTTTTACGGTACGCCACACCCCTCCTGATGAACAGGACCCCCTTTTCGACCGTAGCGCTCCAACACAAGTCTGTTTCCTCCGTTTTGCGGTACGCCACACTCCTCCCGATCAACAGGACCCCCGTTTCAACCGTAGGAGGTCCGTTTCCTCCGTTTTGCGGTACGCCAGACCCCTCCCGATGAACAGGATCCCGTTTCGAACATGGCCGGTCGAACACAAGGCCGTTTCCTCCGTTCTGCGATACGTCAGGCCTCGTTTCCATCGGCTGTTCCGTCCAAGCCCTCCCGATGAACACGACGACGCATTTCGTTCCAACCCAGCCGGTTGGCTCCCCATGAACACGACGACGACGTTGTTTCTCCGTTCCGACCCAACCATGTGCACGAGTAGGGCTGGAAAAATAGCTCAAAGCTCGCGAGCTAAACGAGTAGCTCGTGACTCGGCTCGAATCGACTCAAACTCGAAGAATAACGAGTCGAGCCGAGCTTTAGTTTAAGATCATTTATAGACCAAGTTAAACGAGTCAATCTCACGAGTACTCATGTAACTCGTTAGGCTCGGTACAAAAGATCAGCCACTCCCAATACAAAAAAAGACCAGTCACTCAACACCCTATGTCCCAGACGCACAACACAAGGCCTAGCCGTTGAAGGCCCAACCGCCTAGGAGACTCATGCATTACAAGGAAATTACTATTGTTTAGTGATATATATGTTTAATATATACATAATCATTTTTATAAATATGAGGGTTTTATGTTCATATCTTTAACGAGCTTAACAAGCTAAACGAGCCAGCTCGCGAGTTATACGAGTCGAGCCAATCTTGGATTTGAGCTCGTTATAATAACGAGTCGAGTCGAGCTAGCTCGATAACGAAACGAGCTCTAGTGAGTCGAGCCAAGCTGGCTCGACTCGGCTCGAATTCCAGCCCTATACACGAGCCCTGGCCATACGTATGTGCGAGTAGGCGTTCGATACCCTGCCCGTATGTACGTACGTGGCCGTATTTTCTTTCTTGCACACTGGCCGCTGTACGTACGTGTACATACGTGCACGCCTCTACTATGACACGTGCACGCCTCTACATCGACCAGTATGTACGTACACGTTCGCGACCAGAATGACAACGCTACGTACGCTTCGACCAGGTGGGTGCCGACTGTCAGGCACTTCCTTGCCTGCGAAGATGAAGCTGGTGGGTCCCAACAGTCAGGGGGCGAATCATTTGTTTTGCCCGGACGCATTTCCTTGCGTGCGAAGATGTAGCTGGTGGGTCCCAGCAGCCAGGGGGAAACATTTTTTTTCACGAAATACGGTGGCCCGTCCGGTGGGTCCCCGCTGTTAGGTGGAGGAATAATTATTTTGTGCGTAATAAGGAGGCACTTCTTTGCTGCGGCCGTGGACCCAGCTGTCAGCCTCTCCACGTACAGTCCACGTCCGATGGAAGCCGTTCCTTGACCACGTTGACCACGTCGCGCCGAGAGCACCAGGGCGGTGGACGACAGCGAGGCCTAGGAAGGGGACGACGCGGAGCCGGGAAAGACGCGGCAGTGGATGCCCACGCGTAGAGGAGTATGATGGTTCACTGGTTCGCTGCGGTGTGAGGCTGCCGTCGCCGCAGAATAACAGGGGATATGGGTGAGTAGAGGGATGGCCTGGCCAGCGATGAAAGTAGTAGGGGGCGGTGAGGCGTCCGCCGCATCATAGCCGGCCACGGGAGGCAGGAGCGCGAGGCACGACCGGCGCTGGTTTGGGCGGCTGGAGCAAGAAGACCATAGGTTGAAAAAGCACTACGTACAGTCGTTTGATGGACATCGTACGGTCACTGCAGCTAGAATCGTGCATATCGACTAAGTTGACAAAGCCCTCCGTCCCCGTCAACTTAGTAGTCCCACAAGTCAGCGTGCCACTATACTAGGTCCCAGCTAGCAGGGAGTATTCATTTTTTTGTGCGTAATAAGGACGCACTACCTTGCGTGCGAAGATATAGCTGATGGGTCCGAGCTGTCAGCGGCGGTAATGTTTTTTTCGCGAAATACAGAGGCCCTTTCGGTGGGTCCTAGATGTCAGGTGGAGGAATCATTATTTTGCGTGTAATAAGGAGGCATTTCCTTGCGTGCGGCCGTGGACCTAGCTGTCAGCCTCTCCACGTACAGTCCACTTCAGATGCATGTCGGTCGTTGACCACGTTGACCAGGCCACGCCGAGAACACCAGGGTGGTGGACAACGGCGAGGCCTAGAAAGAGAATGACACGGAGGCAGGGAAGACTCGGCAGTTGTTTCCATGCGTAGGGGAGTACGACTGTACGAGGGTTTTACTGGTTCGTCTGCCGTCGCCGGAGAATAACAGCAGGTGTGGGTGAGTAGAGGGATGGCTAGGCCAGCGATGGGAGTACAGTGAGGCCCGTGCGGCAGCACAGCCGGGCATGGTAAGGAGGGAGCAGGCAGTCCCGCCGGCGCTTGTTTGAGCGGCTGAAGTAGGAAGAGCAGAGATTGAAGAAGCACGACGGCCGTTGGATGGACATCCAACAGTCACTGCTTGTGCATCAACCTTTTTTTAGGAAAGCCTCAAATATGTGGAAAACATCATACAGCCCATTTGCCATTATTTCTAATAATTTACAACCCATTTGCTAATTCTTAAGGTTTTTTGGAGCTCATATTCTTTTTGTTAGCATTACAGCCCATATTGTGACCACGGTTAAAAAATTATACGAATCTTTGCATATTTCGGTGCGTCCGAACTGTTTTTAATCCCAAAATTTCGAGTCACATTCAAACTGATTTTAAAAATAAATGTATATCAATATAAAATCCATCAAATTGTCCATGCATAAAAATTAATGCAATTTAGAATCTCGAAATGAAAAAAAGAATTTTGAAACTAATTGCCGGATTGATGTGTTTTAAAAATGTACAACCCATTTCTCATTACTGATAGGCCATTTTCTCGTCCAGCCGAATGAAGCTCTCCTCGTCTTGAAAGATTTGCAGCCCAACAGGCCTGACAAAGCGACTTACTTGGCAAATCACAAAAAAAACTGGGCTAGCCATTTTCAAAAAGAAAAAAAACTACTGGGCTGGTATGTGGTAAGCATAAAAGAGAAGGTTGTCTAGACAGGCCAGAGTGCCCTGACAGCCCAGTTGACACCATGCTTCCGTCTCAAAAACAAATTAGATAAATGCCACTCCAATTATGGCGATTCATAAAAATGCCACTGCAATTTCCAAACTTTGAAAAATGCCATTGCAATTTTTTCAAACTTTGGAAAATGCCAATGCAATTTGCAAACTTTGAAAAACGCCACTCCAAACTTCGAAAAATGCCACTGAAAATGGCATGAAATGGCATTTTTCAAAGTTTGGAAATTGCAGTGGCATTTCTCGGAAACACCAGATTTGGAGTGGCATTTATCAAATTAACCCAAAACAAAAATAATTTGGTGAGCTGCTGGGTCCCTGGTGTTAGCCGCTCGTTGTGCAATTCTCTCTTTTATTGACTACGTTGACAATGGCTTGGGACCCACATGTCAGAAATCCATTAGGAGGAGCCATTTTTTTATTGGCTTGAAATAAGGAGGCACTTGCTTGTGTACTGTCATGACCTTGGCGGGTCCCTGATGTCATCCTCTCCACGTACAATCATCTTCTGATTCTGTACGTGTCAACTTGGTAGGCCCACAAGTCAGCCTCCAAACCCGTGGAGGACAAATACAACTCATTTAAAAAAATAACAGCCCATTCCATACGTTCAAACGGAAAGTTCAACATTCAGAGCAAAGTAACAGGTCTGATCCACATATAGAGTATTGAACTTCCACGTTGACAACCATCATAGCCAAGTTAACTATCTACTCCCACTGATACTCTAGTAGCATACAAGTACTAACTGACGATGCTGGCCGCCATCTGCGGTACACGCTAAACGCCGGCACCGGCGTCCTCCGCCTCGCCTCGGACTTGCCAAAGGTGCGATAGGGCGCGTTGCTCACGCGCATTGGCCCTTTCCATGCCGGCGTGGTCCACCGAAGCTTCGGCTTCTAAGAGAGAAACCCACTAGACGAGCTGGTAGTAAAAATCAGCGTCGCGAACGCGTGCGTGCCCGACAGCCTCCAGGGCTAATTGCCGGGCGCCGGCCTCCACGTAGTCGTCCCAGTTGTGGGCGCTCTGCTCGCGACTCAGAGCGTCGGTGCGCTGCTACTCCATGTCCTGCTGGCGGCGCAAATCGGCGATACGCTGCTCCTTCGCCAAGCGGTCGCGTTCCAACAACTCCTGCTCCTCCGCCAGGCGGTCGCGCTCCAACAACTCCTCGATCTCCGTATTGCCATCTAAAGACCGATAGAATGCCTCGTCCCTCCGTCTGCCTTCCGGTGAAAATCGAACACTAGTTCCGGCGGTGACCGCCTTTGGTGTTGCCTATCGCGGACGGGCGGGGGCATGGCGGACGTGGCGAGAGCGAGGATAAGTAGCGAGCGACGTCGGGCCGGTGGGGGCTTATGAGGATAGGGCGAGTTGGGTGATGGTGCCACCGGAGAAGCCCGGGAAACAGTAATTATAGGCGGAAGGTAGGCGAACTAGCGTGTCGCGGGAAACGCGACGGTCATCGCGGTCATCGGAATTCAATGCATAAGCAGGCATGGCTTAGCGCCCTAGCTTGCCGTGGAAAACTAGAAAAACTGAAATTATGACTGTGGCGTCCCGTCCCTTTAGTGGTGCGTCCCATCCGTTCTGGGTCGCACGCCGGCATGGCGGTCAAATGAGTGCACTCGAATCATCCAGATGAGGTACTCCCTCCTTGTCAAAAATGATTCCACCACTCATCATGTACCTTGGTTGGTTAGATTTTTGAATGAAGCCCTGCAAACCGGAAAGGAGGTAGTACGTGCGTGATCCGCTATTTATTCGTGTAGGATCGAGTAGGTCGTTTTTTTAATTGAGCCCTGCAAACCGGAAAGGAGGTAGTACGTGCGTGATCCGCTATTTATCCGTGTATGATCGAGTAGGTCGGATAGTGTACGTGTAGGATCGAGTAGGTCGGATGGTGTACGTGTACGATCGCATTAGCTGATGAACGTTCGCTGGGAGATAAGACATTTACGAACGTTTTTGCTGGCAGTTTCTTCATATTCGCATGGCATTTTCTTCATAGCAGCTTGTCAGTTTCTTTAGAGGTAGGCATTTTTATTCAAAAAACTACCACTTCGGATCTTGCGTCGGAATTAAGACTGCCAGGAGCGCATTAGTAGGCTAGCTAGTGATCGATCAGTAACTTGTAAACACTGAGCGAACAGAAATAAGGAATTGTTAGTAACTTGTAAACACTGAGAACACAGAAATAAGGATCATGTTGTGCACAGCAGTAAGAGCCGATCCGTTCAAAATGTTCACACGAGACTCATAGGCCTGGCATTGTAATATGTTCACATTAGTAACCCAAATTCAAAACCAACTAGTACGATTCCCATACATAAGATCAACATGTTATTGCATCTCAATGATTCACAGATCATATATAAATATGTAGCTCCAAAAGCAAATATCTAAAAAAAAACATCTATTCTTCCTACTAACATGGATGCTTCTCTTGGCCAACATTCAATACAGACTAAAAGGCAAATTTGTTTGTGAAGTCTACAATTCCTCTTGCAAACGTAAGTGGTTTCACCAATAGCTGGAACCATGAGAATGAACCACACATGATGGAGGAACATCCGCTGCAATATGATTTGGTCTTCTCTCGATCACATGGCGAGACTATTTTCGGAATACAAACTTTAACTTAGGCAAAATGATGCCCATTGTATAATAACACCAAAGCAATGAAGCACCTAGTGTTGGCCAATAAATAGTACAGTACTACTTTTCTGCAGTCCATGAAGTGACTATCCAATCTTTCTGTGTCTATTTTCAAATGGCACTGCATGCAGTGACTATACTATTCTCTTGTGCAGTTCAACCAAAATTGCGGTCACTTTGTGTGTTTGCCAAATAGCAACGGGCAGATATCTTTGTCTGCAAAAATATCAAGCAGCTAGTAAACATATACCCCACCTTGTATTTTCGGTTTAAACATGTCTCTTCCGCTTAGCATCTGTCATGTTTTGCACTGGACAATTTGATACAGTCATGTTTTGCCCTGGATAATTTCATACTGAATTGATTTGCTGGTTCAGAGCAGAAATATAGCGCCTATTCTTCATCAGACCAAGGATATCCATGTTCGCAGTGATGGAAGAGGTGAAATCGATACAACCAAAATTGAGCATCCAATCATTGAATCCCGTCCTGCACCTCCAATGTAGGTCCACCCTGCCAATAAATTCACATGCAACCCACTAGTATTACTATCTAATGATAGTACACAAAGAGTAGCAAGATAGTAGCAAACCATGTACCTTCGTAATGAACAGCTCATAGTGACACCAATTGGATATAAAGGTTTGGAAGAAAACATGCTCCTCATGTTGAACCAGTTGGAATTTTTGTGCAGTTCCACTAAAATCGAGCATCCATGTTTGCATAGATATTGAAGGTGTGATTACTATAAAAGTGGCACTAGTTGAAGCATAGACTCACAAATATAAGCATTCCAATTTCTTAATGGGAAAAGGTAGCAAGACTGTTTCTAACCACCTATTTGAAGGAATAAATAAGGCAACAATGACTGATGTCAAAAAGGCATATATAGTTCTTTCTGAAAGAATGATCGATTCCTGACCATTCCTCTTCTTTTAAGCATATTTTGTGCAGTTCAACTAAAATAAAATGCCATCACCGCCTTGACAATTCAGTGACACTGTACAAAAGGAAATGACTTAACATTACATCATGATGTCAAGTATGTAGTCGACAGGCATTAGAGACAAACATACAGACCTCCACCGATAACATAATGAACATTAATTTTAACAAAGGTGTGACTAGCTTTACCGGGATAATTTGAGTGAACTCTACACCCTTTGTTCCTTAATATAAGACGTTTTCGCAGTTCAATTTAAAGTACCCAAACGTTCAGTATTTAGAAAAACAGGTAGTAGTTTTCTTGAGCACATATCTGGGAAAGCTTGCGACACTTTATATATGTCCATACGCTAATGCAACACCATTCGAATAGTACAAATATACACTAATCAAGTGGCTAGTGCAGCAGTAGAGTAGTTATTTTATTACGGGGTACAGTACAATGGTTTTACTGAACATGTTTCCATAAGCTCTAGCACTAGAAGATTTCTATAGGAATTAACAATACAAAATGTAAAGGTAACAAGTTTCAGCATTGGTATACTAGCTGTGCAAGAGCATTAAACCAAATACAAAAGTCTGAAGGTAACTAGCATTATTAACTAATGACAGTATTAAAAAATTGCAAACCATGTACCTTCAAGGTAAATATCATTTAGAACTCGAGTGGACATGAAAAATTGCTATCCCAATCTTGATAATCGATCAAACATAAAAACTTGATCGAACGAATCAATACAATAGCCAAAGGAGGAGGTGCCCACTCTTGACCTTTCCTCTTGTCTTCATAATTTTTTGTGCACTTTAACCAAAATAAAATGACATCAGCGCCTTGGCATTTTGGTGACACTGTACAAAAAAATTGACTTATCTCATGAAAGTGAGGTATGTAATCTATAAGCATTAACAGTGCAAAAATCTGAAGGTAGTAACAAGTTTCATCGTTGGCATACCGGTTGTGTAACAACATTAGAATGCCTTAGCTGAAAAATATTTAATACGTCCACAATCAACAGCTAACCCTGAAATAATCCAGAGACATTAAATGGCATTGCTTAAATTTATCGGTGGCAATTGACTGAATGCGGCACTAGTTAAATGTGGCATCACTTTAGCAGTAGCATTGGTTGACTTTACCGCTGGCGTTATACTAATAGCAAAAAAAGTGGCAATAAGAGCATGGGAGACCCATTCGGACAGTGGGCGCACCAGTACGATGTACCTCCACGGACGCATAGAGTGGTGAGGGAGGTATGGTTGCCCAGAGCAACAAATATCCAGGCAGCATATGTGGATTACGTCCCATTTTTGTTCTCTTTAGCCACCTTTACCTATGTGAGGACAACAAACCGATCGACCCGGTCATTCTCTATTGCGTTGTCATGCCTTTGTACCCTTCTTCAACCAAGAGACACGAGACTCGTTCCTTAGCTACTGATTTTCCTCTTTTGAACCTAGATGCGGGTTCGATGCCTACTCTCTTGGACAGTACAGTCTCCCTTCCTTTCCTTACTCAACCTAGACATGGATTAATCTGCATGAAGTAGGGTTTCCTTTAATAGTGCAAATTAAGGTTTTCGTCTGCATGACCAGCAGAGCAGAGGACAGGAAATTGGGAAGATGGTGGAGTGGAAAAAGATCCACATGCAGCGACAGTGGCGGAGCCAGCTCAAGTTTAGAGCCTGGGCAAGATCTAAGTTCTGCTAAATTAATTTGTATTTTCCAAAACAAAATTCTACGATCGTGGCAGATGGGGCAATAGAACAAGGGTATGGTTCGAAAAGAGGTAGCATACCTGAGGGTCAGCGGGAAGTGGCTTCTCTCGTGGTCGTCGTCCTCCGCACGCACTACGGCAGCGAGCTTGGGGACGGAGGCCATCCCACGCGGGTGCTAGGTCTGAGAGGACGGCCTTGTCGTCAGTGCGTGACCTTGCTCGCTGACGACGAGTGCGTCAACGCTGCACGTCCTTTTCTTCCCCGGCGGATTTGTGACCACCGGTAAGGAGGGAGAGAGAGGCCGTCTTTTTTAGATCTGGAGAGAGGGTGATAGTGTGAGAAGCTAGTGGGCAGCCCTTAGCAAGAAAGCTCTGAAGCTCCAGCCTATATATCTTTTTTATACTACTAGTACTAGAGGTGGAGTAGTGGTAGAGTAGTTTATATTTTCTCTGCAAACAATACCAGTTAGTCGTGCTTCAAAACTGAACGACACGCCATTAAAAAAACAAAGTCAAGAAATAATGCGGCACCTCGGGCCAACACGACCAGATCGCATTTTGCACGAGAAATTACACACCATGTTTCGTTGACATGTGGTCCCGTTCCAACATGTCAGTGAGACGACGACGAGTCCTTTTGTAAAATTTCCGAAAGGACGTGTAGGCCGGGGCGCCTCTTCGTGTACCATGGCAAACTGGCAATCGTCCACCGACTCTTCGCCTTTCCCTCTCGATTTGGAACTGCTGTCGCACGCTCTTCCTCCCTCCTCCATTTGCCTTCACCCTTCCTTCTGCCATTGTTTGATCGTCTTCTCCATGGAGGGAACAAGCCAGAAATGACCCCGTTATTCTTGCCCCGATTTTAAAGATGACGTGGTGGGGGAACTCATTGATCGGTGCGACGTCATCACCTCGGCTAGCATGGCAGGTTCGTTCAAGCCCATTCTCGACTCAACTAATAACATCATTACCAGGAACCCAAGGGTCCAGGAGTGGTTTGATCTCCCTTATCTTCTTTGCTATAAGCCTGTTCGCATGGGCGCGGACGACGGAGGCCTCGCCTTGTGCAAGTTTATGCCGCTTGATAATGATACGTGTGATGTCAAGATGCCATCACTTAAGGGTAAGTCCTGGGCTGGCGCAAATGGAGATTGGGTTGTTTATATTGGGTACAATTGCGAGTGGGAACTTGTGAATGTGTACACTCGTCAGCGGATTCCACTTCCAAAAATCTCAGAGTGCCCTGAGGTTGAGCACACAGATGATCTACGTATGTTCAGATACGATCATGGTGACTGTCGTCTACTGAAGATAGCAATTTGTTGAGTTCCCAACCGCTCTTGTAATTACAAGAACTATCAAGTTGTTGCTATCTTCGACAAGCTTGTTGCTGTCCTTCGTGGTTCGACTGGATGGATATTGCTCAAAAATCAGTTTCTATACACGGATGTGTACTGTGATGCAATTGAATACGAGGATCTTGTGTTTGCTGCCACCACTCGTGGCACTGTTTTTGCATGGGATCCTCGTAGTTTCGGTACGTTTGTCTTGCACCGCAATTATAATTGTTTCATCCACATACATGCGGGTTAGCAAGTTTCCCTTTACTAATTAACCTTCTTCTTGTGTTTCCAAGGTCCTATGAACATTCCACCACCTATACTTGGAAAATTTTATAAGCAAGGGGGAGATGACGATGGTGATGATCACGAGCATGAGGAGGAGCAGAACTTATAAACTCAGTGGTGCCTGGCAACTAATTCCGATGGATCACCTCTTCTTGTTTGTACACAGTGCACTCAGACTGTTACTACTGACAAAACAGGTGTTGTCTCCCATGGTTGCCCTCTCCCGACCTATTCCAACGCCCGTTGCATGGTATTCAGGACGGATACTAGTGTGCTAGCACCAACACCTTCTCCCCGGTTCAGTATTGATAGTCTTGGAGCAAACTCGCTATTCCTTGGACCAAACTATCCAATGATGGTGAAAGGCGATCCAGCTGCTGTTGACACAACATTACTACCATTTATGAGAAGCAATTGTATCTATACCTCGGACATTTCGGTGGTTCCCTACCCTGGTCCTGATATATGCCGCTTCAGCCTGGATGATCAGTCCTGCGTTGCTCTCGATATTGACAATAGCTGGCCCTTCCCAGAGCACCTATGGTTCAAAGCAAGCGTTTCCAACGCCGAGGATTGGTTGAGTTGAAGTTCATTTCATTGCTTGTTATTTGTTGTGTGATGAAAACTTTAGTATTTGCTAGAATGTTTTGTTGGAAATAATCTATAATCCAACATGTATCCTCGTTGTCGTTGTGTGTTGATGACTTGTTGTATTTAATGAATGGTACATTTCAGTTGCAAATGCATGTCATAGACTCAATTTATGAATGGTTTTCGAGTCACTTCTTGGAGTGTGAGTACTGCGGTAGTATAGCCAGCATCCGGTTAGTATATGAAGTTGCCACATCACATAGAGCCAACCTAATATTGGAGTATGCTAGCCCTCCACCGGCGCGCCGCTTCAAATGGCGGAGGAAGTGAGAGGTCGCGTCACCTTGTGTCCAGATCTGAGATGCCACGTGTACCAGATGAATGACTCCAAGTTCGACCATCGTGATGCTAGGTGCGAGCCCAGGAACACTGTTGGAGAGACCCCCCCTCATAATTTTCCTACATTGGTCGTTTGATTCATAGGATAGAATGCTATAGGATTTTTTTCCTATGTAATCATGTTTTAATTGGCAATCTAGCATCCACTCCAACTTTTGTTTCACTTCCTTTGTTCCTACGAAGAGAGTACTTGCTCTAAATGATGTGCTGCTGCAAGAGCCGCCTATATTAATTAACCATGCTCTAAAAAGGTGGACCAACTTTGGCTATAGTAGTACTGTACTAGGTTAGTAGGTGACCTTGCGCTTGGCTCTTCTCCTCTTCCGGAAGTCGAACAATAATGATGGTACTACAGTAGTACTTCTGGCAATCTGATACCAAATGAACTGCTGCACGTCCACCGCTTGTAAGCAAAAGTTTCTCCTCGTGCTCCAAGCCACCGCGCACGCGTTGGCGAGGGACAAGGCGTAGTAAGCAAGCTTCTCGTCATCCTGCGAGTTGACGGGACACATCAAAGTTATTTATTAGTACTCTCTGATGAGGACATATACCTGGGGTAGGGTAATAAGCCTGACCTATACGTCCTACCCAAGGTCACTGTCTTAGAAACAAAGAAGCTCAAGAGACAACAGGGAGGGCCCAACAAAGGTGTCAAGTGCAATCCACTCGACCTACCAGTCACTCAGAGACCCCTCCTTCTTTAGGTCACTCGGCCACTCGATCATTCGACCATGCAAGAATCCATCCGACCTGTTTGAAGACCAGGAGTCATCCAGAACAGCAACGGGCAAGCGTCCACTCTATAGTCTTTCAGGCCATTAAGGCATTTAAGGCTGGCGTTACCAGTAACGCCACCTCTTTATGTACATTAAACTCTTGGTAACGGAGGATGGCCGGAGTCCTGGTGCACTCTATATAAGCCACCCTCCTCCTCTGGCACAAGGGTTCACATCCCCTGTAACACACACACACACACGCATAATCCAGTCGACCGCCTCAGGGCACCGAGACGTAGGGCTATTACTTCCTCCGCGAAGGGCCTGAACTCGTAAAACTCGTCTGTACAACTTCACCATAGCTAGGATCTTGCCTCTTCATACCTACCCCCATTCTACTGTTAGTCTTAGATCCACGACAGTCGGCGCCCACCATGGGGCTGGTGTCTTAGCGACTTGTTGGTGAAGTTGCGACTTTTTCCGATTCCCATCGTCATGGTTTCCGGCGGAGGAATGGTTGAGGGCCGCGAGATCCATCTCGGCGCGCTCGTTTTCGTTGCTGATGACTCCGCCTGGCTTCAAGAGGCTCCACTCGACGTCGAGGCGCTCCCCGTCCGCGGGGCGACACACTTTCGCGCATGCGTCCAAGGTGTCCTTCTTCGGCAGCCATCAACTTAGTATCGGTCAGCTCATGTGGCGTCCTCGCTCCCCGCTGTTCGCCGGCGCAAGCGTTCCGGTCGGTCACGGCTCCAACATTGGGTGAGGCACGCGATGGACCGCCAGTCGGCCACCCCACAAGTCGCGGCAATCGAGCCCGATGAAACTCTCTACGGCCTGTTCGACCGGCTCCGCCGAGACCGCATCCGAGTGCGGGAGCAGTGACCCTGCGGCGGAAGTCTTGATGGTCAATGGACCATGCAGTCCTCCTGGCTTCCCCTGCAACGATGGTGGTGATGGCAGTGGCGATCTGTCACTTGCTTATGAGGAGTACCGCCCCGAGCCTCTTTCTTCGTAGCAGAGGGAAGAGCTCTGCCGCCACAATATGGATGCACTTCACACTCCTATCGTTGGAGAAACCCCCGAGGCCCGGGCCTTGGAGGAGGTGCACCTAGCCAACTTGGCTGAGCGCACTCAACTGGAGAACCTCCAGCACGCACTCGACGAGCGTGCTCGGCAACGGATTCCTGAGTCCATTCGACGACAGCTTTTTCCGCCTCCAACTCAGGTATACCGAACTCCAATTCAGAATCTCATAGCTGCAGCCCGAATAGCAGAGTCGATTCAGCCTTCCCAGTCGGAAGCTGGCAGAGGTTTGATGCAGATCCGGACTTTACTCCGGGCAACGGGAGAGCAGAACACAAAAGTATCTCAGTCGTGGAATAGGATTCATAGCAGATCTGTGATGGCTGACACAGTTCAGTCGGCTCACAGCCCAAGATCGCCCCCGCGGCGTGAGGGACGTGGGGACCGCCGAGATCAGTACAGAAATCGTGAGCAGTATGCTCACTGACTCGACCACGATGATCATCGTCGAGTGCCCACGCCTCCCCCGAGGAGTGGGTCATACGTGCCTCGGCAGCACGATGACATACGCCCTCACAGTGGCGGGCGGAGAATTCCAGTCGACCCCAGGGAGCTGGGATTTGATGCCAGATCTATTCTCGTTCAAGGTCTGGTTGACAGGAACAGAGCACACAGAGAAGGCCATGACAAAGATTATCCGACTGGCAGCAGAGTGCACGTTTCAGGTCCAGAGTGTTTCAGCTGAGCCATCAGGGCCGCAGTGATTCCTCCCAACTTCAGGTTGGCGACTGGAGTCAGCAAGTTCACTCGTGAGTCCAAGCCTGACACTTGGCTTGAGGACTACCGAGTGGCTGTACAGATCAGTGGCGGCAATGATGAAGTGGCCATGAAACACCTTCCTCTGATGTTGGAAGGCTCAGCCAGAGCATGGTTGAATCAGTTAGCACCTGGCAGCATATATAGTTGGGAGGAACTTGCCCGAGTGTTTGTTAGAACCTTTGAAGGTACATGCAAACGACCAACAAGGTTAACAGAATTGCAGTCCTGCGTGCAAAAACCGAATGAGACCTTGAGAGATTATATCCAGAGATGGATCACATTACACCATGCCGTGGAGAATGTGTCAGATCACCAAGCAGTTTGTGCCTTCAAGGAGGGTGTTAAGTATCGAGAGTTGAATCTGAAATTCGGTCAGACAGGAGATATGTCCCTGAGTCAGATGATGGAGATCGCCACCAAGTACGCTAATGGTGAAGAGGAAGACCGACTCTGGAGTGGCAAACACAAAACAGTCGCCCAAGAAACCGGAGGAGGGAATTCCAGTCAGAAATAGAAACGCAAGGCCGAACCAGTGGCTCCTGGTGAAGCTTTAGTTGTGGCTCAAGGAAAGTTCAAGGGGAATCCCAAATGGCCCTAGAACCCCAAGAAAGTGAAAGATCAAGATGGAAATGATGTGTTGGATTTACCATGCCACATTCACACCAAAAAAGATGAAGAGGGTAATCTCATTTACCCTAAATACACCACTCGACAGTGTCGGCTCCTGATCCAGCAGTTCCAAGAGAAACAACCCAAGGAGAAGGAAAAGGAGTTGGACAAGGGTGAGGATAAGGAAGAAGAAGATGATGGTTTTGCCAACGTCAATTCCACTCTGGTGATTTTTGCTCATGTTGAAAGCAAAAGTTGACTGAAAGTTATCAACAGAGAAGTGAACGAAAACACTTTCCACCGTCGCAAACTTCTGTACCCGTATCGGAGGGGAAGAGTACGATGGCGACTCCCACCCTCCCACCCTCCCATGGCGACTCCCATGGCGATTTTGGCCCTCTACCCTAATCTCCATTCCCGGCGACCCCAATGGATGACCTCCTCCATTGGTACTTCTCCCTCGGCCTTAAGGTCGAGGGCCAGGTGCGTGCCCGTTTTGGATCTATGGTTCACTTCGTCCCCAACCCCAACTCCAAGGAGTTCTTCCTTGAAGTTTTCTTCTCCTCGGCCTCTTTTCCTCTCTTGGTAGAATCTGTTGGTTTGGCCCTCCAATCTTGTATTGGTGGGATCAGTGATAGTTTTAAGGTGCTCTGTTTGGGTGATCGTCATTTTCGATTTTTGGTGGCATCTAATCGTGTTGGTCATTTCATTTATGGCTTAAGAGATCACATTTGGCCGGATTTCATATGTCACTTTCATCTTCATCATGGTGCCAAATCTCATCATAGACACTGAGATCAATGATTTGGCCTCATCACCAGGCCCGGCTATCAAATCCAAATGGCTATCTTCCAAATCAAATGTGGATCTTGGTTCGGCTTCTATCTCCGTCCTTGGAAATTTTGGGTTGACCTCCAGGCCGAGGTGAGACATTCCGGCGAGGATACCCCATCGGAGATTTCTTTTGGCAGGTTTTCGGTTCCGTTTTCTCGGGGTAATCATAATCTTTTTCGTATTGGGGCTGTTAACTTGCCAATTAGATCTGGGTTATCAGATAAGATGCCATCTTTTCAGGGTCATCGGTTTAAGCAAATTTTATGGGGTTCCATTCCAGATGATAAATTGCATTATATTCTTGATGGTTGGCAAGCGGGTTATGATAATGATAGTGTTATGCATATGTTGGAGATTGGATCAGTGCCATCTAAGGATTATATCTATGCTCGGCTTCAACATTGCTCCATTTGTGAACGATTTGGTCATCCGGAATCAATTTGCACGGGTACTTTCTGTCAGCAATGTGGTGATATGACTGATACGTGTTCATGTTTGGCATTTTTCAACCGATCAAGGGTTGTTATCGCATCATCAGATGCTGCACATCATGAGCCATGCATATCAGGCCGGCCTTTGCCACCCCATACATGTTTGGTCTGTTCAGCCTCGGGTCACCGGTCTGCTAGCTGCCCTGGGCTCTTGAGGTGCCCGCTGTGTCAAGTTATTGGCCATTGGGCCCGAAAGCCCAATGTGTGTCATAAGTTACCCAAGCTTTGTTGGGCACCGACCCCACCCCACGCTACCGTATCTAATGAAATCCTACCCAACAGTAGAAAGAGATCTTCTACGGTTTGTAATCCTATGGTGACTCGTATGACCCGTGCTTATCGGGATTCAGGAGCACATATGGTTTGGATTCGGAAGCAAAAAATCCCGCACCCGTTGGACGTGGCATCGTCTCATAGCTTGACGCCAAGGTTGTCAGAATCGCGATTCTGTTGTACGATTCTACGACTTCACGATCCGAATTAACCCCTTTGATTCTACGATTTTGGTTCATAGAATCTATGTTTCTACGATCCTAATAGTGAAGATTCTACGATTTGTGATTCTACCATCGGAGCTCCGATCCGATTTAGGATCACGATTCTGACAACCTTGCTTGACGCTATGACTCCCTCCACCAGGGGCAGTCAAGTCTACCTGCCAAAACCCCCAATCGGGTGCGGCGACGTCCTCCTCGAGTTTGCTACCCCTGTCACCCTGCCTCTGCCAAGAACCACAGCTTGCCCCTCTTCGCTGGCCGCCCCTATTCCAATCTGCCGCCCTCCCTCATCGGCGGCCATGGCGAACTTTCCGGTGCGTACCTTCGCCTTTGCTCCGGATGGATCGACGTTTGACCGCGGGCCTGCACATCGCGTCAAGCGCCATGTCATGGTGGTGGATGAGCCACCGCTTCACCATGACAGGTACGCCATCATCATCATCAACCCGCCCGTTCCTAAACATCATAAGGAGTTTTGGCTTGCTGAGGTCTGCCGCATTATCACAGTTGACCTAGGTTCTGATCTGCTTGATGATTTTTTTATCCACTGGGAATTGCTTGCGTCGTTTTTCTGATATGGAGAGCAGAGATGCAGCGATTAGATAGGCTCCTCATGCTTTGACTGATGACTCTACTTTCAATATGGTTCCCCATGATGAAGGTCTGACTATGCGTATGCCTGCGTTCGAGTATGAGGTCTGGGTTATGTTGCTTTTCCTATGGATTATCAGACTGAGCATTATGTGCACAAAGCATTATCTAACTTTGGAAAACTTCTGGTTTGGCCTCACCCCGGGCAAAACAAGGCACGAGTTCTTGTCAAATGCCATATCAAGGATGTGGCCGAAGTCCCACACAGTCTTTTAGTTACCAGAGTTGGTTTGTTGCCGGGTTTGGGTCGCTATTGGTCTGTTCCTGTGTATGTGCTCAATGGTCGCAATACTATACCAGGACTAATGGGCACGGAGGAACCACCCCCCTTTCTCAATGCCTTGCCACACCCATATGAGATTCCGTATTATACTGTCATGCAACAGGCTCACCTTGATGAGCTGGAAGCTCAGCAAGCTCAGAATGCTACTGCTTCGAATGCACCTCCTACCCAAGAACAACTTCAGGAGAATGGTTGGAGAGCTTGGCCTGTGATTCCTCTTCCGTACACAGGTTTTAGTTTCAGGTCCTTTTTTCAGTATGATGGCCCTTCACTCATGGATGGAGTGGACCCTTAACACAATGTGATTGATAACTTGTCTGATGTTTGGTCCTCTGAAGATGAAATTGTTGTTGTTGAAAGCTTGGCCAACAGTTTCATTGTAGGAAATCCTGCTGCCAGGACTGCATTTGTCAGAGCTGGGGGAGAATCCATCAACGTTGCTATTGTTATGGACTGTGAACTGCTGCTGTGGATGGGATCTATGCTTAAACACATCTATACTCTTGCTCTCACCGAGGCGCCGGCCCAGAACACATGCTTTCCTCTAAATCCCTTCAAGGTTATTCAGAGACAACTGGAGGCAATCTGCGCGGTTTGGATGCTCAACTTACAGCCTGAACCTGACTACTTGTTCAGGATTTTCAGTTCTGAGTTTCAGTTGGGAATTTGCATTTCTTCTCCGCACATGGCCGATGGTAACACTATGGTTTCTGCTGGTGTCTTTGGGAAAGATACTATTCAGTTTCAGTTGCAGGAGCCCCAGGATGTGGTTTCGGTGCTAGAAATTGATACCTATACCCAGCAGGCGGATTCCACTGCCCCACCCCTTGATAATGCCCTTCAACTGATTGCATCTTCATCGCTATTCAACGAAGCTGCATCCCGTCATGGCAAAGCCCCACTCGACACCACTGCAGTCCAGAGGAGCACTCGCTTGAACAAGTACGATGGCTTCAAGATCCATCAGATCACTAATGTCAAGCAGACCCGATATAGGGTGAAGGCCATAGTCACTCCATCTGTCCAAGCAATCTCCATGGCCGCGGCTCCTGTCCAGGCTTTAACCGAAGAGTGCCCGCCCCCTACTCCCATTCAGGATCTACATCAGGTGGGTATTCGGTGTGGAATTGCACCTGATGATCTTTCTGAAGATAAGCTGCTGGCTGCCCAGCAGACCGCCTCTGATGAGGTGGTCTGATTTTCATTATGCTCATGAATAAATCTTGGAATGTTCTGTCATGGAATGTCGGAGGGGTTAACTCTGAAAGTAAACTTTTGGCAATTAGGAATGCGATCGATATTAGTGGCTGTTCGGTGCTATGTATCCAAGAAACTAAACGGGACTCTTTTGATTTAGTGTATATTAAATCTTTCTGCCCCAAGCGCTTTGATAAATTTGTGTTTGCACCTTTGATTGGAGCCTCGGGTGGTATCCTCACTGTCTGGAATAGTTCAGTTTTTGTGGGTACACCATGGCATGTGGAATCGTTTGCGGTGGGTGTTTCTTTTGTGTCCACACAGTCGAATGATTCCTGGAATTTGGTGAATGTCTATGGATCATGTACTGGTCAGAGACGATTAGACTTTACTTCCTGGCTGTTTGATCTTCATATTCCAGATAATGAAAATTGGCTAATATTGGGAGATTTTAATTTCATACGTTCCACGGATAACAGAAACTAACCGGGGGGCGCTGATGATATGTTGATTTTCAATTAGATAATCCGAGCGAATCATTGATAGAAATTCCGGTCAAAGGAAGGGATTTCACTTGGAGTAACATGCAAGATGATCCACTCTTGGAACAACTTGATTGGTTCTTTTCTTCTTCTAATTGGACCACCTCCTTCCCAAACACAATGGTTCTACCATTGGGGAAACCGGTGTCTGATCATATCCCGTGTGTACTCTCAATTGAATCCAAAATCTCAAAGTCAAAGTTGTTCCGTTTTGAAAACTTCTGGGTTAACTGCACTAGATTCTCTGAAGTTGTTGCACGATCTTGGGAAAAACCTTGTTACGCTCCCAACTCAGCGGCGATGGTGTGCAAAAAACTTAAGTCGCTTAGGTATGACCTCAAGCATTGGAGCATAGGCATCTCTAATCTGAAAGTTATGATCCAGAACAGCAATGACACACTGATCAACCTGGATGCCCCGGAGGACAGGAGAAATCTGTTTGTGCAGGAAGCGAACTTTAGGCGAATCCTGAAAGATCATCTAAACCGTCTCCTAAAATATCAAAATGAATACTAGAGAAAGAGATGCACAATTAGATACTTTAGGTTTGCTGATGAGAACACCAAACTCTTTTGATCTCTAGAGACGGAGAGGTTTAGGCACAACTTGTAACGCCCTCGATGCGGCTATATCTCCCACGTGTCGAAGCACGACTTAGAGGCATAACCGCATTGAAAGCAATGTCGCAAGTGAGGTAATCTTCACACAACCCATGTATTACATAAGGGAAAGAGATACATAGTTGGCTTACAATCGCCACTTCACACAAAACATGAATAAAGGATTACATCAAACAGATACAATCAAGGTCCGACTACGGAACCAAAATAAAAGAAGACTACCCCAAATGCTACACAGATCCCCGATCGACCCCGACTCGGCTCCACTACTGATCAACTGAAACGAAACAACACAATGAACAAGATCTTCATCAAGCTCCTCCTTGAGCTCGGGTACGTCACCTGCACGGTCTCAGCGGCACCTGCAAACTGGTTTAGGAAGTATCTGGTGAGTCACGAGGACTCAGCAATCTCACACCCGCGAGATCAAGACTATTTAAGCTTATAGGTAGGGTAAAAGGTATGAGGTGGAGCTGCAGCAAGCGACTAGCATATATGGTGGCTAACATACGCAAATGAGAGCGAGAAGAGAAGGCAAAGCACGGTCGAACAACTATGATCAATAAGTGATCCTGAACTACTTACGTCAGACATAACTCCAACAACCGTGTTCACTTCCCGGACCCCGCCGAGAAGAGACCATCACGGTTACACACGCGGTTGGTGTATTTTAGTTAAGATCAACTTCGGGTTTTCTACAACCGGACATTAACAAATTCCCATCTGCCACATAACCGCGGGCACGGCTTTCGAAAGTTCAAAACCCTGCAGGGGTGTCCCAACTTAGCCCATGATAAGCTCTCGCGATCAACGAAGGATATTCCTTCTCCCCGGGAAGACCCGATCAGTCTCGGAATCCCGGCTACAAGACATTTCGACAGCAATAAAACAAGTCCAGCAAAGCCGCCCGGATGTGCCGACAAATCCTGATAGGAGCTGCACATATCTCGGTCTCAGGGCACACCGGATTGTCCAAACTTCCGGTAGGCGAACCCAGAGTTGCCCCTGGTGGCCACCGGCGGCTGACGGTTTGGACCAGCACTCACGACGAGCACTGGCCCGGGGGGGGGGGTAAAATAAGATGACCCTCGAGAGCGCGACTCCCAAGGGAAAAAGGGCTAGGTGAGGCAAATGGTAAAACCAATGTTGGGCCTTGCTGGAAGAGTCTTATTCAAAGCGAACTGTCAAGGGGGTCCCATAAATCACCCGACCGCGTTAGGGACGCAAAATCCGGGAACATAACACCGATATGACGGAAACTAGGGCGGCAAGAGTGGAACAAAACACCAGGCATAAGGCCGAGCCTTCCACCCTTTACCAAGTATATAGATGCATTAATTAAATAAAAGATATTGTGATATCCCAACAAGTAGACATGTTCCAACAAGGAACAACAAGTCCATGTTCCAACAAGGAACAAACTTCAGCTTCACCTGCAACTAACAACGCTATAAGAGGGGCTGAGCAAAGCGGTAACATAGCCAAACAACGGTTTGCTAGGACAAGGTGGGTTAGAGGCTTGGTTTAACAATATAGGAGGCATGATAAGCAAGTGGTAGGTATCGCAGCATAGGCATAGCAAAAGAGCGAGCAATCTAGCAAGCAAAGATAGAAGTGATTTCGAGGGTATGGTCATCTTGCCTGAAATCCCGCAAGGAAGAAGAACGAGTCCATGAAGAAGACAAACGGACGTAGTCGAACGAATCCACACAACTCCGGAACGAACCCGAAGCTAACGAGAGAAGCAACCCGGAAAGAAGCAAGCAACATAGTAAACAACCAACACATAAACATGGCATGATGCACAATCAAGTATGATTCATGTCCGGTTTAAATATGCATGGCATGGCAAAGTGCACAAACAATACTACAAATTAAGTGGAGCTCAATATGCAACGAGTTGCATATTGACAAAACACCACAACAAATATTTAGTTCTCTCTTGTTTATGTACCCAAAAATATTAAATGTTTTTAAACATGGCAAGAGATGAAGCACAACAGAACTACCTATCTAGACAAGTTTAAATGAGGCCGGAAACAATAAACAACAAGTCCGGAAAAATCCTCATATGCATATTTTAGATTTGGTGCTGATCTGTCCTAAAGCATATTTTATTGTTGTTAAAAAGGAAAATAAAGTGCACCATGTTAAACTAGGCATTTTTCCACCCCATTTACATATAAAGTTTATTTAAATCCGAGTTACGGTTAATTAGTTATGGAATAAAACATTTTAACATGGCATTTAAGCAAATTTAAACAAATAACATTTAAAACATTTTAATTGTTGTTATCATGATGCGGATGACATATGCAAGTTTTAAGCAATTTTTATGAAAATGTTAACATGAGCATATTATGAAGCATTTGGTCACCATGGCGGAACGAAAGGGGTGCCACGACAACAAATCCGAAAATGGTGCCACGGCAACATATCGGTTTCCGGTACTCGATTGAGATACCGGTGCAAAAGGAAGCGTGCGGATGCGAGTTGGGCAAGATGGTGGGGTGATCCCGGATACCGGGTTCCCACGAGACGATGGCATGGCAACGAGGGACAATCAGATATGGTGAGAATGGTGCAACTCATACAACACATGCATTCGTTCACGGGCGGTCGTCTCGGGGTTATACCTTCGAAGCATGCGTTATCGGAGTGGATCAAGTTTGGTACGATGTAGAGGAAGTAGTCGTTCACGGGTCGTCGTGGGAAGTAGTTGTTCACATGGCGACGGTAGTCGTTCATGTTCACGTGTCACGGGTTTTCGGTGACGGTAGATGTACAAGGCAAACGTAGAGGTACTATGCTTCGGTCGTCGTGGTACTTGGCGATAGTAGTGATACATGGGTTGTAGCCAGCCTTGGTGGTAGTCGTAAACGTTCCGTAGATGTTCATATCGTCGTAGCTGTTCGGATCTTGGAGCGATGGTAGTCGTTCACTTGATGGTCTTCAAGGATTCGAAGGGGTACTTGGCATTTCCGGAGACGACGGTAGAGGTACTTGACGCGTCTACGTGTGTAGTCGTACTCGGCGTCACATGTAGTCGAACTTGACGTATCCGGGGGCTCCTGGCGTCGTGGTACTTGTCGAAATCCACATCGGATGTAGTTGTACATTTTGAAGAGGAACTTGGCGCGTCCAAATCTGCGGGCGCTGGAGCTAGGCGCTGTGCGAGTCAACGCGAGGCCGGGGCGCGGTCAAGATGAAGCAGAGGCGCGGGGAGGGAGCCGCACGGAGAGGGAGGAGGGCGCGGGGGCCGGGACCGGGTCCGGCGACTGCAGGCGACGGCGGTGCTCCCCGGGTCCGGTGAGGCGCTGTGGTCGCGCGAGGAGGCGGGCGAATGGCCAGGCGGCGGCGGACGACGGGCACGACGCAGGTGGAGGTGCGCCATGGCGTGCGCGGGAACGGGGAGCTCGCGACAGGAGGCGCTCGGGCGCGGGGCAGAGCTTGGCGGCGGGGCCGGCGCCAGGAGACGGGGCGACGGGAGCGGTGGATCAGGCGGCGAGGGGGATGGAGGAGCTCTGGATCGGGAGGAGCTCGGCTCCCTTCGAGCGCTGCACGGCGCGGAAGGGAGGGGGAGACGCGCACGGGGGGGGGGGGGGGGCGCCATGGTTCTTGGGGAGCGTGCTCGAGCTCGAGCAGCAGCGCTCCTCTTGCTCGGACGAGGGCGTTGCGAGGATGAAGGACGGCGAGGTGGCGGCGGGCTCCGGTGGCGCGGTGATGCGGGGCAGAGGGAGGCGCGCGGGAGGCTACAAGGGGGGCTCGGGCGCGATACGACGCTGGAGGGAAGGAGATGGGGATCGGGAGGATGAGGGGGGTGGCGGCGCTGTGAGGGAACGAGGGAGCGAGCGAGAGGGAGAGGGGAGATGGGGATCGGTCGAGCTAGGGTTAGGTGGGCGCTGGGCTGGGCTGGGCCTAGAGGCCGGCGGCTGGGCCTAGGTGGGCCTGCGCGGGAGGTTGGGAGCGGCTGGGCTCCTTCTCTCACTCTCGCTAATAAAGAAAAGAAAAAGAAAAAAAGCGGAGATAAAGAAAGAAAAGAAAGAGGGGTTAGAGGAAGAAGTTGAGCGTATGGATAATTTTCCCGGACCCGTAAAAATGAGCTTGATCCAAGAAAATAGAAGTGAGCATGATTGCGAGATTTAAATTCAAATTCATTTGAATTTAATTCAAATGGTTTGAATAGGAAGTGAGGGTTGGAAAGGTCCAAAAATGTTGAACATTTAGGAAGAGCTCCGGAAAATGACGAAAGGATTTATGGGTAGAGTTGGAGACCAAGAATTGCGATAACAGAGGCATTGGGATTTATTTGCAAGTGTGTTATGATCAATTCCAAATAATGAAATATTTATTATAGCTCCCTAATAATAGTAGGAGACTTTGAATATGTTTTAAAGAGAAATCACCATGTGAATTCCCTCGATTTAAATGGACCAAAGATCCATGCCATTTATTTAGTTGAGTTGCAAAAGATTTATGAGATGATGGCATGATGACATGATGCAATGCAAAAATAAAAGGGCAGGCACAAATGAAACACACGGCAAAACCCGGAATAGCTGGAAGTCTTCTGGAGCGTCGGTCTCGGGGCGTTACAACACTCCACCACTACGAGAGGATCTCGTCCCGAGATCTAGGATGGCACCAGAGAGAAACGGAAGGGGAAGAGGTAAAGCTAAGTTGCTTCTTTGACAAACGAGTGAAACCAAAAACCTTGAGAGGTTGAAAAGTTGAATGAAAGAACACAACGGAGTTGAACAAAGTCAAAAACACTCCGTTAGAAAAAAAGGAACAAGGGATACAACGAGAATCAAGAGGTTTAGTGATAAGATAGATATTGAAACCACTCCGGTTAAAACTAGATAGAGAAGGAATAAGATTGATATACTTCGGGCAGCACTCCGACTGAAGGAAGAAGGAAAACTTGATAAGATGAAAAGAACTTGAAGAGATGACACAACACTCCGGTTGAGAAGGGAGGTAAAACTTGACAAAATGGGAAGAACTTGAAAAGAAGGCATGACACTCCGGTTAAATGGATAAGCAAGAAAAGAACACGATCCTCACAAAACGAGGTGATGGGTGAAGAGCACAACATCACAATGCCTCCGTAACGAAAGAATAGAAGTTAGATCGTTGGGATAAAGGGATGGAGAAGCAAATGACAACTTTTGCCACAAGTGAGCTTGGAAAGTACCCTTCCAAGAAGGTTAGAATGGAGTTGTTGGAAAACCAACAACGAAACGAATAAGCTTGTAGTGGGCTTATGGCAAACATCTCAAAATGATGAGGTGACAACCGGCCACTAATGGAAACTATTGATTTGATTGAGAGCACCGACGAGATGAAAAACTTCTTCACCGAGATGATAGAGAGATGACTTGGAACATTGATAAGCACCACAAATAGCAACATTCCCAATGGAAGGCTTTAGGTGAAATATAACCCAAGATAACTCCAATGAAGAAACGATGGGTTTAATTATCTCATTCTTGACAACATGTGAATCATGAACCACGAAGAGAAGTTGTCAAGAGTGATATAACACCACCTCAAAATAAGGTAGAAAGAATTGCACTTTGGAATGCACGAAGAAGAAATGCTTGAACTCCTCCAAACAAAACATGTATTGAGCACCATGTTTAATTTAGAGTATGGCTTGACGGATCATAACTTCGAGAGAAATCTTGAAGAACAATTGAAGAATGAAAAGAATCATTGGCGAACCACCATGTAGAGCCTCCATGAAGAACTCCGGTAATAAAAGGATGATAAAAAGAAAGAGAAGTTGAAAACACAAGGTGAAGCCTTGCAATGATAAGATGAAACTTTGAAATGATATAACCGAGAAAACTTGGAACTCCGGAAGGAAAGATGAACAAATTGAATCAAGAATTTTTTCATCATGAACAAACTCCGAAAGGAGGAATTAATCACTTGGATGAAACAAGAACAAGAATTATGTTATGCACATCCTTCACCAATTAAATTGATGACAAGCAATGGATTTGGCATACTACTTATTCTCGTAGAAAGGATTAAGAGAAATATCGCGTAAACTTGAGAAAATTCTTCAATGCTCCGCCAGTAGGATTTGGAAAGAACGAATGAATTAATATGATAACCAAGAAAGAGAACTCTTGAACGAACCACCGTAAGAATTGAAAATGAAAGAAGAAAAGATAAGGAGACATCGGTAAGAATTAGAAAAATGAACGAAGATACTTGAGAGATTTTTGACACAAATGAACGAATAGATCACGAGCTGATTAGCGGATACTTGAATGATGCACCGGTATGATTTGGAGAACAAGAGCTGAAAGCTAGAATGAATAATTCTGAGATGATGGCCTCCGGAGAATCAAACTGAAAAGACTCCTGAATTTGCACCGGATGGGTGAAAAGAATTCTCACAATCGAAAACAATTATGAGAGGATGGCATCAAGCTAGAACCATGAATCTTGAAGAGAACGGACCAAGATTTAAGGGAAACTCTTCTTCAGTCTTCAAAATCCGAGAATGACGACGAGAAACACCACCATGAATTGTTGAGGCACTGCGGAATGAAGAATAGAAAGGTTGAACCAACGATGAAAAGAATTTGCAAGCGATCTTGGAGAAAGACATTTGACTGATGAAAATTCATTCTTACGTCAAACTTTGAAATGAATTTGGGAATAACTCTGGACAAATTAGGAGAGTCAGGTAAGATCCTGGGAAAAGACCTGTGGGTTAGGGCCCACTCAAAAGAACACCGTTGAACGATTGCTTGAAAGAGGGATTGCACTGGTTGAATTAATTGGCTTGAATGAGATATCATCCTCAGAAGAACTTGAGTGAATTGAGAATGGAAACTTGAATCTTATGAGATATCTTCAACACTCCGGAACAAATGAACAGCGAGAGGTGAATGATTAAGAGGTACACCAGCATGAGAAAACATTAGAAACGAGGAAAAGATATGATCGATAAAGCTTGAATTGGAACCAGCGGAGAAGAAAAGAATGACGAATGATGAACTTGAGGCTCCGTTAGTATCTTCATAAGAAGCACCGGGTAAGAACATGAAGGAGAAGAATGGAGAGGCTTCACAAGAATAAGATGGATACTTGATCAAGAAATCTGCGTCCTTGAAGAAATAAGGGTGGGAGGGCGGGAAAAACAAAGACAACTTGGATCGGATGAAGTAAACACCGTTGCGAAGAACTGATAATTGATCTTGCGAAAGTTGAAGTGATCAGATCCACTTGAAGATAGACACACCGGTTAGAAAAGAATTGGCATGATAAACTCGATGATCAAGAAGGATTGGTATCCACATAGGAATATGAGAACACCGTTTAGAAAAGGTATGGAATCAACACTTGACATCGAAGCAACTCGAATACCACAAATAAAACAAAACAAAGGATTTGGCTTGCAAAATAAGCCGGAAACAAACATATGATAGACCCCATATCGTATCATGTGTCTGTAGGAAAGATATTCTAGGAGCTACTTGAATTCCCACTTATAAACTCCCGAAACTTTCTGGTTATGCAATCAGGTGTTGGGGATACAGGGGACACAAAATATATCACCCAAACTAACAATACCTAGATCCAGCTGTATCCATCCTTCAACACATAACCAAGAAACCTTCAGAAATCATCTACCTCAACCTTCGAAAAGCATCCGTTATACAAGTCATGGCAATACTCCCGCACTCGCCTCAGTACTGGGCTATCAGGGTTATCTCACCAACAACTGTACAAAAGAGATTTTCGATGTCGGCGTACTAAACTCAGGTATTTCAAAACCGCAACGATAAAATTATGACGACAACACCTCGGAGCTCAACTCCCCGGGACACTGCCACAACCCCTAAATGTCAGGAGGCAACCAAGACAATGTTGTCATCATAAAACCATCGGAACGATTGTTATATACCCGCGTGATCCTAAATTTTTTTTAGTGAAATTTGAGAAGAGAAGAGTCAAAACTCTACGTCAGGGTGCCTTACCAGAGCGATGAGGAGACTGGGAAGTAAAAAGAATTCCTAAACTCTCCGATATATAATTCCTAAATGACTCAAAACATTTTTCTAGACACAACTCGGCCGCTAAAAACAATCAATAAGTGGGGGCTCCTAAGGTCGGGGAAGGCTCTGATACCAACTTGTAACGCCCTCGATGCGGCTATATCTCCCACGTGTCGAAGCACGACTTAGAGGCATAACCGCATTGAAAGCAATGTCGCAAGTGAGGTAATCTTCACACAACCCATGTATTACATAAGGGAAAGAGATACATAGTTGGCTTACAATCGCCACTTCACACAAAACATGAATAAAGCATTACATCAAACAGATACAATCAAGGTCCGACTACGGAACCAAAATAAAAGAAGACTACCCCAAATGCTACACAGATCCCCGATCGACCCCGACTCGGCTCCACTACTGATCAACTGAAACGAAACAACACAATGAACAAGATCTTCATCAAGCTCCTCCTTGAGCTCGGGTACGTCACCTGCACGGTCTCAGCGGCACCTGCAAACTGGTTTAGGAAGTATCTGGTGAGTCACGAGGACTCAGCAATCTCACACCCGCGAGATCAAGACTATTTAAGCTTATAGGTAGGGTAAAAGGTATGAGGTGGAGCTGCAGCAAGAGACTAGCATATATGGTGGCTAACATACGCAAATGAGAGCGAGAAGAGAAGGCAAAGCACGGTCGAACAACTATGATCAATAAGTGATCCTGAACTACTTACGTCAGACATAACTCCAACAACCGTGTTCACTTCCCGGACCCCGCCGAGAAGAGACCATCACGGTTACACACGCGGTTGGTGTATTTTAGTTAAGATCAACTTCGGGTTTTCTACAACCGGACATTAACAAATTCCCATCTGCCACATAACCGCGGGCACGGCTTTCGAAAGTTCAAAACCCTGCAGGGGTGTCCCAACTTAGCCCATGATAAGCTCTCGCGATCAACGAAGGATATTCCTTCTCCCCGGGAAGACCCGATCAGTCTCGGAATCCCGGCTACAAGACATTTCGACAGCAATAAAACAAGTCCAGCAAAGCCGCCCGGATGTGCCGACAAATCCTGATAGGAGCTGCACATATCTCGGTCTCAGGGCACACCGGATTGTCCAAACTTCCGGTAGGCGAACCCAGAGTTGCCCCTGGTGGCCACCGGCGGCTGACGGTTTGGACCAGCACTCACGACGAGCACTGGCCCGGGGGGGGGGGGGTAAAATAAGATGACCCTCGAGAGCGCGACTCCCAAGGGAAAAAGGGCTAGGTGAGGCAAATGGTAAAACCAATGTTGGGCCTTGCTGGAAGAGTCTTATTCAAAGCGAACTGTCAAGGGGGTCCCATAAATCACCCGACCGCGTTAGGGACGCAAAATCCGGGAACATAACACCGATATGACGGAAACTAGGGCGGCAAGAGTGGAACAAAACACCAGGCATAAGGCCGAGCCTTCCACCCTTTACCAAGTATATAGATGCATTAATTAAATAAAAGATATTGTGATATCCCAACAAGTAGACATGTTCCAACAAGGAACAACAAGTCCATGTTCCAACAAGGAACAAACTTCAGCTTCACCTGCAACTAACAACGCTATAAGAGGGGCTGAGCAAAGCGGTAACATAGCCAAACAACGGTTTGCTAGGACAAGGTGGGTTAGAGGCTTGGTTTAACAATATAGGAGGCATGATAAGCAAGTGGTAGGTATCGCAGCATAGGCATAGCAAAAGAGCGAGCAATCTAGCAAGCAAAGATAGAAGTGATTTCGAGGGTATGGTCATCTTGCCTGAAATCCCGCAAGGAAGAAGAACGAGTCCATGAAGAAGACAAACGGACGTAGTCGAACGAATCCACACAACTCCGGAACGAACCCGAAGCTAACGAGAGAAGCAACCCGGAAAGAAGCAAGCAACATAGTAAACAACCAACACATAAACATGGCATGGTTCACAATCAAGTATGATTCATGTCCGGTTTAAATATGCATGGCATGGCAAAGTGCACAAACAATACTACAAATTAAGTGGAGCTCAATATGCAACGAGTTGCATATTGACAAAACACCACAACAAATATTTAGTTCTCTCTTGTTTATGTACCCAAAAATATTAAATGTTTTTAAACATGGCAAGAGATGAAGCACAACAGAACTACCTATCTAGACAAGTTTAAATGAGGCCGGAAACAATAAACAACAAGTCCGGAAAAATCCTCATATGCATATTTTAGATTTGGTGCTGATCTGTCCTAAAGCATATTTTATTGTTGTTAAAAAGGAAAATCAAGTGCACCATGTTAAACTAGGCATTTTTCCACCCCATTTACATATAAAGTTTATTTAAATCCGAGTTACGGTTAATTAGTTATGGAATAAAACATTTTAACATGGCATTTAAGCAAATTTAAACAAATAACATTTAAAACATTTTAATTGTTGTTATCATGATGCGGATGACATATGCAAGTTTTAAGCAATTTTTATGAAAATGTTAACATGAGCATATTATGAAGCATTTGGTCACCATGGCGGAACGAAAGGGGTGCCACGACAACAAATCCGAAAATGGTGCCACGGCAACATATCGGTTTCCGGTACTCGATTGAGATACCGGTGCAAAAGGAAGCGTGCGGATGCGAGTTGGGCAAGATGGTGGGGTGATCCCGGATACCGGGTTCCCACAAGACGATGGCATGGCAACGAGGGACAATCAGATATGGTGAGAACGGTGCAACTCATACAACACATGCATTCGTTCACGGGCGGTCGTCTCGGGGTTATACCTTCGAAGCATGCGTTATCGGAGTGGATCAAGTTCGGTACGATGTAGAGGAAGTAGTCGTTCACGATTCATCGTGGGAAGTAGTTGTTCACATGGCGACGGTAGTCGTTCATGTTCACGTGTCACGGGTTTTCGGTGACGGTAGATGTACAAGGCAAACATAGAGGTACTATGCTTCGGTCGTCGTGGTACTTGGCGATAGTAGTGATACATGGGTTGTAGCCAGCCTTGGTGGTAGTCGTAAACGTTCCGTAGATGTTCATATCGTCGTAGCCGTTCGGATCTTGGAGCGATGGTAGTCGTTCACTTGATGGTCTTGAAGGATTCGAAGGGGTACTTGGCATTTCCGGAGACGACGGTAGAGGTACTTGACGCGTCTACGTGTGTAGTCGTACTCGGCGTCACATGTAGTCGAACTTGACGTATCCGGGGGCTCCTGGCGTCGTGGTACTTGTCGAAATCCACATCGGATGTAGTTGTACATTTTGAAGAGGAACTTGGCGCGTCCAAATCTGCGGGCGCTGGAGCTAGGCGCTGTGCGAGTCAACGCGAGGCAGGGGCGCGGTCAAGACGAAGCAGAGGCGCGGGGAGGGAGCCGCACGGAGAGGGAGGAGGGCGCGGGGGCCGGGACCGGGTCCGGCGACTGCAGGCGACGGCGGTGCTCCCCGGGTCCGGTGAGGCGCTGTGGTCGCGCGAGGAGGCGGGCGAATGGCCAGGCGGCGGCAGACGACGGGCACGACGCAGGTGGAGGTGCGCCATGGCGTGCGCGGGAACGGGGAGCTCGCGACAGGAGGCGCTCGGGCGCGGGGCAGAGCTTGGCGGCGGGGCTGGCGCCAGGAGACGGGGCGACGGGAGCGGTGGATCGGGCGGCGAGGGGGATGGAGGAGCTCTGGATCGGGAGGAGCTCGGCTCCCTTCGGGCGCTGCACGGCGCGGAAGGGAGGGGGAGACGCGCACGGGGGGGGGGGGGGCGCCATGGTTCTTGGGGAGCGTGCTCAAGCTCGAGCAGCAGCGCTCCTCTTGCTCGGACGAGGGCGTTGCGAGGATGAAGGACGGCGAGGTGGCGGCGGGCTCCGGTGGCGCGGTGATGCGGGGCAGAGGGAGGCGCGCGGGAGGCTACGAGGGGGGCTCGGGCGCGATACAGCACTGGAGGGAAGGAGATGGGGATCGGGAGGATGAGGGGGGTGGCGGCGCTGTGAGGGAACGAGGGAGCGAGCGAGAGGGAGAGGGGAGATGGGGATCGGTCGAGCTAGGGTTAGGTGGGCGCTGGGCTGGGCTGGGCCTAGAGGCCGGCGGCTGGGCCTAGGTGGGCCTGCGCGGGAGGTTGGGAGCGGCTGGGCTCCTTCTCTCACTCTCGCTAATAAAGAAAGAAAAAGAAAAAAAACGGATATAAAGAAAGAAAAGAAAGAGGGGTTAGAGGAAGAAGTTGAGCGTATGGATAATTTTCCCGGACCCGTAAAAATGAGCTTGATCCAAGAAAATAGAAGTGAGCATGATTGCGAGATTTAAATTCAAATTCATTTGAATTTAATTCAAATGGTTTGAATAGGAAGTGAGGGTTGGAAAGGTCCAAAAATGTTGAACATTTAGGAAGAGCTCCGGGAAATGACGAAAGGATTTATGGGTAGAGTAGGAGACCAAGAATTGCGATAACAAAGGCATTGGGATTTATTTGCAAGTGTGTTATGATCAATTCCAAATAATGAAATATTTATTATAGCTCCCTAATAATAGTAGGAGACTTTGAATATGTTTTAAAGAGAAATCACCATGTGAATTCCCTCGATTTAAATGGACCAAAGATCCATGCCATTTATTTAGTTGAGTTGCAAAAGATTTATGAGATGATGGCATGATGACATGATGCAATGCAAAAATAAAAGGGCAGGCACAAATGAAACACACGGCAAAACCCGGAATAGCTGGAAGTCTTCTGGAGCGTCGGTCTCGGGGCGTTACACAACTCCATTGCTAGTCTGTGTGAGGGCGATGTGGAGGTCACTGATCATGTTGGGAAAGAAGGTGTGTTGTTCAACACGTACAAAGAACGTCTGGGTTTTTCTAAACCCACACACATGCGATTTGACCTACAACGGATCATCAAAAAGGTTGAGGGCCTGGAGGTGTTATCGCTGCCCTTTTCCACTGACGAGATTGATGCTATTGTAAAGGAAATGCCAGCCGACCGAGCCCCTGGACCCGATGGTTTTAATGGCTGTTTTCTCAAATCTTGCTGGCACATTATCAAGAAGGACATCTATAAGATGTGCCATGATTTTCATGACGGCAACCTTGATATCTCTAGCATTAGTGAGGGATACATCACCCTAATCCCAAAAACCTCCTCCCCGGAGACTGCCAACAACTACAGACCTATCACTCTACTCAACTGCTGCTTAAAAATCATCACGAAGATCCTGGCCAATCGCCTGCAGAAAGTTATCCTTAAAATCATTCACAGAAACCAGTATGGGTTCCTCAAAGGTAGAACCATACAGGACTGCCTTGCATGGTCTTTTGAATACATTCATCAGTGCCAAACATCTTCACGGGAGATTATGTTGCTTAAACTGGACTTTGCCAAACCTTTTGATACGATCGAACATGAGCCGATGTTGCAGATCATGAAACATATGGGGTTTGATGACAAATGGTTGGGTTGGATGAATTCCATTTTCTCCTCTGGTGTTTCCTCGGTGCTATTGAATGGGGTCCCAGGTAGGAAATTCCCGTGCAAGTGTGGTGTGAGGCAAGGGGACCCCCTATCACCCCTCATATTTGTTCTGGCAGCTGATCTCCTCCCAGAAGCGATCAACGATGCTTTCGCTCAGGGCTTGATCGAGCTACCTTTCCCGTGCAGCCGGAGAGGTGATTGCCCGGTCATCCAATATGAGGATGATACAATACTGGTCATGCCAGCCTGTCCTAATCAAGCCGCCCGCATGAAATCCATCCTAGTTGATTATGCTGACTCTGCTGGTCTGAAGATTAACTTCCACAAGTCCACGTTGATTCCCATCAATCTTGGCTTGCAACAAGCTTCTGCCCTTGCACAAAATTTTGGATGTACGATCGAATCCCTACCCTTCACATACCTGGGCCTTCCCTTGGGAACGACGAAACCAACTCTGCTTGAGCTCATGCCAATGGTTTGTGCAGTTGAGAGAAAGCTTTCCACGACCCTCTCCTTGCTTTCGGCTGGTGCAAGCTCACTCTGGTAAACTCTACCATTACATCGATGTTGATCTATGCCATGTGTACACTTAAGCTGCACCCAAAGGTGATTGAACACATTGACAGGCTGCGTAGATACTCTTTGTGGGCCAAAAACACAGAGACGGGGGTTAAAAATAATTCTTTGGCTGCTTGCGAGTTGGTCTGTAGGCTGAAGTGCAACGGTGGTCTTGGGGTGATTGACATCAAAACACAGAATGGCACGCTCCTCCTCAAACACCTTTTTAAGTTCTACAATCATCATGATGTCCCGTGGGTGACTCTAATATGGGACACATACTATGCGGGTCGAGTGCCACATCAGTAGACCCGATCGGCTCTTTCTGGTGGCGTGATATCATGCAGCTCAGTAACGTGTTTCATGGCATCACTAAGGTTGCGATTGGGGCGGATCTTCAACTCTATTCTAGAAGGATGTCTGGATTGAACATGATCATGATGCACCACTCCGAGATCTCCCCCCGTGCCTTTTCCTTTTGCACAAACGAGGATGAGTCGGTGGGAACTGTTCTGGCGGCTACTGACCCCGCTATGCTATTCCATCTACCTCTGTCTACCCAAGCAAGAGAGGAGGTCAGAGAAATTCAGCAATGATCTAGGCATGTTGTGCCGGAGAGGGATTCCGCTGATTCTTGGGTTTGTACCCTTGGAGGAAAGTTCTCGGCCAGCAAATACTACAATCACTGCTTCAGGGAAACAATAGCCGATGAGGCCTTTCTGTGGCTTTGGAAAGCCAAGAGCCCCATCAAGTTCAAGTTGTTTGGCTGGTTGTTGCTGGTAGACCGTCTAAACGCAACGAACATGTTGAAACGGAGACACTATGCTGTTGTTGACAACAATTATGCATGCATGTTGTGCCAAAACCCGCCGAAGGAAACGGTTGAACACCTCTTTTTCTCATGCCGTTTAGCCAGCGATGTTGGGCCAAAGTGGGATTTTTTTTGGCCAAATGGGGGTAATAGGGTATCTTTGTTGCATGCTGGTAGAAATCAGTGGAGTCAGCCGCTATTCATGGATATTTTCTTGCTGGTTGCATGGAGCATTTGGAAAGAGAGGAACAATGAGTATTTCAGAGGGGTACCTCATTCCTTCGCGGCATGGCTAGATAGATTCAAAAACCTACTAAACCTGCTTGTGCACAACTGTAAAGAAGAGCTTCGCCCCTTCTTAGACTCTTATATACAAAACCTGTAGCTTAGATACACTCTTTCTTTCTTGCCTGGTCTGAGGGGGGCCTTCGAATACCCCTCACTTGTAATGATGTAATTGTTGTGGTGTGAGTAATACAAAGTCAGTGGGGGCCTCTCCCACTGTCGTCACTGTTAAAAAAACAGAGAAGTGAACATGGTTGCTCCGGCAACACCAAGTTATTTGAAGTGGTCCCAGACTGCCATCACATTTGACCAGTCTGACCATCCAGCATGTATAGCCACCCCTGGGAGGCAAGCGTTGGTGGTCGACCTAGTTGTTGAAGGCACTCGACTGACTAAAGTGCTGATGGATGGTGGTAGTGGCCTGAATATCCTTTATGCTGAAACCTTGAAGGGGATGGGCATTCCGATGTCCAAGCTTAGTGAAAGCAATATGAGTTTCCATGGTGTTATACCTGGCAAGAAGGCTGAATCACTCGGCCAGATCGCTCTTGATGTGGTTTTCGGTGATTCCAAGAATTACCGCAAGGAAAAGTTGACATTTGAAGTAGTGGATTTCCAGAGTGCTTACCATGCTATTCTGGGTAGGTCTGCCTATGCACGTTTCATGGATCGACCATGTTACGTGTACCTCAAATTGAAAATGCCTGGTCCCAGAGGAGTGATCACTATCACTGGCAATTGACAGAAGACAGAGGAGTGCTTCCAGAAGGGCTCAAACATCACTGATGAACAAATGGCAGCAGTCGAAATGCAAGAATACCTGAAGAATGCAGACCCGAGTGATTTGCTGTGCTCCAAGAAGCCTGCCATTGATTCTGCATTTTAGTCGTCCAGTGAAACCAAGCCGGTTCACATTCACCTGACCGATCCTAATGCTGCTCCTACTCATATCTCAATGTCACTCGACATCAAATAGGAAGAAGCGCTCATCCAGTTCCTCCGTGAGAACTGGGACATCTTTGCATGGAAACCTTCTGACATGCCGAGTGTACCCAGGGGACTGGCTGAGCATCGTTTGCGAGTCGACCCGAAAGTAAAACCAGTCAAGGAACACCTTCGACGGTCCGCCGTACAAAACAGAAAGGCAATCCGTGAGGAAGTGGCTCGGCTTCTGGCAGCTGAGTTCATCCGAGAGATTTACCACTCCGAGTGGCTCGCCAATGATGTCATGGTCCCCAAGAAGGACGATTCTCTTCGCATGTGCATTGACTTCAAGCATATCAATCGGGCCTGCCCGAAAGATCATTTTCCTCTCCCCCGCATCGACTAGATCGTCGACTCAACTGCGGGATGTGAGCGTTTGTATTTTTTAGATGCCTATTCTAGGTACCATCAGATCCGACTGTATGGACCCGATGAGATAAAAACAACTTTCATCACTCCATTCGGATGCTTCTATTATGTAACCATGCCATTCGGCCTGAAGAACGCCGGAGCCACATTCATGAGGATGATTCAGAAGTGTCTGCTAAATCAAATCGGTCGGAATGTGGAAGCATACATGGATGGCATTGTGGTCAAGTCACGTAAGAGTTCCGACCTGCTGGCTGACCTTGCTGAAACCTTTGCCAACCTCAAAAGGTATGATATCAAGCTTAATCCATCAAAGTGCACATTCTGGGTTCCTGGTGGAAAGTTACTCGTATTCCTCGTTGCCGAACGAGGGATCGACGCAAATCCAGAGAAAGTTGGTGCCATACTCCGGATGAAACACCCTGTGCGTGTGCATGATGTCCAGAAGCTTACTGGTTGTTTGGCCGCCTTGAGTCGATTCATCTCTCGTCTCGGAGAAAAGGCCTTGCCTCTCTACCGACTGATGAAGAAATTTGACAAGTTCGAGTGGACTGATGAAGCTGACGCAACATTTGTAGAGCTCAAAGCATGCTTTCCACCTAGCCAGTGCTTGCTGCCCCAATCAGCAAAGAGCCTTTACTGCTTTATATTGCAGCCACTGGACAAGTTGTCAGTACAATGCTCACGGTCGAGCGGGAAGAAGAAGGAAAAGCCTATAAAGTTCAACGCCCAGTATACTATGTTTTTGAAGTGCTGACTCCATCCAAGCAAAGATATCCACCAATCGGCCGACTGGACGAACTCCATTTTTCTTGGTCTATGGAGCTGAAGCTGTACTTCCGAGTGACTTGATCCACAATGCACCCCGAGTCGAGCTTTTCTCAGAAGATGAAGCAGAACAGGCACGACAAGATGCAGTTGATCTCTTGGAAGAGGAAAGAGAGATGACCCTGATCCCGTCGACCATCTATCAGCAAGACCTGCGTCGATTCCACGCCAGAAACGTGAGGGGTCGGGCATTTCAAGAGGGAGACTTGGTTCTTCGAGTGGATCAGCAGAAACCACACAAGCTTGCTCCTGCCTGGGAAGGCCCCTTCATTGTCACCAGAGTGCTCCACAACGGAGCGTACCACCTTTACAACGTCGAACACAAGAAAGACGAGCCACGCGCTTGGAACGTGGAGTTGCTCCACCCCTTTTACACTTAAGCATTCAGACTGTTGAGATGTAATAAGAAATACCTTCTAGTTTCATTATCAAAGACACAGTTTTACAGTCTCCTAAATGATTGTTGTTTCTTTTTTATATGTTTCAAGTCCCCCAGTGGGTGCCTTAGATGCGAATCCATTTCGCCTAAGCTTAAAAAATCCTACCGAGTGGTGAGCAAGCCTCTCACTCAGGGGCTTCGCTGCGAATCCGTTTCACCTAAGTTTAAAAAAATCCTACCGAGTGGTGAGCAAGCCTCTCACTCGGGGGCTTAGCTGCGAATCCGTTTCGCCTAAGTTTAAAAAATCGTACCAAGTGGTGAGCAAGCCTCTCACTCGGGGGCTTAGCTGCAGTCCAGTACTTGCCTAAGTTTGAAAAATCCAACCGAGTGGTGAGCAAGCCTCTCACTCGGGGGCTTAGCTGCAGTCCAGTACTCGCCTAAGTTTTAAAAATCCTACCGAGTGGTGAGCAAGCCTCTCACTCGGGGGTTTAGCTGCAATCCAGTACTTGCCTAAGTTTTAAAAATCCTACCGAGTGGTGAGCAAGCCTCTCACTCGGGGGCTTAACTGCAGTCCAGTACTCGCCTAAGTTTTAAAAATCCTACCGAGTGGTGAGCAAGACTCTCACTCGGGGGCTTAGCTGCAGTCCAGTACTCGCCTAAGTTTTAAAAATCCTACCGAGTGGTGAGCAAGCCTCTCACTCAGGGGCTTAGCTGCAGTCCAGTACTCGCCTAAGTTTTAAAAATCCTACCGAGTGGTGAGCAAGCCTCTCACTCGGGGGCTTAGCTACAGTCCAATACTCGCCTAAGTTTAAAAAATCGTACCAAGTGGTGAGCAAGCCTCTCACTCGGGGGCTTAGCTGCAGTCCAGTACTCGCCTAAGTTTGAAAAATAGTACCGAGTGGTGAGCAAGCCTCTCACTCGGGGGCTTAGCTGCAGTCCAGTACTCGCCTAAGTTTTAAAAATCCTACCGAGTGGTGAGCAAGCCTCTCACTCGGGGGTTTAGCTGCAATCCAGTACTTGCCTAAGTTTTAAAAATCCTATCGAGTGGTGAGCAAGCCTCTCACTCGGGGGCTTAGCTGCAGTCCAGTACTCGCCTAAGTTTTAAAAATCCTACCGAGTGGTGAGCAAGAATCTCACTCGGGGGCTTAGCTGCAGTCCAGTACTCGCCTAAGTTTTAAAAATCCTACCGAGTGGTGAGCAAGCCTCTCACTCAGGGGCTTAGCTGCAGTCCAGTACTCGCCTAAGTTTTAAAAATCCTACCGAGTGGTGAGCAAGCCTCTCACTCGGGGGCTTAGCTGCAGTCCAGTACTCTCCTAAGTTTTAAAAATCCTACCGAGTGGTGAGCAAGCCTCTCACTCTGGGGCTTAGCTGTAGTCCAGTACTCGCCTAAGTTTGAAAAATCCTACCGAGTGGTGAGCAACCCTCCCACCCGGGGGCTTAGTTGCAGTCCAGTACTCGCCTAAGTTTGAAAAATCCTACCGAGTGGTGAGCAACCCTCCACTCGTGGGCTTAGCTGCAGTCCAGTACTCGCCTAAGTTTGAAAAATCCTACCAAGCGTTAAGCAACCCTCCTACTCGGGGGCTTAGCTGCAGTCTAGTACTCGCCTAAGTTTGAAAAATCCTTCCGAGTGGTGAGCAACCCTCCCCACTCGGAGGCTTAGCTGCAGTCCAGTACTCGCCTAAGTTTGAAAAATCCTACTGAGTGGTGAGCAACCCTCCCACTCAGAGGCTTAGCTGCAGTCCAGTACTCGCCTAAGTTTGAAACACATCCCTATCCACAAGGACGACAAGGTGCAGGTCGACTGCAACCTTCTCCTTGGAGCTACGCCACAAGTACAACATACGCTCCATCCCTATCCGCAAGGACGACGAGGTGCAGGTCGACTGCAACCTTCTCCTCGGAGCTGCGCCACAAGTACAACGTACGCTCCATCCCTATCCACAAGGACGACGAGGTGCAGTTCGACTGCAACCTTCTCCTCGGAGCTATGCCACAAGTACAACGTACGCTTAATCCTCATCCGCAAGGACGACGAGGTGCAGGTCGACTGGAATCTCCTCCTCAGAGCTGCATCTCAAGTACAAAGATTATTCCGAGTGAAGAGCAAATTCCACTCGAAGCCAAACACAAGCATATTCAGAGATAAACCAAGCTCAGATAAATCCTAAGGTTCCGGACCATGGTTCAAAAGTACTCGAGCATCAAGCCCGAAGAAGTTTAACGATTACACAATCACTCGGCATTCCGAGGCAAATAAAGGGGAGCATAATGTTTTTTGGTCACTTGTCACGAGAAGGATTGGCTGGGTCGCAGAAACTGTCAAGGTCTATACTGTCTGCGATGCGAGTGGCGGTGTCAAGGAAAGTGTCCATGAAGGACTGGAAAGTGTGCCTTTTTGTGTTAGCAACCTTGAGCTCCGCCAGCTTGTCTTCTTTGACATCCCTGCAGTGCACTCGGACCAGAGACAGGGCGACATCAGCCCCGCAGCGAGAAGATGACTTCTTCCATTCTTGCACTCGGTCAGGTATTTGATTAAGTCGAGCCATCAGAGACTCGAGGTCTTGAGACAGTTCCGCCTAAGGCCAGAGTTCAGCATCAACCCGAGTCATCGCCGCCTTCAGGCGGGCAAGATAAGCAATTGCGCTATCCATGCGAGATTCCAACCGCAACACATTCATTGCGACATCATCTTTGACCGGGCAATTTCTGGGATCGAGACCCATCTCGACCCGCCCAGTTTCCGCTTCAAAGTCCTGGCAAAGTTTTGCGCAGTCGAGTAAATGGTGAGTCGACAATATAATAAGACCTGTCAATCGACCATAACAAGTCACTCGAACATCAGTACCTTCAGCAAGCTTGCCCAGATAAGATTCCCACTTGCCCTTCTTGGCTTTGAGGCTCCCAATCTCGTCAGTCAGCTTGTCCTTGTCTTTCTTCAGTCGCTCGACCTCCCGATTGGCGTTAGAGACAACAGTCTTCAGTTTGGAGTTCTCTTCTTCTAACTTGCCGACTGAAGCAAGCTTCTTGTCAGCAAGTGCCGTTTTCTCTCGCGCTTCCTTCTGCGCGGCAGCAAGATCCAGATCCTTCTTCTCCAGAGCCTGCTTCATTTTCTCTAAAGAACATCACAGTGAAAGTTACTCTAAGACTACCGCCGAATCAAACATTTAACGACAGTCTCGGGGACTACACCCAGTGGGTGCACTTAGCGTGCCCCCACTAGTTTGATTAAACACTCGGCATGGTCTGCCCAGCGCGAGTCGTAAAAAAAGTCGTTCTCAGACCATAGTCGACTGCCTGCAGTTGACCACAGTCTCGGGGACTACACCCAGTGGGTGCACTTAGCATGCCCCACTGGTTCCGGTTCCACTCGACCTGGCCCGCCCAGGCCAAGTGACAAAATTCAGATTCTCAGACCATAGTCGACCGCCCACAGTCAACTATGGTCTCGGGGACTACACCCAGTGGGTGCACTCAGCGTGCCCCCACTAGCGCAAAAACTCAATCGACTCAATCCAAGTCGACTCAATTTGACTTGTGCAACTTTAAAACAGTCACACCCCATCGCATGAGAAATAAGATCAGTCGGAAATCAACTAACCTGGACATTGGTCTGCAGAGCAGCGCCGGCGTTGAAGGCCACCTGACTGTCCTCATGCACCACTTTCATCTGCCCTATCACAAGATTCAACTGAAGAAGAGCTTCCTTGGCGGCACTCGGTGGGTCGTCTGGAGTTTGATACGCAGTGAAAAGCGATGATGGCAGAGCAGTCGAAGCAGCCACTGGGTCTGATGCGTGGAGTTGTATTGGAGCAGCAGGGGTCTGAGCAGCTGATCCTGATGGGCAATCAATCGACAAGGGGATGGCGAAAGTGACGTTGGTGCAAGCCAGATCTGTCGATCGCTCGGCCACCGTCCCAGGCATCAGTGTCAACTGAGGAACCTGAACCTCAGGCGCTTTTCCGCTCAGTCCCTTGTCCCTCCTCCTCCTTACCCTCAGCGGTACTTCTTATTCATCGTCCGGGAGCACAACAACGTCTCGTGGAGCTGCAGCAAACAAAGAAAATTAGAGAGACAACTGACAAAAAATCCAGTCGACCAAATAAATTCGAGTCGGGCAGACTTACTGGCTTTGGAGGTAGCTGCGTCATTGGTTTCCTCGTCGTTTGGGACCTTGTCAATATCCATATCAGTTGCGGCAGAGGCCGGGCTGGAAAAGTTCTTCATCCACTCGGTCAGGACAGGAGAATCAGTCGGAACAAGAAAACACGGGAAGAACATTTACCCAGAAGCAAAAGGAACATCCATCTTGATCTTAGGCAAGGTCTTCCGGGCCTTCGAGGGATTGATCTTGGGCTGCTTGGTGACTTTCTCAGCTAGTTCTAGAGTCGAAGACCGAGCGCGCTTTTGAGATGGAGCGCTTGAGGCCACAGCCTTACTGGGCTTGCCTGCGGGATCATGGTGCTACTTGGATCGATGTTCTGAACGAGGCGGTGAGTCGACTACCTCCTCGTCGTCTGACTCGTCGCTCTCATCTTCGTCATCGTCGTCTGGTTACTCCCATTCACCACTCTCCTGCGTGCTGTCCTCGCCCTCATGGTCCTGCTCCAGAGCTTGTTCACCATTGGGCATTGAGTACATCTCTGTGTAAATCTACAAGACAAGAAGTCGAGTGAAAATCAGTCGGATTAACAAATAGTTGAAAAAGGCATCCAAATGCAATCGGTTATAGCGGACAAACATTGTCTGGCTGGTTGCTGTCGCTGAAAGGGTCGACTCTCCTGGTGCCCCTGGGGTTGTCCTTGTTTCCGGTGATGCTCCTCAGCCATTGGGCCACAGTTTTGGCCGGCACCTCCTCTGGATAAACCCGAGCGGTGTCGCCGGCTCTGGAGTACATCCACATGGAGTGATGACGGGCCTGGAGCGGTTGAATGCGTCGACTGAGGAACACCTCCAGCAAATCCATGCCGGTGATGCCTTGGTTGATTAGCTGGACCACCCTCTCGACCAGCATGCCTGTCTCCGCCTTCTCCGCGGTGGTCACTTTCAACGAAGAGGGAGTCTGAACACGATCGAAAGAAAAAGGAGGAAGTCTAGTCGACTGGCCTGGAGTTGCGACGTCCTGGCAGTAGAACTAGGTCGACTGCCAGCCTCTGACCGACTCAGGGAGAGTCATCGAAGGAAAAGAACTCCTCTTCCTCTTCTGGATGCCCAAACCCCCACACATCTGGATAACGTGAGTTTTCTCGTCGTTCGAATTTGCTTTCTTCACCATCTAGGATCGGATGGTAAAAATGTGCTTGAAAAGACCGCAGTGCGGTTGACACCCCAAGAAATTCTCGCACATGGACACGAACGCAGCAAGATATGTGATGGTGTTGGGAGTAAAATGATGGAGTTGGGCCCCGAAGAAATTCAAGAAACCCCGGAAAAAAGGATGCGGAGGAAGCGAGAAACCACGGTCGACATGGGCGGCTAGCATAACGCACTCACCTTGCCGCGGCTGCGGCTCCGTCTCCCCCTCCTGCAACCGGGCAGCTTTGTGGACGATCAGTCCGGACTGGGCCAGCTCATCCAAATCTTCCTGCCGAATCGAAGATCGGATCCAATCACCTTGGATCCAACCTGACGGCAGCCCCGAGCGCGACAAAGATCCCCGATTCATCTTCTTGCTTTTTGCCGCCCCCGTCGCCTTCTTCACGCGTTCCAGCGTCGCCGTTTTTTCCTTCCCCATGGCGGCAGAGCGGCGGCGTCGAGAGTGGAGGAGCCGGATGCGGTGGAGGAACAAGATAAGGTAGAAGGAGAATGGACGCGCATAGTGCAGACGCCTCGGCCTCGCCGCTTTTTAAAGGCCCACTTCCGAGTGGCTAACGCATGGGCCCGGGTGATCCTGTCAAATCCCTCAACAGTCGCACGCGGGATACGTGGCAAAAAAGGTGGCATGGAAATCGAAACGTCCTGTTTATCCACTCCTCTTCCCACGACGCGCTCCGCCTGGCGCGCTTCCCCCGAAATTTCGAATCCCGTGAAATCCGGGATCCGCCATAACCAATCATGCTAAAGATTTCGCGTCAAAGACAACACTCAATGGGTGACGTTATAAAAACCAATCGACAATTTTTGAATCGATCAAGGCGACTGAAACGAAGCCGAAGTTCCAACGCTGGCCTCCGTTCAGAGATGAATAGTTGAGAAACACAAGAGTCAAAGCAAGATCAACTTCAACCTTCTTTTCACTCAGACCTCAATCCATTCGGGGGCTAATGATGAGGACATAGACCTGGGGTAGGGTAATAGGCCTGACCTATACGTCCTACCCAAGGTCACTGTCTTAGAAACAAAGAAGCTCAAGAGACAACAGGGAGGGCCCAACAAAGGTGTCGAGTGCAATCCACTCGACCTACCAGTCACTCGGAGATCCCTCCTTCTTTAGGTCACTCGACCACTCGATCATTCGACCATGCAAGAATCCATTCGACCTGTTTGAAGACCAGGAGTCATCCAGAACAGCAACGGGCAAGCGTCCACTCTGTAGTCTTTAAGGCCATTAAGGCATTTAAGGCTGGCGTTACCAGTAACGCCACCTCTTTATGTACATTGAACTCTTGGTAACGGAGGATGGATGGGGTCCTGGAGCACTCTATATAAGCCACCCTCCTCCTCTGGCACAAGGGTTCGCTCCCCCTGTAACACACACACACACACGCATAATCCAGTCGACCGCCTCAGGGCACCGAGACGTAGGGCTATTACTTCCTCCGCGAAGGGCCTGAACTCGTAAAACTCGTCTGTACAACTTCACCATAGCTAGGATCTTGCCTCTTCATACCTACCCCCATTCTACTGTCAGTCTTAGATCCACGACACTCTCTTCAAAAAGGGCCGACCATGTCCATGGCTACCATCCCGTGCTCTGGCATTGAGTACATGCACTATTCACGTGCCATCGAGGAGAAAAAAATATTGCGTAGTACTAGGTGCCATCGAAGTGCACGACGCACTTGCGCACTACATATCTCCATTTTCTTGCATGACACGCCACCTTGATGCTAGATTTCCCGCATGTCATGGAGGCATATAGTATGATTTTGTAAAATGGAGGCATATAGATGTCCCGCGTGTCGGCAAAAGTATGAACAAAGCTCATGTCTTAAACGAAAGAGTGGAAGAACATAGATTCCTGACGACCGAGAAGGAGCAACAAACCTCGGGGTGGAGCGTCTGCACTCATAATATTTTATATTATTCAGCGATATAAAATGAACCAAATCTCTCCACGTTCGTATACCATTCTATAGTATGAGAATAACTTTGAACGTAAGCCATTGATTCACTCTATCCAATGTTCATAGTTGGAAAATCCAAACAAAACCAAGCATTGGATCAACTCTTTTTTCGAGATCAACTCTTTTAGCACTTACCGCCTACCCACCTAGCCCACCTATATATCCGGTCACGTGTGATGACCACAGGAGCTATCCACTCAGATTGTATGTTAAAAAAAGGTCGATAACTAATGCGGCACCTCGGGCCAACGCGGCCAGATCGCATTTTGCACGAGAAATTACACACCATGTTTCGTTGACACGTGGTCCCGTTCCAACATGTCAGTGAGACGGCGGAGAGTCCTTTTGTACAATTTCCGAAAGAACGTGTAGGACGGGGCGCCTCTTCATGTAACGTGGCAAACTGGCAACCGTCCACCGACTCTTCGCCTTTCCCTCTCGATTTGGAACTGCTGTCGCACGCTCTTCCTCCCTCCTCCATTTGCCTTCACCCTTCCTTCTGCCATTGTTCGATCGTCTTCTCCATGAAGGGAACAAGCCGGAAACGACCCCGTTATTCTTGCCCTGATCTGAAAGATGACGTGGTGGAGGAACTCATTGATCGGTGCGACATCATCACCTCCGCTAGCATGACAGGTTCGTTCAAGCCCATTCTCGACTCAACTAATAACATCATTACAAGGAACCCAAGGGTCCAGGAGCGGTTTGATCTACCCTATCTTCTTCGCCATGACCCTACTCGCTGGCGAGCGGACGACAGAGACCTTGCCTTGTGCAAGTTGATGCCGCTTGATAACGATACATGTGACGTCAAGATGCCATCGCTTCAGGGTAAGGCCTGGGCTGGCGCAAATGGAGATTGGGTTGTTTATATTGGGTACAATTGCGAGTGGGAACTTGTGAATGTGTACACTCGTCAGCGGATTCCACTTCCAAAAATCTCAGAGTGCCCTGAGGTTGAGCACACAGATGATCTACGTACGTTCAAATACGATCATGGTGACTGTCGTCTACGGAAGATAGCAATTTGTCGAGTTCCTGACCGCTCTTGGAATTACAAGAACTATGAAGTTGTTGCTATCTTCGACAAGCTTGTTGCTGTCGGTGTTCAGGGAACGCGGGTCCCCAGACTTACTTGCCTGCGGCCTGCGGCGTGGCTCAAAGGGGGGCCCAGCACGACCCATCTTCATCAACACAAACCCAATACCCTCGCAAGGGGCCAAGCCTCGCGGGGCGAACGACACAGAGCTTCCTCAGGCATGGCCTCATCAGGCTGGCTCACGAGGAGGCGGAGAGATCAAGGCGGGGTACCTCACGAGGCGCCCGTGACGCAAGCCATGACGACCAAGGGCGCCAGGCGGGCGCCAGCCCGCGCAGTGTCCTTCTTTCCTCTTTGGTGCAAAGGGAGCAAGCGCAGGCGAGAGCATCAAGCAAAGGCACCCATTTCGGTGCAACGAGACCAAGACCAGCCCAACGGCAGGGAAGAAGTCATTGTGGAGCCCAAGCCAGCGTCACCACCAGAGCCTTTGGCAGGCGAGGACCAACTTTAGTCAGGATAAGTGTACCATATGTTCCCCTTCATAATGGCCAATTGTTGGCGCCCTTCCCGCTCAATATTTGGGAAGAGGCCCAGGGCCTTTGCCTATAAATAGGACTAGCCACCCCCAGGGTAGAGGCAACTAAATTGGAATTAGAGTGAGAATCAGAGAGAGAGAAAAGGATGACTGAACTCCTCCTAGCAGTTCATCGCCCCAGCTAAGAACAGGCCCTCGCAAGGCTGTTCTTCCTTGTATTACTCATCATCATCAGCCCAAGAGGCAATCCAGCACACCACAAACTGGAGTAGGGTATTACACCACAACGGTGGGCCGAACCAGTATAAACTCTGTGTCTCTTGTGCTGTTCTTTCCGTAGCTTAGATCTTGGCGAGGCGGAGGGGTTCAGGTAGGTAGGAGGCGAAATCTCCACACGCACCCCAGTGTTCGAACCTCAAGGGTCTGCCGGAACCCGAAATCCGACATTTGGCGCGCCAGGTAGGGGTGGGCCAGAATTCATCTTCCACCGCCCCGTTCTCCTCCGTCCATCGCGTCCATGTCTGACGCTCGTCGGGCCCGCGCTGAGCGCCGAGCCGCTCTCGCTTCCCGCGTCGCCCAGACGGCTCCTGTGGGCGGGCGTCCTCGCCGTTCCCCGTCACCTGCCGTCAACGCCGCCACCGGCCCGATGGGGAGCGAGCAACAAGCGTCATCTCAGCATCCGTCCGTGCGGCAAGACGGCCGCACCGCCACCCCCTCGCTCACCCCAGCTGGTTCTTCGTCCCGTGTGCTCCGTGCACCCATGGAGGCTCGAGCTGCACTCATCACGGCGAACGAGCTCCTGCGCTACCGTCCCGTCGACGACGTCTATGAAGAATGGCTCGATCGCGTCGCCGAGTTTGTCCGCGCCACGGGGGGCTCTCCCGCGACGTCCTTTCCGCTGCACCGCACCCCGCCCCGCGCGGGCGACGAAGCTCCGGGGCGCCCCAGCCGCCTCCTCCTCAAGAAGGCGCCCCGGCTCCAAGGCGCGTGGCCCCTGGGCGGAACCCGCTCCGTCAGGCGCCAGCGCGGCAAGAGCAGAGCTGCCAAGAAGTCCCTCGCCCGCAAGAAGCTGCCTGGGCGCTCCCTGCTCCAGCACGTCGCGACTATGCTCCTGCTCCCGCACGTCAAGACCCCGCGCTGCTCCCAGCTGCAGCCCGTGGGGACCTGCAAGACCAAGCTCTCTGTCACCCAAGGCCTCCCGTGGCCACAGCAGGCTGTCGTGCCTTCACCACCGAGTTACGCAGCGTCAGATAGCCCGGCAAGTTCAAGCCAGACCTGCCTCCTCGTTACGACGGCATGACCGACCCAGCGGAGTTCCTCCAGCTCTATGAGCTGGGCATCGAAGGTGCCAACGGTGACGAGAAGGTCATGGCGAACTGGTTTCCCATGGCGCTTAAGGACGGGGCCCGCACCTGGCTCCTGAACCTGGCTCCAGGCACGATCTCCTCCTGGGACGAGATGCACACCCGCTTCATCGCCAACTTCCAAGGTACTCGCGACCGGCCACCCGCCATGAGCGACATGCGCTGCATCAAGCAACAATCCGGAGAGACCCTGCAGAAATACATCCAGCGCTTCAACAACACGCCTCAAGATTCCCAAGGTGACCGAGGAGGCCATCATCTCAGCCTTCTCCGACGGCGTGCGTGACGTCAAGATGAAGGAGGAGCTGGCGATGCATGAGGACCTGTGATCTTCCTTGGAGCTGTTCAACTTGGCGACCAAGTGCGCGAGGGCTGAGGAAGGGCGCCTCTCCCTCCTCGAGCTGCTTGCCGCTGACCCAGAAGAGAAGAAGTCCAAGGCCAAGGATGTGAAGCGCAAGGGGGCTGCCGTGCTAGCGGCAGAACCAGACACCAAGCGGGGCAGAGATCAGCCCGAGTCTTCCAAGGGCAGTCGGTACTGTGTGTACCATGACCTCCACACCCACAACCCCAACGAATGTCAAGAGCTCCGAGCTGTGCGAGAAGGAAGGATCGGCCGTCGTCCCGACCGCGGTGGCCGGGGCTACGGCCAAGGAGGAGGAAGGAACACAGGACATTGGGAAGACCACAGCCCGCGCCAAGGGTGGCGCGATCAACCTCACGAGGACCGCTGGCAGGACCCGCCTCGCGAGGGAGACTGGAGGGATCAGCCTTGCGAGGATCGCCCGCAAGGCAACACATGCCTCCCTCCGCTACCGCCGCAGCCAAGGAGAAACGAGGACCGCCATCAGGATGAGGGGGCTGGGGGCTTCCAGGAGCCGCGCGCGATCGCCTGCACCCTAGGCGGAGCTCAAGCCCCAGCCTCTCAGTGCATCTTCAAGCAATTTGCCCGCGAAGTAAATGCAGTCCTCCCCAAGCTCGAAGCCACGCGCCCTCTCAGGTGGTCCGCGTGCACCATCACGTTCAGCTCAGCGGATCAACTCAAGTGTGCAGCCACAGCCGGAGTCCTCCCGATGCTTTGCTCCCCAATCATCAGCAGCGTGCTGGTCACCAGGACCCTCATCGATGGCGGGGCAGGGCTCAACGTCCTGTCCATGGAAACATTCAACAATCTCCAAGTGCCCTACAACCAGCTTCAGCCAACCAAGCCCTTCTCTGGAGTCACCAGCGGCTCCACGGTCCCGATTGGGCAGGTCCGCCTCCCAGTCACCTTCGGGACACGCGACAACTACCGCACCGAGCTCATCGACTTCGACGTCGCTCACATTCCCCTGTCGTACAACGCCATCCTTGGATACCCAGCGCTAGCCAAGTTCATGGCCGTAACTCACCACGGCTACAACGTCCTCAAGATGCCAGGAAGTTGCGGAGTCATCACGGTGCCGTGTGAAGAGAAGGATGCGTTGTGTTCCCTGGAACGAGCCTTTCAGGCTGCATCACTGGAAGACCCGGATCGCGAAAGCAGGAGGCTTCCCGAGACCACCCCCAAGAAGAAGAAGACATCGTACGACCCGGCCCCTCGGGAGGTAGGCCCCTCAGGGCCCGCGCCTGCCTAGGGGGATCCTCCTTCCACCCCATAGGAAAGCATGCCCGGCGCCCTCCTCAGGCAGGGCTTAGGGGCTCTCCCCTGGAGGGCCACCGACCTGGCTAGGGTCACGAGGGAGGCGCTTGGGCACCACATGGAGGCGTGTTTTGAAGCACGTTTCCCCCAAGAAGGAGTAAAGCAAGGAGGGCCCGACCCTCAGGAGTTCGTTAGCAAGGCCATTCAGGAGCTGCAAGAGTCAAGAGTCATGAGAGGCGGCCGCCGCCTACCAGCTGTGGCTCCCCTTCCAGGCGAGGATGGTGGGCTGCGCGTCTGCATCGACATACTAGGGCTCAATCGAGTTGCCTCTCTGGAGCACCTCTGGCCCTCGCAAGTGGGGCGCTGCGAATTTCCACCCCACAGCTACATTCGCATGCCTTACGGCTTGCCGAATGCGGTTGCCACGTACCAACGCCTCATGAGGGGCATCATGGAGGCTCAAGAGGCCAGGCGTTCCGCAGCCTTGGCGGAGATGGAGATGGTCCGCGAGGAGCCACCAGCGCCTCCTGAACCTCCCGAGGCCCCTGGGCCTTGGGGCTCGTGAGGATTGGCTTTCGCAGCCCACCGAGTCTGCTACACCAACACTCATTCGTCCTCAACATCATCAGGTGACATCTTTCAAGTTTCATTTCCAGCTGGGAGCGCCCCCAGGGATGCATCATTCCCAGGCCGCGTGGGTCCGTACCTGCGGCATGTATCCCTTTTATTTCATGTCATTAGCTTACTTTGTTGGGGGCGCCCCTCGGGCCGCATCATCCCCAAGTCGCTCGGGCCAGACCCAGCGACATGTATCCCTTTTGCGCTTATTTCCGACTATGCGTTCGACCTACCATGCTTGATTATTTGATGCCGGTCCACGGCACCTCTTATTCTTCATGTCGACCACTTGCACGTTAAAGGGGGGTACCTGAGCATTGCGACTAAGGGCTCTTACTGGCTCTCTAGCCCTCACCCTCTGGCCTTGTCCACGACATCGCTACCTGGCATACCAGCGATGGCTGAGACCAGCTCGAGGGCCGGGACCCGAGGACATAGAGTGCAGGCATCTAACCAAATTTGCAGGAACACATCACAAGATAAGGCCCAGTGCCAGGCGCAACCCGCCTAGAGGTAGGGCCCCGTGAGTCCCGCGCTGGCTCATGGGTGCCCAGATACACCTCGCCAGGCCCTACCGTGCCAGCCACGTGTCAGGGCGGGGCTGTACACACCCCGGGGGCTCCTCCCGGAGGGGAGCCCCCTCCCACGTACCAGTGGAAGCACCATGCTCCGCGCTGGCTGACGACACTGCCGAGGAGCGGCTATGCCCGTACACATACAGAAGCGCTATGCTCCGCATTGGTGATAAACAACTGAGGGTGGCCCCCGGGCTGCATCAACCTCAGGGAGCCCAGAGCTCAGTGTCTAGCCTCAGCTTAATGCCTCCCCTCGGGAGTGCCGCGCGAGGGGGCTGGGCACGGGGGCTGCGCCTGGGTCACGCCCAGACGCACGCCACCCAGCCAGGCCTCCCCAGGCCTGGTTCGTCGCGCGTCTCTCCCCGAGCGGAGCCAAGGTACGAAGGTCGTTTGAGCGTCAAGGGGGACTCCTGAGCATCGCGACTCAGGAGCCTAACTGGTCTCGTAGCCCCTCACTCCTTAGTTCCGAAAGGCTAACGCTGGGTGAGGTACGCGCGGGGCCGGGCTCTGCAGACGTAGAACGGTAGATCCACCCACATCTCACCTCCCTACTTGCTGTTCGTGCACCAAGGGGGGCTCCTGAGCATCGCGACTCAGGAGCCTAACTGGTCTCGTAGCCCCTCACTCCTTAGTTCCAAAAGGCTAATGCTAGGTGAGGTAAGCGCGGGGCCGGGCTCTGCTGGCGTAGAACATAAGCAAGTAGGAAGGAAAAGCGTAAACTTCAAGGATCGCCTCCCTACTTGCTGTTCGTGCGCCAAGGGGGACTCGTGAGCATCGGGACTCAGGAGCCTAACTTGTCACGTAGCCCCTCACTCCTTGGTCCCGTCCTGGTTTCCAGTCGGGGCTAATGCTGGGTGAGGTACGCGCGGGGCCGGGCTCTGCCGGCGTAGAACATAAGCAAGTAGGAAGGAATAGCATAAATTTCAAGGAATTCAAAAGAAAATATTACAGTCCACACTGTTATCTCAATGCCAGACGCAAGTTTAAACGCCTCCCCGAGGCATGGTACATGTGCAGGAATTAAAAGCAGGACAGGAGCCACGACGGAATCGCTCGACGGCGCTGGAGCAGCGCGGAGTGGGTTCGCCTCATGGAGCAGCAGGGTCGGCAGCGCCTTGCTTCGGCTTGGTGCTGAAGGCCCGGAACTTCCCCAGTAGAGCCTCCGCGCGACCCTTCATGGCCTCGGCAGCGACAGCGGCACGCTCGCCGCTTGCTGGCTCCAGCAGGCTGTCGAGGTCGACACTGGGGTCGCGAAGGTAGATGTGGGTGAAAACCCGCGTCTGCGCTGCAGAAGACAGGACACGTGCCTCGGCCTCGGCCGTGGGGCCAAGGCCAAGGGCGACATCTTCAAGAGCACGAACCAGGAAAGGAAGCAGCTTGGCGGGGCCGTCCTCGGCGCCAGCCAGCGGGCTCTCTAGGCCGCTGTCGTAAAGCGTCTTCAGTGAGGAGCGAGCCTTCTTCTCCATCTCTACGAAGTCCACGCGGTCCTCAGCAAGAACCTGGGCCTTGTTGTCCAGCTCGACCTTCCTCGCCCCCAACTCCTGCTCCAGCGCGCCCAGGCGGTCATGGCGCTTCTTGAGCTTGGCCTACCGGCCCTTGACGGCCGCCTCGCGAGCCTTCATGCCTTCTTCTTGTTCTTGGCGAAGGCGGGCCTCTTGCGCGAGCTGGTCCCGCAGGCCTTGCAGCTCCTCCTCCAGCGCCTTGCAGCGACCGCGGACGTCGACCACCTCCCCCAGGGCTGCGTCACGAGCAGCCTTCGCCTCAAGGACGACATGCCTCTCCTCATCGCAAACCGTCGAGGCCTGGACCAGCGCCGCCCGAATCGAAGCGCCAGAGCGAATCCATCCTGAAGCCAGCTCCAAGCGCCCGACCACCAAGCGAGGGTCAGCGCCAAGAAGATCTTGCCGTAGCCGGTCCAGTTCAGCAGCAGCACGATCCAGAACGGCAGAGGGAGCCGGAGAGACATCAGTCGGTGGAGTAGGAGGAGAAGGCGGCTGCACAACCACAGCATCCTGAGGCGAAGCCTGCTGCGCCCCCACGGCTACGGAGGCGGCAGCAGACGAAGGCACCTTGGGAGTCGTCTGGGCCATGGGGGCTGAGCTCGCCCCAGCCAGCTCAGCCTGGCCTCGCGAGGACGACCGGGCAGGAGAGGCCCATGCGTCGCGGTCACCTTCCTTCGCGGGCGGAGGCGCTGCCCCGGATGGAACCTCAGGAGCTCCCTTCAGCTTCTTCGCTGAGGGCGCCAGCCTATCCAAGAGATGCGGACATCAAGCCTCAGCAGCAGAACAAGAAATTAAGACAAGAATCAAGCGCTTACAGGTCGTCGCCTGTGGGCTCAAACAGCCTCCGGCCAAATTTGAAGCCCGAAAGCCAGCTGGTAGGGTCAACCTCGGGAAGCTCGGGAGCGGAAGGCGCGTCTGCGGTCCGCCCCGGGCCCGGGGCAGACCCGCGGGAGATCAGCCCGGTCCTGTCCTTCTTGGGGATCGGGGGCAAGCTCCCGCCACCCTGCTCGTCATCATCCTCGTCGTCATCGCTCGGAGAGAGGCGGAGAGCGCGGGGCATGCGCTGGGGGAAGGCAGCCCTCGACTCTCCGTCGGTCGCCTCGGAGTCAGGCCCTTTTTCCCGCTCCCCTCCCTGCCCCTCTTCGCTGGAGTCGTCGGAGGACACGTCCACCGGGTCCTCGGGAGCTTCCGTGGGCACGGGCCCGTCCCCGTTGAAGACGGGCATGGACTCCACTACCTGCTCCCAGTCGTCGCGGAGGAACAAGGGCGTAGGAGCGCCCTCCAACCTAGCCACATCGCCCCCGACCAGAGATTGGAGGACCGCGGCCAGATCTTCGTCGGCCAAGGCCGCGGGGCTTGGATGGGGCCTCGACATCGGAAGCGAGTACCGCCGAAGCGGAGCCACCTGGTGCTCCAGGAATTCCCTCAGCAGCGGCATGCCAGTCAGCTTCGCCGCCGCCATGTTGGCCGGCTTCAGATCCGCGTCCATCTTCTCCAACACCGGCTTCGCGCGGGGGTCCGTGAGCTCCGCTCGACCCCAATCGCTGGAGCTCGCGGGTTGCTCCGTGGGCAAGATCAGCCGAGGGTGGATGCGCCCAGCATCTACCAAGACCCACTTGCTCCTGAAGCCCTTGATCCTCTTCCCGGGGCTCGAAATGGCGATGGCGCCACCGTACGCGACGAAGCTCGCGCACGCGGAAGCAGGACCGCGGGAGGTCCGGAGGTAGAAGTAGTGGCGCAGCAAGGCCACTGAGGGCTGCACCCCTACGTGAGCCTCGCAGTAGTAGGCGAAGCTTGCCAGGAGAAGGACGGAGTTGGGGTGGAGATGCAGAGCCTGTAGCCTGTAATGGCGGAGGACAGAGAAGAAGAACTCGAAGAAGGGAGGCACCAAGCCAGCAGCAATGTCGCTTGCAAAGAACGGATAGAAGGTGCTCCCCTGGCCCTCAGGGGTGGCGAAGCCGGCCTTGAACGCCTTCGCTCCGTCGATGCCCTGCGCCGCCGCCATCCGGCGCAACCGGGCGAGGCTCGCCTCCGACACGTTCGGCGAGTCCAGGGCCGACGAGTACCAAGCTCCGGCCGGGGACTGACGAGGCGCCATGGCTTCCTAGGTCGCGCGGACGAAGTAGATCAGAAGTTTTGGAGGATGGAAGGAGAGGCGCAAGAAAGAGGATCTGAGCAGCAACCGGAGAAAGCAAAAAGCAAAGCCCGGGCAGACGCCGCTCCCTTATCAACCCGCGCGGTTGCTGAGGCGCCCACGTCCAATCAACCGCCACGCGGCACCAAAGGCCGCAGGCTGTTAGGGCCCGTGGCGCTTTGCCCTCGCCCTTTCGCCTCACTGCGCGGCCAAGTCCGGGCGCGCCTTGGGCCCGGGGGCTACTGTCGGCGTTCTGGGAATGGGGGTCCCCAGACTTGCCTGCCTGCGGCCTGTGGCGTGGCTCAAAGGGGGGCCCAGCACGGCCCATCTTCATCAACACAAACCCAAGACCCTCGCAAGGGGCCGAGCCTCGCGGGGAGAACGACACGGACTTCCTCAGGCACGGCCTCATCAGGCTGGCTCACGAGGAGGCGGAGAGATCAAGGCGGGGTACCTCACGAGGCGCCCGTGACGCAAGCCATGACGACCAAGGGCGCCAGGCGAGCGCCAGCCCGCGCAGTGTCCTTCTTTCCTCTTTGGTGCAAAGGGAGCAAGCACAGGAGAGAGCATCAAGCAAAGGCACCCATTTCGGTGCAACGAGACCAAGACCAGCCCAACGGCAGGGAAGAAGTCATTGTGGAGCCCAAGCCAGCGTCACCACCAGAGTCTTTGGCAGGCGAGGACCAACTTTAGTCAGGATAAGTGTACCATATGTTCCCCTTCAAAATGGCCAATTGTTGGCGCCCTTCCCGCTCAATATTTGGGAAGAGGCCCAGGGCCTTTGCCTATAAATAGGACTAGCCACCCCCAGGGTAGAGGCAACTGAATTGGAATGAGAGTGAGAATCAGAGAGAGAGAAAAGGGTGACTGAACTCCTCCTAGCAGTTCATCGCCCCAGCCAAGAACAGACCCTCACGAGGCTGTTCTTCCTTGTATTACTCATCATCATCAGCCCAAGAGGCAATCCACCACACCACAAACTAGAGTAGGGTATTACACCACAACGGTGGCCCGAACCAGTATAAACTCTGTGTCTCTTGTGCTGTTCTTTCCGTAGCTTAGATCTTGGCGAGGCGGAGGGGTTCAGGTAGGTAGGAGGCGAAATCTCCGCCCGCACCCCAGTGTTCGAACCTCAAGGGTCTGCCGGAACCCGAAATCTGACAGTTGCCGTCCTTCGTGGTTTGACTAGATGGATATTTCTCAAAAATCAGTTTCTATACACGGATGTGTACTGTGATGCAATTCAATACGAGGGTCTTGTGTTTGCTGCCACCACTTGTGGCACTGTTTTTGCATGGGATTCTCATAGTTTCGGTTTGTCTGTCTTCCACCGTAATTATAATTGTTTCATCCACATGCATGCGAGTTAGCAAGCTTCCCTTCTCTACTAATTAACCTTCTTCTTGTGTTTCCAAGGTCCTGTGAACATTCCACCACCTATACTTGAAATTTTTTATAACCAAGGGGGAGATGACGATGGTGATGATCACGAGCATGAGGACGAGGAGGGCCCATATACTCAGTGGCGCCTGGCAACTTCCGATGGATCACCCCTTCTTGTCTGTATACATCCCACTACCGATGTTACTACTAAGGAAGCAGGTGTTGTCTCACATGGTTGCACTCTCCGGACCTATTCCAACACCCATTGCATGGTATTCGGGATGGATACTACTGTGCTAGCTCCAACACCTTCTCCCTGGTACAGTATTGATAGTCTTGGAGAAAACTCGCTCTTCCTTGGACGAAACTATCTAATGATGGTGAAAGCCGATCCAGCTGCTGTTGTCACAACATTACTACCATTTATGAGAAGCAACTGTATCTATACGTCGGACATTTCAGTGGTTACCTACCCCGATCGTGATATAGTAGGCCGCTTCAGCCTGGATGATCAGTCCTACGTTGGCCTCGAGATTTACAATAACTGGCCCTTCCTAGAGAATCACTTGTGGTTCAAAGCAAGCGTTTCCAACGCTGAGGATTGGTTGAGTTGAAGTTCATTTCATTGCTTGTTATTTGTTTTGTGATGAAAACTTTAGTATTTATAATGTATCCTCGTTGTCGTTGTGGGTTGATGACCTCTTGTATGTAATAAATTGATATGCCTGTGATAAACTTACTAAATTTATGAATGGCTTTCGAGTCGCTTATCTGAGTGGGTGCTGCGACGAGGCAAAAAATATATTTTCCGAATACATAATTGTACGTGCATTGCAACAGGTTATCGGATGAGGCCAGTCCATAATAGTACACTATTTGTACTAGCTTCACATGCTGCACTATCTCTACGTCTACGTATGTAATACAACAAGTTTTAAACTTGAGACCAGCCACCCATCCTCCCAAAGAACACTTTTTAACCTAGCACAGACTCCAGGAAATTTGGCCACAGTATGAGGTGGGCCATATGTTAGTGTGTTCGCTGTATGTAACCAGCACCTCGAATCCTCGATACTACTACTATAAGTAGTACTAGGAGTAGTAGGGTGGCATGGGCCCGAACAAGCATTCACATCCAGGAGTACGGCACACGCCACCAGCACGACTTCCATCTGACACCATATTTCTTGGAGTCCATGCTACAGCAATCTCTTCAACCTCGTCGTTTCTCTAACTCAGCCATCGCACGGCGGGCGAGGTGGGGGTTTGCCGATAGTCAGTTTCCTCAACTACGGTCCCACTTGTAAGGCCAACTCCAACGCATGACCCCAAACGAACCTTCATTTTGCCCGGATTCTTTCCGTTTGGGTAGGGCAATGGGGTCGTGTCCGGGCCATTTCTCGAATGCGGTGGCCGTGCGCCGAACGCGCGGACGCATCCCGGCCGCGTACATCTTTCTTTGCAAACACATATCTTTTTTTCATCATCGATTTTTTGGTACATGAAATACATCACCAAAATTTTGACTAGAAAAGCAAGACAAAAGAAAACAAGAACCACAACAATACATTTTAGAAGATATCCAACTTTCATAACTGCTCTTGTAAGTTGGATTAGTGCCTTCTTGATGCATTCATTGTTGATCTGCGGAGGCTCGATCTTGCGTGCTTCTTTCTTTTTTGAGTGTAAAGAAGTAGACGTGTCTAGCATCTATTCTATCAACAAGTGCACTAGTATCATCTCTAAGCCTCTATGCTAGCTAAAAGTGCTAGCACAGCTACTAAATTGTGCTCTATCAATATATCGTTGTACTCTTCTTCCCAATACCAAAACTTGCATGCATTCTACACAATAACATTTTAAGTTAGCACAACTAGTCTAATCTGAGAGCACAACCGAATATTTGGTCAAGTTCTTCCTCCTTCTGCCAACACGTGGGACATCTAGCATCCAGGTTGTGTCATGCAAGAAAATAGAGTGGTAGTTGAAGCCACGTGATGAGCATCTTGGGTTAAACTGCAAATAGAATCTTAATACTCTTGAGTAACTCCAAAAGCGGCCACCGAAGATCTTTATTGCATTTGTTTTTCATCACCAGCACATCGAGGTGAAAGATGTGTAGATTCAGTGGGTCCTCTTGCATTTTCACTGACATGTGGGACCGCATGTGAGCAAACAGACGATGGTCTCCGCGCGTCTGCTGGCTGACTGAGAAGAGAGATAGAGGAGGGCTGAGCACGGACTCCAGGAAATTTGTTCTACATAACCAGCACCTCGATAAGTGGGGTGGCATGGGCCATAACTAGCATTCATGTCTAGCAGTACGGCACACGCCACCCACACGAGTCCCATCCGACACCAATTTTCTTGGAGTCCGTGCTACAACCATCTCTTCTCCCTCCTGTTTTCTCAGCCATCGCACAGTGGGTGGGGTGGGGGTTTGCCGATGGTCGGTTTGCTCAACTGCGGTCCCACTTGTAAGTGAAAATGCAACACATCATGCATTCCCTCTTGAGCGGCGTGCCGGACCAACCGTGTGGTGGTGCGACGCGAACACGACAGACTTTTCCTTTTGAACTTGTAACTTGTAAAATTTGGTTCTGCTCCATGGCGCGACCGATAGATAGAAATAATGATTTTCCCTAGAATAATGAGAAGTTTAGTTCTGGCGCGGTTCATGCATGGAGTACGTAGGAAAATTATGAAGTTTATGCGAAAGGTAAGATAATTACTAGTAGTACCATATACTAATACATGGATTTGACAGAAAGATAAAGATACATACGGATCCATCAACGACATCCTCACGCCCTAGTGCACGAGTCACCAACCGACGTGTGAGGAGCAACGGCGTTGGCGTCAAGCTCAACGTGCTTCTGAACAATGCCGTCCAAGGTTGCCTTGCGGTCCAAGAAGGCCAGTGCCCTATCGTCCTCCTCTTGCATGTAGTAGTCCTTGTGGACGATTTGCGCGTAGACGTGGGTGACTATGTCGATGGTGTCTTGCTGTGCCAGGCGCTGCGCGGCGAGCGCGACCTCGAGGTGGACATTCTCCGGCGCGACGGCGGGCAGTCGCAGGGCCACCAGTGCGTCGAAGAAGTTGTCACCATAGAGGCCGTTGAGGGTGGCAGGCATCACAGAGCCTGGGCGTGTGGGCTGGAGGCATACATCAAGGTCATGTGCGAGCTTCTAGGCGATGGTGAACTTGTCGAGGAAGCCAACGAGGACCTCGTCAAACAAGGAGAGGAAGTTGTCGTCCAAGCGACCCCTCGCCTTGGCGGCCTCAAGCACTACCTGGAGACGTTCCTTGGTGCCGGGCCACAGGCCGGCGTCGTGGACCATCTGGCACAGCCGGCTGATGTTTGCGCTCATCACCTCCATGGGTCTAGCTTATAGTCAACTGATCTTGCGATTGGAGTGATCACTCTTGCCCTTGGGTGCGTAGGTGCGTAGGATTTCGTAGATTGGACTGGTGGGAGCCTTTATATGAGAAGTGCAGACTGCATTCAATTCACGTGCGAGTTGGCCATCTAATCCTAGCCCCTCTACTGCACCTACCTTTGGCTGTATGACAGGTTGGCCAGCCACCCGTTGGGCCCACGTGTCATACACCCAAAGGCAGGTGCAGTAAGTCAATGAAGCTACGTCCCCCTCCGTGCCTGTGCATGCTTTCAATGACTTGAGACTACCAAACATCACATGCAGTGGTTAGTTCATTGCATGTAATCCTATTAAGTAGCAAAAAGACATTAAGTTATCTCGCTGATAGGAATAAAACAATACACCATGTATTTATTTACAGAGGGAGTAGTACAATTTTTGTGACATGCATTACTAGATATTGCTACTCAAATACTAAATCCAGATGGACATGGTAGTACTACTAAATCCAGATGGTGGTGCTAGTACTGTCGGATTTCGGGTTCCGGCAGACCCTAAAGGTTCGAACTCTGGGGTGTGTGCGGAGATTATGCCCTCTACCTCTCCGTCTCGCAAGGATCTAACTACTGAAGGAACAACACAAGGGACGCAGAGTTTATACTAGTTCGGGCCACCATCGTGGTGTAATACCCTACTCTAGTTTGTGGTGGGTGGATTGCCTCTTGGGCTGATGATGATGAATAGTACAAGGGAGAACAGCCTCGCGAGGGTGTGTTCCTGCTGGGACGATGAACTGCTGGGGGAGTTCTGCCGCCCTTCTCTCTCTCCTTGCTCGGATTCTGGGTACCCGGTCCCTCTACCCTGGGGGTGGCTAGTCCTATTTATAGGCAAAGGCCCTGGGCCTCTTCCCAAATATTGAGCGGGAAGGGCGCCGACAATCGGCCAATTCGAAGGGGAACACACAGTACTCTTATCCTAACTAAAGTCGGTCCTCGCCTGCCAAAGGCCCTGTGGTGACGCCGTCCTGGGCTCCACGATGATCTCCTTCCCACCGTTGGACTGGCCTTGGTCTTGTTGCACCAAAATGGATGCCTTTGCTTGAGCCTCTCGCCTGCGCTTGCCCCCTTTGCACCAAAGAGGAAAGGGAGGACACTACGCGGTCTGGCGCCCGCCTGGCACCCTTGGTCATCATGTCTTGCATCATGGGCACCTCGCGAGGTACCCTGCCTTGATCTCTCCGCCTCCTCATCAGCCAGCCTGACGAGGCCGTGCCTGAGGAAGCACCATGTCGTCCGCCCCGCGAGGCTTGGCCCCTCGCGAGGGTCTTGGGTCTAGTGTTGATGAAGTTGGGCCGTGTTGGGCCCCCTTTGAGCCACGCCGCAGGCCGTAGGCAGGTAAGTCTGGGGACCCCCGTTCCCAGAACGCCGACAGTAGCCCCCGGGCCCAAGGCGCGCTCGGACTTGGCCGTGCTGAGAGGCGAAAGGGCATGGGCGAAGCGCCGCGGGCCCTAATAGCCTGCGGCCCTGGGCGCCGTGTGGCAGTTTGACAGGACGTGAGCGTCTCCGCTTCCCCACGACGCCTTGGCAACTGCGTGACTTGACTAGTCCCTGCATGCGTAGATACGGGTCATTATTACCTGCGATCGTGGTGCTCGACGGTTGGCCTTTTCCGGCTATAAGTACGGGGCCGCGTGAGCTCCGCCAGTCCGCCCCTTCCTGCTTCTCCTCTTCTTCCTCTCCTTGGCCACCCGCCGCTCGCATGGCTCCAAAGAGGTTCTCAGCCGCGGAGAAGGGGAAGGCCAGTTGGGCGGGGCCCGACTCCCCTCCGGCCAAGTATGGCCGGGGCCGTCCCCGCAAGCATCCCGCGGTCCCCGTTGCGGCTCCTCGTGGCCACAGGGATGGTTCCCCGCGTGGTGGTGAGCGCTCGGCCGCCAAGGGGAGGCAGGCTGTGACTGCGCGGCCCCCCAGGCCGTGCTTTCGCTCGGCGGAGGTGCTGCCAGAGTTCGTCGTGTGGTCGGCGGACCTGACCAACACCTGGCTCCAGCTCCCTCGCTTCTTCATCGGCGAGCTGCCGGCCAGCACCCGGTGCGGCTTCTGGCTCCAGGCTGACGGTTGCTATAGCAGGGCCTCCTGGGTTTCGCTCGAGGTCTCCCCTTCTGGGAATGGGGCCTTGACTCGCGGCTGGCAAACGTTTGCCCGCGCGCGCGGCCTGGGCCAGCGGTGCACCCTGCACTTCAAGTTCGACGGCGACGGCACCCTCTATGTGAGGGTGTTTGGGGAAGATGGTCGCCGCGCAGGATGCTGCCCCGAGGGCGACGACCGTGGCCAGGGGCCTCGCTTCGACGACGATGGAGGAGACAGCGCCCGCTCGGATGGCGGCGCCCGATGCTCCCCAAGCTCCACCAACTCCTCTTCAGGCGACTCCTCCAGCGGTGGCCGCAGCCAGCCCCCTCGCCGTCGCGCTTGCTTGGGGGTGGCTGTTCATCCGCCCGTCGCCGCGCCCCGGTGAAGCGCGAGAGGGAGTCCGCCTGAGCCCCGAAGGCATCCCGGGTCGCCTCGGCCGGTCGGAGCGAGGCGTGCTGCGCCCGGATTGTCCTTTCTTTCCCTTTTGTTTCCTGTGTAAAAAAGAACAGCCGCATGGTGCCCTGTGGGGGCGTGTTAGAAGTTATTGCTGTTAAGAACTACCTTGATTTAGCTTTCGCACTTTTCAGATGCGTGTCCGCACGTAAATAGTTCCCGGTCCCAGCCGTGGGGGGGCGACCGACCCAGGCCCTGTGTGCGTGTCGCGGTGCCCGAGGGGCATGGACCGGAAGGGTGCTCCCGTAATGGACCCGGGTCGTGAAAGCTTAGAACGAGTAGGACAGAAACCCTCACGAGGGCACTCGGCTGCTCCCCTCGCGAGACTTATTGCAGGAGGAATCAAAATGAGGGAGTAAAAATCGATGAAATGTAAACCAATGACGACAATAATTCCAATAAAACTTCAACTGCGAACAAGGCGAACCAACTATGGAAAGCAAATGAAAAAGCCGCGTCCGACACCTAGTCTAGTCTTCGACGTCTTCTCACCAGCGCGGAGCTAAGTGCTGCCACTGGGCGTGGGAGGGAGCCCCAGGGCCTGAGGCCGGCGCTCCTGAGACTCTGGGGCGTGTACAACCCCACTCATTATTACGTGAGAGTGTCACGGGCGGCGAGCTTCACAGGCATTGGCCTTCTTCACAGGCTCCGGGCCTTTCTTCTCAGGGTAACGAGCTTCACAGGCGTTCGCCTTCTTCACAGGCTCAAGGCCTTTTCCAAAAAGGGATTGATCTTCACAGGCGTTCGCCTTCTTCACAGGCTCAGGGCCTTTTCCAAAAAAGGATTGATCTTCACATGCGTTCGCCTTCTTCACAGGCTCAGGGCCTTTTCCAAAAAAGGATTGATCTTCACAGGCATTCGCCTTCTTCATAGGCTCAGGGCCTTTTCCAAAAAAGGATTGATCTTCACAGGCGTTCGCCTTCTTCACAGGCCCAGGGCCTTTTCCAAAAAAAGGATTGATCTTCACAGGCGTTCGCCTTCTTCACAGGCTCAAGGCCTTTTCCAAAAAAGGATTGATCTTCACAGGCGTTCGCCTTCTTCACAGGCTCAGGGCCTTTTCCAAAAAAAGATTGATCTTCACAGGCCTTAGCCTTCTTCACAGGCTCAGGGCCTTCATGGGTAGAACCTCCGGAGGTGTTGGATGTTCCACGCATTCTGGATCGGCTCCCCTTCCTGAGTCTCCAAGCGCACGGAGCTTGGCCTGGAAACATGAACAACCTTGAACGGGCCCTCCCACATGGGAGAGAGCTTGTGTAGCCCTTCCCTGGAGAGAACCCGTCTGAGCACGAGATCTCCTACCTCAAGGGTCCTGGGGCGGATGCTGCGGCAGTGATATAGTCGCAACGCCTGCTGGTACGTCGCCGCTCGCAGCGCGGCTTCTCGGTGGCGTTCCTCCCCCAGCACAAGCTCCATCCCCCCCCATGGCGTCCTATTGCACCTCATCGAACGCTAGGACCCGCGTGGAGCGATGTCTGACCTCGTGAGGGAGGACTGCTTTGGCTCCATAGACCAGGAAGAACGGGGTCTCCCCTGTTGGTTTGGTCGCGGTCGTGCGGATGGACCACAACACGGACTGGAGCTCATCATACCAACCTCTGCCGTAGGCCTCCAGCTTCTTCTTGAATGTCCTTGTCTTGAGGCCCCTCAGGACCTCCGCGTTGGCTCGCTCGGCCTGGCCGTTGCTTCGCGGGTGCGCCACCGAAGCGTAGCATATCTGCGTTCCAAGGTTAGCACAGTATGTCTTGAAGAGGTTACTGGTGAACTGCGAACCGTTGTCTGTGATGATGCGGTTCGGCACCCCGAACCGGCTCACGATGCCCCTGATGAACTTGACTGCTGAGCCCGCGGGGATGGTGCGGACAGCTTCCACTTCTGCCCACTTGGTGAATTTGTCGATGGCGACGTAGAGGTAGCGGTAGCCCCCTGGCGCCCGAGGGAACGGGCCCAGAATGTCCAGCCCCCAAATTGCCAATGGCCACGAAAGGGGTATAGTCTGCAGGCCTCCCGCCGGCTGATGGATCTGTTTGGCGTAAAATGGCAAGCTTCACAAGCCTTTACTAGTTCGACAGCGTCGTTGAGTGCCGTGGGCCAGTAGAACCCGCTGCGAAATGCTTTGCCGACGAGGGTCTGTGATGACGAGTGATGCCCATAGCCCCCGCCGTGTATGTCCTCCAGCAGCTCCTTTCCTTGCTCCCTGAAGATGCAACGCAGGGATACATCATTCGGTCGCTTCCAGTATAGCTCTCCATCCCTGATGCAGTATGCCGTAGCTTGCCGCGCCACACGCTCCGCCTCTTCCTCCTTCTCCGACAGGGCCCCTTGCGTTAAATAACTCCGGAGCTCTGTGATCCAGCACTCCTCTTGAGGTTCCATAGTCAGGAGCAGGCGTGCCCCTGAGGCGGGGCCGCAGGCCGGGGCTCCCGAGGCTGGCGGCTGGGGGAGTTCCTCCCGAGGCTGGGCAGTATTTGATAGTGCCGGCTGGGCCGAGCCGCTCTTCAAAGACGCCGGGATCCTGAGGTAACCGCCTGGACGCCCGTCCGGCGATGTCATCGGCTTCCTGATTGGTGCCGCGCGGCACATGCTTCAATTCCAACCCCCAGAACTGCTTTTCCATCCTGCGGACCTCTGCCAAATAGGCCTCCATGTGCTCATCCTTCGGCTCGTACACCTTGTTGGAGAAGTTGACAAGGAGCTACGAATTGCCCTTGACAGTGAGGCGCTTCACCCCCAGTGCTGCTGCGGCCTTCAACCCTGCTATCAGACCCTCATATTCCGCTATGTTGTTGGAGACCTTTTCGCCTTGCTGAAAACAGAGCTGTACGGCATAGTAGAGTTTGTCCTGAGTGGGCGATACCAGCACCGCACCAGCCCCAGCGCCGTGCCTGGAGAACGCTCCATCGAAGTACATGACCCAGCCTTCTGGCGACTCACTCCCTGGGGAGAGGGATCGATCCTCGTTGTCGTTGAGGCCCGGCGCCTCCGTCCATTCTGCCACGAAATCCGCTAACGCTGCTCCTTTGACGACATGGGTCATGCTGAATTCGAGTTGAAACGCCTGCAGCTCTATGTTCCATTCGGCAACTCTTCCGGCTGAGTTGGGGCTCCTGAGCACTCTCTCCAAAGGGTATGACGAGACGACCTTGATGGGGTGACCCTGGAAGTAGTGACGCAGCTTGCGCGAAGCCACCAGCAGCGCGAGGAGGAGCTTTTGAGGCATAGGGTACCGTGCCCTCGTGTCCCGTAACACCGTGCTGACAAAGTAGACTGGGTGCTCAGCCAAGCCGAGAGCATCAGCGTCCGTGGCACCCTCCTGAGGCAAGGGCGCCTCGCGAGGTGACGTGACCTCGGGAGGTAGCCCGTCTAGGCGAGTGGCCTCTCCTGCTTCTGGTGTGCTCTTCGGCGGCTGATCCTCCTCAGCCTCAGTTACATCTCCTGTGGTCCTTCCCCATTTCTGCTTCGTCTTGTCCCGAGCTGCTGATGTGGCTTTGATTCGGCGCTCCTCCCTGACCGCCACAAGGGCTGCGCTGGCGGAGTAGGGTGTGGCAGCGAGGTAGAGCAGCAGGGGCTCTCGAGGGCGCGGAGCCACCATTACTGGGGGGCTGGTCAGGTACCTCTTGAGATCTTGGAACGCCTTATCTGCCTCTTCAGTCCATTCAAAAGGCCCCTTCTTCTTCATTAGCTGGAAGAAAGGCAGCGCTCGCTCCCCCAGCTTGGAGATGAAGTGCCCTAGTGCGGTCACGCGCCCGGTGAGCTTCTGCATTTCTCGGAGGTTTTTCGGCGGGCTCATGTCCTCGATCGCCTTGACCTTCTCCGGGTTAGCCTCGATGCCTCGGTGGGACACGAGAAAGCCCAAGAGCTTGCCTGAGGGGACCCCGAACACACACTTCTCTGGGTTGAGCAGTAGGCTCACCGCGTCAAGGCTCGCGAAGGTGTCCTCCAGGTCTTGTATCAGGGTCTTGGCATCCCGAGACTTCACCACAATGTCATCAACGTAAGCTTCGACGTTCTTCCCGAGCTGCAGCCCAAGGTGATGTGCATCAGCCGCTGGAAGGTCGCCCCCGCATTACGCAGCCCAAATGGCATGCATGTATAGCAGTACACCCCGCATGGGGTAAAGAAGGCGGTCTTCTCGATGTCTTCTACTGCCATCTTGATCTGGTGATACCCTAAGAAGGCATCCAGGAAGCAGAGCAAATCGCATTCCGCAGTGGAATCGACGATCTGGTCGATGCGGGGGAGTGGGAACGGATCTTGCAGGCATGCCTTGTTGAGGTTGGTGAAGTCGACACACATGCGCTCCTTTCCTCCCTTTTTGGGCACAACAACAGGGTTGGCCAACCAGTCCGGGTATCGGACCTCGCGAATGACCCCTGCGGCCTCTAACTTGCGGGTTTCTTGGACGATGAAGGCCTGCTTCTCTGCGGACTGCCACTTGGCTTTCTGCTTCACGGGGTGCACGTTTGGGCATACGTTGAGGTGATGCTCGATGACGCTCCGGGGGATCCCTGCCAACTGATCAGGCTCCCAAGCGAATACCTTCTTATTTGCGCGCAGGAACCTGATCAGGGCCTCCTCCTGCTCAGGCTCGAGGTTGGCGCCTATGGTGAAAGTGGCACTGGAGGACCCGTCCTCGTCGACGGGTATCTGCTTGGTTTCCGCCTTGTCTTGGGTGAACAATTGCTTCTTCTTGGCTGGCGCAGCCCCCTCGGGCTCAGGGGTCCCGGCGCCGGCAGGCTGTGCCAATGCCGCTATCTTGAAGGCGAGCTTGAGTACCCGCAGGGCGTCCCCGGTGTCCCCATGCATGGTGAGGACACCGCTGCTTCCGGTCATCTTCATGAGGTTATACGCCGGGTGCGTGGCGGCCATGAACTGGGCCAGTGCTGGGTACCCAAGGATGGCGTTGTAGGGGAGGCCGATGGGGGCGATGTCGAAGTCGACCATCTCCGTGCGGAAGTTGTCGTAGGTGCCGAAGGTCATTGGGAGCCGGATCTGTCCCAAGGAGCTGGATGACCCGCCCCCAACGCCCGAGAAAGACCGACTGGGCTGCAGCCGTTCCAGGGGTATGCAGAGGAGATTGAAGGTCTCGACCGAGAGCACGCTGAGGCCCGCGCCGCCGTCGACGAGGGTTCTGGTGACGGCTACCTGGCAGATTGTGGGGGTGCACAACATGGGGAGCGCGCCCTAGCCAGCTAGGTTAGTGGGGTGGTCCTCCGAGCTGAAGGTCAGACCGACCTCGCGCGCTACCTGGTTCGTGGGAGCCCCCTGCCACGCGGAAACGGCGCCGACCCGGCGGACATACGGTTTGATGTGGCGACTTGTGGGAGGCGCCTGCGAGCCGCCCAGGAGGGTCGCAATGACCGGGAGTGTTGATGTAGCGGTGCGGTCACCTCGTCGCTCAGGCGGGTGCTGGGATGATGCTTGAGGCTCGTTCCCCGCCGGGCCGGTAGCGGAGTTGACTGCGGGCGACGGGGAACGACGAGGACGCCCATCGACGGGGGCCGTCTGGGCGACGCGGGAAGCGATGGCGGCCCGGCGCTCGACGCGGGCCCGATGAGCATTGGACATGGACGCGACGGTCGACGGAGAGCGGAGCGGTGGAAGACAAATTCCGGCACACCCCTACCTGGCGCGCCAAATGTCGGATTTCGGGTTCCGGCAGACCCTTAAGGTTCGAACTCTGGGGTGTGCGCGGGGATTATGCCCTCTACCTCTCCGTCTCGCAAGGATCTAACTACTGAAGGAACAACACAAGGGACGCAGAGTTTATACTAGTTCGGGCCACCATCGTGGTGTAATACCCTACTCTAGTTTGTGGTGGGTGGATTGCCTCTTGGGCTGATGATGATGAATAGTACAAGGGAGAACAGCCTCGCGAGGGTGTGTTCCTGCTGGGACGATGAACTGCTGGGGGAGTTTTGCCGCCCTTCTCTCTCTCTCTCCTTGCTCGGATTCTGGGTACCCGGTCCCTCTACCCTGGGGGTGGCTAGTCCTATTTATAGGCAAAGGCCCTGGGCCTCTTCCCAAATATTGAGCGGGAAGGGCGCCAACAATCGGCCAATTCGAAGGGGAACACATAGTACTCTTATCCTGACTAAAGTCGGTCCTCGCCTGCCAAAGGCCCTGTGGTGACGCCGTCTTGGGATCCACGATGACCTCCTTCCCACCGTTGGACTGGCCTTGGTCTTGTTGCACCGAAATGGATGCCTTTGCTTGAGCCTCTCGCCTGCGCTTGGCCCCTTTGCACCAAAGAGGAAAGGGAGGACACTGCGCGGTCTGGCGCCCGCCTGGCACCCTTGGTCATCATGGCTTGCGTCATGGGCACCTCACGAGGTACCCTGCCTTGATCTCTCCGCCTCCTCGTGAGCCAGCCTGACGAGGCCGCGCCTGAGGAAGCACCGTGTCGTCCGCCCCGCGAGGCTTGGCCCCTCGCGAGGGTCTTGGGTCTTGTGTTGATGAAGTTGGGCCGTGCTAGGCCCCCTTTGAGCCACGCCGCAGGCCGCAGGCAGGCAAGTTTGGGGACCCCCGTTCCCAGAACGCCGACAACTACTACTACTAGTAGTACTACCAATGTAGTAGCACTGTACTACCCGTTGGTCAAATTATTACGTGCTGCTCCTCACAGTGAAGTGACAAGACCCTACACCGGAGATGACACCTGAGTATAGGCGCCGTGTTCGGCATACCATAGTCAGCCTCACCGTCTGCAGTCACTATCATCATGGCTGTAGACCTAGCCTACTTACAACTAGCCGTGTTCGACATAATTTCCCGTGTGTAGATGCCCGTGCATTGCATGGAACACCAAGATTGGGGGGTGGACGGTGCCGGCAGCGGCCATCGCGCCAGATGTTTCCATGGCCTTCTAGATGTGGTGGGGAGGAGATAAGGCTGATTGTGAGAGACAAGGAGTTGTTTCTAAATAGGGAACAAGTGCGGCATTTTTTGCAAAACTAGAGAAGTTTGGTTTGTATGCGTCAGATCTAGATCTGACGGCTATTGGTGAAAGATGGCAGGCACAACATCATCACCAACTCAGGACCTGTTTGATTCGCAGGATTTTGAAAACGCAGGAATAGGACACGGCAATATTACAAGTTTCAAACTGATATTACAAATGTTAGGAGTAATGCTGCACCTACGAAGAGGGAATTACTATGAAGTTTATGTAAGAACTTTTGTTACTTTAGGTGGATGCAGCATTATCGCACAAACTAAAATCCACCGCCCTGACAAGTCACTAATGGTCAAATAAGTTTTCGAGTCTCTGGCCACTTGATGTTTCAAAAACAAATCCAGCTTCTGCGGAGACTTTGACATTTAGGCTTAGACGCTTGCGGTGATCAGCACGCCATTCATTGTTGCGCCAGAGAACGCCAAACCTCATTACCTTGAGCACACTTGCCTCCAGAACAAAGAACTTGGCCAATTTAATCTCAGATGTGCTGCCTCGGTAGTCGATCAAATCAATTTCTATAAGATGGAGATCAAGGCATTCGATGAGATTGTTATAGTGCAGCACATTTTTCACTTTCGGGTCTTGTCGTGTAATTGTCACGGCAGATGTCCTAGGGTGAGGACTTAGTCATGAGGCCAACACATCTATGTGGTAGCTTGAGAGGGGTTGAGCGGAATCGAGAGACGCAACACAAGACAGGGATTTAGACAGCTTCGGGCCCCGGGAAACATCATTCGGTAACAACCCTACATGCTGTTTGAGGCTAGGTCTCTTTATGATCACGAGGGAGTCGCCGTAAACCGGCTCTCCTAGTTGTGTCTAGCCCTAGAGATTGTTTCTCCTTTTCTTCTCTCTCTTTGGGGAGCCCTGCCCCTCCTTATATAAGTTGAAGGGGCGGGTTACATGTAGAGTCCAACTCGGACTTAAGACTTAACTATTCTGACTCCTCTTTGCGGGCTTCTTAACATCTTGGGCTTCATAACGTCTCGGGCTTCATACCCTGGCAACCCATTTATCACTGTTTGCCGGTTTAAGATTGTCTGCCGGTTTAAGATGGTCTGCCGGTTTAAGATGGTCTGCCGGTTTATGATATGACTTAACTCCTGCCGGTTTACCACCTGCCTTAACACTTGCCGGTTTACCACCTGCCTTAACACTTGCCGGTTTACTACCTGCCTTAACACTTGCCGGTTTACCACCTGTCGGTTTACCGTTCGTCTTAGCCATCTGTCTTAACTGTCTGCCGGTTTACCATCCGCCGATTTACCAAGTCCCGGCCGGTTTACAACTCCGTCCGGGTCATACCGCGGGGTATATCCCCGACATTAGCCCCCAATTTAATCTGGATTTATCCATGTTAAACTGATCCTGAGCAGCTTTGAATCCTTGTCATTTCCTTCTAGAAACTCCGGGTCAATAAGCCAACTTCATAATCAATTTCGCTGGCATTGGTTTATCACGGAGAAATATGGTGAAGAATAACTCCTTTGACTCAGCTCCCAATGCTTAACAAAAATATTGGTCTTTGAAATACTAATCTGATCTTCGGCCGGTTTAAGAATGTAGAACTTTGCCGGTTTAAGAATATTGATGGCACCGGGTCATAATCTTGAAAATATACCTCTTATATGCCTATCACTTGTAGCCCTCAAATCTTAAGAAGGTAACATAGTAACAGCTTAAGATTTGCTTCAATATGAATGTCACAAGTTTGAAGAAATCCAGGTTGTTCATCTCAATCATTAGTCAGAACTGAGTATTCCACATATGTAGCCCCCAAGTGCCGGGTTGTCATGCTTGCAGCAACCTGGGACTTGTAATTTCCTGATGCTCATAAAAACATCAACCAGTGTAGCCCCCAAGGGCCGGGTCATTATGCAAATAATGAGCAGGGACTTTGAAAATATGATCATGTAGACTTTAACAGCAACGTGTAGCCCCCAAGGGCCAGCTCAGTAAGATAATATTGAGTTGGGACTTTATATATACTTCATTGAGAATAACATTATATTATGTAACTCCCATCATGGGGCGTGAACCCACTTCCACAAAGTTGAGAGCCTTGTGCTTTACCAACTGAGTAGTGGATCCTTCAATAATAGATGGAAATTTGTGTACCTTGAATTATTGACAGGAGCAATTGGTAGCCCCCAAGGGTCGGCTCATTATGATGTGATGAGTCGGGTCTTCAATAAGACTAATAAAAATGACTTTGCATTAGCCCCCAAGTGTCATAATGCATGCTTGCAGCGACATGAGACTTGCATATTTGATATAATCTTAAGTTGAATAATGTAGCCCCCAAGTGCCGGGTCGTAAGCCTGCAGCGACTTGGGACTATTCCTTCAATTGTAAAATAAATCATATCCATTGATAATATAATAGCCATTGCGCTAAAGCGACTTTGAAAACCTTAACCATAATACTGGTTATTGATAACCATAATAAAATCCAGCCATGTTGGCTATTTGAAGGTTTGAATAATATAATCCAATGATTTATGAGCGCATGATTCAAATGGCGCAATCCAAATATATACTGGTGACTTATAGTCGAAACCAGGCCGGGTTAATAAACGCCGGATTATAATTTGATCATGTACTGACAACTTGTAATTGACAGTCGAACCGGGTTGTTAACGCCGGTTTAAAAAGCAACAACAAAAATCTTTATCAAAAAGAGAACAAAACTCAAACAAAGGCAAAATAAAAACCATTGTAGGCGAGGCTTTGAGACGGTCAAGAGGTGTGACTATGGTTTAGACATGACCAAGCCCCCAAACGACATCGTGGCATTACGTCGATCAAGAGGCGTGGCTATGGTTCGGGTTCGACCAAAGTCCCCAAGTGATGCTGTGGCATTGAGCCGATCAAGAGGTGTGACTATGGTTCAGACATGACCAAGCCCCCAAGTGATGTTGTGGCATTACGCTGATCAAGAGGCGTGGCTATGGTTCGGGTTTGACCAAAGCCCCCAAGTGATGCTGTGGCATTGAGCCGATCAAGAGGTGTGACTATGGTTCAGACATGACCAAGCCCAAGTGATGATGTGGCATTGATCCGAGCAAGAGGTGTGACTATGGTTCGGATACGACCAAGCCCCCAAGTGATTAGTAATATGATAAGCCAATAAGGCATGATACCCATGTTTGAACATCGCATCATGGTAGCAGGTCCTCTTTGGCACCCTTTAACTTTTTGCAAGAGATAAATCCTTCTTGAACCGGATGTTAAACCGGATATTGTGAGCTTCAAAGCTTTGTGGGAGACATCTTTCCCTTGAACCGGATTTTAAACCAGAATCTTCATTTTCAGCCGGAAATTTTCTGACGGCCTTTAAACTCAAACTTGCGAGAAGTTAATTCCTTTTTGAACCGGACATTGTTAAACCGGATTTGAGCGCTTCAGAGCCTTACAAGAGATAGTTTCCTCTTAAACCGGATTTAAACCACACACTAAGGGCTTCAGCGATGTGTGGGAGACAGGATTTTTCTTAAACCGGACAATAAACCGGAAGCATCATTGTGAGCCAGAATATTTCTGACGGCCTTTAAATATAACAGTAGCCTCTGGGACCGGGTTATATTTCCCTTCAACATCTTGGGGCACTTGAATTTGCTGAAACTGGTAAGACTTGCTGAGTCATATTATCATAGCCCCCAAGTCTTAAGATGACTCGAGGAGTTGGCTTGAGATTCTCCGTGTTTGAGCAGAAGGTGTATATCATTGATGTTGATAACGCGATGTGAATCCACAGAAACTTGAGGTGACTGCGGCGGGTTGTAAATGATCCCGTACGAGCCGTGTTAGCAACTCGGCCAATGGTTCCTTCCAACTGGCGATTTGAAGTTAACCAAACTGTAGTGGCGGCGACTTGTGTGCCTGCCCATTGAGCCACCCAGTGCAGACGGCGGTTGATAGTATATGATAATTTGCCTCCATCTTGTTTGAAAGAAATCCGGGCTACCCAAGCTGTGACTTGCTCATACTCGATAAACAGCTCATGCAGACATGTGCGGCCCGATGTGTTGATGTAGACCAGGCCGCGAGAGACGGACGGTCAAAGACGACCGTGGCTTCAGAGGCGGCACAGACAGATGAGTTGGCCGCGGCGTTTGTAAGCCGGCGCGAGGGGGGAGAATCGATCGCGGGGGCGGACGGGTGAATTAACTGCGTCGTGTTGATGTAGCGGGAGCGGCAACTTGCGCATGTATCCGTCAAGCAGCACGGCACCGACAAATGCTAACGCAAAAAAGGAGCAAATACCACCCTTTGCAACACCTTTTTGTAATGAATAATGGTCTTGCGAAAAAATACCACAGACCAAGTAATGTCGTGTAACTGTCATGTAATTGTCACGACAGATGTCCTAGGGTGAGGACTTAGTCGTGAGGCCAACGCATCTATGTGGTAGCTTGAGAGGGGTTGAGCAGAATCGAGAGACGCAACACAAGACAGGGATTTAGACAGCTTCGGCCCCCGGGAAACATCATCCGGTAACAACCCTACATGCTATTTGAGGCTAGGTCTCATTATGATCATGAGGGAGTCGCCGTAAACCGGCTCTCCTAGTTGTGTCTAGCCCTAGAGATTGTTTCTCCTTTTCTTCTCTCTCTTTGGGGAGCCCTGCCCCTCCTTATATAAGTTGAAGGGGCGGGATACATGTAGAGTCCAACTCGGACTTAAGACTTAACTATTCTGACTCCTCTTTACGGGCTTCTTAACATCTTGGGCTTCATAACGTCTCGGGCTTCATAACCCCTGGCAACCCAGTTATCACTGTTTGCCGGTTTAAGATGATCTGCAGGTTTAAGATTGTCTGCCGGTTTAAGATGGTCTGCCGGTTTACCACCTGACTTAACTCTTGCCGGTTTACCACCTGCCTTAACACTTGCCGGTTTACCACCTGCCTTAACACTTGCCGGTTTACCACCTGCCTTAACACTTGCCGATTTACCACCTGCCGGTTTACCGTCCGTCTTAGCCATCTGTCTTAACTGTCTGTCTTAACTGTTTGCCCATTTACCATCCGCCGATTTACCAAGTCCCGGCCGGGTCATACCGCGGGGTATATCCCCGACAGGTCTTTTTTTATCTACAAAAGAAGAGAACATATTAGAGCAGCTGGCTGTATAAGATTGCCGTGTCATCAAGAGGCACCAATATCATTCGCTCATACGATAGGGTTGGCTGGCTAGTGATATTTTTTCACTCTCTCTCTCTCTCTCTCTCTCTTTCTCTTTCCTCTCATTTACCTAGGAGTACGTGAAGAGCTTGGGCATTTGTTGCCTTCCACTATGTGGCCGATGCCATATTTCACAAAACTATGCCACATAATACGCATCGATGTCAAATCAAATGATTTTGGCACCGCTCTCGCGATGTGAGAGAGTTGGCACCGCTGTGCACACATACCCACATGTATAAACAAATCAATCAAACGAACAACACCAGCCTCTCACTCTCCCAAACAAGTGTTTTTTATTGCCTCAGTCCTCTCTCTCTCTCTCACGCAAGTGTTTTTTCATTGCGTGAGTTAATTTGGCACCGGAGCAAAGTAGGTGATCCAGATTGGGGCACCAGGTGAGCAATGGAGGGGCATCGATGCCAAATGCATCGCAAGTGAATTTGGCACGTGTTTTGGCCTACATAGTGGAGGGCCATTATAGCCCACTTTTGTACTACCTCTTATTTAGTATAACATTTTGACCATATATTTATGTAAGAACATGCCAATGCATATCACTAAAAATTACACCATTTGAAATTATGTTCAAATACGAATCCAACGATATAGTTCTTAGTGACATGCATTAACATTTTGTCAGTTAAATCTATGCTCAAATTTTGGTACTACAAAATAGGAAGAGTAAACCAGGACGGAGGTAGTACTTGCTCTTAGGGTAACCATAGAGTTACTGGAGTAGTCTAAGTTACTTTCCATCATGACTAGCCTAGGCTACTATAGTAGTACAACAAATAAACGATGTAGGTGATCACGTGAGAAAAAAATACTAAAAACATTTCTTTAGGTGCAGTTCGTAGATGCAGTTTTGAACACTACACTTGTCATCATAATTTGGGAAAATTACAAAAAAATTGAGCTACGTTGTGATTACCATTTAATAATAGGAAAGAAGTTTCACCTCGATGAGTAGCTTCTCCGTGCACGGAAAGCATGTAAGGAATCCAACAACTTGATCCAGATTGGGGCCGATAGATTTTATTGCCAAGATCTTCAGTGTGCGCATAGACTGGGTCAAGCTTGTGGGAATCATTTTCTGGAAGACGGTCGTAAATACATTAAGAAGAAATTAAAAAATGTGAATTTCAAGAAGACGGAGAAGAAGATGAGTGTTGTACCTGAACGATTACGGATCCAATAAAGAGTTCGGAGAATTTGGCAGATGAGTGCACCAACGCCATCAATTTCGGCGCGTTAATGACCCTGATTTTTGTTGGACCTTCTAGATCCGATACAAGCAATCTCTCAAGGAAAGGCGCATTCTCAATGACCATAACGTGGAACAACTGGATTGATCTCTTCCCAATTGATGTCTTGTTGTGGGGCCAGCAAGACACATAAATCCATCGGAGATTTGTCGAGGCGATGTGGAGGCTAATTAACCCGTGGATCTGCTCAAGACGAAGGTACTCGAGCGCAGTACAGCTGAGGAGTAGGTGCTCCATAGCCCTCTTCGAGATGACAACGTCGAAGAGGTCGAGCTGCTTGAGTTGAGGGAGAAGAAGGGTGGGAGTGGCATTAATCTGGGGAAGATAGCAGGAGCTGAAGCTGGCGCAACGCAGTGTTGGCGCGAGGCGGAGCGCGGACGGCGGTAGAGAACGACATCGTCCAGCTTCAAAGCTGAGCTCCTCGAGCTGATCTAGGGCGGGGGATAAGAACCACTCGTCGAACTTGGGTTGGACCTTGCAGTTGGTACTGAACATGCGGATGTCAAGGCATCTGGCTGGCCCAGGGTGCGATGAAAGGATCTTGGAGACTGCGGCCATGCGTTTGCAATCCCCGTCGCAGAGGCAGCTGTCGACGGTGAGGTTGATGGGGACGCGGCGCCAGAGGTGGCGCCACCGCCGGGAGAGCAGGGCAGTCTGCACGGCAGATTTGGTGGGAAGGAGGCCAATGATGACGAGCAGCATGTCATCGTGGAGGCTGCTGATGAAGTCCAGGCTCGCCGGATGCAGTTTTGGCTCGAGCCGCCTCCGCTTGTTGGCTGCCTCGCCGTCCATCTCAACCAGCGGCGACGCCGGTGTACACGTGTGCTGGTGTGTGTTGTGTGCTGGGTGTGCGCGAGTGCGTCCTTCTATGCATGCCGCCGCGCAGTGGTGAATTGTGCGCGAGTGCGTCCTCCACGCGGAAGAAGTGTGTCCTCAATGCGCCCTCAATTTACTAGCGTGCGGGGTGCTACCCTGAGTGGTTTCAACTTTGTTTACTTCACCGCATCAGATGGGCCTCTAGTTTACTTATTTTCACCCACTGTCACATGGGCCAGCACACGAAGATACAGAACACGAGCTGACAAGGCAGCATGTGGACTGGTTGACTGGTCAACTAAACAATATACTTTGCTATATGCTGACACAGTGAGCATATAATCCGTCGGTATAGAGTGTTCGTGTGAGAGGGGAGGCCCGTGAGAGATAGCAGAGAGAGAGAGAGAGAGAGAGAGAGAGAGAGAGAGAGAGAGAGAGAGAGAGAGAGAGAGACAAAGAGCTACTCCCTCCATTCGATAATGTAGTTCCAACATTTTTTTAAAGTCAAACTTTTGAAACTTTGACCAAGTTTATAAAGAAATTACTCATATCTACAATACCAAAGATAAATGATAGTATGAAGTAAGTACATGTTGTGATGAATCTAATGATCTTTCCAGATTTAAATGTTTTTCTCCACATATACCTGGTCAAACTTTTCTGAGGTTTGACTTTTCAAAACATCCATATGCTTATGGACGTGAGAGAGTCCCTAACTAGAGAGAGAGAGAGAGAGAGAAATAGAAAGAGTGAGTGAAAAAAGTGTGTGTGCGTGTGTGAAAGAGACATGGACAACACTCGATAAAAGTCGAGAAAAAAACGTGAATGTCTTATGCAAACATATCACAGATGCATCTTCGACAACGAAAGCAAGGTGAGGAGATAGTGTGTGGTTGTTTGCAACCGAGAGAGCAAGACCCCTAGCACATGGCCAAGAGGGGTCTGACAAACAAGGGAGAGAGGTCGAGAGATACGTACGGAGAAAATGCAGACATGGGGAGGAGAGAGTGTATGTTTGTCATGGAGAGATCCCCTGGAGATCGTGATGGGATTACATGGGTGGGAGATCGAGTGACAAGGTGTGTGCGCGATATAAGATACCCCGAGAGATATCGAGATAGATGTATGGATGGAAGGAGACAATACGTGTCTTCCTGATGGCTAGTGAGAGATAATCATACTTAGGGGGGGAGTGCTTGCGCCTATGATGGAGTGAGGGATTATGGTACTTCTTAGGGGGGTGCGTGTCACATAGAGAGAGAACAAGGGCGGAGAGTGTTGGATGGGTCTATATGTATAGCGCGAGCGAGACATGTGTATGTGTGAACCAGGGAGATATAAAGTTTGAGAGAGATTGAGGAGCCCCGATAAGGCTGAGTGGTGCGTCAGATAGATGAGAGGGGGAAAGAGATATTCCATCTGCTCGATAACGCAGTGCATGTAACGTTTTTAGAAGTCAAACTTTGGAAACTTTGATCAGGTTTACACAAATGTTATTTATATCTTCATTGCCAAAGATACATCATACGAAACTACATCCCATGGCGAATCTAATGGTATATGTTTGCCGTTCCAGATGTAATTGTTTTTCTCCACGTACATGGTCAAACTTTGTGATGTTTGACTTCTCAATAAATCAATATGCTATGGACCGAGGAGAGTGCCTAAGTCGAGAGGGATCAAGTGCGTGTGAAGGAGAATGAGTAAGTGTGCAAAAGAGTATGTGTGTGAAAGAGAAAGTGACAACAAACGATAAATTAGAGAGAGTGTGTGTTTTTTCGTTTCTTAGGCGAACATATCACGCATGCATCTCCGAGATAGAAAAGTGAGGCAAGGAGATACACGAAGATAGCTACTGTGTGATTGTTTGCAACGGAGAGAGACACCCCTATAGCACATGTCCAATAGAGGTCTGGCCAACAAGGAACAAAGGTCGAGAGGGACACATGGAGAACATGGACGCATGGGGAGGGCAAGAGGGTGTGTTTGTGATAGAGAGACCCCCTCGAGATCGTGAGGGGACTATATGGGTGGGAGATCGAGGGAGGTGCGTGCGCGATAGAAAGATGCCCCGAGAGAAATCGAGATAGACCATGCACATGTTTGTGATGGAGACTAAGATTAGCTAGTCATATACATATAGGGGGGACTGCGTGTGCCTACAATTGAGTGAGAGACCATCATACTTGGCTAGCTAGGCATGATATTGTGTGTGTGTGCGTGTGAGATGGAGAGAGAACGAGGGAGAGAGATAGAGTTTTAGATGGGCCTATCGAGTGCGAGTGAGATATGCATGTGTATGTGTGACCCAGGTAGATGGAGAGTTTGAGAGAGGGGGGAAGAGCTCCGAGACGACAGAGTGGTGCGTGAGAGAGTTACGGGAAACGAGCCAAGGAATTTGTGTGTGTACGATGAGTGCACCCAAGATATCTAGCTTGTACTAGGGAATCATACATAGTGTGCGAGAGAGACCTATAGATGGAGTATATATGCATGCGGACTAGAGAGACCCCTCCCCCCCGCACGCACGCACACAAAGAGAGAGAGATGGAGAGGAAGAGAGAGGACCAACAAGGTTTGTGTGTTGGATGCGTGCGACATAATTGAAGATTGTCGGCGAGAGAGAGAGAGAGAGAGAGAGAGAGAGAGAGAGAGAGAGAGAGAGAGAGAGAGAGAGAGAGAGAGAGAGAGAGAGAGAGAGAGAGAGAGAGAGAGCAGGAGTCCGGGAGAGGGGGAGGTCGCGTTTTACGCATTAAAGACTGATATAAACCATGTTTCGATATAAACTTGTATTCAAATATTTAAATTGGAGAACATGTTGTCTGCAATCCACACATGAATGGATATATGCGTATATCAAACAAGTTCATTAATTTGACTTTCAACATGTTCATGGAGTACTATAATACTGTACAACATGCTATTCGATTGAGGTGTTCAATTTTGGATTTAGTTCACTATTTTGACCTGGTGAACGAGCTATTTCATTGAATCGAGATATTTAATTTTGGGTTTGATTCCCGTTTTTGAGTGGGTCAACTATTTGTCATATAGTAAATCGCTAGCGACGAGCATGTAAAAACACATTACTCCCGAGCATCATCTCTCCATCTAAAAAAGAAGTGGCAAGCTAATATTTCTAAATTTGATTCGAATCGACTTTTTTTAGCTTGATTCGAATCGACTTGGTAAGGTAGATGTGGATGCTCGTTCTCCCAAATTTTGAACAAACCGTTAAACATCCTCTGCTCGGTGGAATTCGCCCGAACAAATAAATGGGAGACGTGAAATTACCGTCCTATGTGGGAGACGCATTAATTGGTCCGTTGTGCATCGAGGGTAGGTTCGTAACTTCATCCAAGCGCGCCTTCTCCTTGGTTGAAATGACATGTGCCGAATAATTCATAAACCATGGTCGGCAAAACACGCTCTCCTCGCCCGAAATAGCTCGTGCCCACTATTTCAAAACACGCTCTCCTCGCCCGAAATCGCTCGCGCCCACTATATTTCAAAATACGCCCTCCTCGCCCGAAATCGCTCCCGCCCACTATTTGGGGAGAAGCAAAGTTACTCTACTATCCCCGACCCTCAGTACACAGACCCAAGCCGAGAAGCCTAAAGGCAGGGGTAGAACTATAACTCCCCCTCACATTTCATACAAATGCGTCCGTAAAACATGGTTCCACTCCCCTCCCAATCCCCCCCCATTCATACCTTGTGGGCGCCAAATCACCTTCTCCCCGGAAGCTCCCTTCTCCCGAGCCGCAAAACCTTAGCCCCTCCTCCATGGCGCCCCCACCGCACCAATTTCACAGCCGCCCTCCTCCCTCACGCCGGAGACGTTGTCCATTTGCCGTCGTGCACTGGGCCGTGTGCCTCTTACTCCGTGCTGCTGGAGCTGCCTCGACGACGGCCGCGTGAACCGTACCGGAGCCGATTCACCCCCGCCATTGCTCACGGCGCCGGAGCGGCTCCAACTTCGGATCCGTCCAGAGTCCCAGCGCTGCTTCCCCGTAGCCGTCGACCGTCGTGACTGAAGGAAATATGCCCTAGAGGCAATAATAAAGTTATTATTTATTTCCTTAATTCATGATAAATGTTTATTATTCATGCTAGAATTGTATTAACTGGAAACATAATACATGTGTGAATACATAGACAAACAGAGTGTCACTAGTATGCCTCTACTTGACTAGCTCATTAATCAAAGATGGTTATGTTTCCTAGCCATGAACAAAGAGTTGTTATTTGATTAACGAGATCACATCATTAGTTGAATGATCTGATTGACATGACCCATTCCATTAGCATAGCACCCGATCGTTTAGTATGTTGCTATTGCTTTTATCCATGACTTATACATGTTCCTTTAACTATGAGATTATGCAACTCCCGTTTACCGTAGGAACACTTTGTGTGCTACCAAACGTCACAACGTAACTGGGTGATTATAAAGGTGCTCTACAGGTGTCTCCGAAGGTACATATTGGGTTGGCGTATTTCGAGATTAGGATTTGTCACTCCGATTGTCGGAGAGGTATCTCAGGGCCTTCTCGGTAATGCACATCACATAAAGCCTTGCAAGCATTGCAACCAATGAGTTAGTTGCGAGATGATATATTACGGAACGAGTAAAGAGACTTGCCGGTAACGAGATTGAACTAGGTATTGGATACCGACGATCGAATCTCGGGCAAGTAACATACCGATGACAAAGGGAACAACGTATGTTGTTATGCGGTCTGACCGATAAAGATCTTCGTAGAATATGTAGGAGCCAATATGGGCATCCAGGTCCCGCTATTGGTTATTGACCGGAGACGTGTCTCGGTCATGTCTACATTGTTCTCGAACCGTAGGGTCCGCACGCTTAACGTTACGATGACAGTTATTATGAGTTTATACATTTTGATGTACCGAAGGAGTTGGAGTCCCGGATGTGATCACGGACATGACGAGGAGTCTCGGAATGGTCGAGACATAAAGAATGATATATTGGAAGCCTATGTTTGGACATCGGATGCATTCCAGGTGAAATCAGGATTTTACCGGAATACCGGGAGGGTTACCGGAACCCCCAGGAGCATAATGGGCCAACATGGGCCTTGGAGGAGAGGTGAGAGGGCTGCCCTCATGGGCTGCGCGCCTCCCCCCCTTCCCCTAGTCCTATTAGGACTAGGAGAGGTGGGAGCCCCCCCTCTCTCTCTCTCCCCCTTGGAGAATCCTAGTCCAACTAGGATTGGGGGGGGACTCTCCTGGCGCGCCAGGCTTGGCCGGCTAGCCCCTCCCCCTTGGCTCCTTTATATACGGGGGCAGGGGGCACCCCAAAGACACACAAGTTGATCTACGGATCGTTCCTTAGCCGTGTGCGGTGCCCCCTTCCACCAAATTCCACCTCGATCATATCGTTGCAGTGCTTAGGCGAAGCCCTGCGCCGGTAACACATCAAGATCGTCACCACGCCGTCGTGCTGACGGAACTCTTCCTCGACGCTTTGCTGGATCGGAGCCCGGGGATCGTCATCGAGCTGAACGTGTGCCAAGAACTCAGAGGTGCCGGAGTAACGGTGCTGTGATCGGTTGGATCGCGAGGAGAACGTACGACTACTTCCTCTACGTTGTGTCAACGCTTCCGCTTCGGTCTACGAGGGTACATGGACAACACTCTCCCCTCTCGTTGCTATGCATCACCATGATCTTGCGTGTGCATAGGAAAATTTTGAAATTACTACGTTCCCCAACAGTGGCATCCGAGCCTAGGTTTTTATGGTATGATGTTATTTGCACGAGTAGAACACAAGTGAGTTGTGGACGATACAAGTCATACTGCCTACCAGCATGTCATACTTTGGTTCAGCGGTATTGTTGGATGAGACGATCCGGACCAACCTTACGCGTACGCTTACGCGAGACCGGTTCCCTCGACGTGCTTTGCACATAGATGGCTTGCGGAAGACTGTCTCTCCAACTTTAGTTGAACCGAGTGTGGCTACGCCCGGTCCTTGAGAAGGTTAAAACGGAGTCTATTTGACAAACTATCGTTGTGGTTTTGATGCGTAGGTAAGATGAGTTCTTGCTTAAGCCCGTAGCAGCCACGTAAAACTTGCAACAACAAAGTAGAGGACGTCTAACTTGTTTTTGCAGGGCATGTTGTGATGTGATATGGTCAAGACATGATGCTAAATTTTATTGTATGAGATGATCATGTTTTGTAACCGAGTTATCGGCAACTGGCAGGACCCATATGGTTGTCGCTTTATTGTATGCAATGCAATCACGATGTAATGCTTTACTTTATTACTAAGCGGTAGTGATAGTCGTGGAAGCATGAGATTGGCGAGAAGACAACGATGCTACGATGGAGATCAAGGTGTCGCGCCGGTGACGATGGTGATCATGACGGTGCTGCAGAGATGGAGATCACAAGCACAAGATGATGATGGCCATATCATATCACTTATATTGATTGCAAGTGATGTTTATCTTTTATGCATCTTATCTTGCTTTGTTTGACGGTAGCATTATAAGATGATCTCTCACTAAATTATCAAGAAGTGTTCTCCCTGAGTATGCACCGTTGCGAAAGTTCTTCGTGCTGAGACACCACGTGATGATCGGGTGTGATAGGCTCTACTTTCAAATACAACGGGTGCAAAACAGTTGCACACGCGGAATACTCAGGTTTAACTTGACGAGCCTAGCATATAACAGATATGGCCTCGGAACACGGAGACCGAAAGGTCGAGCGTGAATCATATAGTAGATATGATCAACATAGTGATGTTCACCATTGAAACTACTCCATCTCACGTGATGATCGGACATGGTTTAGTTGATTTGGATCACGTGATCACTTAGAAGATTAGAGGGATGTCTATCTAAGTGGGAGTTCTTAAGTAATATGATTAATTGAACTTTAATTTATCATGAACTTAGTCCTGGTAGTATTAGCATATCTATGTTGTAGATCAATAGCTCGCGTTGTTGCTTCCCTATGTTTATTTTGATATGTTCCTAGAGAAAATTGTGTTGAAAAAATGTTTGTACCAATGATGCGGATTGGATCCGTGATCTGAGGTTTATCCTCATTGCTGCACAGAAGAATTATGTCCTTGATGCACCGCTAGGTGACGGACCTATTGCAGGAGCAGATGCAGGCGTTATGGACGTTTTGCTAGCTCAATATGATGACTACTTAATAGTTTAGTGCACCATGCTTAATGGCTTAGAATCGGGACTTCAAAGATGTTTTGAACGTCATGGACCATACAAGATGTTCCAGGAGTTGAAGTTAATATTTCAAGCAAATACCCGAGTTGAGAGATATGAAGTCTCCAACAAGTTCTATAGCTAAAAGATGGAGGAGAATCGCTCAACTAGTGAGCATGTGCTCAGATTGTCTGAGTACCACAAATCGCTTGAATCAAGTGGGAGTTAATCTTCCAGATAAGATAGTGATTGACAGAATTCTCTAGTCACCATCACCAAGTTAGTAGAACTTCGTGATGAACTATAATATGCAAGGGATAACGGAAAATATTCCCAAGCTCTTCGCGATGCTAAAATCGGCGAAGGTAGAAATCAAAGAAAAACATCAAGTGTTGATGGTTGACAAGATCACTAGTTTCAAAAAGGGCAAAAGGAAAGAAGGGGAACTTCAAAGAAGAACGGCAAGCAAGTTGCTGCTCAAGTGAAAAATCCCAAGTCTGGTCCTAAGCCTGAGACTAAGTGCTTCTACTGCAAAGGGACTGGTCACTGGAAGCGGAACTACCCCAAGTGATTGGCGGATAAGAAGGATGGCAAAGTGAACATAAGTATATTTGATATACATGTTATTGATGTGTACTTTACTAGTGTTCATAGCAACCCCTCAGTATTTGGTACTAGTTCAAGTTGCTAAAATTAGTAACTCGAAACGGGAGTTGCAGAATGAACAAAGACCAGTTAAAAGGCAAGGTGACGATGTGTGTTGGAAGTGGTTCCAAGATTGATATGATCATCATCACACACTCCCTATACTTTCGGGATTAGTGTTGAAACTAAATAAGTGTTATTTGGTGTTTGCGTTGAGCATGAATATGATTTGATCATGTTTATTGCAATACGGCTATTCATTTAAGTAAGAGAATAAATTGTTGTTCTGTTTACATGAATAAAACCTTCTATGGTTATACACACCAACGAAAATGGTTTGTTGGATCTCGATCGTAGTAATACACATATTCATAATATTGAAGCCAAAAGATACGAAGTTAATAATGATAGTGCAACCTATTTGTGGCACTGCCGTTTAGGTCATATTGGTGTAAAGCGCATGAAGAAACTCCATGCAGATGGAATTTTTGGAATCACTTGATTATGAATCACTTGATGCTTGCGAACCATGCCTCTTGGGCAAGATGACTAAAACGCCGTTCTCCGGAACAATGGAGCGAGCAACAGATTTGTTGGAAATCATACATACTGATGTATGTGGTCCGATGAATATTAAGGCTCGCGACAAGTATCATTATTTTCAGAACTTCACAGATGATTTAAGCAGATATGGGTATATCTACTTAATGAAACATAAGTCTGAAACGTTTGAAAAGTTCAAAGAATTTCAGAGTGAAGTGGATAATCATCGTAACAAGAAAATAAAAATTTCTACGATATGATCGCAGAGGTAAAATATTTGAGTTACGAGTTTTGGCCTTCAGTTAAAACCGTGTGGAATAGTTTCACAAATTCATGCCACTCGGAACACCACAGCATAATGGTGTGTCCGAACGTCATAACCGTACTTTATTGGATATAGTACAATCTATGATGTTTCTTACCGATTTACCAATATCGTTTTGGGATCATGCATTAGAGATAGCTGCATTCACGTTAAAAGGGGCACCATCTAAGTCCGTTGAGACGACACAATATGAACTGTGGTTTAGCAAGAAACCAAAGTTGTCGTTTCTTAAAGTTTGGGGTTGTGATGCTTATATGGAAAAGTTTCATCCTGATAAGCTCAAACCCAAATCGGAGAAATATGTCTTCATAGGATACCCAAAGGAAATTGTTGGGTACACCTTCTATCACAGATCCAAAGGCAAGACATTTGTTGCTGAGAATGGATCCTTTCTAGAGAAGGAGATTCTCTCGAAAGAAGTGAGTGGGAGGAAAGTAAAAACTTGATAAGGTATTTGTACCTTCTCCCTTATTGGAAAGTAGTTCATCACAGAAATCTGTTCTTGTGACTACTACACCAATGAGCAAGGAAGCTAATGATGATGATCCGTAACTTCAAGATCAAGTTACTACCGAATCTCGTAAGTAAACTAGAGTGAGATCCGCACCAGAGTGGTACGGTAATCCTGTTCTGGAAGTCATGTTACTAGACCATGATGAACTTGTGAACTATGAGGAAGCGATGATGAGCCCAGATTCCGCGAAATGGTTAGAGGCCATGAAATCTGAGATATGATCCATGTATGAGAACAAAGTATGGACTTTGATGGATTTGCCCAATGATCGGCAAGCCAAAGAAAATAAATGGATCTTGAAGAGGAAGACAGACACTGATAGTAGTGTTACTATCTACAAAGCTAGAATTGTCGCAAAAAGTTTTCGACAAGTTCAAGATGTTGACTACGATGAGAATTTCTCACTCGTATCTATGCTTAAGTCTTTCCGAATCATGTTAGCAATTGCCGCATTTTATGAAATCCGGCAAATGGATAAACAAAACTACATTCCTTAATGGATTTATTAAAGAAGAGTTGTATACGATGCAACTAGAAGGCTTTGTCGATCCTAAAGGTGTTAACAAAATATGCAAACTCCAGCGATCCATCTATGGACTGGTGCAAGCATCTCGGAGTTGGAATATACACTTTGATAAGTTGATCAAAGCATATAGTTTTATACAGACTTGCGATGAAGCCTGTATTTTACAAGAAAGTGAGTGGGAGCACTACAGCATTTCTGATAAGTATATGTGAATGACATATTGTTGATCGGAAATAATGTAGAATTATTCTGCAAAGCATAAAGGAGTGTTTGAAAGGAGTTTTTCAAAGAAAGACCTCGGTAAAGCTGCTTACATATTGAGCATCAAGATCTATAGAGATAGATCAAGACGCTTGATAAGTTTTTCAATAAGTACATACCTTGAAATTTTTTTGAAGTAGTTCAAAATGGAACAGTCAAAGAAAGAGTTCTTGCCTGTATTACAAGGTGTGAAATTGAGTAAGACTCAAAGCCCGACCACGACAGATGATAGAAAGAGAATGAAAGTCATTTCCTATGCCTCAGCCATAGATTCTATAAAGTATGCCATGCTATGTACCAGATCTATTGTATACCCTACACTGTGTTAAGCAAGGGAGTACAATAGTGATCTAGGAAGTAGATCACTGGACATCGGTCAAAATTATCCTTAGTAAAATAAGGATATGTTTCTCGATTATGGATGTGACAAAAAGGTTGTCGTAAAAGGTTACGTCGATGCAATTTTTGACACTGATCTAGATGACTCTAAGTCTCAATCTGGATACATACTGAAAGTGGGAGCAGTTAGCTAGAGTAGCTCCGTGCAGAGTATTGTTGACATAGAAATTTGCAAAATACTTACGGATCTGAATATGACAGACCCGTGGACTAAAATTATCTCACAAGCAAAACATGATCACACCTTAGTACTCTTTGGGTGTTAATCACATAGAGATGTGAACTAGATTAGTAACTCTAGTAAACCCTTTGAGTGTTGGTCACATATCGATGTGAACTATGGGTGTTAATCACATGGTGATGTGAACTATTGCTGGTAAATCACATGGCGATGTGAACTAGATTATTGACTCTAGTGCAAGTGGGAGACTGAAGGAAATATACCCTAGAGGAAATAATAAAGTTATTATTTATTTCCTTAATTCATGATAAATGTTTATTATTCATGCTAGAATTGTATTAACTGGAAACATAATACATGTGTGAATACATAGACAAACAGAGTGTCACTAGTATGCCTCTACTTGACTAGCTCATTAATCAAAGATGGTTATGTTTCCTAGCAATGAACAAAGAGTTGTTATTTGATTAACGAGATCACATCATTAGTTGAATGATCTGATTGACATGACCCATTCCATTAGCATAGCACCCGATCGTTTAGTATGTTGCTATTGCTTTTATCCATGACTTATACATGTTCCTTTAACTATGAGATTATGCAACTCCCGTTTACCGTAGGAACACTTTGTGTGCTACCAAACGTCACAACGTAACTGGGTGATTATAAAGGTGCTCTACAGGTGTCTCCGAAGGTACATATTGGGTTGGCGTATTTCGAGATTAGGATTTGTCACTCCGATTGTCGGAGAGGTATCTCAGGGCCTTCTCGGTAATGCACATCACATAAAGCCTTGCAAGCATTGCAACCAATGAGTTAGTTGCGAGATGATGTATTACGGAACGAGTAAAGAGACTTGCCGGTAACGAGATTGAACTAGGTATTGGATACCGACGATCGAATCTCGGGCAAGTAACATACCGATGACAAAGGGAACAACGTATGTTGTTATGCGGTCTGACCGATAAAGATCTTCGTAGAATATGTAGGAGCCAATATGGGCATCCAGGTCCCGCTATTGGTTATTGACCGGAGACGTGTCTCGGTCATGTCTACATTGTTCTCGAACCGTAGGGTCCGCACGCTTAACGTTACGATGACAGTTATTATGAGTTTATACATTTTGATGTACCGAAGGAGTTCGGATTCCCGGATGTGATCATGGACATGACGAGGAGTCTCGGAATGGTCGAGACATAAAGAATGATATATTGGAAGCCTATGTTTGGACATCGGATGCATTCCAGGTGAAATCAGGATTTTACCGGAATACCGGGAGGGTTACCGGAACCCCCAGGAGCATAATGGGCCAACATGGGCCTTGGAGGAGAGGTGAGAGGGCTGCCCTCATGGGCTGCGCGCCTCCCCCCTTCCCCTAGTCCTATTAGGACTAGGAGAGGTGGGCGCCCCCTCTCTCTCTCCCCCCCTTGGAGAATCCTAGTCCAACTAGGATTGGGGGGGGGGGAATCCTACTCCCAGAGGGAGTAGGACTCTCCTGGCGCGCCAGGCTTGGCCGGCCAGCCCCTCCCCCTTGGCTCCTTTATATACGGGGGCAGGGGCACCCCAAAGACACACAAGTTGATCTACGGATCATTCCTTAGCCGTGTGCGGTGCCCCCTTCCACCAAATTCCACCTTGATCATATCGTTGCAGTGCTTAGGCGAAGCCCTGCGCCGGTAACACATCAAGATCGTCACCACGCCATCGTGCTGACGGAACTCTTCCTCGACGCTTTGCTGAATCGGAGCCCGGGGATCGTCATCGAGCTGAACGTGTGCCAAGAACTCGGAGGTGCCGGAGTAACGGTGCTGTGATCGGTTGGATCGCGAGGAGAACGTACGACTACTTCCTCTACGTTGTGTCAACGCTTCCGCTTCGGTCTACGAGGGTACGTAGACAACACTCTCCCCTCTCGTTGCTATGCATCACCATGATCTTGCGTGTGCGTAGGAAAATTTTGAAATTACTACGTTCCCCAACAGTGACATTGTTGTTTCGCTGCCGCCGGTGTCCACCGCAACCGCGCCGGCCTCACTGAGGGAGTCCTGGATTAGGGGGTGTCCGGGTAGCCAGACTCCTGTACTATGAAGATACAAGATTGAAGACTTCGTCCCGTGTCCGGATGGGACTTACCTTGGCGTGGAAGGCAAGCTTGGCGATGCGGATATTCAGATGTCCTACCATTGTAACCGACTTTGTGTAACCCTATCCCTCTCCGGTGTCTATATAAACCGGAGGGTTTTAGTCCGTAGGGGAGGATCCCAACATAGAACAATCATACCATAGGCTAGCTTCTAGGGTTTAGCCTCCTTGATCTCATGGTAGATCTACTCTTGTACTACCCATATCATCAATATTAATCAAGCAGGACATAGGGTTTTACCTCCATCAAGAGGGCCCAAACCTGGGTAAAACATTGTGTCCCTCGTATCCTGTTACCATCCGCCTAGACGCACAGTTCGGGACCCCCTACCCAAGATCCATCGGTTTTGGCACCGACATTGGTGCTTTCATTGAGAGTTCCTCTATGTCGTCGCTTTTAGGCCCGATGGCTCCTTTGATCATCAACAACGATGCGGTACAGGGTGAGACTTTTCTCCCCGGACAGATCTTTGTCTTCGGCAGCTTCGCACTGCGGGCCGATTCGCTTGGCCACCTGGAGCAGATCGAAAGCTACGCCCCTGGCCATCAGGTCAGATTTGGAAGTTTAAACTACACGACTGATATCCGCGGGGACTTGATCTTCAATGGATTCAAGCCACAGCCAAGCGCGCCGCACTGTCTTGATGGGCATGATCTAGCTCTGCCGCCGAATAGTGTCCTGGAGGCCGCATGCGCATTGGTTCTGACCCTAAATTTGGAGCCTACTACGCCGATCGAGGATGAGTGGTTGGGCGCCGCCTCGGGGGCTGCGATCTCAAAGGCAATCGAGCCGAACGCCAGCCCCGCACCCCGCAAGGCCCGTGACTCCGAGGGGCCGGATTCCCCTCCAGACTCCGAGCCCTCCGCGCGCCCGCCGATCGAATCCGATTGGGCGCCGATCATGGAGTTCACCTCTGAGGACATCTTTCAGCACTCGCCCTTTGGCGACATTCTGAAATCACTAAAGTGTCAGGACCTCGATCCTAAGTCACACCGATCTAGCATGTAACACATCAGATCACCTTGCGGCCTCACGCACGGTATTCCCACGGGTGCCACCTTACCTGGCCCGGGACCGTTTGCGCCTTTTGGCTCACGTATATGATAGTGTTGCTAGCATCCATATGACAAAGAACCCGGGCCGACATGGCTAGTCGTGAACCCAAAGCGGCACTAACCCATGGGGACAGGCATACATGAATCAACTTCGAGCATGTCGGTCAACAGCGTGTGAATCCGGGCTGTAGCAGTGGGCTAATAGGACTCCGGTAACCCGGGCTGTAGCAGGCTAGGCAGGACTCCGGATGTCACCGCGTGACATTTCCCCGAAGGGATAGACACAGGAACGAAGTGAAGCACATGCCGGCCAGTCAAGTGTCCTGAGCAGTAGTGTTGGGCTAGCAGGACTCCGGTGAACCAGGATGTAGCGGACTACTATGGCTCAAGGAAGCACTAGACTACATTTCCCCATAAGAGAGGCTGCCAAGGATAAACAACTAGATTGTCGGATCCCACACATACCAAGCATTTCAATCATACACACAATATGCCCGATATGTGCAAATACAACATGGCATCACAACATAACTCTACGACTCAAGTATTTATTCATTAGGATCCGAGGAGCGAGATATTACAAACATGGGTCTCATGACCCAACATTCAGAGCATACAAGCAACAAGCACATGCGGAAGCTTAACATGTCTGAGTACAGACATCTATAAATGAAAAAGGCTGAGAAGCCTGACTATCTACCAGATCCTGCCGAGGGCAAAAGATCATAGCTGAGGTATCAAGCTAAACGTCGAAGTCCACACGGAACTACTAGTGAGACTGACGTCTCTCTGCAAAAACATAAAATAGGCAAACGTGAGTACAAATGTACCCAGCAAGACTTACATCAGAACTAGCTACATATGCATCGGTATCAACAAAGGGGGTGGTGGAGTTTAACTGCAGCAAGCCAGCTTTGACTCGGTGGCTATCCTGAACTACGACTACAAGTAACTCCTTTGTGGTGGCGCAAACGAGTCCACATATTCACCATACCAATGCACCACTATGGATCCGCTCCCGTCTCCCTACGAGAAGGCCATCCATAGCACTCACGCTTATCTTGCGCATTTTAGAGTATCCACTTTCACTTGTCTATGAACTATGCAAGGGGTCCAAGTTTCCATATCCGAGGAATCCGGCTATTCGAATAGATAATGATAACCCTGCAGGGGTGTACTTCTTCACACACGCTCTCGCCACTTATCGCCCTGTACACTTCATGTACCTCGGCAACCTTCAAGCGGAAGCCGGGCGAGGGAGTCGTCCATGACCTGACTAACCACACAAGTCTCTAGTCCAGGTTTATCGCCTATTCGGGTTCCATCCGCAAGGAGATCCGGCCGGGGTGTCGCTCACGGCCCCAAACGATGTGTGCAGGGTTCCCAAGCCCACCAACCGGGTGCCACTTGGTACACCGGGCCACTGTGCCTAGTCTGTCCCAAGCCCACCTGTACCGGGTGCCACTTGGTAGACTACTAACACTGCCTACAAACACCAGGAACTAGTTGCAACTCCTGGACATAGATCGAGTTGGTTAATAAGCTGAGAGGGGCACTTAAGCATTCCAATGTGTGGTAGTAACTGTTCATGGATCACAAACACAGAACTCAGTTCCTGAGGACGGCTACAATGAGACAACCCACCATGTACTCCTACATGGCCTCTCACCGCTACCTTTACCAAATCGTGTTCACACACTTAGCTCTCAACAGTAGGACATGTTCACCACATTCCAACTCATTCCCGATGAATCAGACCCGACCCAACTCTAAGCAGTAGCAGGCATGACAACAAGCATAAATGAGTAGGCACATCAGGGCTCAAACAACTCCTACTCATGCTAGTGGGTTTCATCTATTTACTGTGGCAATGACAGGTCATGCAGAGGAAAGGGGTTCAACTACCGCAGCATGTAACAGTTGAATCGTTGTTGTCCTAATGCAGTAAAAGGGAGCAGGAGCGAGAGAGTGGGATTGTATCAGAATGAGCAAGGGGGTTTTGCTTGCCAGGCACTTCTGAAGATATTATAGTTCTTCATCGGTGTCATCGAACAATCGTCGGAGCGTCGTCTACTGAGGGGGAACAGTCACCGGCAACAAAGGAGAAACACAATCAATGCCATGCAACAATATGATGCATGAATGTGACATGGCAATATGCTGTTGATTGAGCTAATGCAACTAGCAACCAGATTAAATGAAGTTGGTTTGAACCGAAGGTTCAAATTCAAACTCCATATGTGGAAATTCAAATGCCATTTACATGATTTGTCCTAAACAGTAGCTATAAGTTGTTCTAACATGCATGAAAATGGTATAGATGGATAGATTGGATTTTTCTGATCATTTTTCATATATAATTTGTTTGATTTGGAGTTATGGTTGAATTTCTATGAATTTTAGAAGTTTGCATTAATTTCTAGAATTTCCTGAATAAGAATAATTGCAGAAAAGAGTTATTGCGTCAGCGTGACATAGGTGTGATGTCAGCAGGTCAACTGAGACGGTCCAGGTCAAATTGACCAGTGGGTCCCGCATGTCAGTGTCTAACTAAACTAACCTAGTTTAATTAGCACTAACCTAAGTTAAACTAGTTAAATTTAAACCTAAACTAGATTAATTAGCCGGGCGGGGCCCGCATGTCATGGACCAGTGGGTCAAACTGGGCCCACCCGGGTCAACTCGGTCAGCGGGGGGGTCAAACCTGCCGGCGTTAAGCCGCCGGCGAGGCCAGACGCGGCAGAGCGCGTTGGGATCTCCCTACAGGGGCCCTTTTGGCACGCAGAGAGCGGCTACGGGAAGAGGGCGGAGTGGTGCATCCAACGGTGGCGGTGGCGGGAGCTGGGGTGGCTGGGAGCAGCGCCCGTGACGAGGTTTGCGGCGGCCGGAGTCGGCAGCGAGCGGGGACGCGGTTGCGGTGGCCGTGGCGATGTGAGTTTAGCACCTACGGCGTCTACGTGGTGCGATGAGTGCGATGGGCGCATGCCCGGGACCAAATGGTCACCGGAGCAGCACCGGCAATGAGCGCGGGCGGCGGCGGGTTTCGGTCTCCGGCGGAGCGATGGCTACAGCGTGCAAACGGAGCGCAGAGGAGGGGGGTTCGGGTCAGTGGCTCACGGCGAGTCGGACGAGCAGGTCGGCGAGCTTGGAGACGGTCCGGAGCGGGCGGTGCGGCGAAAGCGATCTCCCGTGACCGGAGGTTGAAGAAGAGCTCGGGTCGTCGCTTGGGGGCATTCGGCGTCGCGCGAGTTGATGGAGAGGTGCGGGGAATGGAGGTGGAGCTCCTGGGCATGTCCAGGGGGCGAGGGGGAGGCAGTGGCCGTGGTGGGGCTTGTCGGCGGCGACGGACCCGTTCGGGTGGGGAGAACAGAGGAGGGGGAGAGAGTTCGGGGGAGAGAGAGGGGGAGGTCGGGGGCTACGTGGCGACGCATAGAGGCGTCCAGGGTGTCGGGGACGCAGGCAACCAGGCAGGAGGTGGCTTGGGCGCGTGTGCGCGCGCGGCGAGCACGCGCTCTGCCTACTGGCCTAGGGAGGAAGACGACAGGGGAGGTGGAGGTGGGCTGGGTTGGCACAGTGCCAGGCCAGGTGGGCTGCACATTAGGTAGGTCCAGGTAACTTTCTCTCCCTTCTCTTTTCTATTTAGTTTCTATTTTTCTATTTCTGCCTTTGTTTTTTATTTAGCAAAATGCCAAACCACTTAGTAAAAAGCTCAAAATATTTGTGGGCACTTGGAAAATTATTTCCCACAGCCCTCAAATGTTTTCAAGATTATTTGGACATTTAAATGTATTTATAGAATTAAATTGTCCAAATTCAAATACATTATGAATTAACTCCAAAATCCAGAAATGTCCTGGAAATGTGTGCATCATTTTTGGCAGAAGTTTTCACCCATTCCAAAATTGATGAACTTTTCTAAATGCCATTTTGCGTAGATGGAAAAGATTTAATGTGACCCTAGTTCTATTTCATTAGCTGCTAGGGTTTATCAGTCCCCATTTCAAGTTTAACTAAAATTTAGACATGATCCAAGCAAGATGCAAACTCTAGGCAGCACCAGAAGCTAGGGATGTGACATTAAGTCTCTCTCTCTCTATCAGGAGAGCCCTGGCCGGACTACGGTCAGCAAGGTTGGGATACGGACGATGAAGAAGTTCAAAGCCCACCCACCACCCATTTGGTAGCCACCGTTGATAATTTAAACGACGTGCTCAACTTCGACTCCGAAGACATTCACGGTATGGACGACGATGCAGGAGACGCATATGAACCAACGCCTATAGGGCATGGACAGCCACCTCATCTCATGATGTGTACATGGTGGATACACCTAAAGGAAGCAACAACGAGGAACACGGGGAGGCAACGAGGGATCGATCTCTCGCAAAGCAATCAAAGCGGCGGCGTAAACGCCGCCCCAAACTCCGCCTGGACACAGACCCTTCCATAGAGTAGGACGAGCCAGCAGACGACGAGCATGCCTTAGAGCAACCGTCCGAACAAGACAACTCAGATAAAGAAACCGAACAGCCCGTCCCCGGCAAAAATGGCATTCCGGACGACCTTACGCCGGATAAACCAACGGAGCAGAAGAACCTCCACAAAAGGCTCGTTGCAACCGCACGTAGCCTGAAAAAGCAGAAGCGGAAGCTAAAAACTGCGGAAGATGCACTCAGAATTAGATGGAGCAAAGTAATCAATACCGCAGACAAATACGGCGATAGTCGCCGTACTAAAAGTTATCTGAAGTGAAAGCTACTGCCCGAATTCGACGAAGAGGCCTTAGAGCCCTCGCATTCAAAAAGTAAGAAAGCCACCAGGTCGGATAGACGACCCCATGGCCAGCATAAAGCGGCAAGCGGCGCCGCACTTAAGCCGGCATGCGACCCACTTAAGGATTCGCATCAAAAAGATGGCCCAGCCAGGTCCATTTATGGACCAAGAAAACAAGCTCTCATAAGCAATGCAATAAAGCCAGTATCCGAATCCAGCACACCCAAATACAGGGGCGCCGCACACCCCCTATGTTTCACCGATGAGGTCCTGGATTATGAATTTCCAGCGGGATTCAAACCCGTAAACATAGAGGCATACGATGGAACAACAGACCCTGGAGTCTGGATCGAGGATTATATCCTCCACATACATATGGCCAAAGGAGATTACCTCCACGCCATAAAATATTTACCCCTCAAGCTTAAAGGGCCAGCCCGGCATTGGCTCAAAAGCCTTCCTGAAAACACAATTGGAAGTTGGGAAGAGCTCGAGGACGCTTTCCGAGCAAATTTTCAAGGGACCTATGTCCGCCCTCCGGATGCAAACGATCTCAGTCACATAACTCAACAGCCCGGAGAGTCAGCTCGGCAATTCTGGAACAAATTTCTTACTAAAAAGAATCAGATAGTCGACTGTCTGGACGCTGAAGCCCTAGCAGCTTTTAGGCACAACGTCCGAGACGAATGGCTCGCCAGACACCTCGGCCAAGAGAAGCCAAGAACAATGGCCGCATTGACAAGCCTCATGACCCGCTTTTGCGCAGGTGAGGACAGCTGGTTGGCAAGATGTAGCACCAGCGACCCAAGTACATCCAAAACTAGGGATGGAAACGGAAAACCGCGACGCAACAAGGATCGTCGCCGGACTAAGGAAAACAGTCCGAAGAGCACGGCAGTCAACGCCGGATTCAGAAGCTCACAGCAGAATCAGAAAAAGCCGCCCCTCCAGGATAACAGAGATGATTTATCCAACCTAAACAAAATCCTGGACAGGATATGTCAAATACACAGTACTCCCGGGAAGCCTGCTAACCATACCCACAGAGACTGTTGGGTCTTCAAACAATCTGGCAGACTCAACGCCGAACACAAGGGGCTCGACACACCAAGCAAAGACGATGACGAACCCCAAAAGCAGAGCACCAGGAAACAAAAGAATTTTCCACAAGAAGTAAAAACAGTAAACTTACTTCACATTACAAAATGTGCGGCACCCATAAAGGTACGCGCCATACGGCCTATCCCAAAGGAGTCTCGCCACTGGTTGTCAAAACCAGTCGTCTTCGATCATCTGGACTACTCTAGAAGTATCAGGAACATAGGCTGGACTGCCTTGGTACTCGATCCAATAATTGACGGACTCCAGTTTACAAATGTCTTGATGGACGGCGACAGTGGTCTAAACCTGATATATCAGGACACACTTCGCCACATGGGGATAGACCCAACAAGAATTTGCCACAGCAAAACCTCCTTTCAAGGGGTAACGCCAGGGCCGGACACCCATTGCATGGGTATTCTCCGTCTCGAAGTTATATTCGGCTCTACCGATAACTTCCGCCGTGAAAAGCTGACTTTCCACATTGTCCCATTCTCAAGTCGCTATCAAGCACTGCTGGGACGCGAAGCTTTCGCCCGCTTTAACGCAATACCGCATAATGCATCTCTTACGCTTAAGATGCCCGGTCCACGAGGCATCATCTCTTTAAAGGGGAAGCATTGAGTGCGCCTCCCCCAAGAGGAGGATTGTGCGGCCGCTTTAACAACCCCACAATAAAATGGCTTCACCAGCCAAAACATCTGAACAGGTCATTAAGACCACGGACACGGATAGACGAGTCCGGCACCAAGTATCATTGATAAAGGCTTAGTGGCCATATACACCTGCCCTAGGGGCTCCGCACATATAAAATAAAGAGACAATAAAGCTCAATTTTACATATTTTGCTTTATACTTTGTTTATTTAATGTAACTTCTGTTCGGCACGACCTTTTTTCAAATTAGTTCCTCTCTTTTATAGATGAATATCGTGCTGCGCCCGTCCAGGATACGGCACAACGGAGACACAGGCGCAGACGTGCAGCAGGGACCCATTACAAGGATTCTCTTCAGATTAAGACCCTGCGTAAACCTTTTTTACTGTCTCTTGTTGATACACATCCCCTGGTTCTCTGTAGTATAACCAAGGAGGAGGCTGGCGTCTTGGCATGTGGCCACGTCAGAATTTCTGCGCGTACCTAGACACTAGGGGCTTATACCTAAGAGCGTTGCCTCACCCGCTCTCATAAAAGACCGAATACCTTAGGGAGTGTTTAGCGTCGCGAGTTTGGCCTTATATGCATCAGCTCCGAATCATGTCTTTGGTCAAATGTTGGGTTGCCCGGCTCCTATGTTCGGCCGCCTTACGTTCCGCTCTATCGGCTAAGGCGGTACCAGGAGAACTACTGAGATTGTGCCCCGGTTCGGCCGGGCGAGCACCTCAGTAGAGAAAGCCGAAAACTGACTGTCATGATATAGCGTGAGACTGGTCAACCACTCGATGACTCACCGGAATCTATAGGATTCCTCCGCATTAACGAAAGGCCGTTTCCCGGCCAGGCACATATGCGCCCCGACTCCGGGCGAGCGCAGGTGCCACCAGGGGCTATTTAAGTAGCCTCACTATCAAGCTCCTATGGCTAAGTGAAAGTGTTAAAGCATTATAGTCCGGTTGCCTAGCTCGCTGCGCTATCACCTCCTTTGTAGGACCAAGACGTTGGATTAAGTGTGAAAATGCGTCTTCTGCGAGCACCCCCGCACTATGTGCGTGGGGGCTGAAGCCAACGACTGCCATCTTTCAGACTATATATATATTTTATAAAAACGGCCGCACAGGAGGTGTTACAATACTTGCAGGCACAAGTATAAAAAGTTCCTACAATTTATCAAACTACCGCCTTACAATGGCACATGCTATTCGAACATAGCATCCTTCAAGCACTGCGTCTCTTACACGAGCGCCTTCAAGGACTTCCTGAAAATAGTGCTCGGAGGATACTCGGCTTTTGTCCGAATCTCGGGATGCAACGACGGTGGTCTCCATCTCCGCCCAGTATGTCTTGACACGGGCAAGAGCCATCCGTGCGCCCTCTATACATGCTGACCTCTTCATTGCATTGATACGTGGCACCGCACCAAGGAGTTGCTGCACCAAGCTGAAATAACTCTTCGGCTCCGATCTCCCCGGCCAAAAATGACTCATGACACACCTCATGGCGAGTCCAGACAACCTATTCAGCTCGGCCCATTCGGCCAGACGATCGGCTACTAACAGTGGATGCTCTGGATTGTGGAACTGCGACCAAAAGAGTTTCTCCACTTCGCGATCTCTTTGATCTCGAAAGTGTCCGGTCGCATCAGCGGCACTTGCCGCCAAATCCAGATAGGTGTCCGTCGTACTCCATAGCCGGTCCAATGGAGCATGCTGAGGATCACAAAACTTCCTCCGTAGCATAAAGGGCTTTCCAGCCGCGATCTCTCCGGCTTCACGAAGCTCCTCCCTCGCAGCTCTCATCGCAGAGCGAGCATCCTTGGCATCGGCAACGGCTTTCTTCACGCCCGTCTGTTCCGCCCGATCTTCTTTTTCCAGAAGCTTGCAACGGTCAGCAGGGCTCTTTAGCTTCGCGGCCATCTCGGCCATCTCTTTCTTGCTTCAGCAGTGAGCAGCCTGTTCGGCTCTCAGCTCTTCAAGGGCCTTCTCGGCAGCCGCATCACTTTTTCTGGCTTGATCCTTAGCTCGGGCAAGTTCCGCCTGAAGACTCTCCACGGCGGCCGCACCATCTACGTCAAGCACACACATTGTAAGATACTGGCATAAAGCTCCTCTTACCAGGTGCCGGCCGAGGAATTACATACCTTGAGCCTCATCAAGCCGCTTGTTGACGAGCGCGATGTCGGCATCTGCCACGTCAAGTTGCCGCTTTAGCTCGGCAACAGTCCGGCTGGATTTCGGACACTTCGCCACCTACATTCAAAGGCGACATTTTAGACCTGGGGTTATGATCCTCTGTGCGCCGTCACTTTTGACAACGCACAGAGTCTCAGGGGCTACTATCTACACAGGGCGCATCTTATTTATGCGCAACTGTCAGAAAATGTACGTTATTTCACGTACCTCAAAACCTGTCAGTAAACTTCTGACAGCCTCGTACAAACCAGTTTCTGCAGACAAAATCCTCTCAATCACTATGCCCATCAATGCACCGTGCTCCTCTGAGATAGAAGCTTGCCCCAGCAGATTCCTCAGCTCCACCGGCCAAGCACCAGACGGTGCCGGACTTGTCATATGTCCTCTTTCGCAGGCCGGACGTGGAGAACCTTGGGGGCCACATAGCTATCTTCCGCCCCTGCCGGATTCGGAGAAACCCTCCGCGACGACACCTCAGGGTCGCCCACCTCGCTAGGTGGCATGGCAGGGGGAGGCGTTCCGCTCTCCATCATCTCTAGAAGAAGGTCCCCCGAAGACGAGCTCTGCTGAGAAGGGCTGAGGTCCGAACTACAAGGTAAAATTTCGGTTAATCTTCTCAGATATAAAGCAAGGATTTCTCTCTCAAAAATACAATCTTTCTCTACTTACGGCTCGCTGGAGGGCTGGTCCCCTTGAGGGCATAATTCGGCCGAGGTACCCCCCGGCGTAGGACCCTCTGACGAGGATTCCCCCCCCCCTCCACTTTGATGCCATGGTCTTTGGGTCTTCAGAGGCGGTCCTTTTCTTCCCCGGAGGAGGGGAATTTTCGGTTCCTTCCCTCCGAACAGCCTCCTTCGAGGAGGCCGTAGTTTCCTTGTCCCCTCCTTCACTTTACTTCAAAGGCATGATCTTCAACATCCTGACTAGGACGGGGTCCCGCCTGGTCTCAGGGAGGGGAGCCGGACACCTGATCAGCTTTGCTTTCGCTATCCACTCCTGTTTAAAGGTACAACTCTTTTAAGGGCAAGTTAATGACAAATATATGGATAGCGAGTCCGGGCACAAGGCTACTTACTTGAGTATCCGAGCGATTGCGGCTCAGACCTGCGTCCTCGGTCAAATCCGGACACATTGCTTGTGATCCGAAGAACAGTTTATACATCTCCGCGGGCGTTGCGCCCACAAAGTGTTGGAGAGCTTGCGGCCCCTCCAGAATAAACTCCCATAGACGAAGGGAGCGGCGTTTGCTGGGCAGTTTTCGGTGGATCAGCATGACTTGTGACACTTTGACCAAGCTGAGACCTCCTTCTAAGAGATCCCTGATGCGGCCCCGCAACAAAGACACGTCCTGGGGTGGCCCCCAATCTAGGCCTTTATTGACCCACGACCCTAGCTGCTTTGGGGGACCCGAGCGAAAGGCAGGCGGCGCCACCCACTTGGTGCCCCTGGGAGCGGTGACATAGAACCACTCTCGTTGCCATAAGCCGAGCTCCTCTTGAAAAGACCCCTCAGGCCATGGGGCATCAGCATTCTTTCTTACAACAGCGCCTCCGCACTCTGCGTGCCGTCCCTCAATCATCTTCGGCTCTACCTTAAAGGTCTTGAGCCATAATCCGAAGTGAGGAGTAACACGGAGGAACACTTCACACACGACGATGAATGAGGAAACATGGAGGATGGACTCCGGAGCTAAGTCGTGAAATTCCAGCCCATAATAGAACATCAGCCCCCTCACGAAGGGATCCATTGGGAAGCCTAACCCCTGAAGGAAGTGGGACACGAACACCACGCTCTCACCAGGATGGGGACTAGGAATGACCTGCCCTTGAGCAGGCAACCGGTGCGAAATTTTGCCGGTCAAGAACTTGGCCTCTCTCAACTTTAGCACGTCCTCCTCCGTGACGGAGGAGGGCATCCATCGGCCTCGAAGGTCGGAATCGGACATTGTCAAAGGTCCGAAGCGCCTGGAATCTGGAGCCTAGAGTGTTGGAACTCGAGGCGACGGGCGAACTCGTTTGAGATTGAAAAGGAGCAAGGCCTTGGTCTCTTTATAAGAGGTTGAATACCAAGAGCCCTCCCCGTAACCGTTTGGGACTCACCTTTAGTCGAGAAAACATACTAACGGGCACGATTGGGGTACCCACGTCCGTATTGATGAGAATCCCGTAAATAAAGGGGACACGATCTCTGCTTTGACAAGACGTGCCAAGGAAACCGCCTCGTAAAATACGCTGAGGTGGGGAAGTGAAAACGATCCGAATAAAGGCTTGGCCGTGGTGTGATGTCACGCTACGGAATACGTCAGCAGATTAGATTTGTGTTAATATTATTCTCTCGATGGCAATATGTTGAAACTTATTTTGCAGAGCCGGACACTACCCTTGGTGTTTACAAACTTTTATGAAGAACTTGGAGGAGGAACCCGCCTTGCAATGCTGAAGACAATCTACGCGCCGGACTCGTCGTCATTGAAGCCTGGTTCAGGGGCTACTGAGGGAGTCCTGGATTAGGGGGTGTCCGGGTAGCCAGACTCCTGGACTATGAAGATATAAGATTGAAGAATTCGTCCCGTGTCGGGATGGGACTTTCCTTGGCGTGGAAGGCAAGCTTGGCGATGCGGATATTCAGATCTCCTACCATTGTAACCGACTTTGTGTAACCCTAACCCTATCCGGTGTCTATATAAACCAGAGGGTTTTAGTCCGTAGGGGAGGATCCCAACATAGAACAATCATACCATAGGCTAGCTTCTAGGGTTTAGCCTCCTTGATCTCGTGGTAGATCTACTCTTGTACTACCCATATCATCAATATTAATCAAGCAGGACGTAGGGTTTTACCTCCATCAAGAGGGCCCGAACCTGGGTAAAACATTGTGTCCCTCGTCTCCTGTTACCATCCGCCTAGATGCACAGTTCAGGACCCCCTACACGAGATTTGCCGGTTTTGACACCGACACTCACCGACTCGGCAGCTGTACCTGCCTACTTCACCATGCCGCCAGATAGGTCGCACGCTCATCTCAAATCACTTTATTTAGGCGTCAGTTGTCTGAATTTTTATTCTGGGCCAATCGATTCCCAATGGGAAGGAGCACCCCTCGAGGCGGCGGAGCTCGTAGGCTGCCGGTTGGTTGGTGTCTAACGTAAGAGTGCAGGGCCGCAAGTTCGCCGCAGAAACAGCGCTTAGATGGCTATCTTAGAGTTGCGTGGGTTCAAGGTACTGCCGCTATCAGATCTGGATGACGGGGAGTCTTCGTGGATTGGCCCGGGGGCGGCGCAACCATGGCAGTGCGGTGGGGCGGGGAGCGGGGTTTGGCTGGGGCCACGGACGGCGGAGGCAAGCTACTCTGCCGTTGGTCGCTGGCTCTTCAGGGAAGATTCCTAACAGTGTCAGCCGGGAGGCACTAGACGGCCATCAAGCCATCTGGCGTAGATCGGACAGTACCAAAATAAAATAAAATCGTGTGACCCCAATTTAGTCTCAGTCAACAGACGTGTGACCACTCTCATACCTTGTTGTTGATCTCTTAGTGTATTTCTTCAGATCAAAGAGATGTGTCGTTCTTAACATTATACGTTATCTGGATCTTCAGCCACATCGTCTCCCAACTCACCGCAGCTGATCCCACAAGGGAAGCATACACCAGAAGGGAGCTATAGTCCCCACTCAACAGTTCCCTGCATCGGATGCGCGTGCCCGACATGGACAGCCACAACAACTGCAGGGCCATCGACAAGTCAGCACATGATGCTCACTCCTATGGATGGCGGCCAGATAGGTTGTACCCTCATCTTACTTGTGTGCAACATTTATGGCTTTGTTATTCATGTAAGCATGGAAAATAGATTATCACATTTCACTGTATATTCATGCTGATCTCTTACGGGTCTTGTTCAGAAGTTAACGTTGTTCCATAGTTCAGCTAAGATACTTGTTCTTTAGGTAATGTTGTTCCATAGTTATCATCCATCAGTCAATGCTATCCCACAGGCTGGTGATTATAGTATTATACCACTTCTAGTATTACCTATGTTGTTCTTCAATACTTTTGTGTGCCATCTAGTTAATCTTGAGTACAAACGATACATATTCTGTAGCTTTCATCTCTGTTCTCCCTTTAGTTTTTGAGACCTGTTGCTGCTAGTTAACCCCAGTCCTACTATTTATGTCGTCTCCTACAGGCACTCATTACATAAATCTAACTACTAGTTCTCTTCCATGCATGTCAGATATAATTGCACACACTGATATATCCACAAGAACCTCACAGAGCAATGTAAAGGCCAATAAACTTGATGTCAATGATACCCAAAATGATGGAACATGTAAAGGCACTTCTTCAGAAGACTTGCAGAAAGATGTTGAATCCTCTTCACCCCACAAGGTCCTTGCTCTATCGCAATGCCATCTGCTTAATTTGGACATCATGCTTCTGAATATCTTATGCATTGTTATTCATCAGTATGTACTTCATCTATCTACCATACCATGTTTTTTACATTGAAGTGTTGTTCTAGTGCTCTGTTGCAATGCCATCTTAGTTTCCCAATCATACACGTGTATGTTGTCTTAGTTTTTTCTGTACGTATTCCGCTAGCATATAGTTTTACATTCAACTAGTGTTTTTTTACTGTGTTCTCCTATTGTATCCCTAGCTCTTACACCATACTCCCTCCATCCGGATTACATGTTGCCGAAATGGATAAAAAGGATGTATCTAGAACTGAAATACGCCTAGACCCATCCATTTTTTTCCGGATGGAGGGAATACATGTCAATATGTCATGCCTTTCTATTCTTCAGTACCTATTCCATCTCTCTGTTGTAGCATGTTTTATAATTGGAGCACCATTCTTCTATACAAGGCATGCAAGGGGAAGACGACTATGTTAGAATCTGAAGGGTTACAAACCAAGTCTTTGCAAAAGATCCAAACGCCAGGAGATAATAAACCAACTCCAATTTTTATATATACTGCTCTAGCATAGAGAAACCCAACTCCTACTGATAATAAGCAAATTCCAGTGGCCAAAGAACTAGTTCGCTCCAGTCCAGCAAAAATATGTCAACTCCATTCTAAGAAGTGTGTGCGTATCCCTGCATCATGAAATTTTATAGCATGCTGATCATATTTTCTACATGTTTCTTACCCATCTCTCTTTTAGAAAATAAGCTTAACAGATAGAAGAATTTCTGCACTGGTATCATCTGTGAGGAAAGATTCTTGCAGGAATTCTCTGTACTCCAATGCAGATGTAAGTACCTATTGTATATCACTATATTTTTACATCAGCATGTATTTTGTTAATCGGCGTGAATCCAACCTTTATCTGATCTAAATTTAGTTGTAGCAAAATGTATGATTAAAGGCCACGATGTTGATTTTTGTAAGGAAGACTGCCTGGTAGTTTTGCATCCTAAGTTGCATGAGTGTACTATCTCATATCAGTGGGTTTGATTACTTTGGTTCTGCAGTGGGTTTTTAGTGTTTTTTTACTGTGTTGTCCTGTCATATCCCTAGCTCTTACATCATACTCCCTCCGTCCGGATTACATGTCGCAGAAATGGATAAAACTGGATGTATCTAGAACTGAAATACGCCTAGACCCATCCATTTATTTCCGGATGGAGGGAATACATGTTAATATGTCATGCCTTTCTATTTTTCAGTACCTATTCCATCTCTGTTATAGCATGTTTTATAATTTGTCGGATCTTGGGTTCCGGCAGACCCCTAAGGTTCGAACTCTGGGGTGCGCGCAGAGATTCTGCTCTCTACCTCTCCGTCTCGCAAGGATCTCAACTACCAAAGGAACAACACAAAAGACATAGAGTTTATACTGGTTCGGGCCACCTGTGTGGTGTAATACCCTACTCCAGTGTGGCGAGGTGGATTGCCTCTTGGGCTGATGAAGATGAACAGTACAAAGTAGAACTGCCTCGCGAGGGCCTGTTCTTGGCTAGGACGATGAACTGCTAGGGAAGTTCAGCCGCCCTTCTCTCTCTCTCTCTCTCCTTGCTCGGATTCCGGATACTCGATCGGATGAACACCAGATGCTAGATGCCTCTCAGCTCGCTGCCTCTACCTTGGGGGTGGCTAGTCCTATTTATAGGCAAGGGCCTTGGGCCTCTTCCCAAATATTGAGCGGGAAGGGCGCCAACAATTGGCCAATTTGAAGGGGAACATACAGTACACTTATCCTGACCAAAGTTGGTCTTCGCCTGCCAAAGGCCCTATGGTGACGCCGCTCTGGGCTCCACGATGAGCTCATTCCCACCGTTGGACTGGTCTTGGTCTCGTTGCACCAAAATGGATGCCTTTGCTTGATCCTCTCGCCTGCCCTTGCCCCCTATGCACCAAAGAGGAAAGGGGAGGACACTGTGCGGTCTGGCGCCCGCCTGGTACCCTTGGTCGTCATGGCTTGCGTCATGGGCACATCGCGAGGTACCCTGCCTTGATATCTCCGCCTCCTCATGAGCAAACCTGAGGAAGCCGCGCCCGAGGAAGCGTTGCATCGTCCTCCCCGCGAGGCTTGGCCCCTCGCGAGGGTCCTGAGTCTTGTGTTGATGAAGGTGGGCCGTACCGGGCCTCCATTCGAGCCACGCCGCGGGCCGCAGGCAGGCAAGTCTGGGGACCCCCATTCCCAGAACGCCGACAGTAGCCCCCGGGCCCAAGGCGTGCCCGGACTTGGCCGTGCCAAGAGGCGAAAGGGCAAGGGCGAAGTGCCGCGGGCCCTAATAGCCTGCGGCCTTGGGTGCCGTGTGGCAGTTTGACAGGACGTGGGCGTCTCCGCTTCCCCACAACGCCTGGACGATTGCGCGGATTGGACAAGTCCCTGCATGCAAATCGTGTCATGATTACCTGTGATCGTGGAGGCCGACGGTTGGCCTCCGCTGGCTATTAGTACGGCACCGCGCGTGCCCTTCCAGTCCATCCCTTCTTGTTTTCTCCTTCGCCTTGATCCTTTCTCCCTCTTGGCGCGATGGCCTCGATTCGCCGGTTCTCTGTGGCGGAGAAGGGAAAAGCTCTCCAAGAAGTGTCAGACCCGCTCCCGCCGAAGAAGCGACTTGCCCCTCGCAGCCGAGACGAAGGAGATCACCAGGTGGTATCAAGGCCTTGGTACGAGCGGCCTCCGCCGGGGTTTCCGCTTCCCCTGTTTGCCCACGCCGAGAGCCTCGGAGGGGGCGACGTCGATCCCAGCAGCAGGCGCCGGCGCCGCCGGGTCACGAAGGTGTTGGTCATCCCGCCTAGAGTCCATGCCGAGGGTTCCTCCCGCGAGCTCGTGCTCCACGCCGCCATGCCTCCGCGAACTTGGATTCTCTTTCCTTCCTTCTTCGCCTCCGTCTACCCACAGGGAAGACTCCTGGAGTTGTGGCTGCAGCACGCCGACTGCAGCACCCCCGCGACCGAGGCAGAGGTCGCGATACTCGCCTCGGGCGAGGTCTTAATGACTCGTGGCTGGGCCGAGATCGCTCGGGGCTGTAGCGCAAGGGGCGCCCTCACGGTCCACATGGAGTACGATGGCGCTTGAGTGCTGCCCCAGGAGAGGTGGCCCGGACCTCATGATGGCGACGGCTGGGCCCACCAACCGTCCCCTGGACAGCTCCACAAGCGGCGGAAGCACTGGTGGACCCAGCGACCCCAGCAAGGTCTTCGCGACTCCGGAGACGAGCGACGACAGCTACGAGCCCGCGAGCCAGCGCCGCTCCCGGAGCAGGGCGGGCTCGCTCGGCCGCCGCCGACTCTGATCTAGATGGGGTTGGCGCCGATGCCTGACGGCCCACTGTTGATGATGGCGTCGTCTGCTGGGAAGCGTGTAGATAGCATCCCTTAGGATCCGTTTCCTGCAAGGAATCATACTGCACCCCGTGGGGGCTTGTAAGGTGTCTGTGATCCTTTCTGTTAATACGTGACTTTTGCCATGGAACCGTGCGGGTCGCTAACTCCGTCGTAGCTTAGTCTTCCCTTTCGAACCATGCGAGGGCTTGGCGCTCTGCGTCGACAGGTCCCAGTCCCAAGGCGGCGTCAGCCGTCGCTGGTATGCCAGGTCGCGATGCCGTGGTCAAGGCCAGGAGGTGAGTGACCCGGGGTCCGGTAAGAGCCCCTGGGTCGTGATGCTCAGGAGGTCCCCTTTGGCGCCCAAGCAGCCGTCGCTTGATGAGAAAGGGAAACGATGTCGCCGGTACGGAATTGCATTGGGTGCGGGGGTAGTGCCATGGTAGCCAGTGCTTTGGATGGTGACTTATCTGGAGGATCAGGGGTCGTCCCCAGCGCATCGTCGGGTCCGTGGTGTAGTTAGAACGGAGTTGCTCGGCGTGGTCCTCGCGTGCCCCTTCTCCCTCGCCTCTGCTCCCCTTTCTGCTCTACGTCCTCGGGTCTCGGCCCTCGAGCTTGTCTCAGCCGTCGCTGGTATGCCAGGTCGCGATGCCGTGGACAAGGCCAGAGGGTGAGGGCTGGAGAGCCGGTAAGAGCCCTGAATCGCGATGCTCAGGCACCCCCCTTTAATGCACAAGCGGTTTGCACGGGCGAGGGTGAAGAGGACTCCGTGAGGGCCTCGGTTAGCGCAACTCCCTCCAAGGATCCTGCAGACTCATCACAGAAAGAAGAAGGGGCTTCCTTGACAGTCATTAGTCGACCGTTAGTCGCTTAAAAGCTCGCTGGTTGGGGTAAGTGAGGTGTATCTGGGCACCCATGAGCCAGCGCGGGACTCACGAGGCCCTACCTCTAGGCGGGATGCGCCTGGCGCTGGTTCGTGTCTTGAGATGTGTTCCTACAGAATTTGGTTAGATGCCGGCACTCTACGTCCTCGGGTCCCGGCCCTCGAGCTTGTCTCAGCTGTCGCTGGTATGCCAGGTCGCGATGCCGTGGACAAGGCCAGATGGTGAGGGCTGGAGAGCCGGTAAGAGCCCTCAGTCGTGATGCTCAGGCACCCCCCCTTTAACGTGCAAGTGGTCGACATGGAGAAGAAAAGTTGTAGTGGACAGGCTTCAAGTGATCAAGCATGATAGGCGAATGCATAGTTGGAAATAAACGTGAGGGAGATACACGCCGCTGGGCCTTGCCCAAGCGGCTTGGGGATGATGTAGCCCGAGGGGTGCCCCCAACAAAGCAAGCTAACGATCGAAAACTAAAAAGGGATACACGCCGCAAGGACGGACCCACGCGGCCTGGGAGTAATGCAGCCCTAGGAGGGCGCTCCCAGCTGGGAATGAAGCTTGAAAGATGTCACCTGAAGATGTCAACGACGAAATGGCGTTGGTGCGGCAGACTCGGTAGGCTGCGGGAAGAGATCCTCACGAGCCCCCAGGCCCTGGGGCCTCGGGAGGCTCCATAGGCGCTGGTGGCTCCTCGCGAATCATCTCCATCTCCGCCAGGACTGCGGAGCGCCTGTCTTCCTGAGTCTCCATGATGCCCCTCATGAGGCGCTGGTGCGCAGCATCCACGCTCGGCAAGCCGTAGGGCATGCGAACATAGCAGTGGGGTGGACCTCCGCAACGCCCTACTTGTGAGGGCCAGAGGCGCTCTATCATGGCGACTTGATTGAGCCCTGGCACGTCGATGCAGACACGCAGCCCACCATCCTCGCCTGGATGGGGAGCCACAGCCGGTAAGCAGCGGCAACCTCTCATGATTCTCGACTCCTGTAGTTCTTGAATGGCCTGGTTAACGAACTCCTGCTGGTCTGACTCTGCTTGCTTCGCTCCTCCTTGAGGGAAACGTGCGTCGTAGCACGCCTCCACGTGGTGCCCAAGCGCCTCCCTCGTGACCCTGGCTAGGTCGGTGGCCCTCAAGGTGAGAGCCCCCGAGCCCTGCCTGAGGAGGGCGCCGGGCGCGCTTTCCTATGCGATGGAAGGAGGGTCCCCCTGGGCAGGCACGGGCCCTGAGGGGTCTGCCTCCTGAAGGGCAGAGCCTGACGACGTCTTCTTCTTCTTGGGTGTGGTCTCGGGAAGCCTCCTACTCCCGCGATCTGGGTCTTCTAGCGACGCGGCCTGAAAGGCTCGCTCCAGGGAACACACTGCATCCCTCTCTTCACATGGCACCGTGATGACGCTGCCGCTCCCTGGCATCTTGAGGACGTTGTAGCCGTGGTGAGTTACGGCCATGAATTTGGCCAGCGCTGGGTACTCGAGGATGGCGTTGTACAGTAGGCGGATGTGAGCGACGTCAAAGTCGATGAGCTTGGTGCGGTAATTGCTGCGGGCCCTGAAGGTGACAGGGAGGCGGACCTGCCCGATCGGGATTGTTGAACCGTCAGTGACTCCGGAGAAAGGCTTGGTTGGCTGAAGCTGGTCATAGGGCACTTGGAGGTTGTCGAATGTTTCCACGGACAGGATGTTGAGCCCTGCTCCACCATCGATGAGGGTCCTGGTGACCAGTACGTTGCTGATGACTAGGGAGCAAAGCATCGGGAGGACCCCAGCTGTGGCCGCGCACTTGAGCTGATCTGCGGAGCTGAACGTGATGGCGCACGCCGACCACTTGAGGGGGCGCATTCCTTCGAGCTTAGGGAGGACTGCATTGACTTCACGGGCAAACTGCTTGAAGATGGGTTGGGAGGCTGGGGCTTGAGCTCCGCCTAGGATGCAGGCGATCGCACGCGGCTCTTGGAAGCCCCCAGCCCCCTCGTCTTGATGGCAGTCTTCGTTCCTCCATGGCTGAGGCGGCAGTGGAGGGAGGCCTGCGTTGCCATGAGGGCGGTCCTCGCGAGGCTGATCCCTCCAGTCCCCCTCGCGAGGCAGGTCCCGCCAGCTGTCCTCGCGAGGTTGGTCGCGCCACCCCTGGCGCGGGCCGCGATCTTCCCAGCGTCCCGGGTTTCTTCCTCCTCCTCGGCCGTAGCCCCGGTCAGCGCAGTCAGGGCGACGGCCGATCCTTCCTTCTCTCACAGCACGGAGTTCTTGGCATTCGTTGGTGTTGTGGGTGTGGAGGTCGTGGTACACACAGTACCGGCTGCCCCTGGAGGATTCGGGCAGATCTTTGCCCCGCTTGGTGTCCGGTTCTGCCGCGAGTACGGCAGCCCCCTTGCGCTTCACGTCCTTGGCCTTGGGCTTCTTCTCTTCTGGGTCTGTGGCAGGTAGCTCGGGGAGGGAGAGACGTCCCTCCTCAGCACTGGCGCACTTGGTCGCCAAGTTGAACAGCTCTAGGAAGGTGTAGAGGTCTTCATGCATCGCCAGCTCCTCCTTCATCTTGACGTAGCGCACGCCATCGGAGAAGGCTGAGATGATGGATTCCTCGAACACCTTGGGGATCTTGAGGCGCGCGCTGTTGAAGTGCTGGATGTACTTTCGCAGGGTCTCCCCAGGTTGCTGCTTGATGCGGCGCATGTCGCTCACGGCGGGCGGCCAGTCGCGAGTACCTTGGAAGTTGGCGATGAAGCAGGTGCGCATCTGCTCCCAGGAGGAGATCGTGCCTGGAGCGAGATTCAGGAGCCAGGTGCGAGCTCCTTCCTTCAGCGCCATGGGGAACCAGTTCGCCATGACCTTTTCATCCCCGCTGGCAGCCTCAATGCCCAGCTCGTAGAGCTGGAGGAACTCTGCGGGATCAGTCGTGCCGTCGTAGCGGGGAGGCAGGTCCGGCTTGAACTTGCCGGGCCACGCGACGCTACGCAGCTCGGTGGTGTAGGCATGGCAGCCCGCGGTGGCCATGGGAGGCTTTGGCTGAGGGAGAGCTTGGCCTTGCGGGCCCCCTTGCGCTGCAGCTGGGAGCAGCGCGGGGTCTTGACGTGCCAGAGCTGGATCAGGGTCGCGGCGAGCCGGAGCAGGGAGCGCTCGAGCAGCCTCTTGCGGTCGAGGGACTTCTTGGCAGCTCCGTTCTTGCTGGGCTGGCGCCTGACGGAGCGGGTTCCGCCCAGGGGCCATGCGCCTTGGAGCCATGGCATCTTCTTGGAGTGGAGGTGGCTGGTACGCCCCCGGAGCTTCATTGCCCGCGCGGGGCGGGGTGCGGCGCAGCGGAGCGGACAGTGCAGGAGAGCCCCCTGCGGCACGGACGAGCTCGGCGACGCGGTCGAGCCACTCTTCGTAGACGTCGTCGACGGGACGGTAGCGCAGGAGCTCGTTTGCCGCGATGAGTGCAGCTCGAGCCTCCAAGGGCGCGCGGAGCGCGTGGGACGAAGAGCCAGCTGGCGTGAGTGACGGAGTAGCGGTGCGGCCGTCTCGTCGCACGGATGGGTGCTGAGACGACGCTTGTTGCTCGTTCCCCGCCGGGCCGGTGGCGGCGCTGACGGCGGGCGACGGGGAACGACGTGGACGCCCGCCGACGGGAGCTGTCTGGGCGACGCGGGAAGCGATGGCGGCCCGGCGCTCGGCACGGGCCCGACGAGCGTCAGCCATGGATGCGACGGTCGGAGGAGAACGGAGCGATGGAAGACAGATTCCGGCGCACCCCTACCTGGCGCACCAAATGTCGGATCTTGGGTTCCGGCAGACCCTTAAGGTTCGAACTCTGGGGTGCGCGCAGAGATTCTGCCCTCTACCTCTCCGTCTCGCAAGGATCTCAACTACCAAAGGAACAACACAAAAGACACAGAGTTTATACTGGTTCGGGCCACCGGTGTGGTGTAATACCCTACTCCAGTGTGGCGAGGTGGATTGCCTCTTGGCTGATGAAGATGAATAGTACAAAGTAGAGCTGCCTCGCGAGGGCCTGTTCTTGGCTAGGACGATGAACTGCTAGGGAAGTTCAGCCGCCCTTCTCTCTCTCTCTCCTTGCTCGGATTCTGGATACTCGATCGGATGAACACCAGATGGTAGATGCCTCTCAGCTTACTGCCTCTACCTTGGGGGTGGCTAGTCCTATTTATAGGCAAAGGCCTTGGGCCTCTTCCCAAATATTGAGCGGGAAGGGCGCCAACAATTGGCCAATTCGAAGGGGAACATACAGCACACTTATCCTGACCAAAGTTGGTCTTCGCCTGCCAAAGGCCCTGTGGTGATGCCGCTCTGGGCTCCACGATGAGCTCATCCCCACCGTTGGACTGGTCTTCGTCTCGTTGCACCGAAATGGATGCCTTTGCTTGATGCTCTCGCCTGCCCTTGCCACTTTGCACCAAAGAGGAAAGGGGAGGACACTGTGCGGTCTGGCGCCCGCCTGGCACCCTTGGTCGTCATGGCTTGCGTATTGGGCACCTCGCGAGGTACCCTTCCTTGATATCTCCGCCTCCTCATGAGCCAACCTGAGGAAGCCGCGCCCGAGGAAGCGTTGCGTCGTCCTCCCCGCGAGGCTTGGCCCCTCGCGAGGGTCTTGAGTCTTGCATTGATGAAGGTGGGCCGGACCGGGCCTCCATTCGAGCCACGCCGCGGGCCGCAGGCAGGCAAGCCTGGGGACCCCCGTTCCCAGAATGTCGACATAATTGAAGCACCATTCTTCTATATAAGGCATGCAAGGGGAAGACGGTTATGTTAGAATCTGAAGGGTCACAAACCAGGTCTTTGCAAAAGATCCAAATGCCAGGAGATAATAAACCAACTCAAGTTTTCATAGATACTGCTCCAGCACAGAGAAACCTAACTCCCACTGATAATAAGCAGATTCCAGTGGCCAAAGAACTAGTCCGCTCCAGTCCAGCAAAAGAATGTCAACTCCATTCTAAGAAGCGTGTGCGTATCCTCGCATCATGAAATTTTATAGCATTCTGATCATATTTTCTACATGTTTCTTACCCATCTCTCTTTTAGAAAATAAGGTTAAATGATAGAAGATTTCCTTCATTGGCATTGTATTTGAGGGAAATATCTTGAGGGAATTCTCTGTGCTCCAATGCTGATGTAAGTACCTGTTGTATATCACTATATTTTTACATCAGCATGTATTTTGTTAATCGGCATGAATCCAACCTTTGTCTGATCTAAAATTTGTTGTAGCAAAATGTTAAAGGCGCCAATGTTGATTTTTGTAAAGAAAACTGCCTGGTAGTTTTGCATATTGAGCTGCATGAGTGTACTATCTCATATCATGCACATTACTGAATAGTAGTGCTGCTCTGGTTGCCCATTCATTCATTGTGTCAATGTTTCTTTCATATTACCTTACCTGGCTGATGATAGCTGTGCCATATTGTGTTAATTTGGTGTTGGCTAGTTGCCCAAACGTTCGTTGTGCCAATGTTGCTTTCCTATTATCTGACTTGTCCAATGATAGCAATGCTAGTGTCTTAATTTGGTGCAGGCTACTGAAGATAAGAAGACAAACTCTGAAAACAGCAAGGCAACCCCATTGTTTCTTTCCAATAAATCTAGGCCAGGTAATATGCCAATAACTAATGATTAATCTGTTTGGTTCCCCTCCTAATTTATGTTATGATGCAGTGGCCGAGACACTCTCCACTATCAATAATACAAGCCTTCCAGAATCGCCATCTGAATCTGTTCAGTATCCTCTGTCTTGAATGCAACGGGAAAAATGTATGTTTGTGAACCAATTAATGGCTGAAGGAATGATGGAAATGGTGGAGGAATCAGAGGTGCAGAGTCGTGCGACACAACAACTGATCAATGTTTTCAAAGACAGTGTAGCAAAGCAGCAAGAACTTGCCCACATGCTTATGGGCGTCATCCATGCTGAGGTTGCAGATTGTGACATTGTATATAGTTAGGTTCTGTTCATTTATTTGCACTAGCATCAATCTTTGATTGCCCAGTGGATGTAATTTCCTGTAATATATGCTGGATGTGCAACGTTTTTTCCTATATGCCGTACCTTTGCTTGATCGGTTTTGGTCCTGTTCATAATTGCTTGTCGTAATGGGCTCAAATTATCTAATTTGGCCTAAAGACGTGTACGAACTTTAGTGGGCCCATTAAGTTAATGGGTCGTTACCAGGCCGAAAGTTAATGGTCGGCCCTCTTAACTCCCAGGTCATTGACAGGCTGACATCGAAGCGGGCAACAGGTGGGCCCAATTGATTTCACGGGCCGTTAACAGGCCGTTACTAAGTTCGGGCTACATATGGCCCAACTATACTGTGGGCCTTTAGCAGGCGGAAAGAGACAGCGGGCTTGTACTGGACCATGTAGAGCATGGGACGCTAAGAGGCCGAAAGTCAGGTCGTATTGTAAATGGCCCAACTGTGTTGTGGGCCTTTAGCAGGACGAAAGAGAAACTGGGCTGGTATTGGACCATGAAGGGCATGGGCCGTTAAAAGGACAAAACTCAGGTCGGACTACAAATGGCCCAACTCATTTATGGTCCGTTAATAGGCTGAAAGGCACACAGGGCCGGGAATTGGCCCAACACTTAAATGGGTCGCTAAAAGGCCAAAACTCAGGTCCGACTACAAATGGCCCTACAAATATATGGGTCGTCACCAGGCTGAAAGACACACCGGGCCGGAAATTGGCCCAACACTTAAATGGGTCGCTAAAAGGCCGAAACTCAGGTCCAACTACAAATGGCCCAACTGATTTATGGGCCGTCAACAGGCTGAAAGACACACCGGGCCAGAAATTAGCCCAATATTTAAATGGGCCGCTAAAAGGCCGAAAGATGTACATTGTGAAAATTGGCCCATCAACTGAATGGGCCGTTAACAGGCCGAAATCTCATCGAGGCGATATTGAGCCCAAATATATAGCGGGCTGTTAACGGCCTCGAACTGACGATGGGCTGCAATGGTGTCAAATCTTTGATGGGCCGAATTGGCACATCTCGTATGGGCCATGGGCTTAAATGGACTTGACACAAGTAGGCCTTATATGGGTCGGCCTGCTATTTTTTACTGGGCCGGCCTTTTTCACCGTAATGGGCCACTGTTGGGCCGTGCCATGTGTCGACCTATCATAGGCTCCTCCTATCCAATGAGTGGATGACATCTGTCCCAACGGTGAGGCAACACGTGTTTCCTCTGGCCAATGATGATTTTACACATGGAAAATCCCCATTGGTCAGGGCTGTTAACGGGTTATCGGATCCAAAACTGGACCCGATAGCTTAATGGCGTTCCGTTACGGTGGATGCCACATGTCAGTCACCCTTGACGAAAGCACTTCTGTGACGCGCGATTTATCGTCATGGAAGTGGACACTTCCGTGATGATGATAATTTTGGTAATGCCATGGAACACTTCTACGACAGCACAGGTATGACTATCTTGATTCTGTCATAAATTTGTCATAGATGTACATGCATGACAGAAAACATGACCTACTGTGACAAACACGTATCATCATGGAAGTGTATTTTTTGTAGTGCCACTTGTAGGCGTCGTCTCTTTGGGAAATAAGAAAATGATGTCGAAGGACGCCTTGCGAGCCAAATGATGTGGTACCTCTATGGGTGCCAATTTGGGACAAGAGTTATCATGAGAAGACCAAGTTTGGCCGGATTTGCTATTAGTACACGGGGGTGTACCTCCTTAGGTTTTGCTCGTGTACTTGGTGCATCACGTTGAAAGCTCGGTTAATTTTTCGCAGGGTTAGCCATACGAAAAACCATGGCGTTAATGGGTATTAGGTTTGAGGTAGAGGAGTTCGTGGAACTGAAAACCTTGGGTTATGGCAGATAAGGGTGAAAGATGTTTTGACCCAACATGAATGCTCGAAGGCGTTGCGGGAAGTCATGTGAGCTAAGATGGAATTATAACGTGATAGATGGAAATTCGCCGAAGATGATTTGGGAGCCTTGGGTGTGTTGTGCAGCTGAATAAGATAAGCTTGGTCGGACAAGACAGTCCAACGGATCGACATGAGTCGGTTGATACAGAAGATGGTGGTGGGATCGGCGATGATGACATAGTTGCATGATGCTGATGGTGACAACTTCTGGGCGTGGAAACACGTGGCACATGCCTGAGAGCTTGTGTGGCTTCAACAAGACTATGACGTGGGGTTGATTAAAGGTGGTGTACACACGGAGCTTGAAGTCGACGGGGCACGAGGGTAGACTGATCATCTACCATGGAGTCATGTTGAAGGTGGAGCCGGAGTCTAGAATGTTGCGGCATGTAGCATGCAATTTCAAAAAAAATCCTACGATCACGCAAGATCTATCTAGGAGATGCATAGCAACGAGAAGGGGAGAGTGTGTCCACGTACCCTCGTAGACCGAAAGCGGAAGTGTTATGTTAACGCGGTTGATATAGTCAAACGTCTTCACGATCCAACCAATCCAAGTACCGAGCATACGGCACCTCTGTGTTCAGCACGCGTTCAGCTCGATGACGTCCCTCGAGATCTTGATCCAGTAGAGGGTCGAGGGAGAGTTCCGTCAGCATGACGGGATGGTGACGATGTTGGTGATGTGATAAGCACAGGGCTTCGCCTAAGCACTACGATGCTATGACCGGAGGAGTAAACTATGGACGGGGGCACCGCACACGGCTAAGACAAATCTTGGTCTACCTTTGGGGTGCCCCCTGCCCCCGTATATAAAGGGGGAGGAGGAGACCAGCGGCCAAGGAGGGGCGCACCAAGGGGGGAGTCCTACTTGGACTCCCAGTCCAAGTAGGATTCGCCCCCCCCCCCCTCCTTCCTTCCAACGGAGGGGGAAACAGGAAAGAGGTGGAGGGGGAGAAGGAAAGGGGGGCCGCGCCCCCCACCCCCAGTCCAATTCGGATTGGGCTTGGCGGGTGCGCCACCTCCTGTGTCTGCCTCCTCTTCTCCACTATGGCATGAGGCCCATTAACTTTCCCGGGGGGTTCCGGTACTCCGAAAAATCCCTGATCTTCTTCGGAACCATTCCGGTGTCCGTATATAACCTTCCAATATATGAATCTTTACCTCTCGACCATTTCGAGACTCCTCGTCATGTCCTTGATCTCATCCAGGACTCCGAACAAACTTCGGTCACCAAAACACATAACTCATAATACAAATCGTCATCGAACGTTAAGCGTGCGGACCCTACGGGTTCGAGAACTATGTATACATGACCGAGACACATCTCTGGTCAATAACCAATAGTGGAACATGGATGCTCATATTGGTTCCTACATATTCTTCGAAGATTGAGGGAGTCCTGGATTAGGGGGTGTCCGGATTGCCGAACTATAACCTTTGGCCGGACTGTTGGACTTTGAAGATACAAGATTGAAGATTTTGTCTCGTGTCCGGATGGGACTTTCCTTGGCGTGGAAGGCAAGCTTGGCAATACGGATATGTAGATCTCCTCTCATTGTAACCGACTCTGTGTGACCCTAGCCCCCTCCGGTGTCTATATAAACCGGAGGGTTTAGTCCGTCGGGGACAACAACGATCATACCATAGGCTACCTTCTAGGGTTTAGCCTCTCTGATCTCGTGGTAGATCTACTCTTGTACTACCCATATCATCAATATTAATCAAGCAGGAGTAGGGTTTTACCTCCATCGAGAGGGCCCGAACCTGGGTAAAAACATCGTGTCCCTTGTCTCCTGTTACCATCCGCCTAGACCACAGTTCGGGACCCCCTACCCGAGATCCGCCGGTTTTGACACCGACATTGGTGCTTTCATTGAGAGTTCCACTGTGTCGTCGCCATCAGGAAGGATGCCTCATCACATCTTTAAAGACGGCACTGTTGCCGAGGGAGCTTTGGCTGTCGGCTAAACTCTCTGGCTAGGTGGTTTTCTCATGACCGCCTGTTCGGCCGCTGCGCCGACGATGACTTCTCAGGTCATCGAAAGCAATCTCCACGTCAACTTGGAATTCGCAGAGCAGTTAGATCCAATGGAGCTCTCTTCCCTGAACGAGCTCTTGGATCGCATCGCCGCCCTGGGAGTCGCTATGGAATACAATCAGATTGGGCCTAAACCCGATCTGAGAGAGATTAACTCTCCCCAGGTCACCCATCACGTTGCGGTGGTGGAGGAACAATGCGGCGACCCTTCCTCTACCTTGAGGACTAGCTATGTCTGGATACCCGAGCCCTCCAAGCTGGATACCCGTGCACGGGAGGACGTCACTCAAGCCCTGAACCTAGAGTCAGGCAGCGGGCCAGAATCATCGGACAACATCCAAGAACCCGAATTTCCAAGATTGGAAACTCCTTGGCCCCCGGGTCTCAGATTGGGTGAGGTTTCGGATTCAATTCCACCCACCCACCCAAGCATAAGCGATCTTTCCCAGATCAGGCAAGAGCCCCTAGAAACAGTACACCATTATAGGGCCAGATTCCTCCTGGTAATGAACAGGATCAAGGATTCCCGCGAGAAAGACGCAATCTCATTCTTCTACAATAATTGCACGGACATGGGAATCTTCAACGCCATAAGTCGCCGTGAAATTACACGCTTTGCCGACTTGGCGTCCATAGTACGAAAGTACTGTGCGATGGAAAGTGCCTGGAAAACCGAAATAAAATTTTGGGACAATCCGGCCCTAAATACGAACCCAGTCCGAAATAAAAGGGTGCATTATCACCAGACAACCGAGTTAAATACCAAAAAGCAAAAACCCTCTACAGGGCATGGAACCGTACTAGAGGGATGGCTCAATGGACCCTGTAAAATTCATAGTACAGAGGGCGCCATACCAACTCATAGCCTTAGAGCATGTTGGATACTCCAGCAGGTAGCCAAAAGTGGTGAAGATCTTCTAATTCCAGAAGCCACAGAGCACCATCCCAGGGATACCAGTATGGTATTAACAGTCTTCGTGACCTTCGCATCAAATAATATGCGAAAGCGAACACTCCGCAGCCTTGCCGAAATCTACCACGGCAACAATAAACCCATGGAGTGACACGGCTATTACTTTTAATGCCAGTGACGAACCTAAATTCCGAACAGCGCGAGCACCAGCCGCATTGGTCCTCAGTCCAATAGTGCTTTCGACTCACCAAGGTACTCATGGATGGCGGCAGCGGATTAAACCTCATCTATGAGGAAACCCTTCAAAAAATGGAAATAGACTGGAACCGCATTGAGCAAAGCAGCACAACCTTTAGAGGAATAATCCCCAGTCGGGAAGCGCGCTGTACAGGAAAAATCACACTAGATGTGGTGTTCGGCACGCCGGATAATTACAGGTCCGAAGAGGTTACGTTCCAAGTGGCCCCGTTCAGTAGCGGGTACCATGCCCTGTTAGGGCGAGAGGCGTTCACAATCTTCCAAGCCATACCCCATTACGGGTACATGAAGCTCAAAATGCCCGGGCCCAACGGAATCATCACTCTTGCTAGTGATCCGGACATAGCACTCAGCACCGAAAACAAGACAGCCGCACTGGCCCTCGAGGCACTATCCGAAGCCCTAGCGGATGAGGAACTGACTGCGCTGCGCTCCAAAGTGAACAAGGACGATGTAATACTCGATAAGAGATCCAAGTCCACCTCCTTCAAACCAGCGGACGAAATAGTGAAATTCTAGGTCCATCCAACAGACCCTACAAAAACAGCTTCCATCGGGGCACAATTAAACCCCGCCGTAGACGCCGCACTACGAGAGTTCTTACGCGAGAACTGGGACATTTTTGCCTGGCACCCTTCAGACATGCCAGGAATCCCACGCAGGCTGGACGAACACAGCCTTAATATCCTAAAGGGATTCAAACCGGTAAAGCAGGCTCTTCGGTGTTTCTCTGAACCTAAGAGACAAGCGATGGGAGAGGAACTAGCCAAGTTATTGGAAGCCGAATTCATTAGAGAGATAAAACATCTGGACTGGCTAGCAAACCTGGTGATGGTACCAAAGAAGGACAAATCCTGGCGCCTGTGCGTCGATTTTAAGGACCTCAACAAATCTTGCCCAAAGGATCCCTTCCCAGTCCCCCGCATCGATCAAATTATCGATGCTACAGCAGGACACGATTCATTGTGCTTCCTCGACGCATACTCCGGCTACCACCAAATTAAGATGGCGGAGTCCGACCACGCCGCGATGGCATTCATCACACCATACGACCCCTTCTGCTTCAACACAATGCCCTTCGGGCTCAAAAACGCTGGCGCAACATATCAGTGCATGATTCAAACATGTCTAGCAAACTAGATCGGCAAAACAGTGGAGGCATACGTAGATGATGTGGTCATCAAAACCAAGCATGTCGACTCTCTAGTAGACGACTTAAGACTCACATTCGATAGCCTCAGAACATATGACATCAAGCTCAACCCGGAAAAATGTGCCTTTGGTGGGCCAGGCGAAAAGCTCCTGGGCTTCATTGTATCTGGCAGAGGAATTGAAGCAAATCCGGCCAAGATCCGAGCCCTGTCATAGTTGGATATCCCAATGGACCTCAAACAAATCCAGAAATTAACCGGATGTGTGGCGGCTGTCGGCGTTCTGGGAACGAGGGTCCCCAGACTTGCCTGCCTGCGGCCTGCGGCGTGGCTCAAATGGGGGCCCAGCGTGGCCCATCTTCATCAGCACAAGGCTCAAGACCCTCGCGAGGGGCTAAGCCTCGCGAGGCGGACGACATGGCGCTTCCTCAAGCACGACCTCCTCAGGCTGGCTCGCGAGGAGGCGGAGAGATCAAGGCGGGTACCTCACGAGGTGCCCATGACGCAAGCCATGACGACCAAGGGTGCCAGGCGGGCGCCAACCCGCGCGGCGTCTCCCTTTCCTCTTTGGTGCAAAGGGGGCAAGCGCAGGCGAGAGGATCAAGCAAAGGCACCCATTTTGGTGCAACGATACCAAGACCAGTCCAACGGTGGGAAGGAGGTCACCATGGAGCCCAGGACGGCGTCACCACAGGGCCTTTGGCAGGCGAAGACCAACTTTAGTCAGGATAAGTGTACCAGATGTTCCCCTTCAAATTGGCCAATTGTTGGCGCCCTTCCCGCTCAATATTTGGGAAGAGGCCCAGGGCCTTTGCCTATAAATAGGACTAGCCACCCCCAGGGTAGAGGCAATCTGGCCTGATTCAGCATCTAATCCAGCGTCTAGAGAGAGAGAGAAGGGCGGTCGAACTCCCCTAGCAGTTCATCCCCTAGCCAAGAACAGACCCTCGCGAGGCTGTCATTCCTTGTACTGTTCTTCCTCATCAGCCCAAGAGGCAATCCACCCACCACACTGGAGTAGGGTATTACACCGCATCGGTGGCCCGAACCAGTATAAACTTTGTGTCTCTTGTGTTGTTCTTGCAGTAGTTAGATCCTTTTGAGACGGAGAGGTAGAGGGCACGATCTCCGCGCGCACCCCAGAGTTCGAACCTTAAGGGTCTGCCGGAACCCGTGCTCCGACATTTGGCGCGCCAGGTAGGGGTGCGCCGGAATCTGTCTTCCACCGCCCCACTCTCCTCCGACCGTCGCATCCATGTCTGACGCTCGTCGGGCCCGCGCCGAGCGTCGGGCCGCCATCGCTTCCTGCGCCATCCAGACGGCCCCCGTCGGTGGGCGTCCTCGTCGTTCCCCGTCGCCCGCCGTCAACGCCGCCACCGGCCCGGCGGGGAACGAGCAGCAAGCATCCTCTCAGCACCCATCCGTGCGGCGGGATGGCCGCACCGCCACTCCGTCGCTCACCCCGGCCGGTTCTTCGTCGCACGCGCTTCGCGTGCCCTTGGAGGCTCGAGCTGCGCTCATCGCGGCGAATGAGCTCCTGCGCTACCGCCCCGTCGACGACGTCTACGAGTAGTGGCTCGACCGCGTCGCCGAGCTCGTCCGCGCCGCAGGGGGCTCTCCCGCGCCTTCCGCACCGCTGCGCTGCACTCCGCCCCGCGTGGGCAATGAAGCCCCGGGGGAATTCCAGCCGCCTCCTTTCCAAGAAGATGCCATGGCCCCAAGGCGCGCAGCTCCTGGGCGGATCCCGCTCCATCGTGCGCCGGCCCAACAGGAACGGAGCTGCCAAGAAGTCCCGCGACCGCAAGAGGCCGCCCGGGCGCTCCCAGCCCCGGCTCGCCGAGACCCCGCTCCAGCTCCGGCACGTCAAGACCCCGCGCTGCTCCCAGCTGCAGCGCAAGGGGACCCGCAAGGCCAAGCTCTCCCTCAACCTAAACCTCCCGCGGCCACCGCTGGCTGCCGCGCCTACACCGCCGAGCTGTGCGGAGTCGCATGGCCCGGCAAGCTCAAGCCGGACCTGCCCCCTCGCTATGATGGCACGACTGATCCCACAGAGTTCCTCCAGCTTTACGAGCTGGGAATCGAAGCTGCAAGCGGGGACGAAATGGTCATGGCGAACTGGTTCCCCATGGCGCTGAAGGAAGGTGCTCGCACTTGGCTCCTGAACCTGGCCCCAGGCACGATCTCCTCCTGGGACCAGATGCGTACTCGCTTCATCGCCAACTTCCAAGGTACCCGCGACCGCCTCCCGCCATGAGCGACATGCGCCGCATCAAGCAGCAACCTGGAGAGACCCTACAAAAGTACATCCAGCGCTTCAATAGTGCGCGCCTCAAGATCCCCAGGGTGTCCGAAGAAGCCATCATTTCGGCCTTCTCCGATGGCGTGCGCGACGTCAAGATGAAGGAGGAGTTGGCGATGCATGAAGACCTCTGCACCTCCCTGGAGCTGTTCAACCTGGCGACCAAGTGCGCCAGAGCTGATGAGGGATGCCTCTCACTCCTCGAGCTGCCTGCCGCAGACCCAGAAGAGAAGAAGCCCCAGGCCAAGGACGTGAAGTGCAAGGGGGCTGCCGTGCTCGCGGCAGAGCCAGACACCAAGCGGGGCAAGGATCTGCCCGAATCCTCCAGGGGCAGCCGGTACTTTGTGTACCACTGTAACGCCCTCGATGCGGCTATATCTCCCACGTGTCGAAGCACGACTTAGAGGTATAACTGCATTGAAAGCAATGTCTCAAGTGAGGTAATCTTCACACAACCCATGTAATACATAAGGGAAAGAGATACATAGTTCGCTTACAATCGCCACTTCACACAATACATGAGTAAAGCATTACATCATACAAATACAATCAAGGTCCGACTACGGAACCAAAATAAAAGAAGACTACCCCAAATGCTACATGCATCCCCGATCGTCCCAACTGGGCTCCACTACTGATCAACTGAAATGAAACAACACAATGAACAAGATCTTCATCGATCTCCTCCTTGAGCTCGGGTGCGTCACCTGCACGGTTTCATCGGCACCTGCCAACTGGTTTTGGAAGTATCTGTGAGTCACGGGGACTCAGCAATCTCACACCCGCGAGATCAAGACTATTTAAGCTTATGGGTAGGAGAAGGTAGTGAGGTGGAGCTGCAGCAAGCGGCTAGCATAGCTGGTGTCTAACATACGCAAATGAGAGCGAGAAGAGAAGGCAAAAGCACGGTCGAACAACTATGATCAAGAAGTGATCCTAGAACAACCTACGCCAAGCATAACTCCAACACCGTGTTCACTTCCCGGACTCCGCCGAGAAGAGACCATCACGGTTACACACGCGGTTGGTGTATTTTAATTAAGATCAACTTCGGGTTTTCTACAACCGGACATTAACAAATTCCAATCTGCCTCATAACCGTGGGCACGGCTTTCGAAAGATAATACCCTGCAGGGGTGTCCCAACTTAGCCCATTATAAGCTCTCACGGTCAACGAAGGATATTCCTTCTACCGAGAAGACCCGATCAGTCTCGGAATCCCGGCTACAAGACATTTCGACAATGGTAAAACAAGACCAGCAAAGCCGCCCGATGTGCCGACAAATCCCGATAGGAGCTGCACTTATCTCGTTCTCAGGGCACACCGGATTGTCCAAACTTCCGGTAGGCGAGCCCAGAGTTGCCCCTGGTAGCCACCGGCGGCTGACGGTTTGGACCAACACTCGAAGGAGCATTGGCCCGGGGGTTAAAATAAAGATGACCCTTGAGTCTGCAGAACCCAAGGGGAAAAAGGCTTAGGTGGCAAATGGTAAAACCAAGGTTGGGACTTGCTGGAGGAGTCTTATTCAAAGCGAACTGTCAAGGGGGTCCCATAAATCACCCAACCGTGTAAGGAACGCAAAATCCGGGAACATAATATCGATATGACGGAAACTAGGGTGGCAAGAGTGGAACAAAACACCAGGCATAAGGCCGAGCCTTCCACCCTTTACCAAGTATATAGATGCATTAATTAAATAAGATATATTGTGATATCCCAACAAGTAAACATGTTCCAACAAGGAACAACATCTCCATGTTCCAACAAGGAACAAACTTCATCTTCACCTGCAACTAACAACGCTATAAGAGGGGCTGAGCAAAGCGGTAACATAGCCAAACAACGGTTTGCTAGGAAAAGGATGGTTAGGGCTTCACATGGCAATATGGGAGGCATGATAAGCAAGTGATAGGCATCGTAGCATAGGCATAGCAAAAGAGCGAGCATCTAGCAAGCAAAGATAGAAGTGATTTCAAGGGTATGGTCATCTTGCCTAAGATCCTGCAAGGAAGAAGAACGAGTCCATGAAGAAGACAAATGGATGTAGTCGAACGAATCCTCACAACTCCGGAACGAAACCGAAGCTAACGAGAGAAGCAACCCGGAAACAAACAAACAACATGGTAAACAACCATCACATAAACATGGCATGATGCACAATCGAGTATGATGCATGTCCGGTTTAAATATGCATGGCATGGCAAAGTGCAACAAACAACACTACAAATTAAGTGGAGCTCAATATGCAACGAGTTGCATATTGACGAAACACCACGACAAGTTATTTAGTTCAATCTCGTTTATGTACCTAACAATATTAAATGTTTATTAACATGGCAAGGGGGTGAAGCAAATGAATATTACCTATCTAGGCAAGTTTAAGTGAGGTCGGAACAACAAAACACCAAGTCCGGAAGAACCTCATGTGCATATTTTAGATTTGGTATTGATCTGTCCTAAAGCATATTTTAATGTTGTAAAACAGGAAAATAAAGTGAATCATGTTAAACTATGCATTTTTCTACCCCATTTACATATAATGTTTATTTAAATCAGAGCTACGGTTATTAAGTTATGGAATAAATCATTTTAACATGGCATTTGAGCAAATTAAATCAAACAGCATTTTAACCATTTTTAACATGGATGAAAGTAGCATATTATGAAACTAGATGAAATTCTAAGCATTTTGCATGTTTAAATCATTTTAAACCGATGCACGGTTGTTGAGTTATTAAATGCATGAACATGGAGGGTCAATCTGTAAATCTGCAGTTTTCTGGATAATTGGACAAATTGGCAGAACGGGAAAAAACATGATATGGGCCGAAACTGGCTGGCCCAACCGTGTACATGAGAGGGCACTGGATCTGGGTGCTCACCATGGGCTTGGCCCGGGTCGGTGGAAAGGGGAGGCAGGGCGAAGTGGGGCTGGAGACGCGCTGGGCTTTGGCCAGCGAGGCAGAGAGGCGCTGACGAGCGGGCGGTCAACGCGTCTGCGTTTGTGGTTGTCTCGCTCGACCACGGGCGAAGCAGAGGACTTGGAGGCGGCGGGGCTGCATCCTTCGGCGACAGGGATGGCGCGGAGGCAGCGGAGGCGAGCAAATCCCGGCGGCGGCGACCATGGACGGGCGGAGGCCATGGCTTCGGTCCCCTGTAGAGAGAAGCGAGAGAGAAGAGAGATCCTGAGAGAGAGCGTTGCCGGTGAGCAAGAAGAAAACAGAGGGGAGGCTGGAGAGGAAGGGCACGGTCCTGCTGGTCCGGTGCTGCTCCGGTCCGGCAGAGGCGAGGTGGAGCAGATTCGGGAGGAGGCGGTGGAGGCCGGCTCCGAGGCGGACGAGCGCGGGTCAACGGGGCGCACAGGAGGTCCCTGGTGGCGGGGCTTGGTGAACTCGGCGTCGAGGAAGGAGCTCCGGAGCGGAGGAAACTCCACGGCGTCCATGGCGGGGCTGACGCAGGGAGCGGCAACGGCAACGACTTCCCAAGGGGCGGCGACGTCCATGGCCTCTGGTGCTGTGAAAAAGAGACACAGCAAGCGACGGCCATGAGAGAAAGGAGGGAGCTAGAAAGGGAAGGAGGGAACAGGGCAGGGGAAGAGGCCTGGACCATGCGGGTCAGTCGCCGGCGGCGAGGTCGCCGGGGCGGCAGGGTTGCTTGGGGCCTCGGGCGCGGCCGCGCTCGGGAAAGGCTGGGGTTGGCCCGATGGGGAATTCAAGGGAGAGGAGCTGGGTGGATCGGGGAGGATCCCGATGAGAGAGTGGCGGCGGCCGAAAGGGAATGATGGGACAAGCCCCTAGGATCTAGGGTTAGACTGATATTTATATCAGATGAATTTAGGTTAGGGGATGCCTCATCCCTACGATCGTAATCGAACGGCTGAGAAAAATAGGTTAGGTAGCCTAAATAAGAAAACAGAGATATTTTTATAGATGTTTGGTGATTATCCGGACCCAACGGTGATGACTGAGCGGATCGGGTTCGGGACAGGTTCCGGACGCGCACGAGAAGGGGTTTTGTGCATTGTGCAAAGAGACTCCGGTTTAGGCAAGAGGGAAAAATGAAGAACAAGGTTGGTCTCGAAACGGTCAGCGAAAGCAAGGGGGGACATGACAACTACGAGGGGATGCAAGTTTTGAAAAATGATGGCCATGAAGTGACAATGCAATGCGCATGATGCAATGATGAATGCAACAAACAAATAAAAAAACACAACTGACTCGCAAAACAAGGAAGGCATCTGGAGCGTCAGTCTAGGGGCGTTACAACACTCCACCACTACGAGAGGATCTCATCCCGAGATCTAGGGATGGCATCGGGGAGAAACGGAAGAGGAAGATAAGTGGTGAAAACTAAGTTGCTTCTTGACAACGAGTGAAACCAAAGAACCTTGAGAGGTTAAACAATTTAAAGAAGAATACAATGGAGATGAACGAGATTGCGAACACTCCATTAGATAAGAGGAACATGGGATACGACGAGAACCAAGAGGTTAAGTGACAAGATAGATATTTAAACCACTCTGGTTAAAACAAGAAAGGAAGGAATAAGAATGATATAATTTGGGAAGCACTCCGACTGAAAGAAGAAGGAAAAACTTGATAAGATGAAAAGAACTTGAAGAGATGATACAACACTCCGGTTGGAAATGGAGGAATAGCATTTGAAGTTGGCAAAATGAACGCACTTGGATGAGATTCCGGTTAAAAGAGGAACGATAGACACAACACTCCGGTTAAATCGATAAGCAAGGAAAAGGACATGATCTTCACGATTCGAGGTGATGATTGAAAAGAGCAACCTCACAATGCTTCCGGAAGAAGGAATAGAAGATAGATCGTTGGAATAAGGGACGAAGAAGAAAATGACAACTTCTGCCACAAATGAGCTTGTAAAAGCATCTTTAGGAGAAGGGTCGAACAGAGTTGTTGGAAAAGCAACAACAACAAAAAGAGTAGGCTTGATGTGAGATTATGGAAAAACTTCTCAAAACTATGAGGTGAGCTTCTGCCACCAACGGAAACAAATGATTGGATTGATATCAACAAGGAGACGAGAAACTTATTTCACCGGGAGGACAAATGAAGAACTTGGGTCATTTATGAGCACCATAAATAGCAACAATCCTTAGGGAAGGCTTTAGGTGAAATATAACCCAAGATAACTCCAATGAAGAGATTGATGGATTTAAAATACCTCATTCTTGACAACATGTAAATCATGAAGCATGAAGAGAAATTGTCAAGAATGACATAACACCACGTCAAAAGATAAGGTAGAAAGAATTGCACTTCGGAATGCAAAATGAAGAAATGCTTAAACTCCTCCAACCAAAACATGTGTTGAACACCATGTTTATTTTTTAGTATAGCTTGACGGATCTTAACTCCAAGAGAAATCTTGAGGACAATCGAAGAATGAAAAGAATCCTTGACGAACCACCATGTAGAGCCTCCATGAAGAACTCCGGTAAATAAAAGGATGATAAAAAGGAAGAGAAGTTGAAAACACAAAGTGAAGCCTTGCAATGATTTAGATGGAGCTTAGAAATGATATAACCGAGAAATCTTGGAACTCTGAAAGGAAAGATGAACAAATGAAATCAAGAATTTTGATAAACCTCCGGAATAAGGAATTGAATTTACTCGATGAAACAAGAATAAGAATTACATTATGCTTATCCTTCACCAATTTAAATTGATGACAAGCAACGGATTTGGCATACTACTTATTCCCGTATAAGGGATTTAGAGATATATAGCGTAAACTTGAGAAGGTCTTCGACGAACCACCGGTAGGATTGAAACAACGATTAAATTGATATGATAACAAAGAAAGAGAACTCTTGAATGAACCACCATAAGAATTGGAAATGAAAGTAGCAAAGGCACAATTCACCGGGAAGACTTGGAAAACGAATGAAGATACTTGAGATATATGAGAACGAAGAGATCATGAACTGATTAGAGAATATTGAATGATGCACCGAAAGAATATTGGGACGAACGAAGGGGCACAGATGTGGAATAATTGGGAAAGAAGCTAAAAACTTAGAACGAGGAACTATTCTGAAAAGATGGCCTCCGGATGATTGAGACGGAAAACAACTCCTGCAATACTCCGGATGGATGAAAAGAATTGCATGACTAGAAACAATTTGGTAGGGTAACATTGAGCTAGCACCACGAATCTCTAGGAGAACGGACAAGAATTAGAAGAAACTCTTCTTCGGTCTTCAAAATTGAGGAAGGCGGCGAGAAACACCATCAAAATTGTTGAAAACTCCGGGAGAATGAAAACAGAAAAGATTGACCCGAACATGAAAGAATTTGAAAGCGATCTTGGAGAAGACATCTGACTGATGAAATTCATACTTACGTCAAGATTCAAAAAGAATTTGAGAATAACTTCGGGATAATTAGAAGAGTCAGGTAAGATCCTGGGAAAAGACCTGTGGGTTAGGGCCCACTCAAAAGAAAACACTGTTGAAAGAATTGCTTGAAAAGAGAGATTACACCGGTTGAATTAAATGGCTTGACTGAGATAAGAACCTCAAAATACCTTGAACGGATTGAGAATGGAAACGAATCTTCTTAGATATCTTCATCACTCCGAAACAATTGAATAGCGAGAAGTGGATGATTAAGAGGTGCACAGGTATGAGAAAAACATTTGAAACAAGGAAAAGATATGATTGACAAAGCTTGAATTGAATCCACCGGAGAAGAAAAGAGAATGAAGAATAATAAACTTGAAGCTCCGTTAGTATCTTCATGGGAAATCACCGAATAAGAACATTGAAAGAAAAGAAAGAAGAGACTTCACATCTATAAGGTGGATACTTGATTAAGAAATCTGAGTCCTTGAAGAAAAAGGGTGGGAGGGTGGGAAAAACAAAGACGACTTGGGACAGATGAAACAAACACCGTTGAGAAAAAAACTTAGAATTGATTTTGCGAATGTTGGAATAATCGGATTTACTTGGAGAGAAGCACACCGGTTGGCAAGGATTGAAAAGACAACCTTGATGAACAAGAAGAATTAGCATCCACATAGAAATATGAGAACATTGCTTAGATAAGGTATGGAATCAACACTTGGCATTGAAGCAACTCGAATACCACAACTGAAAACAAAACAAAGGATTGGCTTGTAGAATAAGCCGGAAACAAACATATGATAGATCCCATATCGTATCATGTGTCTGTTGGAAAGATATCCTACGAGATACTTGAATTCCCACTTATAAACTCCTGAAACTTTCTGGTTATGCAATCAGGTGTTGGGGATACAGGGGACACAAAATATATCACCGAAACTAACAATACCTAGATCCAGCTGTATCCATCCTTCAACACATAACCAAGAAACCTTCGGAAATCGTTTACCTCAACCTTCGAAAAGCATCCGTTATACGAGTTATGGCAATACTCCCGAACTCCCGCCCTAGTACTGGGTGGCGTCGAGGTGATCTCACCAACAACTGCATAAAAGAGATTTTCGATGTCGGCAAAACTCAGGTATTCCAGAACTGCAACGATAAAATTGTGACAACAACACCTCAGAGCTCAACTCCCCGGGACACTGCCACAACCCCAAAATGTCAGGAGGCACCAAGAACAATGTTCTCGTCACAAAACCATCAGAACGATTCCAAGATACCCGCGTGATCCTCAAAAAAAAATTTAGTGAAATTTGAGAAGAGAAGAGTCAAACTCTTCGTCAGGATGCCTCACCAGAGCGACGAAGGGACTGAGGAGTAAAAAGAATCCTACTCTCCGATATATATAATCCTAAAAGACTCACAAGATTTTTTTTCTAGACTCAACAAAGTCAGCGATTCAATCAAGCAGGGGGCTCCTAAGTCGGGGATGGCTCTGATTACCAACTTGTAACGCCCTCGATGCGGCTATATCTCCCACGTGTCGAAGCACGACTTAGAGGCATAACCGCATTGAAAGCAATGTCGCAAGTGAGGTAATCTTCACACAACCCATGTAATACATAAGGGAAAGAGATACATAGTTGGCTTACAATCGCCACTTCACACAATACATGAGTAAAGCATTACATCATACAGATACAATCAAGGTCCGACTACGGAACCAAAATAAAAGAAGACTACCCCAAATGCTACACACATCCCCGATCGTCCCAACTCGGCTCCACTACTGATCAACTGAAATGAAACAACACAATGAACAAGATCTTCATCGAGCTCCTCCTTGAGCTCGGGTGCGTCACCTGCACGGTTTCATCGGCACCTGCAAACTGGTTTTGGAAGTATCTGTGAGTCACGGGGACTCAGCAATCTCACACCCGCGAGATCAAGACTATTTAAGCTTATGGGTAGGAGAAGGTAGTGAGGTGGAGCTGCAGCAAGCGGCTAGCATAGCTGGTGTCTAACATACGCAAATGAGAGCGAGAAGAGAAGGCAAAAGCACGGTCGAACAACTATGATCAAGAAGTGATCCTAGAACAACCTACGCCAAGCATAACTCCAACACCGTGTTCACTTCCCGGACTCCGCCGAGAAGAGACCATCACGGTTACACACGCGGTTGGTGTATTTTAATTAAGATCAACTTCGGGTTTTCTACAACCGGACATTAACAAATTCCAATCTGCCTCATAACCGTGGGCACGGCTTTCGAAAGATAATACCCTGCAGGGGTGTCCCAACTTAGCCCATTATAAGCTCTCACGGTCAACGAAGGATATTCCTTCTACCGAGAAGACCCGATCAGTCTCGGAATCCCGGCTACAAGACATTTCGACAATGATAAAACAAGACCAGCAAAGCCGCCCGATGTGCCGACAAATTCCGATAGGAGCTGCACTTATCTCGTTCTCAGGGCATACCGGATTGTCCAAACTTCCGGTAGGCGAGCCCAGAGTTGCCCCTGGTAGCCACCGGTGGCTGACGGTTTGGACCAACACTCGAAGGAGCACTGGCCCGGGGGTTAAAATAAAGATGACCCTTGAGTCTGCAGAACCCAAGGGGAAAAAGGCTTAGGTGGCAAATGGTAAAACCAAGGTTGGGCCTTGCTGGAGGAGTCTTATTCAAAGCGAACTGTCAAGGGGGTCCCATAAATCACCCAACCGTGTAAGGAACGCAAAATCCGGGAATATAATACCGATATGACGGAAACTAGGGTGGCAAGAGTGGAACAAAACACCAGGCATAAGGCCGAGCCTTCCACCCTTTACCAAGTATATAGATGCATTAATTAAATAAGATATATTGTGATATCCCAACAAGTAAACATGTTCCAACAAGGAACAACATCTCCATGTTCCAACAAGGAACAAACTTCATCTTCACCTGCAACTAACAACGCTATAAGAGGGGCTGAGCAAAGCGGTAACATAGCCAAACAACGGTTTGCTAGGAAAAGGATGGTTAGGGCTTCACATGGCAATATGGGAGGCATGATAAGCAAGTGATAGGCATCGTAGCATAGGCATAGCAAAAGAGCGAGCATCTAGCAAGCAAAGATAGAAGTGATTTCAAGGGTATGGTCATCTTGCCTGAGATCCTGCAAGGAAGAAGAACGAGTCCATGAAGAAGACAAATGGATGTAGTCGAATGAATCCTCACAACTCCGGAACGAAACCGAAGCTAACGAGAGAAGCAACCCGGAAACAAACAAACAACATGGTAAACAACCATCACATAAACATGGCATGATGCACAATCGAGTATGATGCATGTCCGGTTCAAATATGCATGGCATGGCAAAGTGCAACAAACAACACTACAAATTAAGTGGAGCTCAATATGCAACGAGTTGCATATTGACGAAACACCACGACAAGGTATTTAGTTCAATCTCGTTTATGTACCCAACAATATTAAAATGTTGATTAACATGGCAAGGGGGTGAAGCAAATGAATATTACCTATCTAGGCAAGTTTAAGTGAGGCCGGAACAACAAAACTCCAAGTCCGGAAGAACCTCAGGTGCATATTTTAGATTTGGTACTGATCTGTCCTAAAGCATATTTTAATGTTGTAAAACAGGAAAATAAAGTGCGTCATGTTAAACTATGCATTTTTCTACCCCATTTACATATACAGTTTATTTAAATCGAAGCTACGGTTATTAAGTTATGGAATAAATCAGGTACAGCCGGCTGCCCGAATCCTCCAGGGGCAGCCGGTACTGTGTGTACCACGACCTCCACACCCACAACACCAATGAATGCCAAGAACTCCGCGCCGTGCAAGAAGGAAGAGTCGGCCGACGCCCTGACCGTGCTGACCGGGGCTACGGCCGAGGAGGAGGAAGGAACCCGGGACGCTGGGAAGATCGTGGCCCACGTCAAGGCTGGCGTGACCAACCTCGCGAGGACCGCTGGCATGACCCGCCTCGCGAGGGGGACTGGAGGGACCATCCTCGTGAGGATCGCCCTCATGGCAACCCAGGCCTGCCGCCGTTGCCGCCTCAGCTAAGAAGGAATGAAGACCGCCACCAAGACGAGGGGGCTGGGGGCTTCCAAGAGCCTCGCGCAATCGCCTGCATCCTGGGCGGAGCTCAAGCCCCAGCCTCCCAACGTATCTTCAAGCAGTTTGCTCGCGAAGTGAATGCAGTTCTCCCCAAGCTCGAAGCAACGCATCCCCTCAAGTAGTCGGCCTGCACCATCACGTTCAGCTCAGCAGACCAGCTCAAGTGCGCGGCCACAGCCGGAGTCCTCCCAATACTTTGTTCCCCAGTCATCAGCAACGTTCTGGTCACCAGGACCCTCATCGATGGAGGGGCAGGGCTCAACGTCTTATCCGTGGAAACATCCAACAGCCTCCAAGTGCCCTATGACCAACTTCAGCCAACCAAGCCCTTCTCCGGAGTCACCGACGGTCCACAGTCCCGATCGGGCAGGTCCGCCTCCCAGTCACCTTCGGGGCCCGCAACAACTACCACACCGAGCTCATCGACTTTGACGTCGCTCACATCCGCCTGCCGTACAACGCCATCCTCGGGTACCCGGCGCTGGCCAAGTTCATGGTCGTGACTCACCACGGCTACAACGTCCTCAAGATGCCAGGAAGCGGCGGCGTCATCACGGTGCCATGTCAAGAGAAGGATGCAGTGTGTACCCTGGAGCGAGCCTTTCAGGCCGCGTCACTAGAAGACCCAGATCGCGGAAGCAGGAGGCTTCCTGAGACCACCCCCAAGAAGAAGAAGACAACGTCAGGCTCAGCCCCTCAGGAGGCAGGCCCTTCAAGGCCCGCGTCTGCCCAGGGGGATCCTCCTTCAATCGCATAGGAAAGCGCGCCCGGCGCCCTCCTCAGGCAGGGCTCGGGGGCTCTCACCTGGAGGGCCACCGACCTAGCCAAGGTCACGAGGGAGGCGCTTGGGCACCATGTGGAGGCGTGCTTCGAAGCACGTTTCCCTCGAAAGGAAGCCAGGGAAAGAAGGTCAGACCAGCAGGAGTTTGTTAGCAAGGCCATTCAAGAACTACAGGAGTCAAGGATCATGAGAGGTTGCCATCGCCCACCAGCTGTGGCTCCCCATCCGGGCGAGGATGGTGGGCTGCGCGTCTGCATCGACGTACCAGGGCTCAATCAGATCGCCACGGCGGAGCGCCTCTGGCCCTCACAAGTGGGGCGCTGCGGAGGACCACCCCACAGTTATGTTCGCATGCCTTATGGCTTGCCGAGCGTGGCTGCGGCGTACCAGCGCCTCATGAGGAGCATCTTGGAGGCGCAAGGAGACAGGCGTTCCACAGCCCTGGCGGAGATGGAGGCTGCTCACGAGGAGCCGCCAGTGCCTCCGGAGCCTCCCGAGGCCCCTGGGCCTGGTGGCTCATGAGGATCGGCTTCTGCAGCCCACCGAGTCTGCTGCACCAACGCCACTGCACCGACGACATCTTCACGTGACATCTTTCAAGTTTCATTCCCAGCTGGGAGCGCCCTCCCAGGGTTGCGTCATTCCCAGGCCGCGTGGGTCCGTCCCTGTGGCATGTATCCCTTTTTATCTTTTCAGTCGCTAGCTTGCTTTACTGGGGGCGCCCCTCGGGTTGCATCATCCCCAGGCCACTCGGGCTAGGCCCGGCGGCATGTATCCCTTCCGCGTTTATTTCCAATTATGCATCATGCTTGATTACTTGATGTCGTCCACGGCACCTTTTCTTCTTCATGTCGACCACTTGCACATTAAAGGGGGTGCCTGAGCATCGCGACTCAGGGCTCTTATTGGCTCTCCAGCCCTCACCCTCTGGCCTTGTCCACGGCATCGCGACCTGGCATACCAGCGACGGCTGAGATAAGCTCGAGGGCCGGGACCCGAGGACGTAGAGTGCCGTCATCAAACCAGATTTTGCAGGAACACATCTCAAGATACGACCCAGTGCCAGGCGCAACCCGCCTAGAGGTAGGGCCTCGTGAGTCCCGCGCTAGCTCACGGGTGCCCAGATACACCTCACCTAGCTCTACTGTGCCAGCCACGTGTCAGGGCGGGGCTGTACACGCCCCGGGGGCTCCTCCCGGAGGGGAGCCCCCTCCCACGTACCAGTGGAAGCACCATGCTCGGCGCTGGCTGACGACACTGCCGAGGAGCGGCTATGCCCGTACACATACGGAAGCGCTATGCTCCGCGCTGGTGATAAACAACTGAGGGTGGCCTCCGGGCCGCATTAACCTCAGGGAGCCCCGAGCTCAGTGGCCGGCCTCATCGCAACGCCTCCCCCCGGGAGCGCCGCGCGAGGGGTCTGGGCACGGGGGCTACGACTGGGTCACGCTCAGCCGTACGCCCCAGCCAGGCCCCTCGGGCCTGGTTTCATTGCGCGTCTCTCCCCGAGCGGAGCCAAGGTACGAAGGCCGTTTGCGCGTCAAGGGGGACTCCTGAGCATCGCGACTCAGGAGCCTAACTGGCTCCGTAGCCCCTCACTCCTTAGTTCCGAAAGGCTATGCTGGGTGAGGTACGCACGGGGTCGGGCTCTGCAGACGTAGAACGGTAGCCCCGCCTGCATTTCATCTCCTCACCTGTTGTTCGCGCGTCAAGGGGGACTCCTGAGCATCGCGACTCAGGAGCCTAACTGGCTCCGTAGCCCCTCACTCCTTAGTTCCGAAAGGCTATGCTGGGTGAGGTACGCGCGGGGTCGGGCTCTGCAGACGTAGAACGGGAACGCACCTACATCGCGCTTCCCTACTTGTTGTTCATGCGCTAAGGGGGACTCCTGAGCATCGCGACTCAGGAGCCTAACTTGTGACGTGGCCCCTCATTCCTTTGGTCCCGTCCTGGTTTCCGGTCGGGGCTGATGCTGGGTGAGGCATGCGCGTGGCCGGGCTCTGCCGGCGTAGAACATAAGCAAGTAGGGAAGGGGAACATAAAATTCAAGGAACTTAAAAGTAAATATTACAACCCATACTGTCGCCTTGGTACCAAACGCAAATTTAAATGCCTCCCCGAGGTGTCGTGCATGTGCAGGAACCGAAAGAAGGACAGGGACGATAGCGGAGTCACTTGTCGGCAGCAGAGTCGCGTGGAGTAGCTTCGCCTTGTGGGGTAGTGGGGCCTGCAGCGCCTCGCTTCGGCTTGGTGCTGAAGGCCCGAAACTTCCCTAGAAGCGCCTCTGCGCACCCCTTCACGGCCTCGACAGCGGCAGCGGCGCCCTCGCCGCTCACCGGCTCCAGCAGGCTGTCGAGGCCGGCACTGGGATCGCGAAGGTAGACATGGGTGAATACCCGCGTCAGCGCGGCGGAAGACAGGACTCGCGCCTCGGCCTCGGCCGTGGGGGCGAGTCCAAGGGCGACATCTCTAAGAGCCTTCACCAAGAAGGGAAGCAGTTTGGCGGGGCCGTCCTCGTCACCAGCCAGCGGGCTATCCAAGCCACTCTCGTAAAGCGTCTTCAGTGAAGCACGAGCATCCTTCTCCATATCCGCGAAGGCCACGCGATCCTCGGCAAGGACCCGGGCCTTGGCATCCAGCTCGGCCTTCGTCGTCTCCAGCTCCTTCTTCAACGCGCCTAGGTAGCTGCGGCGCTTCCTGAGCTTCGCCTCCCGATCCTCGAGCGCCGCCTCGCGAGCTTTCACCCCCTTCTCCTGCTCTTGGCGAAGGCGGGTCTCCTCTGCAAGCTGATCACGAAGGCTTTGCAACTCGTCCTCCAGCTCCTTGCAGCGGCCACGGATGCCAACCGCCTCTCCTAGGGCCGCGTCACGAGCAGCCTTCGCCTCGAGGGTAGCCTCCCTCTCCTCGTCACAGGCCGTCGAGGCCTGAACCAGCGCTGCCCGAATCGAGGTGTCAAAGCGAATCCACCCCGAGGCCAGCTCCAGGCGCCCGGCCACCAGGCGAGGGTCGGCGCCTAGAAGATCCTGCCGCAGCCGGTCCAGTCCAGCAACAGCCCGCTCCAAGATGGAAGAAGAAGGCGGAGAAGCATCAGCACGCCTCGAGGCAACAGGAGGGGTCGTGGAAGCAGCGGCAAGTGGAACGGGAGGAGAAGGTAGCGGTGGCGAGGCTGCAGTATCCCAAGACGGAGTCTGCTGCGCCTCCCCAGCCGTAGCAGCAGCACCAAGCAAGGGTACCTCTGGGGTCGATCGAGCCATGGGGGCTGACGCCCCGGCCAGCTCGGCCAAGCCCCGCAAGGACGAGTGGGCAGGAGAAGCCCGTGCGTCGCAGTCACCCTCCCCTGCAGGTGGAGGTGTCGCCACAGCTGGGGCCCCAGGGGCTCCCTTCAGCTTCTTCGCCGCGGGCGCCAGCCTGCTCAGGAGAAGTAATCGTCAAGCCTCGTCAGCGGAACAAGAAACCAGGGATCAAGGATCAAGCACTTACAGGTCGTCGCCAGAAAGCTCCAGCGGTCTCCTGCCAAACTTGAAGCCGGAGAGCCGGCTGGAGGGGTCGACCTCGGAAGCAGAAGGCGCGTCAGCGGTTCGCCCCGGAGTTAGGGCGGACCCGCGGGGAATCAACCCGGTCTTGCCCTTCTTCGGGACCGGGGGTGAGCTCCCGCTGCCCAGCGCGTCGTCATCATCGTCATCATCGCTCAGCGAAAGGCGGAGAGCGCGGGGCTTGCGCTGGAGCGGGGGAGCCCTAGACTCTCCGTTAGTCGCCTCGGAGTTGGGACCTCCCTCCCGCTCCTCCTTGCCCGCTCCTCCGCTGGAGTCGCCGGAAGACACATCCACCGGATCCTCGGGAGCCACCACGGGCACGAGCACGTCCCCGTTGAAGACGGGCATGGAATTCACCGCTTGCTCCCAATCGTCGCGGAGGAACAGGGGCAAAGGTGCGCCCTCCAGCCCTGCTACCTCGCCCCCAACCAGGGATTGGAGAACTGCAGTCACGTCCTCTTCGCCCACGGCTGCGGGGCTTGGATGAGGCCTCCACATCGGGGGAGAGTACTGCCGAAGCGGAGCCAGCTGGTGCTCCAGGAACTCCCTCAGCAGCGACGCCCCGGTCAGCTTCGCCGTCGCCATATTGGCTGGCTTCAGATCAGCGTCCATCTTCGCCAGCATCGACTTCGCGCGGGGATCCGTGAGCTCCACTCGGCACCAGTCGCTCGAGCTCACGGGCGGATCCTTGGGAAGGGCCAACCGAGGGTGGACGCGCCCGGCGTCAACCAATACCCACTTGCTCCGGAAGCCCTCGATCCTCTTCCCCGGATTCGAGATGGCCATGGAGCTGCCGCACGCGACGAAGCCCGCGCACGCAGAAGGGGAACCTTTGGAGGTCCGGAGGTAGAAGTAGTGGTGCAGCAAGGCCACTGAAGGCTGCACCCCCACATGCGCCTCGCAGTAGTAGGCAAAGATCGCCAGAAGAAGGATGGAGTTGGGGTGGAGATGCAGAGCTTGCAAGTTGTAGTGACGGAGGACGGTGAGGAAGAACTCAGAGAAAGGAGGCACCATGCCCGCTGTAATGGAGCTCACTAGGAAAGGATAGAAGGTGCTCCCTTGGCCTTCAGGGGCATCGGAGCCGACCTTAAACATCTGCGCCCCGTCAATGCCCTGCGCCGCAGCCATCCGGTGCAGTAGGGCGAGGCTCGCCTCCGACATGGTGGGCGAGTCCAAGGCAGGCGAGAACCAAGCTTCGGCCGGGGCCTGGCGAGGTGCCATGGCTACCTGGGTCCAGCGGGTGGAGCAGATCTGGAAGCCTGGAGGAAGGGAGGAGAAGCGCAAGAAAGGGGATCTGAGCAGCGAAGGAGAAGAACAAAGCCCGAGCAGAGGCCACGCCTTTAGTATCCTGCGCAGTCGCAAAAGCACCCACGTCCGATCAACCGCCACGTGGCGCCCAAGGCCGCAGGCTGTTAGGGCCCGCGGCGCTTCGCCCTTGCCCTTTCACCTATCGGAAAGTCCAAGTCCGTGCGCGCCTTGGGACCGGGGGCTACTATCGGAGTTCTGGGAACGGGGGTCCCCAGACTTGCCTGCCTGCGGCCTGCGGCGTGGCTCAAATGGGGGCCCAGCATGGCCCATCTTCATCAGCACAAGGCTCAAGACCCTCGCGAGGGGCTAAGCCTCGCGAGGCGGACGACATGACGCTTCCTCAAGCACGGCCTCCTCAGGCTGGCTCGCGAGGAGGCGGAGAGATCAAGGCGGGTACCTCACGAGGTGCCCATGACGCAAGCCATGACGACCAAGGGTACCAGGCGAGTGCCAGCCCGCGCGGCGTCTCCCTTTCCTCTTTGGTGCAAAGGGGGCAAGCGTAGGCGAGAGGATCAAGCAAAGGCACCCATTTCGGTGCAACGAGACCAAGACCAGTCCAACGATGGGAAGGAGGTCACCATGGAGCCCAGGACGGCGTCACCACAGGGCCTTCGGCAGGCGAAGACCAACTTTAGTCAGGATAAGTGTACCAGATGTTCCCCTTCAAATTGGCCAATTGTTGGCGCCCTTCCCGCTCAATATTTGGGAAGAGGCCCAGGGCCTTTGCCTATAGATAGGACTAGCCACCCCAGGGTAGAGGCAATCTGACCTGATTCAGCATCTAATCCGGCGTCTAGAGAGAGAGAGAAGGGCGATCGAACTCCCCTAGAAGTTCATCCCCTAGCCAAGAACAGACCCTCGCGAGGCTGTTCTTCCTTGTACTGTTCTTCCTCATCAGCCCAAGAGGCAATCCACCCACCACACTGGAGTAGGGTATTACACCGCATCGGTGGCCCGAACCAGTATAAACTTTGTGTCTCTTGTATTGTTCTTGCAGTAGTTAGATCCTTTCGAGACGGAGGTAGAGGGCACGATCTCCGCGTGCACCCCAGAGTTCGAACATTAAGGGTCTGCCGGAACCCGTGATCCGACAGCGGCTCTAAGCCGCTTTATCTCCCGCCTGGGAGAAAAGGCGTTACCCCTTTACCGCCTCTTACGGTGCACCGAACACTTCGAGTGGACGGATGCCGCCACAGCCGGATTGGAAGAAATAAAGGCCATACTAGCAACCAACCCAATCCTGGCAGCGCCAAACATTGGCGAACCTATGCTATTATACATTGCGGCAACCCATCAAGTTGTGAGCGCAGTGCTCGTTGTCGAACGAGAAACGGACGGACATAAATTTCCCCTTCAAAAGCCGATCTACTATGTATCCATTGTCCTTACTCCGTGCAAGTCACGGTACCCGCATTATCAAAAGATAGCATACGCGGTATTCATGGCATCCCGGAAGCTGCGGCACTACTTTCAGGAGTGCTCGATAACAGTAGCCTCGGAAGTGCCACTCAATGATATTATAAACAACCGCGACGCCACGGGCCAGATTGCCAAATGGGCCATTGAGCTCCTCCCGTTCGACATAACTTACAAGCCACAGCGAGCCATTAAGTCGCAAGTGTTGGCCGACTTTGTCGCCGAATGGATGGAAGCCGAACTCCCCAAAGAGTACGACACATATTCCAAATGGATCATGCACTTCGACGGCTCCAAAATGTTGGCTGGTCTGGGGGCTGGCGTCGTTCTGACGTCCCCAACCAGAGATACAGTTCAATACATACTCCAGATAATGTGCACAGACTCCAACAACGCAGCCGAATACGAGGCCCTTCTACACGGTTTCCCGATGGCAGTATCCATGGGCATTCAACGCCTAGAGGTGCGGGGGGATTTGAACCTCGCTATATCCCAAATAAATGGAGACTTTGATGCCAAAGATCCGAAAATGGCGGCATATCGCAACTCCGTCCTAAAAATGTCAGCTCCGTTCGAGAGGCTCGAATTTCACCATGTAGCCCGGAAAAACAATCACGCGACAGACGTCCTTGCACGCATCGGCGCAAGACGCGATGCGGTCCCCCCCTAATATCTTTTTGGAGAGGCTTTTCAAGCCATCCGTGATGTGGGAAGGGAACACTGGTAACGACAGACCGGACCCAACCGCAATACCCGATTCCGAACACTCTAACATAATCGGAGGCTCTGCCACCGAAATAACATCTTCAGCCCATGTTATAATGGCCATCATCGCCCCGTGGACAGAACCATTCCTAGCCTACTTAACTAGGCAGGAACTCCCTGAGGACCAAAATGAGGCACGCTGCATAGTGCGGCGATCTAAAGCCTACAGGGTCCATGAGGGAGAGCTTTATAAGAAAAGCACCACCGGAGTCCTTCAAAGGTGCATCTCCAAAGAGGAAGGGCGGAATCTTCTGGCAGAAATTCATGCCAGACTCGGCGGCCACCATGCCGCAGCCCGGGCCCTTGTAAGCAAGGCCTTCCATACAGGTTTTTACTGGCCTACGGCCCGGGCAGACGCATTGGACCTGGTCCAACGCTGCGTGGGTTGCCAGCTTTTTGCAAATCAAAGCCATATGCCGCCCATCGCCCTCCACACAATCCCCATTACCTGGCCCTTTGCGGTCTGGGGGCTTGACGTGGTGGGACCCCTTAAAGGAGGAACCCACAAGAAAAAATACTTGCTGGTCATGGTGGATAAATTCACCAAATGGATAGAAGCCAAGCCTGTTAAGACGGCTGAATCCGGACCAGTGATAGACTTCATATTCGGGGTCGTACACCCTTATGGCGTCCCCCACAGCATCATCACTGATAACGGCACGAACTTCACGGCCGACGAGGTAAAACTCTGGTGCAAAAACATGGGCATCAAGCTCGATTATGCTTCCGTCTATCACCCACAAACTAACGGTCAAGTCGAACAAGCAAATGGTCTTATCATGAGCGGCATCAAGCCTAGATTAGTGCGGTCCCTAAAGGAATCTAACACGCACTGGGTAGAGGAGCTCGACTCCGTACTCTGGGGGCTGCGGAACATGCCGAATCGCACTACCGGATACACACCATTCTTTATGGTATACGGCACAGAGGCGGTTCTGCCCTGCGACATAATTCATGACTCACCTCGAGTGCGCATGTACGAAGAAAGAGAAGCCGAGCTCGATTGGCAGGACAGTTTGGACGCCCTGGAGGAGGAGTGTGACGTGGCAAAAGCCCGTTCCGCATTCTATCAACAACAGGCTCGAAGATACCAAAGCAGAGAAGTACGGGCAAAACTTATAATGTTGGCGAATTAGTTCTACGCCTGCCGGAGAAGAAAAAGGACAAACTCAAGCCCAAATGGGAGGGTCCCTTCATTATTGACCAAGTTCTGACTGGTGGGGCATACGTCTGGGGGATGCATCGGATAATCGACTCGAGCCGAACCCATGGAACGCAGCCAGACTCCGAAGATTCTACGCCTAGCGCCGGACTCTGTGTTCGTCTCCTTCCTCTGTCCATTTTTTATACACTATCTGTCTTTTATTTCTCTCCTTCTCCCCTTGTTTTCTCTCACAGCCTTTAAGGGCCAATTTGTGCCTCGTTTGCACACAACTGACGCGCTATCCGCGCTCATTATACCTGGGGGCTTCTTTCATAGAAGCTTATTTATTTATACGGGCTCCATGCCCAGCACATGTGTCATCCTTCCGCATGTACCTTTTATTCACCATTATATGCATCGATATGAATTAAGTTTTGGCCAAGCTGGGTTGCCTAGCTCTTGTATTTATGCCCTATGTTCCCGTTAATTCGGCTAGGGCATAATGGGAGCACCTCTGCGATTGTTACTGTCGGGTCAGCCGGATGTGTACCTCAGACTGGGTGAAGCCGAAAGCTAGCGTTCTTAAGGGATTATTCGGTTGGTGAACAAAAGACGATTTTTTACCTATTTTCTATATATGCCCCCAGATGTTTTTTTTCTCTACGACTCTTTTCGCAGTCCGGACATGCACTTTAGGGCATGCATGCATACCCAGGGAAAGGAACCCTTAACGGAACTATTCTCCCTGGAAGATGTTTCTTACTAACCATGTAATATAACATAACTAGTTGGGCACTTGTCTGTTCAAGCACTAATGACCCCTACGTTTGGTTTCCATGCATGCCCCGGTTTTCATATAACCGAGAAGGTATTCGGATTCACTCCGGACTATCGGGTCCAGAGGTTGAAGCGAAAAGGTCCGCCATGACAAATGATCTACAATCTGGCTAGAAGGCATTATAAATGTCACTTCAATTACATAGTCACTTTGACTGACTAAATTCTTCCTCTATACCATCCAACATGCTGTCTAACCTACAATCCTGTTGGGAATACTTTGCGGCCAATTCTACTTGTCCGTACACTAGACTAACAGGGATCTCTTTCCCGTCGGGCCCCATAGGTCCGACCTGGGCCATGTGGTTCGGGTCGGCCTTGATATACCGCGTCTTCACCATGGCCCAGGCTTCCCTGGCACCTTGACGGCAGGCCGATATCTTCCATAATAGGAAGCGCCGCCGTGCTCCCTTCAGCTTCTCTGCCAGCTCTCCAAGGCCTTCGGGCACGGAGACGGATGGCCATAAGGCATGAGCAATGCCTTGCATCACCTGCCGAACTCGTTCGTGCAGTTGTGAGAGCTCGGGCAGAAGATCACCCGTAGAACCGGGCATTTCCTCCGTGGGACGACCTGTTAGCATACCTACAGACATAACTCTGTTAGTCGACTTCTTCGCCGAACTCTTCTTAAAAGTTTGTTCAAGCACTTACTGAAAATATCGCGTCGAAGCCGCTGATTCTCCTTCACGGAGTCTGATAGTTGGGCTCGAACATCCTTTAGTTCCACGCCCAGCTGGGTGTTGGCATCCTGGAGATTATTCTTCTCCTGCCTAACCCTCGTAAGCACGCTCTCGCCAGCCTTTAGCTGGCATAGGAGATGTTTCTCATCCGGATTTCCTCCGGCGTCATCTACAATTTTATTGTCAGATTTGCACATATGCCGCACTCTACATGATACATATCATTTGAAACATATATTACCAGAGGGGGTCTTCTTGGACTCCTCTCCTGCGGCTAGTGCGGCCTGAAGTTGGGCTTTGCACTCTTCAAGCTCATGGGACAATTGGGTATTCTTTTCTGTAAGAACCTACATAACAAATGATCCTTAAATCAGTTATTCTATCTATTTCAAGTCTCAGGGGCTACTGATATATATAATCATCAAATTTTCTCACCCGTATGTCCTTTACATACTGATCTGTGGCTCTGGCTAGACCATTTTGAGCAGCACGGAGGTACGCCTCTCCCGAGTTGAAGGCATCAAATGCCTCTTGGGAGAAACAAGCGTCATGAAGAACGGCCCGGCGACGCCTGTGGTTCATGGCACTCCCCACCTTGGAATTTGTGGCGGACAGTCTGTCCGCATCCTCTGTCGGAGGAGCATCCGGCGTGCGCCTCGTATTCGCTTCCGCTTCCGGATCCGGCCTTGGAGCCTGACTGGTGGAGGCGTGATTGGCGACCTCTCCGGACATAGTCCGGCGAGCGTTCTTCTTCCTAAGAAAGCGCGGGCGTTAATATGCCTTTAAGAATGATATCATGGAGCAAGGCGGCGCGTCATACCGCTGCGATGATGTCTCTGTCCGGACTGCCATTCTTTTCAGCCTGCCTGGCCTCGCAGCCCCTTGTTGGCTAGTCGCCATGGGCTTGGCATGACGTCCCAAGGGCCTCCCCTGCAAAACATCGTTGGTATACGGTAAGAAAAGTACGCAAGGGCGGATCCTTTTCAAAATGTTGGGACTTCGATCTCAGTTACCTGTGAAGCTGGGAGCAGCCCAGGGTAATCGGTCGTAATGGCCACCAAGGCATTGTCACTGCTTAATTGGTAAAATACCCTATTGATCAGCTCCACGGATATGTCTGGATCCTCTTTGAAGGCCGGGTCGACGGATCGCTCAGGATCCTCTGGTTGTGGAGGTGGGCTGTTGATCTCCCTTACTTCCTCACGCAGCTCCTGCGTTGAACTCGCAAGGTAAAATATTTAACTATGGGAATATGGAATGGATGGGCGCAAAAAGTGTTGACTTACCCAACTCGGAGGGTTGTACATAGAAAATCCGCCATGTGGATTGACGCGGAGGAATTCCTCCTCTTCTCCCTTGTACAAATCAGACAAGATCTTTGCTAGAGTGGCGGATGAGTCCGGCCCCTTGCGGCCACACCGGGTGGCGTCATCCTCCCCGTTGAAATCCCACATGGGGTGTCCCCGATATTGAAGCGGCTGCACCCCCCGCATGATGCATGTAGCCATGACTTCAATCATGGTCAGTCCTGATTGAGCCAACAACTGTATCCGGCTCATTAGGTAAAGAACGTCTCTGTCATCTTCCTCCTGGGGGCTCCGTGGACGCCAGCTCAGGCGCTTCTTCAAAGGAGCATTATCGAACTCTAGAAGGCCGGTCTGAATAGGATTCGGGAGGGGGACGTCTTCTATATAAAACCATTCTGAAGGCCAGTCTTCGGACGTCTTCTTCGGGGTTCCGGATAGATATCCGGTCCCGGCGACGCGCCATACTTCGGCTCCGCCCACTTGATATATTGACCCCCTCTGAGAATGGGGCACAAGGCAGAACAGCTTCTTCCACGGTGCGAAATGAGCCTCGCGGCCCAAAAACAGCTCACAAAGGGCTACGAGGCCCGCGATATGCAGTATGGAAGCAGGCGTAAGGCTGTGCAACTGGAGGCCGTAGAACTCCAGGAGCCCCCGAAGAAACGGATGAATTGGAAATCTGAGTCCTCTTATCAAATAAGGGACAAGGCATACCCGCTCTCCTTTGGAGGGATTGGGAAGGCTCTCCGCTTGCTCTCCGCCATTGTAGGTGGCGAGCCCGGCTCGAACGGGGACCATATACGCTGGGGGGAGAAATCCCTGGGACTGAAGATTCACTAGTTGGTTGTGCGGGACGCAACACCTCTCCCAATCTCCGTGCTTGGGGCTGGAGGAACGAGAGGAGGAGCTGCGGCGACCGGTCATGATGGAATGGATTGCTTCCGGGTGTGCTCCGATGAATGCTCGCTAAGGGAGGAGGGTGTGGTTTGGATCTGAATCCTCGTCTCTTTAATAGACAGCTCATTTGCATAGCTAGGGGGTAAGTGTAAAAATACCCTGGCTCTTCACATTCGTTCGACACATGGAAGGTGGCCATTATTGGGCGTGGAAGCCAAGGAGCGTAGCATTTACAAGAAGCCGGACACTATTTAACAGGTATTCAGAATTTGGAGAAGAACCCGCCTTGCAATGCTGAAGACAATCTGCACGCCGGACTCATCGGCATTGAAGCCTGGTTCGGGGACTACTGAGGGAGTCCTGGATTAGGGGGTGTCCGGATAGCCGGACTATAACCTTTGGCCGGACTCTTAGACTTTGAAGATACAAGATTTAAGACTTCGTCTCGTGTCCGGATGGGACTTTCCTTGGTGCGGAAGGCAAGCTTGGTAATACGGATATGTAGATCTCCTCTCATTGTAACTGACTCTGTGTGACCCTAGCCCCCTCCGGTGTCTATATAAACTGGAGGGTTTAGTCCGTAGGGGACAACAACAATCATACCATAGGCTAGCTTCTAGGGTTTAGCCTCTCTGATCTCGTGGTAGATCTACTCTTGTACTACCCATATCATCAATATTAATCAAGCAGGAGTAGGGTTTTACCTCCATCGAGAGGGCCCGAACCTGGGTAAAAACATCGTGTCCCTTGTCTCCTGTTACCATCCGCCTAGACGCACAGTTCAGGACCCCCTACCCGAGATCCGCCGGTTTTGACACCGACAAAGATCTTTATCAGTCAAACCGCAATGACAACATACGTCATTCCCTTTGTCATCGATATGTTACTTGACCGAGATTCAATCGTTAGTATCCTTATACCTAGTTCAATCTCGTTACCGGCAAGTCTCTTTACTCGTTCTGTAATGCATCATCCCGCAACTAACTCATTAGTCACATTGCTTGCAAGGCTTATAGTGATGTGCATTACCGAGAGGGCCCAGAGATACCTCTCTGATACACAAAGTGACAAATCCTAATATTGATCTAGGCCAACCCAACAAACACCTTTGGAGACACCTGTAGAGCATCTTTATAATCACCCAGTTCATTGTGACGTTTGATAGCACACAAGGTGTTCCTCCGGTATTCGGGAGTTGCATAATCTCATAGTCAGAGGAATATGTATAAGTCATGAAGAAAGCAATAGCAATAAAACTAAACGATCATAATGCTAAGCTAATGGATGGGTCTTGTCCATCACATCATTCTCTAATTATGTGATCCCGTTCATCAAATGACAGCATTCAGACATAAAGCTAAGCTAATGGAGAGGTTTAGTCAATGGGTCTGCCACATTCAGATCCGTATGTATTTTGCAAATTTTCTATGTCTACAATGCTCTGCATGGAGCTATTCTAGCTAATTGCTCCCACTTTCAATATGTATCTGTCGGCGTTCTGGGAACGGGGGTCCCTAGACTTGCCTGCCTGCGGCCTGCGGCGTGGCTCGAATGGAGGCCCAGTACGGCCCATCTTCATCAACACGAGACTCAAGACCCTCGCGAGGGGCCAAGCCTCGCGGGGAGGACGACGCAGCGCTTCCTCAGGCGCGGCCTCCTCTGGCTGGCTCATAAGGAGGCGGAGAGATCAAGGCAGGGTACCTCGCGAGGTGCCCATGACGCAAGCCATGACGACCAAGGGTGCCAGGCGGGCGCCAGACCGCATAGTGTCCTCCCTTTCCTCTTTGGTGCAAAGGGGGCAAGCGCATGCGAGAGGATCAAGCAAAGGCATCCATTTCGGTGCAACGAGACCAAGACCAGTCCAACGGTGGGAATGAGCTCATCGTGGAGCCCACAGCGGCGTCACCACAGGGCCTTTGGCAGGCGAGGACCAACTTTGGTCAGGATAAGTGTACCAGATGTTCCCCTTCAAATTGGCCAATTGTTGGCGCCCTTCCCGCTCAATATTTGGGAAGAGGCCCATGGCCTTTGCCTATAAATAGGAATAGCCACCCCCAGGGGAGGAGGATCGAGAGCATAATCGAGGAGCATAATCGGAGAGCATGATCGAGAGGATCGAGAGATCGGAAAACTAGCAAGTAGGCTTCAAGAAAGCAAGTAGAGAGAGGGAGACAGAGGGGCGTCTGAACTCCCCTAGCAGTTCATCGTCCCCGCAAGAACACGCCCTCGCGAGGCTGTTCACCTTTGTACTGTTCATCATCATCAGCCCGAGAGGCAATCCACCCACCACACTGGACTAGGGTATTACACCACATCGGTGGCCCGAACCAGTATAAACTATGTGTTCTTTGTGTTGTTCCTTTAGTAGTTTAGATCCTTGCGAGACGGAGAGGTAGTGGGCAGAATCTCCGCGCGCACCCCAGAGTTCGAACCATAAGGGTCTGCCGGAACCCCCGATCCGACATTTGGTGCGCCAGGTAGGGGTGCGCCGGAATCTGTCTTCCACCGCTCCGTTCTCCTCCGACTGTCGCATCCATGTCTGACGCTCGTCGGCCCCGCGCTGAGCGCCGGACCGCCATCACTTCCCGCGTCGCCCAGACAGCTCCCGTCGGCGGGCGTCCTCGTCGTTCCCCGTCGCTCGCCGTCAACGCCTCCACCGGCCCGGCGGGGAACGAGCAACAAGCGTCGTCTCAGCACCCGTCTGTGCGGCGAGACGGCCGCACCGCTACTCCGTCGCTCGCGCCAGCTGGCTCTTCGTCCCACGCGCTCCGCGCGCCCTTGGAGGCTCGAGCTGCACTCATCGCGGCAAACGAGCTCCTACGCTACCGCCCCGTCGACGACGTCTACGAAGAGTGGCTCGACCGCGTCGCCGAGCTCGTCCGCGCCGCAGGGGGCTCTCCTGCACCGTCCGCTCCGTAGCGCCGCACCCCGCCCCGCGCAGGTCACGAAGCTCCAGGAGCGTACCAGCCACCTCCACTCCAAGAAGACGCCATGGCTCCAAGGCACATGGCCCCTGGGCGGAACCCGCTCCGTCAGGCGCCAGCCCAGCAAGAGCGGAGCTGCCAAGAAGTCCCTCGGCCGCAAGAGGCTGCCCGAGCGCTCCCTGCTCCGGCTCGCCGCGACGCTGCTCCAGCTCCGGCACGTCAAGACCCCGCGCTGCTCCCAGCTGCAGCGCAAGGGGGCCCGCAAGGCCAAGCTCTCCCTCAACCGAAACCTCCCGTGGCCACCGCAGGCTGCCGCGCCTATACCACCGAGCTGCGTAGCGTCGCGTGGCCCGGCAAGTTCAAGCCGGACCTACCTCCTCGCTATGACGGCACAGCTGATCCCGCAGAGTTCCTCCAGCTCTACGAGCTGGGCACCGAAGCTGCCAACGGGGATGAAAAGGTCATGGCGAACTGGTTCGCCATGGCGCTGAAGGAAGCAGCTCGCACCTGGCTCCTGAATCTGGCTCCGGGCACGATCTCCTCCTGGGACCAGATGCGCACCCGCTTCATCGCCAACTTCCAAGATACTCGCGACCGGCCGCCCGCCGTGAGCGACATGCGCCGCATCAAGCAGCAACCCGGGGAGACCCTGCAAAAATACATCCAGCGCTTCAACAGTGCACGCCTCAAGATCCCCAAGGTATCCGAGGAATCCATCATCTCGGCCTTCTCCGATGGCGTGCGCGACGTCAAGATGAAGGAGGAGCTGGCGATGCATGAAGACCTCTGCACCTCCCTAGAGCTGTTCAACTTGGCGACCAAGTGCGCTAGGGCTGAGGAGGGACGTCTCTCCCTCCTCGAGCTGCCCGCCGCAGATCCAGAAGAGAAGAAGCCCAAGGCCAAGGACGTGAAGCACAAGGGGGCTGCCGTACTCGCAGCAGAACCAGACACCAAGCGATGCAAGGATCTGCCCGAATCCTCCAGAGGCAGCCGGTACTGTGTGTACCACGACCTCCACACCCACAACACCAACGAATGTCAAGAACTTCGCGTCGTGCGAGAAGGAAGGATCGGCCGTCGCCTTGACCGCACCGACCGGGGCTATGGCCGAGGAGGAGGAAGAAACCCAGGACGCTGGGAAGATCGCGGCCCACACCAGGTGTGGCGCGACCAACCTTGCGAGGACCGCTGGCGGGACCTGCCTCGCGAGGGGGACTGGAGGGATCAGCCTCGTGAGGATCGCCCTCATGGCAACGCAGGCCTCCCTCCACTGCCGCCTCAGCCAAGGAGGAACGAAGACCGCCATCAAGACGAGGGGGCTGGGGGCTTCCAAGAGCCGCGCACAATCGCCTGCATCCTGGGCGGAGCTCAAGCCCCAGCCTCCCAACGCATCTTCAAGCAGTTTGACCATGAAGTCAATGCAGTCCTCCCCAATCTCGAAGCAACGTGCCCCCTCAAGTGGTCGGCGTGCGCCATCACGTTCAGCTCAGCAGATCAGCTCAAGTGCGCGGCCACAGCCGGGGTCCTCCCGATGCTTTGCTCCCCAGTCATCAGCAATGTACTGGTCACCAGGACCCTCATCGATGGTGGAGCAGGTCTCAATGTCCTGTCCGTGGAAACATTCGACAACCTCCAAGTGCCCTATGACCAGCTTCAGCCAACCAAGCCTTTCTCCGGAGTCACCGACGGTTCCACAATCCCGATCGGGCAGGTCCGCCTCCCTGTCACCTTCGGGGCCCGCATCAACTACCGCACCGAGCTCATCGACTTTGATGTCGCTCACATCCGCCTGCCGTACAACGCCATCCTCGGGTACCCAGCGCTGGCCAAGTTCATGGCCGTAACTCACCACGGCTACAATGTCCTCAAGATGCCAGGGAGTGGCGGCGTCATCATGGTGCCATGTGAAGAGAGGGATGCAGTGTGTTCCCTGGAGCGAGCCTTTCAGGCCGTGTTGCTGGAAGACCCAGATCGCGGAAGCAGGAGGCTTCCCGAGACCACACCCAAGAAGAAGAAGACGTCGTCAGGCTCAGCCCCTCAGGGCCCGTGCCTGCCCAGGGGGACCCTCCTTCCATCGCATAGGAAAGTGCACCCGGCGCCCTCCTCAGGCAGGGCTCGGGGGCTCTCACCTTGAGGGCCACTGACCTAGCCAGGGTCACGAGGGAGGCGCTTGGGCACCACATGGAGGCGTGCTTCGAAGCACGTTTCCCGCAAGAAGGAGCGAAGCAAGCAGAGTCAGACCAGAAGGAGTTCGTTAACTAGGCCATTCAAGAACTACAGGAGACGAGAAGCATGAGAGGTCACCGCCTCTTACCGGCTGTGGCTCCCCATCCAGGCGAGGATGGTGGGCTGCGTGTCTGCATCGACGTACCAGGGCTCAATCAAGTCGCCACGATGGAGCGCCTCTGGCCCTCACGAGTGGGGCGTTGTGGGGGTCCACCACACGGCTATGTTCGCATGCCATACGGCTTGCCGAGCGTGGCTGCAGCATACCAGCGCCTCATGAGGGGCATCATGGAGACTCAGGAAGACAGGCGTTCCGCAGTCCTGGCGGAGATGGAGATGATTCGCGAGGAGCCACCAGCGCCTCCGGAGCCTCCCGAGGCCCCAGGGCCTGGGGGCTCGTGAGGATCGGCTTCCGCAGCCCACCGAGTCTGCCGCACCAATGCCATTTCGTCGTCGACATCTTCAGGTGACATCTTTCAAGCTCCATTCCCAGCTGGGAGCGCCCTCCTAGGGCTGCATTACTCCCAGGCCGCGTGGGTCCGTCCCTACGGCGTGTATCCCTTTTTAGTTTTCGACCGTTAGCTTGCTTTGTTGGGGGCGCCCCTCGGGCTGCATCATCCCCAAGCCGCTTGGGCTAGACCCAGCGGCGTGTATCTCCATCATGTTTATTTCCAACTATGCATTCGCCTATCATGCTTGATCACTTGATGCCTGTCCACTACACCTCTTCTTCTCCATGTCAACCACTTGCATGTTAAAGGGGGGTGCCTGAGCATCGCGACTCAGGGCTCTTACTAGCTCTCCAGCCCTCACCCTCTGGCCTTGTCCACGGCATCGCGACCTGGCATACCAGCGACGGCTGAGACAAGCTCGAGGGCCGGGACCCGAGGACGTAGAGTGCCGGCGTCTAACCGAATTTTGCAGGAACGCATCTCAAGATACGGCCCAATGCCAGGCGCAACCCGCCTAGAGGTAGGGCCTCGTGAGTCCCGCGCTGGCTCACGGGCGCCCAGATACACCTCACCTACCCCAACCAGCGAGCTCTTAAGCGACTAACGGTCGACTAATGACTGTCATGGCAGCCCCTTCTTCTTTCTGTGATGAGTCTGCAGGATCCTTGGAGGGAATTGCGCTAATCGAGGCCCTCACAGAGTCCTCTTCACCCTCGCCCGCGCAAACCACTTGCGCGTTAAAGGGGGGTGCCTGAGCATCGCGACTCAGGGCTCTTACCGGCTCTCCAACCCTCACCCTCTGGCCTTGTCCACGGCATCGCGACCTGGCATACCAGCGACGGCTGAGACCAGCTCGAGGGCCGGGACCCGAGGACGTAGAGCAGAAAGGGGAGCAGAGGCGAGGGAGAAGAGGCGCGTGAGGACCACGCCGAGCAACTCCATTCTGGCTACCCCACGGACCCGACGATGCGCTGGGGACGACCCCCGATTCTCCAGATAAGTCACCATCCAAAGCACTGGCTACCGTGGCCCTACCCCCGCACCTAATGCAATTCCGTACTAGCGACGTCGCTTCCCTTTCTCACCGTACGACGGCTGCTTGGGCGCCAAAGGGGACCCCCTGAGCATCGCGACTCAGGGGATCTTACCGGACCCCGGGTCGCTCGCCTCCTGGCCTTAACCACGGCATCGCGACCTGGCATACCAGCGACGGCTGACGCCGCCTTGGGACTGGGACCTGTCGATGCAGAGCGCCAAGCCCTCGCGAGGTTCGAAAGGGAAGACTAATCTACGACGGAATTAGCGACCCGCACAGTTCCATAGCAAAAGTCACATATTAACAGAAAGGATCACAGACACCTTACAAGCCCCCACGGGGCGCAGTATGATTCCTTGCAGGAAACGTATCCTAAGGGATGCTATCTACACGCGCCGCTCCAGACGATGCCATCATCAACAGTGGGCCGTCAGGCACCGGCGCCAACCCCATCCAGATCAGAGTCGGCAGCGGCCGAGCGAGCCCGCCCTGCTCCGGGAGCGGCGCTGGCTCGCGGGCTCGTAGCTGTCGTTGCTCGTCTCCGGAGTCGCGAAGACCTCGCTGGGGTCGCTGGATCCTCCGGCGCTCCCATCGCTTGTGGAGCTGTCCAGGGGGCGGTCGACGGGCCCAGCCGTCGCCATCGCGAGGTCCTGACCACCTCTCCTGGGGCAGCACTCAAGCCGGCGCCCGCTCGCATCGAAGACCTTGAAGAACATCACCGAGGCGCCATCGTATTCCAGGTGGATCGTGAGGGCTCCCCTTGCTCCACAGCCCCAAGCGATCTCGCCCCAGCCACGAGTCATGAAGACCTCGCCCGAGGCGAGCATCGCGACCTCTGCCTCGGTCGCGGGGGTGCTGCAGTCGGCGTGCTGCAGCCACAACTCCAGGAGTCTTACCTGTGGGAAGACGGAGGCGAAGAAGGAAGGAAAGCGAATCCAAGTTCGTGGAGGCATGGCGGCGTGGAACACGAGCTCGCGGGAGGAGCCCTCGGCATGGACTCCAGGCGGAACGACCAACACTTTCGTGACCCGGCGGCGACGGCGCCTGCCGCTAGGATCGACGTCACCCCCTCTGAGGCCCTCGGCGTGGGCAAACAAGGGAAGCGGGAACCCCGGCGGAGGCCTCTTGCACCAAGGCCTTGATACCACCCAGTGGTCTCCTTCGTCTGGCTGCGAGGGGCAAGTCGCTTCTTCGGCGGGAGCGGGTCTGGCACTTCTTGGAGCTTTTCCCTTCTCCGCCGCAGAGAACCGGCGAATCGGGGCCATCACGTCAAGAGGGAGCAAGAATCAAGGCGAAGGAGAAAACAAGAAGAGATGGACTGGAAGGGCACGCACGGTGCCATACTTATAGCCAGCGGAGGCCAACCGTCGGCCTCCACAATCACAGGTAATCATGACACGATTTGCATGCAGGCACTTGTCCAATCCGCGCGATTGTCGAGGCGTCGTGGGGAAGCGGAGACGCCCGCGCCCAGTCAACCGCCACGCGGCGGCCAAGGCCGCAGGCTGTTAGGGCCCGCGGCGCTTCGCCCTTGCCCTTTCGCCTCTCGGCACGGCCAAGTCCGGGCGCGCCTTGGGCCCGGGGGCTACTATCGGCGTCCTGGGAACGGGGGTCCCCAGACTTGCCTGCGGCCTGCGGCGTGGCTCGAATGGAGGCCCAGTACGGCCCATCTTCATCAACACGAGACTCAAGACCCTCGCGAGGGGCCAAGCCTCGCGGGAAGGACGACGCAGCGCTTCCTCAGGCGCGGCCTCCTCTGGCTGGCTCACGAGGAGGCGGAGAGATCAAGGCAGGGTACCTCGCGAGGTGCCCATGACGCAAGCCATGACGACCAAGGGTGCCAGGCGGGCGCCAGACTGCACAGTCTCCTCCCTTTCCTCTATGGTGCAAAGGGGGCAAGCACAGGCAAGAGGATCAAGCAAAGGCATCCATTTCGGTGCAACGAGACCAAGACCAGTCCAACGGTGGGAATGAGCTCATCGTGGAGCCCAGAGCGGCGTCACCACAGGGCCTTTGGCAGGCAAGGACCAACTTTGGTCAGGATAAGTGTACCAGATGTTCCCCTTCAAATTGGCCAATTGTTGGCGCCCTTCCCGCTCAATATTTGGGAAGAGGCCCATGGCCTTGCCTATAAATAGGACTAGCCACCCCCAGGGGAGGAGGATCAAGAGCATAATCGGAGAGCATGATCGAGAGGATCGAGAGATCGGAAAACTAGCAAGTAGGCTTCAAGAAAGCAAGTAGAGAGAGAGAGAGAGAGAGAGAGGAGCGGCTGAACTCCCCTAGCAGTTCATCGTCCCCGCAAGAACACGCCCTCGCGAGGCTGTTCACCTTTGTACTGTTCATCATCATCAGCCCGAGAGGCAATCCACCCACCACACTGGAGTAGGGTATTACACCACATCGGTGGCCCGAACCAGTATAAACTCTGTGTTCTTTGTGTTGTTCCTTTAGTAGTTTAGAGCCTTGCGAGACGGAGAGGTAGTGGGCAGAATCTCCGCGCGCACCCCAGAGTTCGAACCTTAAGGGTCTGCCGGAACCCCCGATCCGACAGTATCCAGATTGGGACTCGGAGTCATCTAGATCGGTGTAAAACTTGCATCGACGTAACTCTTTACAACGAACTCTTTATTACCTCCATAACCGAGAAATATTTCCTTAGTCTTCTAAGGATGATTTTGGCCGCTGTCCAGTGATCTACTCCTGAATCACTATTGTACCCCTTTGCCAAACTCATGGCAAGGTACACAATAGGTCTGGTATACAGCATGGCATACTTTATAGAACCTATGGCTGAGGATGACTTTCATTCTCTCTCTATCTTCTGCCGTGGTCGGGTTTTGAGTCTTACTCAACTTCATACCTTACAACTCAGGCAAGAACTCCTTCTTTGACTGATCCATTTTGAACTCCTTCAAAATCTTATCAAGGTATGTACTCATCGAAAGTCTTATCAAGCGTCTTGATCTATCTCTATAGATCTTGATGCCCAATATGTAAGCAGCTTCACCGAGGTCTTTCTTTGAAAAACTCCTTTCAAACACTCCTTTATGCTTTCCAAAAAATTCTACATCATTTCCGATCAACAATATGTCATTCACATATACTTATCAAAAAGATTGTAGTGCTCCCACTCACTTTCTTGTAAACACAGTCTTCACCACAAGTCCGTATAAAACCATATGCTTTGATCACCTTATCAAAATGTATATTCCAACTCCGAGATGTTTGCACCAGTCCACAGATGGATCGCTGGAGTTTGCACACTTTGTTAGCACCTTTAGGATCGACAAAACCTTCTGGTTGCATCATATACAACTCTTCTTTAAGAAATCCATTAAGGAATGCAGTTTTGACATCCATTTGCCAGATTTCATAAAATGTGGCAATTGCTAACATGATTCGGACAGACTAAAGCATCGCTATCAGTGAGAAAATCTCATCGTAGTCAACACCTTGAACTTGTCAAAACTTTTTTCGACAAGTCTAGCTTTGTAGATAGTAACACTACTATCATCGTCTGTCTTCCTCTTGAATATCCATTTATTCTCAATGGCTTGCCAATCATCGGGCAAGTCCACTAAAGTCCACACTCTGTTCTTATATACGGATCCTATCTCAGATTTCATGTCCTCAAGCCATTTATCAAAATATGGGCTCATCATCGCTTCCTCATAGTTCGTAGGTTCGTCATGGTCTAGTAACATGACTTCCTAGACAGGATTACGGTACCACTCTGGTGCAGAACATGCTCTGGTTGACCTATGAGGTTTGGTAGTAACTTGATCTGAAGTTTCATGATCATTATCATTAGCTTCCTCTCTAGTTGGTGTAGGCATCACGGGAATGATTTTCTGTGATGACCTACTTTCCAATTCGAGAGAAGGTACAATTACCTCATTAAGTTCTACTTTCCTCCCACTCACTTCTTTCGAGAGAAACTACTTCTCTAGAAAGGATCCATTCTTAGCAACAAAGATCTTGCCTTCAGATCTGTGATAGAAGGTGTACCCAATAGTTTCTTTTGGGTACCCTACGAAGACGCACTTCTTCGATTTAGGTTCGAGCTTACTAGGTTGAAGTTTTTTCACATAAGCATCGCAACCCCAAACTTTAAGAAATGTCAGGTTAGGTTTCTTGCCAAACCATAGTTCATACGGTGTCGTCTCAACGGATTTAGATGGTGCCCTATTTAACATGAATGCAGTTGTCTCTAATGCATAACCTCAAAACGATAGTGGTAAGTCGGTAAGAGACATCATAGATCGCACCATATCTAATAAAGTACGGTTACGACATTCAGACACACCATTACACTATGGTGTTCCAGGTGGCGTGAGTTGTGAAACTATTCCACATTGTTTTAAATGAAGGCCAAACTCGTAACTCAAATATTTTCCTCCACGTTCAGATCGTAGAAACTTTATTTTCTTGTTACGATGATTCTCCACTTCACTCTGAAATTCTTTGAACTTTTCAAATGTTTCAGGCTTGTGTTTCATTAAATAGATATACCCATATTTGCTCAAATCATTTGTGAAGGTTAGAAAATAACGATACCCACCGCGAGCCTCAACACTCATCGGACCGCATACATCGGTGTGTATTATTTCCAATAAGTCAGTGGCTTGCTCCATTGTAAAGGAGAATGGAGTTTTAGTCATCTTGCCTAGAGGCATGGTTCGCAAGCATCAAATGATTCATAATCAAGTGATTCAAAAATGTCCATCCGCATGGAGTTTCTTCATGCGCTTTGCACCAATATGACGTAAATGGCAGTGCCACAAATATGGTGCACTATCATTATCAACTTTGCAACGTTTGGCATCAATATTATGAATATGTGTATCACCACGATCGAGATTTAACAAACCATTCACATTGGGTGTATGACCATAGAAGGTTTATTCATGTAAATAGAACAACAATTATTCTCTGACTTAAATGAATAATTGTATTCCAATAAACATGATCTAATCATATTAATGCTCAATGCAAACACCAAATAACATTTATTTAGGTTCAATTTTAATCCCGAAGGTAGAGGGAGTGTGCGATGGTGAACGTATCAACCTTGGAATTACTTCCAACACACATCGTCACCTCGTCCTTAACTAGTCTTTGTTTATTTTGCAACTCATGTTTTGAGTTACTACTCTTAGCAACTGAACCGGTATCAAATACCCTAGGGTTATTATGAACACTAGTAAAGTACACATCAATAACATGTATATCAAATATTCTTTTGTTCACTTTGCCATCCTTCTTATCCGCCAAGTATTTGGGGTAGTTCCGCTTCCAGTGACCATTCCCTTTGCAGTAGAATGATACGTCTCCAAGGTATCTATAATTATTGATTGTTCCATGTTGTTATTGTAAGCGCATCTAGTGCCACCCCTAGTTGGTTTTGGAGTATTGATGACAAACCTGGTTGAGGGACTAATGTGTTTGTGAGAATTGCAGGATAACACCGGTAGTAGTCCCTCATTGATTCGGTTTACCTACCGGAGATGACCCCTCAAAATGTATGAAGACGTTGAAGACAATGGTGGTATGTGCAGATATTCACATTGAAGACTATGACTAGAGAAGGCATGCGTGAAGACTATGGAGCGCGAAGACTTAGTTGTTTTGTTGTTTCCTTTTCTTCTCTGTTGAGTCGTAGGAACCACCGTACTGTTAAGTGGGGTCCAAGTGAACAAAGTCAGAGTGACTGAAGTGATGCTCAACCAAAATCCTATGTCTTCGAGCGAAGACAATGAGAGCAAATCTTATCCAGAGCTGGATGAGTCAGCTTTGCTTGTAGCCCAAGTAAAGTTGTCGTGTGTGTTTGAAATCTGATCGTTGGAACACGTGTCAGTTCCTTAGTGACCCAGGGTCATTTCGGACAAATCAGGTCGGGTTGCCTAGTGGCTATAAATAGCCCACCCCCTACACCATAAATTGGTTGGCTACTCAGAGTTAGTGCACGGCTTTTGTCGTTTGAGAGCAACCCACCTCCGAAGCTTTTGAGAGAGAGAAATCCTTGCGAGGACAAAGCCCAAACACCCAGAGCCAAAGAGTGTTAGGCATCACTGAAGTCTTTCTGTCCGTGTGACCTGAAGACTTGTTACACTTGAGGATTGTGAATCCTCCAGCCGGTTAGGCGTCGCGTTCTGAGCATCCAAGAGTCATTGTGGATCGCCGGTGAACGAAGTCTGTGAAGGTTTGGAAGTCTACCTTGAAGACTTACCGGAGTAATTGGGCGAGGACTGGGTGTCCTTAGCTCAAGAGGAACAAGGTGAAGACGTGGTCTTTTGAGTTTAATCTCAACCTCCCTAACCAGACGTACAATTGTCACAGCAACTGGAACTGGTCCAACAAATCCTGTGTCCTCAACAAGTGACTGGTTCTATCCTCTCCCTCTCTTTACTTACAGTTGTCTTCGTGAAGTCATTGTCGATTGCCATACATGTTTGACTTCATTGCTTGACTTCTATTGTTGTTTTGCTTCACACTATCTTCCATCCTGATCTTTACTACATAGCTGCTATTTGTCTTCGTGAATTCACTTCATTGCATACTTGACTATGGCTTGCTTAGTGTAGTCTACCTTCCGCTGCATATCAATAGGTTCATTTCTTTTGTTTGTCTTTGAAACTTCCATACTTTGAAGACTTTCATAAAAATCACCTATTCACCCCCCCTCTAGTCGATTACTAGCACTTTCAATTGGTATCAGAGCAAGGTACTCCCTTGTTCCGTGTGATTCGGTTTAACCACCTGGAGTTTTAGCTATGTCGACTGCAGGGATAATCAAAGTCTCCGCTGCTTGCCCCGTCTTCGATGGAACTAAATATCCCTACTGGAAGAATAAGATGCGCATGCATCTTGAAGCCATTGATGTCGACCTCTGGTATGTCGTCAAGAATGGCGTTCCCAAGACTGGTGAAGGTGTCACTCCTGCTGATGTCAAGAAGTTCATTCAACTAGATTCAACTGCCAAGAACATCATTTGTGGTCATCTGACCAAAGGACAGTATGGCTGTGTGAGTGCTCTGGAAACGTCGAAGCTAGTCTGGGACTGGCTCTACAAGGTCAACGAAGGCGTCTCAACCCAGAGAGATCAAAGGATCAGTGTTCTTCGCAACCTCTTCAACCACTTCAAGAGAAACGACAATGAAAATGTCCATATCACATTTGATTGCCTCACTGACATCACAAATGAGCTTCGTGCTCTCAGCGCCACTGAGATTATCAAGCATGAAATCGTTAAGACACTGTTGAGATCACTTGACAGCTCCTTTGACACCCTTGCCCTCATGATACAAGAATGCCCTGACTTCAAGACACTCGATCCGTCTGATATACTTGAGAGGCTCAACACACATGAGTTCCAGCTATCTGAGAAAAGAGATATCTATGGTCCCAACTATGGCCGAACTCGCGCTATGAAGGCAAAGGTTGTTTCCTCATCTGAAGAAGAATCTAACTGCAGTTCTGATGATCCTGAAGACATTGGAAAGGAACTTGCTATGCTTGTGAAGAAGTTCCAGAAGTTCACCAAGAAGAAGGGCTTCAGAAAGTCTTCACAATCCAGCTCAAGAAATGATGAAGCTTGCACTCATGACTACAAGAAGAGAACATGTCACAAGTGCAAGAAACCTGGACACTATGTCTCTGAGTGCCCATAGTGGGACAATGAGAAGAAGAAGAAGAAGAAGAAGAAGAAGAAGAAGAAGAAGAAGAAGAAGAAGAAGAAGAAGAAGAAGAAGAAGAAGAAGAAGAAGAAGAAGAAGAGCAAGGAATATGATTCTGATGACAAGAAGAAGAAGAAATCTTCAAAGTCTTCTTCCAAGTCCTCATCCAAGTCTTCATCTCATAAGAAGAGCTCATCTGGCAAGGCTCGTGCTTTTGTTGGCAAGGAGATGGATTCAGAGGAGGAGTCTGCTTTTGAGGAGGCGGAGGTGGAGTCTGAGGAGGAGTCCGACCCCGGCGTTGCAAGTCTGGCTCTAGCCACAGCCTACGTTGCCAAGTCCATCTTCAACACTGAAGACAATGAATCCCTCACCGACGCTGAAGCTAATGACAAGGATGAATCTGCTCCCACCTACTGCTTCATGGCACGTGGTGCCAAGGTAAAATCACGCGATGTTTACTTTCAAACATCAAGTGAAGATGACTCTGATTGTGAATCCAAACCCAGCTACAAAACACTTGCTAAAATTGCAACTGAACAACAAAAAGCTATGGAACATACTCAAAAATGGTAAGATAAAAGCGATGACCTGTTGGACGCGGAAATGACCCGTTCACGGTCCTTAGTTGTAGACATAAAAAATCTTCATGCTAAGTACCAAGAACTTGAAAGTCATCATGAAACGCTCTCAACCACTCATGAAAAGCTCTCCTATGATTATCTTCAAAGGAAGCAAGAGCTTGAGAAATTGAGAGCGGCTCATGAAGATCTTCAAAGAGAGAATGAGTCACTTCACGCTCAGCAGATCAGTCCCGCTTAGGATGAATTTGAACCACCATGTCTAAAATGCCTTGAGCGTGACAACGCTACCTCTGTTGTTGAATGTTCTACTGCTACTACTATTGCATTGTCTTCAACTGTTGATGTGGTAACTAACCCCTCTGCTGAGGATACCACTACTATTGTTGTTGAAAACGCTAGGTTGAAGACATTGCTTGAAACAGGGATGTACAAAAGTCTGAAAGGGCATCAGACACTGTGCGATGTCCTCAAAAAGCTGATTCTGAACTGAAACCCTAGGAAAGATGGTGTTGGGTTCGAGGGGAAAATGAATGTTGATGGTTCCTACTGCAAGCCTGAGCAGTACCCCAAAACCACTTGGGTTGCTACAAAGGGACCTTCAGTGGACCCATCCACCTTATCTGGCTTTACCTGTGAATGGTGAAGTGTTTGCCAAGTATATTGGAACTAACTGCATGAATGGGCCACCTATGAAGAAGATCTGGGTTCCCAAAAGCTATCTTGAGAATCTTCCAGTGAATGTCATCATGACACCACCTGGGAAGAAGACAAACCCCAGGCCTAAGGCTTCATATGGTCCAAAGGCTTCATACAGACAAAGGACTCACCTGAGTCACCCTAACGCCAATGTTTTGCAGGGAAGCCATACTCAGACTTATGAATATGAGCGTGTGTCTTCAAACCGCTATGTTCATAGAACTAAGAACTTTTATGCTTATTCATATGAGTATCATTCATCTCGTGCAAGGCTATTTGCTAGGGCTCCAAAGCCAAAGTTCTCAGATGCTGCACTTAGACTCATTGCTTCTAAGCCACCCCTAAAGATGTGGGTGGTTAAGAAGAATTAACTTTCTTTTGCAGGGAAAGGTCTCCAGCCGGAAATCAAAGGCATCTGATGCTATTGCTGGGGACCTAAAACATCTTGTAGGGCGCAAGATCAAATGCCCAAATGGTCTCACTATGTATTTTGTTCTTGAATCGTTTGCCATTCATCCTATCAGTCCTAATCTTGATCTGAGCTTCAATAATCCTCTTGCCCGTCAAATGTTTATGCTTCACACATCTCTTGGTGAGGCCTATTCCCCTGACTGTACTGTAGGGTATGACACCTCATGCTTCAGAATGGATTATGGATAGCGGATGCACTAATCATATGACTGGTGATCAAAGTCTTCTCATGGACTCAACTTTACGTCCATCCGACAAGAGTAACATCACATTCGCTGACACTGGTAAAAGCAAGGTATTGGGTCTAGGTAGAGTTGCAATCTCAAAGGATCAACACATGGATAAAGTGATGCTTGTTGAATCCCTTGGTTTCAACTTAATGTCTGTCTCAATGCTTTGTGACTTGAACATGATTGTGATATTTGGAAAATATCGTTGCCTTGTACTAATGGAATTTTACAAGTCTCTAGTCTTTGAAGGGTACCGAAAAGATGATCTATACATGGTAGATTTCTCAGCAGGACCACAGCTTGCCGTATGTCTTCTTGCAAAAGCTTCAGAGTGCTGGCTCTGGCATCGGAGGCTAGGGCATGCTGGCATGAGGAACTTACACACTCTCGCCAAGAAGAAGCATGTCATAGGCATCGAGGGCATCAAGTTCAAGAAGGATCATTTGTGCGGTGCCTGCGAAGCTGGAAAGATGACTAGGGCCAAGCATCCCTCGAAGACAATCATGACGACATCTCAACCCTTCGAGCTGCTACACATGGACTTATTTGGCCCTACTCACTACTCTACCCTCACAACAACTGCTTGTCTCTATGGCTTCGTCATTGTTGATGATTACTCAAGATATATGTGGGTGCACATAGTTCTCTACAAGAATGAAGTGCAGGATGTCTTCAGACGCTTCGCCAACCGTGCCATGAACATCTATGGCGTCAAGATCAAGCACATCAGAAGTGACAACGACACTGAGTTCAAAAACACCGGCCTTGATCTTTATCTGGATACTATGGGAATCACTCATGAGTTCTCAGCTCCGTACACACCTCAGCAAAATGGCATCGTGGAGCGCAAGAACAGAACCCTCATTGAAATGGCTCGAACGGTGCTCGATGAATACAAGACACCAAGAAAATTCTGGCCTGAAGCTATTGACACTACATGCCATGTCATCAACCGTGTTTATATTCACAAGCTTGTGAAGAAAACATCCTATGAACTCCTCACTGGCAAGAAGCCTAATGTCAGTTACTTAAGAGTATTTCGTGCTAGGTGCTGGATCAAGGAACCACATCACAAATCAAAATTTGCACCTAAAGCACATGAAGGTTTCATGCTCGGTTACGGAAAGGACTCGCACTCCTACAGAGTCTTCAACCTCTTTCTCTATAAAGTTGTTGAAACTGTGGATGTACGGTTCGTTGAAACCAATGGCTCACAAAGAGAGCACCTGCCAAATGTGCTAGGTGAAGCTCCACCTAGTGAATCTATCAAGCTAATGGGAACTGGTGAAATCATGCCTTGTGAAGCACAGCCTGAAAAGGAACTTATCATTTCTACACCTAATCAACCTGAAGACAATGCTCAGCCTGAAGACAATCCTCCCAACGATGACAACGATCAGCAAGAGCAAAATCTTCGTCCAGTCCATCTGCGTGTTGCAAATGAAGTACAGATTGAGAAGATAATTGATAGCATAAATGCGCCTGGTCCACTCACTCATTCAAGAGTGACACAGCTTGCAAATTTCTATGGGCACTTTGCTTTTGTCTCAATATTTGAACCCAAGAAAGTTGCTGAAGCCTTTATGGAACCTGAATGGATTCAAGCTATGCAAGAAGAGCTTCAACAGTTCAAACTGAACAATGTCTGGGATCTGGTCAAGCGACCTGACCCTCGCAAGCACAACATAATAGGCACAAAATGGATATATCGCAACAAGCAAGATGAGCATGGTCAAGTCATCAGAAACAAGGCTCGTCTTGTTGCTCAAGGATATACTCAAGTTGAAGGGATTGATTTCGATGAAACATTTGCTCCTGTGGCTAGGCTTGAAGCTATTCGCATACTGCTAGCCTATGCTAACCATCACAACATCTTGCTATATCAAATGGATGTGACGAGTGCATTTCTCAATGGCAAGATTGAAGAAGAAGTATATGTTGCACAACCTCCTGGCTTTGAAGATCCAAAACATCCTGATATGGTGTACAAGCTAAACAAAGCACTGTATGGCCTCAAACAAGCTCCTCGCGCTTGGTATGATACACTCAAAGACTTCCTGAAGAGCAAAGGCTTCAAACCTGGTTCCCTGGATCCCACACTCTTCACAAAGACATATGATGGTGAACTGTTTGTATGCCAAATATATGTGGATGACATTATCTTCGGCTGCACCAACCAGAAATACAGTGATGAGTTTGGACACATGATGCAAGAGCAATATCAGATGTCCATGATGGGTGAGCTGAAGTTCTTCCTTGGTCTTCAAATTCGTCAGCAAAGAAATGGCATCTTCATATCTCAAGAGAAATACCTCAAAGATTGCCTGAAGAAGTTTGGAATGCAAGATCGCAAAGGTTATACAACGCCAATGCCAACAAAAGGTCATCTGGGTCCTGACCCCAATGGTAAAGAGTTTGATCAAAAGGTATACCGCTCCAGGATTGGTTCTTTACTTTATCTATGTGCATCTAGGCCAGATATTATGCTTAGTGTTTGCATGTGTGCTCGATTCCAAGCGGCACCAAAGGAATCACATCACTTAGCTGTGAAGCGAATTCTTCGATATTTGGCTTACACCCCAACATTAGGATTATGGTATCCAAAGGGCTCAGAGTTTGATCTGGTTGGATTCACGGATGCTGATTATGCTGGTGACAAGGTGGATCACAAGTCTACATCAGGCACATGTCACTTTTTGGGACGATCACTTGTCTGTTGGTCTTCAAAGAAGCAGAACTGTGTATCACTCTCCACTGCTGAATCTGAATGCATTGCTGCTGGATCTTGCTGCGCTCAGCTTCTATGGATGAAGCAAACTCTCAAGGACTATGGCATCCATCTGAAACAAGTACCACTCTACTGTGACAACGAAAGCGCCATCAAGATTGCCAACAACCCAGTTCAGCACTCGAAGACAAAGCACATTGAAATTCGTCATCACTTTCTCAGAGATCATGTCATGAAGGAAGATATTGATATCATACACGTCAACACTGAAGAGCAACTGGCAGATATCTTCACAAAGCCCTTGGATGAGAAAAGGTTTTGCAAGTTATGGTGTGAGCTAAATATCTTGGAATCCTAAAATGTCCTGTGATCAGGCACACATCCTAACACTTATGCATATTGATGACTTAGATGTGCAACACACGAAGTAAAGTATATCTTCAGTCAATGAAGACTTACATTCTGAGTGTGAATACATTAACGTGGAATTTGACTTCGGAGCGCCACGATAATTGTGCGCCGTGTCTGGGTCTAATACTTCCTATACGGTGGGTAACGCCACCACCAAATTCTTCTGTTTGAAGTGTTTCTCATGGCGTTACTTTTGCTATGTCTTCACATTTGACTTGTCTTTGATATCATCGTGTCTTCTTGATTATCTTCACTATGTTGATTTGGTTGTATTCTAATATATATATATATAAGTTAGTGTTCTGTCCTCTACAGCATTCACTTATAGCTATGTCTTCTCCGTTGAATCTTTTGAACTAAGTGAATGTGATCGGACCCTAATCTCTCTATGTTCTCTATCTCAAACTTTATCTATCCAAATCATATGCATTCTATTGAAACTATCGAATGTCTTCTCTGCGTCCTTGTCAGCAGAAGATACAGAGACAAACATTAAATCTGTTTTAAATGATCTATTCTCTTTGCCTGAAATCCGGAAAAGGCGGAACGACCATCCGACAATCCAGGCGGGCGTGGGAACATGGGACAACCCCAAATGTGTTGCATGTACGCCACGTGCCCCTCAAATGTGAACTGCCAGGGGCACCTGCATAATTGCGTTGTGTTGTCCCTTTCCCTATAAATGCAAGTCCAATCGCTGTCAAAATCTTTCTTCGACCTCTCCACCTCGCCAAACCCTAACGCCACCACTAGCCCACGATGACGCCGACGACGAAGCGCTTAGCTGTCGCGACTTCTCCAACGCCGTCTTACGCCGGCTGCGGACATCGTCTTCTTCGCCGCTGCCGTAGGTGTCTTCCGTCGCCAAGTTAGGGCACGGAAGATCGAACTGCTCGGCCTCCACTTCTTCTCCGTCTAGCAGTTCATTGTGTGGTAAAGAAAAACCCTCTTTTTACAGTCTTTTTGATCCAATAGATTCATCATTTTACCAAAAGTGGTTTCTGCCTACACAAAGTTAGATCTATCCTATCTACATCTCATACAATGCCTAGTATATTCACTTATGCTTCACACGTAGTTAGATTCCTCACTTGTACTTATTCTTGGATTCGTACAAATCTGGAACCAACTCTCATCATATAAGTGAATGTCTCCGCGCTATGAGGTCAATGTCTTCTAAAGTGATTTATCTTCAAAATCTTCTGAGAATGCATATGACCTCTTCCCCTTCCCTCGCATCTCTAATGCTGTCACAGGTACATGTCCATGGGAGAATCCCTCGGTTCTCATAGTCCGCATTCATTTGCAGAATTCTTACAGCATCACATCAATTCTCCCGATGCTAGCTCTTGTCTGACCAGCAGATGGAAGCCTTTGACTGTATTGAAGCCTTTCAGTTTAAACTTCATGGCAACAGAGAAATCAACTAGGAAGGGTGGCAGACAGCGTCGTGGGAACACCTCAAGAGATTTGCCTCGTGACCTCTATGAGCTGTACAAGACTGATCCAGAGGAGGACTATAATCAGAGAAAAACCCGAATCCAATGGATTCGAAGATATTGGGCAGAACAGTGGTACAAGTACAGGTTCGTGACCCATGACTATGCCGAGAAGAATGCCATCAAGAAACCATGGGGATATATTTTGTACAAAAATCTTCCACCCAGGTCCAGAGCTGAAGCCATTGAGCAAGGCTTCTATCCTTGCATGGTCCGTGGGCCACAACCAGCTGATGCCGATCCATCGTCTTTGCTATGGTGTCGAGATGACAATCTGTTCAAACGCAATTTTCAGTTTGCCAAGAACTCAGCCAAGGAGAACAAGAAATCTTGGGGATTAGACTTCAACCTTGGCCCCTCTGCGCCTCGTGTCAATGGCACACGCGAGGCTGAACCAAACCTTGTTGGGCCCTTCTATGACTTAGGAGGTCTCATCACTCATATCAGGGTTTAAGGGGCAGATGTGGATCGGCCTGCAGATGACGCTGACTCTGATGAAGCGCCTGCACCTCCGAAGCTGAAGAAGCAGAAGAAACCCAAGGCTCTGAAGCCTTCCACTCCACCAAAAGCTTCGCGAGTGAAGCCCTTGGACACTGCTCCTCCTGCACCAAGTGTGCAGTCTGAAGATCTCTCTCGCGTCTCCAAGACCGAGAAGAAAAAGAAGAAGCCCATGCACTCCTCCAGTCCTGCTTTGACTCCTGCTGCCGTTTTGAGAAACGAGAATGAAGCCATTGATCTGTCAGTGATGACGATCTTGCTGATGACGCTCTTGAGCAATTGATAAAGAGTAAGCAAGAAGCAGAAATCTTCAATGACTTGCCTCTCTTTGACGTGGAGTTATCAACAACTTCATTGATGAGTGGTTTGACACCCCCAATCTCAGCTTTGATGATCTGCAACTTCCAATTGGCCTCAGCGTCTCCTTTCACGGCACCATTGCTCCTGAGCTATCTCTTGCTCAGAAAATTGTTGAGCTGAAGCACAAGATTGATTTTGAAAAGGCTCAGTTCAAGAAGCATATGGCCAGGCTTAGTGTGAAAGATGTCCAGAACTTCAAGGTCATGCTGCATGAGCTCAAGGAAGCGTTTCACAAGAAACGTGAAGAAGCTAAAGGGTCACGTGAGCCCATGAAGATTCTTGCTGCCAAGTGCGTGTAAGCTTACAATGAAGCTGAAAAGCGCAAGGCTCTTGGGAATCCAAGCATCGACCCCAGGATGGCCGCCAAGAAGAAGAAGCCATCTGTGGACCAAACCGAACCATCTAGGCAGGAAGAGCCTCGCATTGTCTTCCCTGCCAGCATGACAGGCGTGAAGCCTAAGGTCCCCACAGTGGATTCAGAGCTTCAAAAGACAAGGGCAGCTGAAGCCAAGGCCAGGAAGCGCAAGACCCAGAAAACCTCTGATGCTGATCCACCCACCAAGAAGCGCAAGACCAAGAAAGATCGGGATGCTCCCACAGAGCCCCTTGTTGTCGAGCCAATCTCTGTTGCTCGTCCTGATTCTGCACACCAAGAACGACGTGTGATAGTTCATGAGCCTGCTTCCACAGAGGCTCCTGAAGCTGAAGATATTCCAGCTGTTGACCCCACCGTAGCTGAAGACATTGGTCACCACGCCAATGTTGAAGATGATGAAGTCCTTCCTCAGATCGAGCATAATGTGGTATCATCGCCTGTTCTCACGAACAGCGAACTCATCAGCATTGGTCGTCCATTGACGCCAATTGCTCAGGATGACTCATGGGCTGATCACCCTCAAGGATCCCCACGTGATGAAGACACACCAGTTACTCCCCCAACACAGGTCACCACTTCAGTGGCTGACGATGAAGACTTTGAGGCCCAACCAACTCCATCTCCACAAGCGTCGCCAGTGTTTCGCAGGCTTCGCAAAGGACCAAGCATCAAGTCAATCTGTCAAGTGTTCCAGAAGAAGATGAGCGCCAATCTGTCTCACGCCAAGTGTTTCCTGAAGCCTCTCCTACTGTGAACATCCCTGAGTCTGAAGCCAAAGAGGCTGAAGATATTCCGGCTGCATCAGCCGATGACAAAGAAGAAGAACCAAGAGAAGCATGTGTTGCCACACCCCCAGCCAACCAAGTTGTTCTCGAGGAGAATGTGTCCGACCCTCCAGCTACTGAAGTGGAGGTTACACATACTAAGGCGGCCACCAACACCAACACTGAAGCAAATGACGTTGTCATGGCTGAAGCTAATGTGGCGCCTGAAGTCAATATGGTGCCTGAAGTGACAGCACCTGAAGCTAATGCTGCACCAAACGCAAATCAGCAGCCTGAAGTCAATGCCACTGCTCCAGTTCCGCCTCCAAGGCCACATACGATTGAGCAAGCATACAACTATGGCCAGCTCATCACTGTCAAATGGCCTTCTGGTTCCTCCGCCTACTGCTGGTCCTCAATTTGATTACCACATCGAGCACAGGCCTCAGGTTCAGAAGCCAAAGCCAAGACTTGCCAGGTTTCCAGGGACTGCCACTTCACCAGGGTCCTTCAATGCTAATGGCTTCAAAGCGCACAACACCTTCTTCGATAGCGCCAAGAACCCCTACTCTAAGGCAAGGATCTCATCTGATCGGTTCTGGAGTTATCAACAGCGCAGCTATTATTCATGTGTTCTGTATGATCAAGGGCACATCTTCCCTCATATGTGTCTTGACACTGAAGCTATTGCTGGACGGCCATGCCTTGAAGAAGCCCTTGACTGCTTTCGTGATGCGGGTTTGCTCCACTTTGTGACTGACAAGGAGCATTGGAATGAAGAACTTCTACTCCAATTTTATGCTACCCTCCACATTCACGGCTACAACAGGGATCCGAAGACTTGGGTCCTAGAGTGGATGACAGGCAATGTCCATCATGAAGCCAAAGCCTTTGACATCATTGAGCTTACCGGCCTGCCCACTCCAGGAGAGCTTTACGAACCTGGTTGTTAGCTTCACCGCAATGCATTGGAGAGTATCTTCCATAAGCCAGAGCCCAACATGAGCCAAATGTTGAGCATGATGCAGCCTCTGCCACCTGACGCTGATTACCCAAAGGAATTCTTTGTCGAAGACCTAGAGTATCTGCCTCGCACCATCTATCACATCATCAGGCGAACTCTATGGCCTGTCAAAGGACACTCATCAGCAGCGAAACTTGAAGGAGCAATGAAGACTTTGGTCTTTTATATCTTCAATGGCATCAGCTTCAATGCTCAAGACTTCTTCATCAGACAGTTGGCTGCGTCTGGCTCTGATCCTTTTGGCCTGAAGTTCTACGCTCCATGGGTCATGCGCCTCATCAAGCAACACTCTACTGTCAACTATCAGCCCTCTGCTCGCAATCATCTGATTTTTCTGCCTGAGGTTGATATGTCAGTTGAAGCCATCTACCCAGAGCCTACCAAGGAGCCTCTTAGTCTTCAGAATGCTAATCACCAAAGCTTCTCGCAACCCATTGAAGGGGTCCAAGCAGTCACTCGTGTCTATCCATTGGCTGGAAACACTCGCTTACCTCATCGTGCACAGACTGAAGCTACTGAGAGCACCATTGCCCAAAGGCCTCGGAAGCGCTCTCGTGTTCTGAATGACCGAGAACTTCTTGTGGCACTGCATCAGAAACAAGACAAGCATCACTTCTGGCTTAAGCAACAGATGCAAAGCCTCTTGGTGAACGTCAATCGCATTCGCAATCTTGCCACCAAGAATGCTTTTGTCACTCACGAGACCTGTCGGCGATCATGGAAGAGTTTGACATTGCTCAGTGCTGAAGCAGATCTTCAAGACGATGGCTTCACTAAAAGATTCAAGTTTGACACCACTCCCCCAAGGAATGTTGTCCTACGTCGAACTCCATCTCTTGAAGACTTTGACTATTCTTCCTCCGCTGCAACGGTGAATGCCAGAGTGATCAATGATGAAGATGATGCTACTTCAACACCCACGACTTTAGCGCGAATCGACACTGCACCAAGTTCGTCTGCACAGCCAAACCCCAACGTCGACCATGCATCTACTCCTACTCCTTCTGGGAACGTGTAGAGGCTCTATGTCTTCAAACCTTTTTGGTCCTTGCTGACAAAAGGGGGAGAAGCATATGAGTTGATAGTCTTTAAGCGGGTCCATATGGGCGATTGCTTTATATTTTTCCTAGTGTCTACAACTCTCGCTTTTTGATACATTTGGTTCTTTGAGTTGTAACACTTAAACTTGATGGTCGTCTGCTACTTATTTGCTATTCTGTGATGCGATAAATTCCGCATGTGCGATGATAATTTCCGCACTTAGGTCATTCTGCAGACGTCCATTTTTCATTATGCATGTCATTATCTTCGTTCTATCAAATCATGCATGATGAATTGTCATCATAAGTCGAAGAGGATCTCCACAAGTACAACCTGCCATGTGCATTTGCATTCCAAAAGCAAATTACTTATATGCACATCTTCAGGGGGAGCCTTTGCCACTTATGAAGATAACACCTTTATCCTTTACAATTTCATATACTTTATCCCCGTTGAAAACTTCAACCAGTTTGTCATCAATCACCAAAAAGGGGGAGATTGTAAGTGCATCTAGTGCCACCCCTAGTTGGTTTTGGAGTATTGACGACAAACCTGGTTGAGGGACTAATGTGTTTGTGAGAATTGCAGGATAACACAAGTAGTAGTCCCTCATTGATTCGGTTTACCTACCGGAGATGACCCCTAAAAATGTATGAAGACGTTGAAGACAATGGTGGTATGTGAAGATATTCACATTGAAGACTATGACTAGAGAAGGCATTGCGTGAAGACTATGGAGCGCGAAGACTTAGTTGTTTCGTTGTTTCCTTTTCTTCTCTGTTGATTCGTAGGAACTACCGTATTGTTAAGTGGGGTCCAAGTGAACAAAGTCAGAGTGACTGAAGTGATGCTCAACCAAAATCCTATGTCTTCGAGCGAAGACAATGAGAGCAAATCTTATCCAGAGCTGGATGAGTCAGCTTTGCTTGTAGCCCAAGTAAAGTTGTCGTGTGTGTTTGAAATCTGACCGTTGGAACACGTATCAGTTCCTTAGTGACCCAGGGTCATTTTGGACAAATCAGGCCGGTTTGCCTAGTGGCTATAAATAGCCCACCCCCTACACCATAAATTGGTTGGCTGCTCAGAGTTAGTGCACGCTTTTGTCGTTTGAGAGCAACCCACCTCCGAAGCTTTTGAGAGAGAGAAATCCTTGCGAGGACAAAGCCCAAACACCCGGACCCAAAGAGTGTTAGGCATCACTGAAGTATTTCTGTCCGCGTGACCTAGACTTGTTACACTTGAGGACTGTTAATCCTCCAGCCGGTTAGGCATCGCGTTCTGAGCATCCAAGAATCATTGTGGATCGCCGGTGAACGACGTCTGTGAAGGTTTGTAAGTCTACCTTGAAGACTTACTAGAGTAATTGGGCGAGGACTGGGTGTCCTTAGCTCAAGGGGAACAAGGTGAAGACGTGGTCTTCTGAGTTGAATCTCAACCTCCCTAACCAGACGTATAGTTGTCACAGCAACTGGAACTGGTCCAACAAATCATGTGTCCTCAACAAGTGACTGGTTCTATCCTCTCCCTCTCTTTACTTAAAGTTGTCTTCGTGAAGTCATTGTCGATTGCCATACCTGTTTGACTTCATTGCTTGACTTCTATTGTTTTTTGGCTTCACACTATCTTCCATCCTTATCTTTACTACCTAGCTGCTATTTGTCTTCGTGAATTCACTTCATTGCATACTTGACTATGGCTTGCTTAGTGTAGTCTACCTTCCGCTGCATATCAATAGGTTCATTTCTTTTGTTTGTCTTCGAAACTTCCATGCTTTGAAGACTTCAATAAAAATCGCCTATTCACCCCCCCCCTCTAGTTGATTACTAGCACTTTCAGTTATATTATCAATCTTGGATGTTTTATAATCATTTTATAGTCATTTTATATCATTTTTTGGTACTAACCTATTGACATAGTGCCAAGTGCCAGTTGTTGTTTTCTGCATGTTTTTTAACATCGCAGGAAATCAATATCAGACAGATTCCAAATGCAACAAAACTTCACGAAGATGTTTTTGGACCAGAAGACACAGGATGGGCCCTGGCTGTGCCTGGGGGTGCTCCGAGGAGAGCACAACCCACCAGGGCGCGCCAGGAGGCCCAGGCGCCCTGGTGGGTTGTTCCCACCTTGGGTGCCCCCCGGACCGCCTCTTTGCTCTATAAATACTCAAATATTCCCAAAACCCTAGGGGAGTGAAAATCAATTCCAGCCGCCGCAGAGTCCGGAACCACCAGATCCAATCTAGACACTATCACGGATGGGTTCACCACCTCCATTGGTGCCTCTCTGACGATGCGTGAGTAGTTCTTTGTAGACCTTCGGGTCCGTAGTTAGTAGCTAGATGGCTTCCTCTCTCTCGCTGAATTCTCAGTACAATGGTCTCTTGGAGATCCATATGATGTAACTCTTTTTGCGGTGTGTTTGTTGGGATCTGATGAACTTTGATTTTATGATCAATTATATCTTTTTATATCCATGAAACTATTTGAGTTGCTTTGATCTCTTTTATGCATGATCTCTTATAGCCTCGTATTTCTTCTCTGATATTTTGGTTTTGTTTGGCCAACTTGATCTATTTATCTTGCAATGGGAAGAAGTGCTTTCTAGTGGGTTCGATCTTACGGTGCTTGATCCTAGTGACAGAAGGGGAACCGACACGTATGTATCGTTGCTACTAAGGATAAAACGATGGGGTCTATCTCTACATAGATAGATCTTGTCTACATCATGTCATCGTTCTTATTGCATTACTCCTTTTCTCCATGAACTTAATACACTAGATGCATGCTGGATAGCGGTCAATCAATGTGTGGAGTAATAGTAGTAGATGCAGGCAGGAGTCGGTCTACTAATTTTGGACATGATGCCTATATAATGATCATTGCCTGGATATCGTCATGGTTATTTGAAGTTATATCAATTTCCCAACAGTAATTTGTTCACCCATTGTTTGCTATTTTTCTCGAAGAAGCCACTAGTGAAACCTACGGCACCCGGGTCTCTTTCTCATATGTTTGCCTTTGCGATCTACTTTTCTTTTGCATTTATTTTCAGATCTATTAAACTAAAAATACAAAAATACCTTGCTGCGTTTTATTCTTATTTATTTTATTTGGTGTTTGATCTATCAATCTACTACAATTTCCTCATGTCCGTTTGCCCATCTTGGGGCGCCGCTACCCGAAAGGGATTGACAACCCCTTTTGCACGTCGGGTTGCGAGTAGTTGTCATTTGTGTGAAGGGGCTGTTTATGTTGTGTTTCTTGGTTCTCCTACTGGTTCGATAACCTTGGTTTCATCACTGAGGGAAATACCTACTACTGCAGTGCTGCATCATCCCTTCCTCTTTGGGTAAATACCGACGTAGCTTCAAGCCGCTATCATAGAAGCACTCTGTTTCAGGTTTGGGTCTATCTTTGGGTTTCTACATGGGCGTAGCAACTTGCTTGCCATTCTTCTTGAAGTTCCCTTTCTTTCCCTTGCCCTTTTTCTTGAAACTAGTGGTCTTATTAATCATCAACTCTTGATGCTCTTTATTGTTTTCTACCTTTGCCGATTTCAGCATCGCGAAGAGATCGGGAATCATTTTCATCATCCCTTGCAAATTATAGTTCATCACAAAGTTCTAGTAGCTTCGTGGTAGTGACTAGAGAATTCTGTCAATCACTATCTTATCTGGAAAATTAACTCCCACTTGATTCAAGTGATTGTAGTACCCAGACATTCTGAGTACATGCTCACTGGTTGAGCTATTCTCCTCTATCTTGTAGGCAAAGTAACTGTCAGAGGTCGCATACCTCTTAACACGGGCATGAGTCTGAAATACCAATTTCAGCTCTTGGAACATCTTATATGCTCCATGGTGTTCAAAACGTTTTTAAAGTCCCGGTTCTAAGCCGTAAATCATGGTGCACTAAACTATCAAGTAATCATCATACCGAGATTGCCAAACGTTCATAACGTCTGTATCTGCTCTTGCAATAGGTCCGTCACCTAGCTAGCGGTGCATCAAGTACATAATTCTTCTGTGCAGCAATGAGGATAATCCTCATATCACAGACCCAGTCCGCATCATTGCTACTATCATCTTTCAACTTAGTTTTCTCTAGGAACATATCAAAAAATAAAACAGGAGAGCTATACGCGAGCTATTGATCTACAACATAGATAATAAAAAACTATCAGGACTAAGTTCATGATAAATTAGAGTTCAATTAATCATATTACTTAAGAACTCCCCCTTAGATAGACATCCCTCTAGTCATCTAAATGATCACGTGATCCATATCAACTAAACCATGTCCGATCATCACGTGAGATGGAGTAGTTTTCAATGGTGAACATCTCTATGTTGATCATATCTACTATATGATTCACGTTCAACCATTCGGTCTCAGAGTTCTGAGGCCATACCTGCATATGCTAGGCTCGTCAAGTTTAACCCGAGTATTCTACATGTGCAAAACTGTCTTACACCCATTGTATGTGAATGTAGAGCTTATCACACCCAATCATCAAGTGGTGTCTCGGCACGACGAACTATCGCAACGGTGCATACTCAGGGAGAACACTTATACCTTGAAATTTAGTGAGGGGCCATCTTATAATGCTACCGCCGTACTAAGCAAAATAAGATGCATAAAGGATAAACATCACATGCAATCAAAATATGTGACATGATATGGCCATCATCATCTTGTGTCTTTGATCTCCATCTCCAAAGTACCGTCATGATCTCCATCGTCACCAGCTTGACACCTTGATCTCCATCGTAGCGTCATTGTCATCTCACCAACTATTGCTTCTACAACTATCGCTACCGTATAGTGATAAAGTAAAGCAATTACAAGGCAGTTGCATTTCATACAATAAAGCGACAACCATAAGGCTCTTGCCAGTTGCCGATAACTTCTACAAAACATGATCATATCATACAATAACTTATATCACATCATGTCTTGACCATATCACATCATAACATGCCCTACAAAAACAAGTTAGACGTCCTCTACTTGTTGTTGCAAGTTTTACGTGGCTGCTACGGGCTTCTAGCAAGAACCGTTCTTACCTACACATCAAAACCACAATGATTTTTCGCCAAGTGTGTTGTTTTAACCTTCAACAAGGACTGGTCATAGTCAAATTCGATTCAACTAAAGTTGGAGAAACAGACACCCGCCAGCCACATGTGTGCAAAGCACGTCAGTAGAACCGGTCTCATGAACGTGGTCATGTAATGTTGGTCCGGGGCGCTTCATCCAACAATGCCGCCGAATCAAAGTAAGACATTGGTGGTAAGCAGTATGACTATTATCGCCCACAACTCTTTGTGTTCTACTCGTGCATATCATCTACGCATAGACACTACACCACAAAACTTGATTGGGGGCATGTTATGATGTGTTCTACTGATACCACTGTTGGGGAACGTAGCATGCAATTTCAAAAAAATCCTACGATCACGCAAGATCTATCTAGGAGATGCATAGCAACGAGAGGGGGAGAGTGTGTCCATGTACCCTCGTAGACCGAAAGAGCAAGCGTTATGTTAACGCGGTTGATGTAGTCGAACGTCTTCACCATCCAACCGATCAAAGTACCTAACGTACGACACCTCCATGTTCAGCACACGTTCAGCTCGATGACGTCCCTCGAGCTCTTGATCCAGTAGAGGGTCGAGGGAGAGTTTCGTCAGCACGACGGCGTGGTAACGGTGTTAGTGATGTGATCCGTGCAAGGCTTCGCCTAAGCACTACGACCGGAGGACTAAACTGTGGAGGGGGGCACCGCACACGGCTAAGACAAATCGTAGTCTACCTTTGGGGTGGCCCCCGCCCCCGTATATTGATACGTCTCCAACGTATCTATAATTAATGAAATATTCATGTTGTTTTATTATCATTCTTGGGTGTTTTACAATCATTTTATAGCAACTTTATATAATTTTTTGGGACTAACCTATTGACCCGGTGCCCAGTGCCAGTTGCTGTTTTTTGCTTGTTTTTTACATCGCAGGAAATCAATACCAAACGGAGTCCAAATGCAACGAAACTTCATGGAGATTTTTTCTGGAACAGAAGACATCCATTGGGCCAGAGCAGCACCTGGCGGGTGCCCGAGGGGGGCACAACCCACCAGGGCACGCCCCAGGCGCGTCCTCCCGCACCCCCTCTTTACACTATAAATTCCCCAAAACTCCAAAACCCTTGGGGGTTAACCTAGATCAGAAGTTCCCCCGCTGCAAGGCTCTGTCTCCAAGAAAACCAATCTATACCCCGTTCTGGCACCCTGTCGGAGGGGGGAATCATCACCAGTGGCCATATTCATCATCCCGGCGGCTACCACGATGAGGAGGGAGTAGTCCACCCTCTGGGCTGAGGGTTTGTACTAGTAGCTATGTGTTTAATCTCTCTCTCTCTCTCTCTCTCTCTCTCTCTCTCGTGATCTATATCATGGGATTTGTTAATATAGATGGATCGTATGATGCTTCTCCCCTCTATACTCTTGTGGTGATGAATTGAACCTTTACCCTTTGAAGTTTTGTCTTGTCGGATTGAATATTCAGATATGAGAACACATGATGTATGCCTTGCGGTATGAATACTTGAGGTGACAATGGGGTATCATATTGATTCACTTGATGTATGTTATGGCACTCAACTTGCGGATTCCCGAGGTGACATTGGGATAATCAATGCATAGGGTTGATGCACGTTTTTATTATCTTTTCTCCGATAGAAACTTTGGGGTCTCTTTGTAGTTCTTTGCGTGGACTGAGTATTATGAATATGAATTTGCTTTGGTGTTATTTTAGTGTGAACTCTTGATTAGATCGATCGGAAAGAATAGCTTGCATTATTTTAGTACGAACTCTAGGATAGATCGAACGGAAATGATAGCGTTGAGGTGGTTTCGTACCCTACAAACAATTTATATCTTTTGTTCTCCGCTAATAGGAACTCGGGAGTGATTCTTTATTGCACTTTGAGGGATAATCATATGATCCAACTATGTTAGCACTGTTGAGAGATTGCACTAGCGAAAGTACGGACCCTAGGCCTTGTTTTCAAGCATTGCAATACCGTTTTTGTGCCCGTTTACTATTTGCTACCTTGATGTTTTTATTTATTCAGATTATAAAAATATATTTCTACCATCCATATTACACTTTTATCACCATCTCTTCGCCGAACTAGTGCACATATACAATTTTCCATTGTATTGGGTGTGTTGGGGACACAAGAGATTTCTTGTATTTGGTTGCAGGGTCGTTTGAGTGAGACCATTTCATCCTACACCTCTCACAGATTGATAAACCTTAGGTCATCCACTTGAGGGAAAATTGCTACTGTCCTACATAACTCTGCGCTTGGAGGCCCAACACGTGTCTACAAGAATAAAGTTGCGTAGTAGACATCAAGCTCTTTTCTAGGGCCGTTGTCGGGGGGGTGAGTGCTTGAAGGTATATCTTTAGATCTTGCAATTGAATCTTTAGTTTCTTGTTTTATCACTAGTTTGGTTTATAAAAAGAAAAAAATGGAATTTAGGTCGCATCATATTATTGATCATCTTTATAATATCTTTCTTGAAAATGATGGTTCGGAAAATTGTGCTCAATTGTTAGAAGAAGAAGTCAATAAAATGCTTGGCACAAAATATTTGAATGATGAGCATGATTGCAATGTTGTTAGTGTGAATTCTTTGAATATCCAAAATGCTAATGATGATTGCACAAGTCATGATAAGAATGTTTCTTATAAGCATGTCACTTTTTGCGGAGTGAATTGGGAATGCCTTTGCACACCAAAAAGGGAAGATAGATTTTGTAAGAAGCATAAATATTTAGAAACAAAAAAGTTGCAAGAGAGGCTAGATGATTGTGCTAAAAGATGTAATTTTTTTCGCCATCCTTGTGAACTTTGCAATGAACTTGGTCATTTAAATCTCCAATGCAAATTATTTCATGATCAAATCGTGTCCAAAAATTGTGATAACTTGATTACCCTTGAGCATCATAAAGAGCTTAGTCTTCTTTTGGGGTATGAAGAAATGAAACGTATAACTAAGGGTTTTCCAAATCCTGAGAGGTTTCTTGATTTTGATCTAGAAGAAATTTATATGTTTTGTGCGGTAAATTGCATTGAGAATCCTTATATTACCAACTACCTAAAGACAAGAAAACAAATGGAGTATGAAGAGAGTACTAATGAAAGGGAAAATGTTTCCCAATACCCTCCTAGTGTTTATTATGATGAATCGGGTAACGAGGAGGAGCTTCCTGTCCAATCAATCTCTTCAACAAGAAGCTTAAAAAAATTAATTAAACCCACACATGATGTGGTGAAGAAGAATAAAAGAAGGAAGAATAAAGGTAAAAAGTATCTCTCCCAAATAATGTTGCTCCTATCACCATTGTGCCTCATGAAAGTGAATCAAATATGTTGATGGAGGATGATGATATTGAGTATGATTTTGTGATACCTACTACTTTTTGTAATGATTATGATTGGGAAGACAACGATATCCCTTATGATCTTGAAAATCCTTTTAGCACTTGCTTGGAAGAATATTATAATAATGTTTGCTATACTGTTGGTGACATTTATGCTATTGATAAGAATGATTGTGATGATATGCAAAACCACAAGCTTGGGGTTGCTATGTTTAATGAGTATAACATGTTTGAAGATTTATTTGCTGGAAATAATGCTTGTCATAAGCTTGGGGATGCTTTGCTTAATGAATATGATCCTTCGATTCCTTCTACTTTCGATAAGAAAATTTATTATGATGATAGCATGCCTCCTATTTATGATGATTACATTGATAAAAGTGGGTTTGGAAGGGTGTCAACTCTAGGTAGTAGTGATCCCACTATTTTGGAGGGTGTTGAATCTTATTACAATATTGATGAAAGTGGATTTGGAGAGGTCATGACTTTATTTAGTGATACATCCACTATTTTGGAAGAGGTTTCAATTGATTATGACAATGAAGTTGCTATCTATGATGATTATTATGATGACATGTATGCCAAAAAGAGTGATAAATATTGTATGCTTGTGCATCATGAAAAGAGTTTTGTATGTGATGGTTATATTGTTGAATCCATTCATGATGTTTCTGAAAATTATTATGAGGAAGGAACTTATGCTCTTACATATCTCAATAATATCAAGTTCCTTTTCTGTGTGTTGATTGTTTTGAAGTTGCACTTGTTTTGCCTTCCTATGCTAGTTAATTCTTGTTCCCATAAGTTGTTTGCTCACAAAATCCCTATGCATAGGAACTGGGTTAGACCTAAATGTGCTAGTCATATGCTTCATGATGCTCTCTTCATGTTTCAATTCTTATCTTTTATGCGAGCATCATTTAACTCGTCATGCCTAGCTAAAAGGCATTAAAGAAAAGCGCTTGTTGGGAGATGACCCAACACTTTTACTTACTGTTTTTGTGTGTTCACATGATTATGCTACTGTATTGATCATGTTTTATTGCTTTTATTTCAATAAAGTTCCAAGTAAAGCCTTTGGGATCATGTTGGGTGATAGTTTATTTGATCTTGCTGAAAAACAGAAACTTTTGCGCTCACGAAAATAACTATCATTTTTAAAAGAAGAGTGCTTTTGAGTTGATTCACGTGTTCCTAATTTTTTCATAATTTTTGGTGTAGCAGAAGTATGCTAGTTATCCAGATCATTACAGACTGTTCTGTTTTTGACAGATTCTATTTTCAATCCATAGTTCGCTTGCTTTCTAGTTTATATTGCTTATATTGCTCAATATAAATAATGGAAATGATATGATACAGTAGGAATTGTGTGGAAAAAATTATGAATCTTGTCCTTGACAGTACCAAAGTGAATGGTTTGCTCTTTATCATACTAACCCATCTCATAAAGTTCTGTTAAGTTTTGTGTGGTTGAAGCTTTCAAGTTTTGGGTGAGATATTAATATGAGGAGAATAAGTAGCGACAAGACACTAAGCTTGGGGATGCCCAAGGCACCCCAAGGTAATATTCAAGGAAGATCCAAGCGACTAAGCTTGGGGATGCCCCGGAAGGCATCCCCTCTTTCGTCTCCAACATTATCGGTAACCTCACTTGGAGCTATGTTTTCATTCGTCACATGATATGTGCTTTGCTTGGAGCGTCAATTTATTTTGTTAGGATTTGCTTGTTATTATTTAGAATAATTTTTTGCATCTTTTATTTCAATAAAAGTGGCATTGATAGCCTTTGCCATGCTTATCTTGCAAGTATACATGTTGCTGTTTGAAAACAGAAAGTTTATCGATGTTGCAAAAATTCCTGAGGAAAGTCAGAATATGATAAAATGTTGAAACTTTTTGCATAATAAGCTCTGATAAATTTTCTACAGTGTGTTAGAATTTCATAATATTTGGAGTTGAATAAGTATTGATACTCTGGCATTCTTTACAGACTGTACTGTTTTGGCAGATTGCTGTTATGTTTGCATATGCTTGCTTCTTTAATGAATCTTTTGAGGATAGGGGTATTAAATATGCAGAGGCATTTAGTATGCAATGTTGACTAATAATTTTATTGATTTTCCACAGTAGAGCTTGATAAGGTTTTTGCATTAGTTTATACTAACTTATCTCATGAGTTCTTGTTGAGTTTTGTGTGGATGAAGCTTTTGAGATTTAGGAAAACTGTGATATGAGAGGAATTAAGGAGACACAAAATCTCAAGCTTGGGGATGCCCAAGGAATCCCAAGATAATATTTAAAGAAGTCTCAAGTATCTAAGCTTGGGGATGCACTGGTAGGCATCCCGCCTTTCTTCTTCAACAATTATCGGTTAGTATCGGTTGAGCCTAAGTTTTTGCTTCTTCACATGAGTTGTGCTATTCTTAGAATGTCATGTTATTTTTGTTTTACTTGTTGTTTTAATAAAATACTTAGATCTGATATTTTTTTAAATAAAATAGAGTCCTCAAATAGTTGCCAAGGAGGCTAAGTAAGCGGCATTCACATCCCGTCAACGAAGCTCTTTTCCTTGGAATTGCTCTTGTGCTTCACTTATATCTTATGAGTAAATTGTTGAATGAATTGAATACCATGAAGTTGAAATTATAGCATACCTAGTGGTAGCTTCACATTGGGTTTAGAAAGGGAAATCTTTTGAGGCCTGACAATCACAATATTGGTCATACAAGCAATTCACGAATAATTAGTATAAGGAAGAGAACTTTCACATGCAAATACACTATCATGGAAATCTTTTGTGATCATGATCCCCCATCAAAATATTATATGCCAAAATTGTTGACGTTGGACAAGGAAGACAACGTAATGATTTATGTTTGTTCATATTCACATAGAAGTCATATTGTCATAGATCCTTCACATGTGGTGCTTGCCCCCCATCTTTGCTAGCCAAAAATTCCGCACCAAGTAGAGATACTACTTTTGCATCCAAATACCCTTAAACCCAAATATTATCTTCAAAATTCCACCATACCTACCTAAGGATTGAGCAAGATCCTTCAAGTAAGTTGTCATTGGTGCAATAAGGCAATAAAAATTGCTTCTGAAGTGTTAGATCATTTAGTGTAAGAGAAAATTTAGTGTTGTACGAACTTATGATGGCAAAGCAATAAAAGTGACGGACTGCATAATAAAGGTTGCTATCATAAGGGGCAATATAACTTGATGTTCTTTTGCACTAAGGGGTTGAGCATACAAACAAATAAGTGCATGGCAACCTCTGCTTCCCTCTACGAAGGGCCTATCTTTTAATTTTCAGTATTTATTTTTATGCAAAAAGTCAAAGTTATTCTCTCTATTCCCTTTTATTTTTCTCTTTTGGCAGGCATCATGTGGTGAGGAAAGATCTAGGTACATATGTCCAGTTGAATATGGGTAGCATGAGTTATTATTGTTGACATCACCCTTGAGGTGAATACGTTGGGAGGCAAAACAATAAGCCCCTATCTTTCTATGTGTCCGGTTGAAACGTTTTGCTCATCTGTATGTGGTGAGTGTTAGCAATCATAGAAGACTATATGATGGTTGAGTTTGTGGAGCTCTTACTTAAACTCTGTTGAGTAAGTTGAATTGCAATTGCTTGGTGACTAAGAACATAGGTTGTTGAGTTTCAAGAGAGTTCATTGTTTGAACCTTAACATGTGAATTGGTTGCTACTATAACATGATAAGGTTTATAAGAACGAATTGATGTTATAATGCTAGGAAAAGTGATTAAAATTGTCATTGATCAAACTTGTGCACTTTGCTAGCATTCACACTTCATAAATTATTTCTTCTATCATTTACCTACTCGAGGACGAGTAGGAATTAAGCTTGGGGATCCTGATACGTCTCCAACGTATCTATATTTTATGAAGTATTCATGTTGTTTTATTATCATTCTTGGATGTTTTACAATCATTTTATAGCAATTTTATATCATTATTGGGACTCACCTATTGACGCAGTGCCAGTTGCTGTTTTTTGCTTGTTTTTTACATCGCAGGAAATCAATACCAAACGGAGTCCAAATGCAACGAAACTTCACGGAGACTTTTTTATGGACCAGAACACATCCATTGGGCTAGAGCAGCACCTGGGGGGTGCCCCGAGGGGGGCATAATCCACCAGGGCGCGCCTGGGGGCCCAGGCGCGCACAGGTGGCTTGTGCCTACCTCGGTGGCCTCTCCCACCCCCTCTTTACACTATAAATTTCCAAAAATTCCAAAACCCTTGGGGATTAACCTAGATCATAAGTTCCGCTGCTGCAAGGCTCTTTATCCACGAAAACCAATCTAGACCCGGTCTGGCACCCTGCCGAAGGGGGGAATCATCACCGGTGGCCATCTTCATCATCCCGGCGGCCACCACGATGAGGAGGGAGTAGTCCACCGTCGGGGCTAAGGGTTTGTACCAGTAGCTATGTGTTTAATCTCTCTCTCTCGTGATCTATATCATGGGCTTTGTTAATATATATGGATCATATGATGTTTCTCCCCTCTATACTCTTGTTGTGATGGATTGAATCTTTACCCTTTGAAGTTTTGTATTGTCGGATTGAATATTTAGATATGAGAACACATGATGTATGTCTTGTGGCATGAATACTTAAGGTGACAATGGGGTATCATATTGATTCACTTGATGTACGTTATGGAACTCAACTTGCGGATTCCTGAGCTGACATTGGGGTAATCTATGCATAGGGGTTGATGCATGTTTTTATTATCTTTTCTCCGATAGAAACTTTGGGGTCTCTTTGTAGTTCTTTGTGTAGATTGAGTATTATGAATATGAATTTGCTTTGGTGTTATTTTAATACGAACTCTTGATTAGATCGATCGAAAAGAATAGCTTGCGTTATTTTAGTATGAACTCTAGGATAGATCGAACGGAAAGAATAGCTTTGAGGTGGTTTCGTACCCTACAAACAATTTCTATCTTTTGTTCTCCGCCAACAGGAACTCGGGAGTGATTCTTTATTGCACTTTGAGGGATAATCATATCATCCAACTATGTTAGCACTGTTGAGAGATTGCACTAGCGAAAGTACGGACCCTAGGCCTTGTTTTCAAGCATTGCAATACCGTTTTTGTGCCCGTTTACTATTTGCTACCTTGCTGTTTTTATTTATTCAGATTATAAAAATATATTTCTACCATCTATATTACACTTTTATCACCTTGCTGAACTAGTGCAACTATATAATTTGCCATTGTATTGGGTGTGTTGGGGACACAAGAGATTTCTTGTATTTGGCTGCAGGGTCATTTGAGAGAGACCATCTTCATCCTACACTTCTCACGGATTGATAAACCTTAGGTCATCCACTTGAGGGAAAATTGCTACCGTCCTACAAAACTATGTGCTTGGAGGCCCAACACGTGTCTACAAGAATAAAGTTGCATAGTAGACATCATATATAAAAGGGGGAGGAGGAGGCCGACGGCCAAGGAGGGGTTCGCCAAGGGGGGAGTCCTACTTGGACTTCCAATCCAAGTAGGATTCCCCCCCCCCCCTCCTTCCTTCCAACAAAGGGGGAAAGGGGAAAGAGGTGGAGAGGGAGAAAGAAAGGGGGGCCGCGCCCCCACCCCTTGTCCAATTCGGATTGGGCTTGGGGGGCGCCACCTCCTTTGGCTGCCTCCTCCTCTCCACTATGGCCCATGAGGCCCGTTAACTTTCCCGGGGGATTCCGGTAACCTCCCGGTACTCCGAAAAATCCCCGATATTCTTCAGAACCATTCCGGTGTCCATATATAACCTTCCAATATATGAATCTTTAGCTCTCGACCATTTCGAGACTCCTCGTCATGTCCATGATCTCATCTGGGACTCCGAACAAACTTCGGTCACCAAAACACATAACTCATAATACAAATCGTCATCGAACGTTAAGCGTGCGGACCCTATGGGTTCGAGAACTATGTAGACATGACCGAGACACATCTCCTGTCAATAACCGATAGTGGAACCTGGATGCTCATTATGGAACTTGGATGCTCATATCGGTCAAATCGCAATGACAACATACTTCATCCCCTTTGTCATCGGTATGTTACTTGCCCGAAATTCGATCGTCGGTATCCTTATACCTAGTTCAATCTCGTGACCGGCAAGTCTCTTTAGTCGTTCCGTAATGCATCATCCCGCAACGAACTCATTAGTCACATTGCATGCAAAGCTTATAGTGATGTGCATTACCGAGAGGGCCCAGAGATACCTCTCCGATACACGGAGTGACAAATCCTAATCTTGATCTATGCCAACGCAACAAACACCTTCGGAGACACCTGTAGAGCATCTTTATAATCACCCAGTTACGTTGTGACGTTTGATAGAACACAAGGTGTTCCTTCGGTATTCGAGAGTTGCATAATCTCATAGTCATAGGAATATGTATAAGTCATGAAGAAAGCAATAGCAATAAAACTAAACGATCATAATGCTAAGCTAACAGATGGGTCTTGTCCATCACATCATTCTCTAATGATGTGATCCCGTTCATCAAATGACAACACATGTCTATGGTTAGGAAACTTAACCATCTTTGATTAACAAGCTAGTCTAGTAGAGGCATACAAGGGACACTTTGTTTTGTCTATGTATTCACACATGTATCAAGTTTCCGGTTAATACAATTCTAGCATGAATAATAAACATTTATCATGATATAAGGAAATATAAATAACAAATTTATTATTGCCTCTAGGGCATATTTACTTCATAGAAGACTTCACTTGGTGCTGATTGAGGGGCTACGGCGTATGTGCACAGAGATTCGAAGTCTATTCATCGATGGAAAAGTGAGTGACACGTAGTTCGGGCTGGGTACCAATGGTTTGATGGATACGTGATATTCGGCATTGATCGGTAATGATTGGTAGTTCTCTGCAGTGGAGGTTGAGTGGTGTGGGTTCGTGACCCTGGAGACTCGAACGTGACAACAGAGGCTCGACGCGGTGATAGCGGCGAGGCATGCAGTAAGCACGGGACACAGCCACAGGCCAAGGCACTGGTGGTCAGACATGTGGTCAGATAAATTGTGCAGGGGGTGCTGAAGCAATATTGACGAGTACCAGATTCAAGTTGGTAACTGGGTCTATCGGTACCGGTTGATGGACAGGAGTTAAGCATGGAGAATCTGAAAAGGTGGCGAAAAGTCTGAAATTGTCAAAAATAGAGGGAGTGCATGGTCGTATATTATGTTGTGTTTAGTGCACATGGCAAAGTGCGGATGACGGGTACATAAGGAGGCGGAGTGTTATAGGTGGGACATGTGAGAAACTATCCATAAAAGGGGTGAGACAACTGCGAATTTGACTCAGGGTGACACAGGGCGACGGTGAAATTCCTTCAAGTTTCACACAGGCAGTCAAGGAGAGCGATGCCGTTGAGTTCAGGTAACTCTTATATGTGGCGTCCAATATGTGAGTTTTTCACTTTCACACAGACATGGTCGATGTGTTGAACAAATACTTCGGAAGCTAGGAGCACAAAGTAGAGTGGTGTTGACTGTGAATAAGAAAAGAAGGGACTACAAGTTGCAGGTGGAGTCACATGGAGTCTTGGAGTAACAACGACGCTCAAGTCCAATGTACATGGAGTTTGATACATGGCCGAATTCAGGGTGATGGATTCGCCAAGGTGGAGTTTGTTGGAATTGTGTTGAATATAGTGTACAAGGTAGGTTACAATTGGACTTGTAGTTGTATTTGTTTAAATATGATATCAAGCCGAGTCCAAGTAGGACACTTGTATCCTAGGCCTCTATATATAATGGGGGTAGACATACGATGTAACTTATGCCAATATAACAGCACATGCGCGTAAGGGGGAGCCGGCGACGTGTGCTGGCGTCCGGGTGGCCGGCGTGCGATATTGTGACGGTGTCACGGGGAAGAGCGTCCATAGTCAAGCCTCATGGATGTAGCTAGCCATGTCGGTGAATCTTATTAACAAATCTCGATGTAGTGATTGTGTGATTGCTTGATCCTTGATAGATCGATGATGACCTCGGATTAAATCTAACACCGGGGGTGAACTTTGACGTCCCAGCTAAGATAGCGGAAGAAGATCGTGCCACAAGTCAGCCATAGGCACCCGTGTCAGGTCGGAGTACCCGGGGATCGTCACCACGCACGTCGTCGTCTGCTTCGAGCGACTGCCGATGGCACCCATTGTTGACCGAGCGACATGAATAGAAGCACTAGCGCAGGACTCTGGTGGGCAAGGGGTGGCGGTCGCCACACCTTAATTGGGTGCAAAAGATATTTTATACGTATGCATATACTGCTCTCGACTGCTAGCTACGTTCGCTGTGGTCGAAAATCGCTAACACAGAGAAAGGAGAAATTAAGAAGCTCGTTCGCTAACAGAGAAAATGGGCCTGGGAGGCAGCCAGGACACCATCACGACGCGCACACACGGGTTGCTCATATTAGTCCGGACCGGATTCCTCTTCCTTATCCTTGGACCTCCTATATGCCGCTCTTCAAACCCCTAAAAAATGCCGCTCTTCGAGGCAAGTTTTTTTTAGAAAATGCATCCTTTATTAAAGTTGAATGTTTGAGGGGATGCGGATGATATTGGGTCGATATACAAGCCACACATGGCTCCCGAGTGAAAGAGCAGAACTAGCCTTGGCAAGCGCATGTGCCTCGTCATTATGTTGACGTTTTTCATGGATGAACTCCAGCTCACGAAAGGAGCTTCGCTGGGTGTTGATCTCCCACAAAATGGTGACATAGTGACATGGGGAACCTGCATCAATGTTAGTCACCACTTCCATGCAGTCCGAGGCAACGCACACATAATCAACATGCGGATCCAAAGCTAGAGCCAGCGCTTCGCTGTGCGCGCGTACTTCCAAGGATGTTGGGTCTACTAGTCCATCGAACACGATGATCGAGGCACCTAGGTAGAGGTCGTTCTTGTCCTGGCATATTGCTACTGCCGCTCCTTTGGTTCCGTCTCGGGAAAGGCCCCCATCATCATTAATCTTCACTCAGGCTAGCCATAGTGGGCTAACTTAGGTAGTAACTTAACACACCCCATGACAATTTTGCTGATGCAGTAAGTATTTAATGAGAAAAGAGGTGGTTGTGGTAACATAGCGCTTCCCGAGGCAAAATGAGTCTATGAGCTAATAAATGAAGCAACCTATGACACTACTACTATGTTACTTTGCACTATGTAGGTAGTAACTTAGACTAGTGTCATATGCATGACACTAGTATAAGTTACTCCCCAATATGACCAGCCTCATGCCCAGTCAGTCGCAGCCAATCCGGTGAGGGATTGCACGCACGCATGCTCTCCTGGTTTGCATGCAAATTCTTTCCTGACATGCATACCCCTGGCTCGCTTAGATTTATGGAGAGAGACCATGTCGAGATCTTCTAAGAATTTGCAATAAAGTAGTGAGTGCTCATGGGGCTCTGGTATTGATCATCATGGATAGCATGCCGTCTTGCCCAACAAATTGCCCACATTGTTACAAGCACCCGAGTAAGGTCTGCCGACGGCAAAGTGTCCACAAACCAAAGCACCCATAGCTTGGGATCCTCCATGCAGTTAGAGATAGACACTTCAGTTAGCTCCTCGTTGGCTAGAGCCCAGACGCATCTCACCATCCTGCAGTCGAACAATGAACGGCGCCACGTATCATTAGCGGCATGGCATATCGCGCACTCCGGTGTATTCGTCATATTCCTAATTTTGCGGACATCACCGGTCGGGAGAGAAGTCCGTGCAAGCCTCCATGCAAATCCCTTGATTTTTGAAGGAACATCAGCACCCCACAGCTTCGCCCATGAACGACGGTCTGCATGAGAATTAGAGTGTCCCGAGTTGTGTTCCAACCAATCCGTCCTTTGTTATTTGTAGCAGAAAGTAATCTATACCCAGATCGGGCAGTGAACACCCCACTCTTCTCGTAGTGCCATGACCAGAAGTCATCTTGAGCTCGTGTGCTTAAAGGTGTTGGGGAACGTAGTAATTTCAAAAATTTACTACGCACACGCAAGATCATGGTGATGCATAGCAACGAGAGGGGAGAGTGTTGTCTACGTACCCTCGTAGACCGAAAGCGGAAGCGTTAGCACAATGCGGTTGATGTAGTCGTACGTCTTCACGATCCGATTGATCCAAGTACCCAACGCACGGCACCTCCGAGTTCAGCACACGTTCAACACGGTGACGTCCCGCAAACTCCGATCCAGCAGAGCTTCACGAGAGAGTTCCGTCAGCACGACGGCGTGGTGATGGTGATGATGATGCTACCGACGCAGGGATTCGCCTAAGCACCGCTATGATATGACCAAGGTGGAATATGGTGGAGGGGGGCACCGCACACGGCTAAGAGATCAAGAGATCAATTGTTGTGTCTAGAGGTGCCCCCCTGCCCCCGTATATAAAGGAGGGAGTGAGAGGCCGGCCCTAGAGGGGGTGCGCAAAGTGTGGGGAGTCCTACTAGGACTCCCAAGTCCTAGTAGGATTCCCCTTTCCTTTCCGGAGTAGGAGAGAAGGAAAGAGGGGGTGAGGGAGAAGGAAAAGGGGGCTGCACCCTTGTCCAATTCGGACCAGAGGGGGGGCGCCTCCATCCTTTTGGCCTCTCTCCTCTATTCCCATATGGCCCAATAAGGCCCATATACTTCTTCCCCCGTATTCCCGTAACTCCCCGGTACTCCGAAAAATATCTGTATCACTCGGAACCATTCCGATGTCCGAATATAGTCGTCCAATATATCGATCTTTACGTCTCGACCATTTTGAGACTCCTCGTCATGTCCCCGATCTCATCCGAGACTCTGAACTACCTTCGGTACATCAAATTACATAAACTCATAATACAAATCATCACCGAACGTTTAGCGTGCGGACCCTACGGGTTCGAAAACTATGTAGACATGACCGAGACACGTCTCCGGTCAATAACCAATAGCGGAACCTGGATGCTCATATTGGCTCCCACATATTCTACAAAGATCTTTATCGGTCAAACCGCATAACAACATACGTTGTTTCCTTTTGTCATCGGTATGTTACTTGCCCGAGATTCAATCATCGGTATCTCAATACCTAGTTCAATATCGTTATCGGCAAGTCTCTTTACTCGTTCCGTAATGCATCATCCCGCAACTAACTCATTAGTCACATTGCTTGCAAGGCTTGTATTGATGTGCATTACCGAGAGGGCCCAGAGATACCTCTCCGACAATCGGAGTGACAAATCCTAATCTCGAAATACGCCAACTCAACAAGTACCTTCGGAGACAACCTGTAGAGCACCTTTATAATCACCCAGTTACGTTGTGACATTTGGTAGCACACAAAGTGTTCCTCCGGTAAACGGGAGTTGCATAATCTCATAGTCATAGGAACATGTATAAGTCATGAAGAAAGCAATAGCAACATACTAAACGATCAAGTGCTAAGCTAACTGAATGGGTCAAGTCAATCACATCATTCTCCTAATGATGTGATCCCGTTAATCAAATGACAACTCATGTCAATGGCTAGGAGACATAACCATCTTAGATCAACGAGCTAGTCAAGTAGAGGCATACTAGTGACACTCTGTTTGTCTATGTATTCACACATGTATTATGTTTCCGGTTAATACAATTCTAGCATGAATAATAAACATTTATCATGAAATAAGGAAATAAATAATAACTTTATTATTGCCTCTAGGGCATATTTCCTTCAGTCTCCCACTTGCACTAGATTCAATAATCTAGTTCACATCGCCATGTGATTTAACATCAATAGTTCACATCTTTATGTGGTTAACACCCATAGTTCACACCGATATGTGACCACCCAAAGGGTTTACTAGAGTCAGTAATCTAGTTCACATCGCTATGTGATTAACACCCAAAGAGTACTAAGGTGTGATCATGTTTTTCTTGTGAGATAATTTTAGTCAACGGGCCTGTCACATTCAGATCCGTAAGTATTTTGCAAATTTCTATGTCTACAATGCTCTGGACGGAGCTACTCTAGCTAATAGCTCCCACTTTCAATATGTATCTAGATCAAGACTTAGAGTCATCCAGATCGGTGTCAAAGCTTGCATCGACGTAACTCTTTACGACAAACTCTTTATCACCTCCATAATCGAGAAATATTTCCTTATTCCACTAAGGATAATTTTTGACCGCTGTCCAATGATCTACTCCTAGATCACTATTGTACCCTCTTGCCAAACTCTTGGTGAGGTACACAATAGGTCTGGTATACAGTATAGCATACTTTATAGAACCTATGACTGAGGCATAGGGAATGACTTTTCATTCTCTTCCTATTTTCTGTCGTGGTCGGGTTTTGAGTCTTTACTCAACTTCACACCTTGCAACATAGGCAAGAACTCCTTCTTTGACTTTTCCATTTTGAACTACTTCAAAATCTTGTCAAGGTATGTACTCATTGAAAAATATATCAAGCGTCTTGATCTATCTCTATAGATCTTGATGCTCAATATGTAAGTAGTTTCACCGAGGTCTTTCTTTGAAAAACTCCTTTCAAACACTCCTTTATGCTTTCCAGAAAATTCTACATTATTTTCGATTCAACAACATGTCATTCACATATATTTATTGGAAATGTTGTAGTGCCCCCACTCACTTTCTTGTAAATACAGGCTTCACCGCAAGTCTGTATAAAACTATATGCTTTGATCAACTCATCAAAGTGTATATTCCAACTCCGAGATGCTTGCACCAGTCCATAGATGGATCGCTGGAGCTTTCATATTTTATTAGCACCTTTAGGATTGACAAAACCTTCTGGTTGCATCACATACTGTTGGGGAACGTTGCAGAAAACAAAAATTTTCCTACGGTTTCACCAAGATCCATCTATGAGTTCATCTAGCAACGAGTGATCGGATGCATCTACATACCTTTGTAGATCGCGAGCGGAAGCGTTCAGAGAACGGGGATGAGGTAGTCGTACACGACTTGATCTAAATCACCGGAGATACTAGCACCGAACGGACGGCACCTCCGCGTTCAACACACGTACGGTCAGCGTGACATCTCCTCCTTCTTGATCCAGCAAGGGGGAAGGAGAGGTTGATGAAGATCCAGCAGCACGACGGCGTGGTGGTGGATGCAGGGCGTCACAGCAGTAGGGCTTCGCTGTGTACTACGAGAGGAAGAGGTGTAGCAGGGAGAGAGGGAGGCGCCAGGACTCAGGTGCGGCTGCCCCCCCCCCTCATATATATAGCCCCCTAGGGGGGCGCCGGCCCTAGGAGATTGGATCTCCTAGGGGGGCGGCGGCCAAGGGCTGGAGTGGCCCCCAAGCCAAGGTGGGGCGCCCCCCCCACCCCTAGGGTTTCAACCCTAGGCGCATGGGGTGGGCCTAGGGGGGCGCACCAGCCCACTATGGGCTGGTTCCCCTCCTCACTTTGGCCCATGGGGCCCTCCGGGATGGGTGGCCCCACCCGGTGGACCCTCGGGACCCTTCTGGTGGTCCCGGTACAATACCGATGACCCCGAAACTTGTCCCGATGGCCGAAACAGCACTTCCTATATATAATTCTTTACCTCCGAACTATTCCGAAACTCCTCGTGATGTCCGGGATCTCATCCGAGACTCCGAACAACATTCGGGTTACTGCATATACATATCTTCACAACCCTAGCGTCACCGAACCTTAAGTGTGTAGACCCTATGGGTTCGGCAGACATGCAGACATGACCGAGACGGCTCTCGGGCAATAACCAATAGCAGGATCTGGATACCCATGTTGGCTCCCACATGCTCCACGATGATCTCATCGGATGAACCATGATGTCGAGGATTCAATTAATCCTGTATGCAATTCCCTTTGTCAATCGGTATTTTACTTGCCCGAGATTCGATCGTCGGTATCCCAATACCTTGTTCAATCTCGTTACCGGCAAGTCACTTTACTCATACCGTAATGCATGATCCCGTGATCAAACACTTTGATCACATTGATCTCATTATGATGATGCATTACCGAGTGGGCCCGGTGATACCTCTCCGTCATGCGGAGTGACAAATCCCAGTCCCGATCCGTGTCAACCCAACAGACACTTTTGGAGATACCCGCAGTATACCTTTATAGTCACCCAGTTACGTTGTGACGTTTGGCACACACAAAGCACTCCTACGGTATCCGGGAGTTACACGATCTCATGGTCTAAGGAAAGGATACTTGACATTGGAAAAACTCTAGCAAACGAACTATACGATCTTATGCTATGTTAGGATTGGGTCTTGTCCATCACATCATTCTCCTAATGATGTGATCTTGTTATCAATGACATCCAATGCCCATAGTCAGGAAACCATGACTATCTGTTGATCAACGAGCTAGTCAACTAGAGGCTTACTAGGGACATGTTGGTGTCTATTATTCACACATGTATTACGATTTCCGGATAACACAATTTTAGCATGAATAAAGACAATTATCATGAACAAGGAAATATAATAATAATGCTTTTATTATTGCCTCTAGGGCATATTTCCAACAGTCTCCCACTTGCACTAGAGTCAATAATCTAGTTACATTGTGATGAATCGAACACCCATGGAATTCTGGTGTTGATCATGTTTCGCTCTAGGGAGAGGTTTAGTCAACGGATCTACTACATTCAGGTCCGTATGTACTTTACAAATATCTATGTCTCCATCTTGAACATTTTCACGAATGGAGTAGAAGCGACGCTTGATATGCCTGGTCTTCTTGTGAAACCTGGGCTCCTTGGCAAGTGCAATAGCTCCAGTGTTGTCACAGAAAAGTTTGATTGGCCCCGACGCATTGGGTATGACTCCGAGGTCGGTGATGAACTCCTTCACCCAAATTGCTTCATGTGCTGCCTCTGAGGCTGCCATGTACTCCGCTTCACATGTAGATCCCGCCACGACGCTCTGCTTGCAACTGCACCAGCTTACTGCCCCACCATTCAAAATATACACGTATCCGGTTTGTGACTTAGAGTTACGACGAGCTCTTCGTCACCTCCATAAACGAGAAACATTTCCTTAGTCCTTTTCAGGTACTTCAGGATATTCTTGACCGCTGTCCAGTGTTCCTTGCCGGGATTACTTTGGTACCTTCCTACCAAACTTACGGCAAGGTTTACATCAGGTCTGGTACACATCATAGCATACATAATAGAACCTATGGCTGAGGCATAGGGGATGACACTCATCTCTTCTATATCTTCTGCCATGGTCGGACATTGAGCTGAGCTCAATTTCACACCTTGTAACACAGGTAAGAACTCCTTCTTAGATTGATCCATATTGAACTTCTTCAATATCTTATCAAGGTATGTGCTTTGTGAAAGACCTATGAGGCGTCTTGATCTATCTCTATAGATCTTGATGCCTAATATATAAGCAGCTTCTCCAAGGTCCTTCATTGAAAAACTCTTATTCAAGTAGGCATTAATGCTGTCCAAGAGTTCTATATCATTTCCCATCAAAAGTATGTCATCTACATATAATATGAGAAATGCTACAGAGCTCCCACTCACTTTCTTGTAAACGCAGGCTTCTCCATAAGTCTATGTAAACCCAAACGCTTTGATCATCTCATCAAAGCAAATGTTCCAACTCCGAGATGCTTGCACCAGCCCATAAATCGAGCGTTGGAGCTTGCACACCTTGTCAGCATTCTTAGGATCGACAAAACCCTCCGGCTGCATCATATACAATTCTTCCTTAAGGAAACCATTAAGGAATGCCGTTTTGACGTCCATTTGCCATATCTCATAATCGTAGAATGAGGCAATTGCTAACATGATTCGGACGGACTTTAGCTTCGCTACCTATCAGGACCCCGATCCTAAGTCACACCGATCCAGCATGTAACACATCATATCACTTTGCGGCCTCACGCACGGTATTCCCACGGGTGCCACCTTACCTGGCCCGGGACCGTTTGCGCCTTTTGGCTCACGTATATGATAGTGTCGCTAGCATCCATATGACAAAGAACCCAGGCCGACATGGCTAGTCGTGAACCCAAGGCGGCACTAAACCATGAGGGCAGGCATACATGAATCACATCGAGCATGTCGGTCAACAACGTATAAATCCGGGCTATAGCACTGGTCTAACAGGACTCCGGTAACCCGGGCTGTAGCAGGCTAGGCAGGACTCCGGATAACACCGCGTGACATTTCCCCGAAGGGACAGACACAGGAACGACGTGAATCACATGCCAGCCAGTCAAGTGTTCCGAGCAGTAGTGCTGGGCTAGCAGGACTCCGGTGAACCGGGCTGTAGCGGACTACTATCGCTCAGAAGCACTAGACTACATTTCCTCATATGATAGGCTGCCAAGGATAAACAACTAAATAGTCGGATCCCACTCATACCAAGCATTTCAATCATACACACAATATGCCCGATATGAGTAAATACAACATGGCATCACAACAAGACTCTAGGACTCAAGTATTTATTCATTAGGCTCCGAGGAGCGAGATATTACAAACATGGGTCTCATGACCCAACATTCAGAGCATACAAGCAACAAGCACATGCGGAAGCTTAACATGTCTGAGTACACACATCTACAAATGAAAAAGGCTGAGAAGCCTGACTATCTACCAGATCCTGCCGAGGGCACAAGATCGTAGCTGAGGTAACAAGCCAAACGTCGAAGTCCACACGGAACTACTAGCGAGACTGGCGTCTCTCTGCAAAAACATAAAATAGGCAAACGTGAGTACAAATCTACCCAGCAAGACTTACATCAGAACTATCTACATATGCATCAGTATCAATAAAGGGGGGTGGTGGAGTTTGCCTGCAGCAAGCCAGCTTTGACTCGGTGGCTATCCTGAACTATGACTGCAAGTAACTCTTTTGAGGTGGCGCACACGAGTCCACATATTCACCATGTCAATACACCACTATGGATCCGCTCCCGTCTTCCTACGAGAACGCCATCCATAGCACTCACGCTTATCTTGCGCATTTTAGAGTATCCACTTTCACTTGTCTATGAACTGTTATAGGCAACCCAGAAGTCCATTACCGCGGACACGGCTATTCGAATAGATGATGTTAACCCTGCAGGGGTGTGCTTCTTCATACATGTTTCCACCACTTAGCGTCTGCACACGACATGTGCTCGGCAGACTTCAAGCGAAAGCCGACGTGGGTGTAGACCACGACCTACCTAAACACTCAAGCCTCTAGTCCAGGTTTATCGCCTATTCAGGTTCCATCCGCAGGGAGTCCGGCCGAGGTTTCCACATACAGCCCCGAACGATGTGTACAGGGTTCCGAGACACCAAACGGGCGCCCGGCTGGCCCAGCCACGTGCCTACCGCAACACAGCCCACCCCTACGATCAGCGCTGCGTGCGGCCCCCAGCATACTACAAACACCAGAAACTACTTGCAACTCCTGGACAGAGGACTAGGGTGGTTAAGAAGTCGAGCGGGGTCATATTTCAGGGCCCAATGCATGGTACTAGCTGTTTCATGGATCACAAACACAGAACTCAGTTCCTGAGGACGGCTTCAATGAGACAACCCACCATGTACTCCTTCATGGCAGTATGCTGTTGATTGAGCTAATGCAACTAGCAACCATATTAAATGAAGTTGGTTTGAACCAAGGGTTCAAATTCAAACTCCATATGTGCTTAATTAAATGTCATTTATGCAAATTGCCCTGTACAGCAACCCTAGGTTGTTCAAACATGCATGCAAATGCCATAAACAGATTCCTTGAATTTTTCTGATAATTTTTCATATATAAATCTTTGCATTTGGAGTTACGGTTGATTTTCTATGATTTTTAGAAGTTTAGGGCATTTTCTGAAATTTCCTGATTAAATATAAATCCAGAAAATGTAATACAGCGTCAGCATGATGTCGCTGTGATGTCAGCGGTCAACGGGCGCGGTCCAGGTCAAACCTGACCAGTGGGACCCACTGGTCAGTGTCTCAGTGCCAGTTAGGGTCACTGACATGTGGACCCAGTCAATGGCCACGTCAGCATGGTCAATGCTGACGCGTGGGGCCACCAAGACTAGTTAAAACTAAACAGAAACTAATCTAAGTTTAATTAGCAGGTGGGGCCTTGTTGTCAGTGTCACTGGGTGTTGACTAAGTGTGTCATTATCCTAAGCTAATCTGCCACGTCACCGTCGCCGGAGTCTTGCCGGCGGCGACCCAAACGACGGCGGCTCGGCTCGGATTTAAGCTATGCATGGTGGTTTGGCGAGCTGAGGGCTCCGGGGAGCAGCTCTTGCTCGTCCGCATCCAAAGGACCGGACGGGAGGCCGTGGGGTGGCCGGAAAGTGACCGGCGACGAGGTTTGGCGGCGGCCGCGGCACGGTGGGTTGCGGGTTTGGGGTTGTGGTGCGCTAGGGGAGGAGCTGGTGCGTGCGTTCGGCTCCTGGGAGCACGGTGAGTACAAAGGCAGGCTCGAGAAGGTACGGCAGCAGCTGTGGCCATGGCAGCAACACGGCAGGGCGACGGCGAGCTCGGGCACGGCGGGGATCGAGGCTTGCAGAGAGAAACGGAGGGGGCGAGCATAGGGGGAAGGTGCAGAAGCTCACAAGGGATCGGGGGAGAAGCTCAGCGGCTCGGGGAAGCTTCTGCGACGGCGAGACGACGGGCGGCAATCGCCGGGGCAGAGGATGCTGACGATGGCGATGGCGGCGTTCCAGGGCACCCGGCGTTGCGTGACTCGGCGAGGAGGACGAAGGCGATGAGGCGGATCCCTGGGGCACATCGAGGAGGCGAGAGGAAGGCGGTGGCTGCTACTATGGCGATCGGCGGTGACGGGCTCCGTTCGGAAGCGAACGGAGAATGGGGGGTCCAGAGAGTGAGGGGAGAGACGCAGGGGGTCGAGGGAGGTGCGTGGCGACGCGAGGGAAGGTCCAGGGCGACGGGAGGACAGCCAGGCAGGGTGGAGGTGGTGCGCGCGCGGCGAGCACACGCCCTCCTGCCCACTGGCAGGAGGTTGAAGACGGTGGAGGGCCTGGTGGGCTGGGCCAGCAGTGCCAGGCGAGGTGGGCTGCAGGTAGGTCAGGTAGGTGGCCCAGGTGAGTCCTTTTCCTCTCTTTCTAATTCTGTTACAGTTTTCTATTTATTCTATAGTCTTTAGGGCTTTATTAAAAATACTTAGACACTTCCAAAAATCATGAAACTACTCATGATCACTATTGGGAATATATCCTACAGTAAACATTTTAGTTTATGATTATTTGGGCATTTAAAATATTTTATAGGATTTAAATGTTCAAATGCAAATACTGTATGATTTAATTCAGTGACCCCCAATTGACCTAGAAAAATGTGCAATATTTTTGGCAGAGGTTCAAGAACAATCCAAAGATGATGAACATTTTAGAGGGGCATTTTGGGTTCGGTGAAATGATTTTTATTTGGACCCTAGTTGAGTTTCATTTGCTGCTAGGGTTTATCAACCCCCATTTCAAATTCAAATGAAATTTAAACATGATGCAAGATGATGATGCAAAGACAAGCAAGCTAAAGCTAGGGCTGTGACAACTCACCCCCACTAAACAAGAATCTCGTCCCGAGATTCAAGTCGTGAGGTAAGAAGACAGAGGGGTCGCAAGCTATCACAATCTTCTCGATCCAACTGCCCTTCTCGAAGAGGTAGCTTCATTGCATCATATTGATCTTGACGTCCTCGCTTTTGAGATCTTCATCCCACACGATGGCGACAGAAAGAAACTCTATAGGAAACGATCTCCTCGAAGATCGAGCATTCAAGATCAACTCGTGGAATGAGATGTTGGAACATCTCGAGTTGAGACACAAAACACATCGAGAGGGACGGAAGAACAAACAACGAGGTTTGATTTGGTGGGCAACAATTCAATGCTTAGAGAGATGGTGGATGGTGTCAAGGTGGCGAGGAAATAATTGCCATGATTCCATAACGGGGCACCTTGGGGGAGGTGACTCGTAGAACTTTTCCCTTAAGTGGCAAAAAGAATTACTTTTGATACGGAGATCATTGGAACTCTGCTTACCAGCCTAAGGCAATTTACAAACGATCATTTGATGGAGTTCGAAAGAGTGGTATACTCAAACTAATGTGGATGATGTGGACTACCTTGTTGAAGACAACGCAATGGATGACTTTTGCTTATCACAGGAAATGGATGGGACCCATGGCAAGTCCACGTTGAAGATGATCCTGGTCAGCAATTGCTGAGAAGGGCAGCTCATGGAAAGTTGGCACAAGGCGGTGCAAGATGGGAACGAAATGCAACTGCTAGGAATGATTCTAGTAACTGGGAAGAAAACTCAACAGTTGAGAGTGATTCCCCTGTTTGAGTGGTTATAGGGTAATCGAAGAAACTGAGAGCATGAGAATTCCTAGGGAGCAACTCCTACAATAAGTCGCACAAAATCCTCATAGAGAAGATGGTCAAATAGTACAATCAAGATACTACCATGATAGATCTTCCGGCTAGGTGTGTCGGTCAGACACCAACCTTGTCGGGACCTACATAATAGATCTTGGAAAAGTTCCAACCATCATATCTGCCTGAGATTCAGATATGGTTGGTATCGGAATATTTCAGACAGCTTGTTTGGAAAAGAAAGTTTGCAACACAAACCGATGAGATGACATTGCGAGATTCTCGGGAAATGAACTACGATAGCAAGCTCCAAAATGAGCTGGTTCTGCTACATACATGTGAACACACTGTCCCAGACAAGCATGATCACGTAGTAGTCTTATAATAAAACACTACCAAGTTCAGGTGGGGAACCATCATTGCGGATAACAAAGTCCTTGCATAAGGCATGCTTCTTAAGAAGGAAGTTCTTCTCCTCGAACAAGTCATTCAGTGGCTTGGTGTGCTAGGGAATACGGATGGAGTGGAGGTAATTAATCTACCAAACCATAGGATACCTTGCACGAATGCATGACTGACTTGGGATGATTCCAAGGGAAACAAAACAAACCTTCCTCAAATTCATGGCGGCAACTTACACCAAATGCACGTGAATTAGAGGAAGTCACTCCTTTCATCCAAACGTATACCTCATGAGCGGAACATGGAGGCAATGCTTACAAAGTTTCCAATACTAGTGTAATGTTCAACATGAATCATGGGGGGAGACAAAATGTTGCTGATGGGCTCAACAACAACTCATCGAAATTTCCATATCACTGGACTTCCACCATCATGTGAACACGGTGATAGCATTGGCCAGACCAAAAGATATAATGGGGTATGCTCGAGGGATCAACCACGAGTAAGACAACATTACGAACATCGTTGGTTCTGGTTTGACTTGACGATAGCCCATACTCAAGTCTAAGTTTTGACAAGGCAATATATCCAACAACTGATCACGAGGACCAATCGATGGAGATATCATCTTTCTTCAACACACACACAATAAAAAGATATCCCTTAACGTGAACTAAGTCAGACAAGCTTTTATCTTCCAACTCTCCAAGTTGTTGTTTGGCTTAACCAACTAGCTCAGGGATAACCAACACAGATTCTTGGAGAATGGCTGGTCTAGAGGAAAACCAACTTGATCACGAGCTCAACATAACAGTCAGGGAACAACCTGGTAATACTTCCGAGAAGATATTCAGAAAATCACGAACCACCGATATGTTACTAAGCTCGAGAACAATCTTGCTTTTCAGGGCAAGACGATATGATCAAAAGAGTGAGGGATTGACACAATCCTAACTCATTGATCGAGGAGTGCACCAGAAATAAGGACTAGGTAGCACGATCAATCTTAGGATGATGATTCAATAACCAGCACGCTAAGAATGAGAGTATTGTCCATTAACTACAAAGCAATGAGTTGCTCGGAGTATTGATTTCACACATCACAATTCACTTGTCGGCAATCCGGTTACAATAACACGGAGACTGTCAGGACCCCGATCCTAAGCCACATCGATCTAGCATGTAACACATCATATCACTTTGCGGCCTCACGCACGGTATTCCCACGGGTGCCACCTTACCTGGCCCGGGACCGTTTGCGCTTTTTGGCTCACGTATATGATAGTGTCGCTAGCATCAATATGACAGAGAACCCGGGCCGACATGGCTAGTCGTGAACCCAAAGCGGCGCTAACCTATGAGGACAGGCATACATGAATCACATCGAGCATGTCGGTCATCAACGTGTGAATCCGGGCTGTAGCACTGGGCTAACAGGACTCCGGTAACCCGGGCTGTAGCAGGCTAGGCAGGACTCCGGATGTCACCGCGAGACATTTCCCCGAAGGAACAGACATAGGGACGACGTGAAACACATGTCGGCCAGTCAAGTGTTCCGAGCAGTAGTGCTGGGCTAGCAGGACTCCGGTGAACCGGGCTGTAGCGGACTACTATCACTCAGAAGCACTAGACTTACATTTCCTCATATGAAAGGCTGCCAAGGATAAACAACTAGATAGTCGGATCCCACACATAGCAAGCATTTCAATCATACACACAATATGCTCGATATGTGTAGATACAACATGGCATCACAACAAGACTCTACGACTCCAGTATTAATTCATTAGGCTCCGAGGAGCGAGATATTACAAACATGGGTCTCATGACCCAACATTCAGAGCATACAAGTCAAACACATGCGGAAGCTTAACATGTCTGAGTACAGACATCTACAAATGAAAAAGGCTGAGAAGCCTGACTATCTAACAGATCCTGCCGAGGGCACAAGATCGTAGCTGAGGTAACAAGCTAAACGTCGAAGTCCACACGGAACTACTAGCGAGACTGACGTCTCTCTCTGCAAAACATAAAATAGGCAAACGTGAGTACAAACGTACTCAGCAAGACTTACATCAGAACTAACTACGTATGCATCAGTTTCAATAAAGGGGGTGGTGGAGTTTGACTGCAGCAAGCCAGCTTTGACTCAGTGGCTAACCTGAACTACGACTGCAAGTAACTCTTTTGAGGTGGCGCACACGAGTCCACATATTCACCATATCAATACACCACTATGGATCCACTTCCGTCTCCCTACGAGAAGGCCATCCATAGCACTCACGCTTATCTTGCGTATTTTAGAGTATCCACTTTCACTTGTCTATGAACTGTTATAGGCAACCCAGAAGTCCATTACCGCGGACACGGCTATTCGAATAGATGATGTTAACCCTGCAGGGGTGTACTTCTTCATACATGTTTCCACCACTTAGCGTCTGCACACGACATGTGCTCGGCAGACTTCAAGCGAAAGCCGACGTGGGTGTAGACCACGACCTAACCAACCACACAAGTCTCTAGTCCAGGTTTATCGCCTATTCGGGTTCCATCCATGAGGAGATCCGGCCGGAGTTTCGCTCACAGCCCCAAACGATGTGTGCAGGGTTCCCGGAACACCAAACGGGCGCCCGGTACACCGTGCCACGTGCCTACCGCAACACAGCCCACCCCTACGGTCAGCGCTGCGTGCGGCCCCCAGCATACTACAAACACCAGAAACTACTTGCAACTCCTGGACAGAGAACGAGAGGGGTCGGTAAGTCGAGCGGGGTCATATTTCAGGGCCCAATGTATGGTAGTAGCTGTTTCATGGATCACAAACACAGAACTCAGTTCCTGAGGACGGCTTCAATGAGACAACCAACCATGTACTCCTACATGGCCTCTCACCAATACCTTTACCAAATCGTATTCACACACTTAGCTCACACACAGTAGGACATGTTCATCACCATTCCAATTCACTCCCGATGAATCAGACCCGACTCAACTCTAAGCAGTAGCAGGCATGACAAACAAGCATGTATGAGTAGGCACAACAGGGCTCAAACAACTCCTACTCATGCTAGTGGGTTTCATCTAATTACTGTGGAATGACAGGTCATGCAAAGGATAAAGGGGTTCAGCTACCGCAGCAAGTAACGCATGAATCGTTGTTGTCCTAATGCAGTAAAAGAGAGCAGGAGCGAGAGAGTGGGATTGTATCGGAATGAACAAGGGGGTTTTGCTTGCCTGGCACTTCTGAAGATAATATAGTTCTTCATCGGTGTCATCGATCTCATCGTCGGCACATCGTCTATCGAGAGGGGACAAACACCGGCAACTGAGAAAGAACACAATCAATGCAATGCCACAATATGATGCATGATCATGACATGGCAATATGCTGTGATTTGAGCTAATGCATCTAGCTATGATTTAAATGAAGTTGGTTTGAATACATGATTCAAAATCCAACTCCATATATGATTATTTAAATGTCCTTTATTTGTTTTGTCCAAAACAGAGGACAAACATTGTTCAAACATGCATGAAAATGGTACAGATGGATTCCTTGAATTTTTCTGATAATTTTTCATATATAAATCTTTTCATTTGGAGCTATAGATTAATTTCTATGATTTTTCAAAGTTTTGGATATTTTCTGAATTAAACAAATCATTTAAGATTTATTTAAATTCAGAAAAGGATTACTGCGTCAGCCTGACATCATCACGACGTCAGCAGGTCAACGGGGCGCGGTCCAGGTCAAATCTGACATGTGGGTCCCGTGTGTCAGTGTAATTAGTTTAACTAAAACAGTTAATACTAATCCTAATTAATTAGCAGGGCCGGGCCCACCTGTCATTGAGCCAGAGGGGTCAGCTGGGCCCAGCCGGGGTCAAACCCACCGGCGACTCGACGCCGGCGACGACAGGCGCGGCGGAGGGCTTCGGAAAATGCCCACAGGCCTCGGTTTTGGACGCGGTTAGCGGCTACAGAAAGCTGAGAGTCTAGCGCATCCAATGGAGGCAACAACTCTCGCCGGAGTGGACTAAATCGACGGCAGCGGCAACTCTTGCGGCGGCCGGAGTTCGGGTCTCAGCGGTCCCGGCGTTGCGTTGCACGACAGGAGCAACGGGAGGGTGTTTTGGTCTTCTGGCATTGTGCTGAGCACGTCGGGGCGCTCGGTGGTAGCTCTAGGTGACGGTGGCCACGGTGGCGACATGGCCGGCGGAGCCGAGCTCGCGGCTCCGGTGGAATCGGCGACTATAGGACAGGAACGAGCCCGGGAAGGAAGGGGAAAAACGCAGAAGCTCACCGCGAGTTGAACGGAGGCCTCGGCGTGCTCGGGGAGGGGCTGGTGATGACGGAAGGTCGCCGGCGATCTCGGCTTCCCGAGGTTGAAGACGACGATGGGGAGAGCGTTCGGGGGCGTCTGGCGTCGCGTGAGTCGTCGAGGAGGCGTGTACGACGGAAACGGAGCTTGTGGGCACGTCAGAGGGGTGAGGGGGTGGCTCTGGCCGTGGTGGAGCTCGTCGGCGACGTCGAGCTCCGCCCGGTGGGGAAGAGAGAGGGACCCAGGTGAGGAGAGAGAGAGCGGTGAGTGAGGGAAAGGGGACGGGGCTTCGGGGCGTCGTCGTGGCGCGTCCAGGGCGAGGGGGAGCAGCTGCGTGGAAGCAGGAGGTGGAGCTCGAGCGTGCGCGCGTCGACACGCCTCTGCCTACTGGCAGAGGTTGAAGACGGTGGGGAGTTGGGCTGGGCCAGGTGGCTGGGCTGCCAGCTGGGCCGGCCAGGTAGGTGGGCCTCAGGTAAGCGCCAGGTAATTCTCTCTCTCTCTTTATTTCTAGTTTTCTATTCTATCATTTGTTTTGATTTAGTTTTAGAAACTAAATCATTTTTGCTGCTCCTGTAAATTATTGTATGGACTAGAGATATTAGTAAAAAGCCCCACAACAATTTCCAGAATTATTGGATCATATCTGAAATATATTAAATATAAATCCAATGCAAATAATTATTGAAATAATTCCAAATGCCCAAAATAAATATTTCTGAGACTCCAAAAATATTGGTTTGAGTTTTACCTCTTGCCAATATTTTTATAGCTTGACAGGAACATTTTCTTGGGTTTATTTGAAACAATTTTTAATGTTGATCATTTTTTTTAAAAGGCTTTTGAGGCTTTCCACTTTCCCCAATTCAACTTTCATAAATATGTACATGATGCATGAGTGCTTGTGCAACTAGTTACAACCAATTCTGGGGCTGTGACAGCTCACCCCCACTAAACAAGAATCTCGTCCCGAGATTCAAGACGTGAGGTAAGAAGACAGAGGGGGTACAAACTAGCATAATATCTTGACCCAACTGCCCTGCTTAAAGATGTCGACTCCTTGCATCATATTGATCTTGGCATCTTTGCTTGCGAGATCTTCATCCAACTATGATGATGGAATAGAGGAGACTCGACAGAATTTGATCTTCACAAAGCTCAAGCGATACACGATCCACTCATGGAATGAGGCAAAAGAACGTCTCTTGAGCCGAGACACAGGTCACACCTCAGGAGGGTGATGGAGAAGCAGATGACGAAGGTTCAATTTGGTAGGCAACAATTCCACGCTGGAGTAGGATGGTGCATGGTTTCAAAGTAGCGAGGAGGTAATTGCCATGATTCCATAACGGAACACCTTAGGGAAAAGGTGATTCGTAGAACTATTCCCTTAAGTGGCAAAAAGAATTACTTTTGATACTGGGATCATTGGAACTCTTTATTCCAGCCTAAGGCAATCACAAACGATCGTTTGAAGGAGTTCGGAAAGGTGACATACTCGGACTAGGTTGGATGATGTGGACTACCTTGTTGAAGACAACGCAATGGATGACTCTTGCTTATCACCGGAAATGGATGGGACCATGACATGACCACTTTTGAAAATGATCCTAAACAGTACTTGCTGAGGTGCAAGCTGGGAACAAGATGCAAATGCTGGGAATGACTCTGGTAACTGGGCATAACTCAACGAGGGTGATTCCACCGTTTGAATGGTTATAGCTTAATCGAGGAACCCAAGAGCACAAAAATCCCTAGGAAGCAACTTCTATAATAAGTCGCGCGAGATCCTCATGGAGAAGATGGTTAAATAGTTTAATCAAGATACTACAATAATAGGTCTTCCGGCTGGTGTGTTGGCCACAACCTCCACTTTATCGGGTTATGGAGAGACCAATATTATAGTTCTTGGGAAAACGTTCCAACCATCATATCTGCCTGAGATTCAGATCTAGTTGGCGTCAGGACATTCCAGACTCATCGAATCTAGAAAGAAAAGTGAAAGTTTGCAACACAAACCGACGAGATGACGTTGCGAGATTCTCGGGAAATGAACTATGATAGCAAGCTCCAAAGCATGAGCTAGTTATGCTACAAGCATGTGAACACGCTGTCCCAAACAAGCATGGTCACCTGGTAGTCTTACAACGAAACACTACCGAGTTCGGGGGGAAACCATCAACGAGGATAACGAAGTCCTAACATAAGTCATATGATTAGCTCTTATGAAGGAACTTCTTCTCCTTGAACCAATCAACCAGTGGCTTGGTGTGCTAGGGATAATATAGAATGAAGGTTGCAAGTCTTCAATCCACAGAATACTTTGCACGTATGCATGACTGATTTGGGATGATTCCAGAGGAAACAAAACAAACCTTTCTCAAATTCATGGCGGCAACTTACACCAATGCACATGAATTCGAGGAAGTCACTTCTTCCATCCAAGCATAAGCTTCATGAACGGAACATGAAGGCATTGCTTACAAAGTTTACAACACTAGGTTGATGTTCAACATGAATCATGGGGGGGGGGGGACAAAATGCTGTTGATGGGCTCAATAGCAACTCATCGGAATTTCCATATGACTGGACTTCCACCATCATGTGAACACGGCAATAGCATTGGTCAGACCAAAAGATGTAATGGTGTATGCTCGAGGAATCAACCACGAGTAAGACAACATTACGAATATCGTTGGTTCTGATTTGACTTGACGATAGTCCATACTCAAATCAAAGTTTTGACAAGACAATACATCCAACAACTGATCACGAGGACCAATTGGTGAAGATATCATCTTTCTTCAACACACACCACAAAAGATATCCCTTAACATGAACTAAGTCAGACAAGCTTTATCTTCCAACTCTCCAAGTTGTTGTCTAGCTCAACCAACTAGCTCAGGGATATCTAACACAGATTCTTGGAGAAAGGGTGGTTCACAAGAAAACCAACTGATCACGAACTCAACATAGCGGTCAGGTGACAACCAGGTAATACTTCCGAGAAGATCTTCGGAAAAATCACGAACCACCGATATGTTTCTAAGCTCGAGAGCAATCTTGCCTTTCAGAGCAAGACGATATGATCAAATAAGCAAGGGATTGAATAATCCTAACTCATTGATCGAAGAGTGCACCAAAAATAAGGACTAGGTAGCACAATCTATCTTAGAATGATGAGTCAAAACCCAACACGCTAAGAACAAGAATATTGTCCATTTACTACCAAGCAACGAGTTGCTAGGAGTATTGATTTCACACATCATAACTCATTTGTCGATATTCCGGTTGCAACAACACGGAACCGAGGAATGAAGAACAATGGCAAGAAGTATCACTTCGTCAAGAATTCATAAGACACGGTGCAATTCTCATGACATTCTTGATAAGAAAGAAGGTGACACTCCACGGTGGAACAGAACAAAAGCTTGATTGCACTTGATCTGCGGGATACAACTACTTTGACCCAATCCTAGAAATGGATGAGGTACTGGAGTTTGTTTCTCCTAGTCATTCTGGAATAGAATGGCTTGATGGACCACAAGAATAATAGGCATCGATGAACACGAATGCACAACTATTCCTGACTATCAATTGATAGACTAGGGTCGGAATACAACTGAGGAGGGTCAACTCAAGGAACATATAACTTTCTGAGTTGTGGATTCATGGGTTAGTATGTCAAACGAGTTCAACAAATTTCTTCCGGATAACCCATGCAGAATGATAGAACTGGCAGAGTCACAATATGAATGGGGTACTCCTCAAGAGCACCCTGGTTGTGATCTTTTGGTTCAAAGAACTTCTGCCATAAGCGGTTCATAGTATTTGGAAGAAGGAAGTACCACGGACCTCGAGGGCTAATGAAAAGGTTACTAATATCCTAAAGGAACTAGCAAACACTATCAACAAGAAGTGAGTAGAGTGAATCTCGGGTTCGAGAACCCAGGAGAAGAATACCTACTACTAAATGGCATCACGGGATGCTTTCGAGAATGGCGGCCAGAATCATCACACCGAGAACACATAGCAGTGCTAGATTACTAGGTGACTCCCTAAGACACCTAGGGTCAGAATAATAGCTCCAACATATATGTCAAGGCAACGGGGTACCTCAACAGACCGATTAGTGTGCTTATTCCGACCAAAAGGACATCGGGAATGGAAGGAAAGGATTTGCAAATGCATCAGACTAGTTGGAAGCCTGGGATGACTCGGACAGCATAACCGCTGTAAATGCTCAAAAAGATTTGAGACATCCTGCAAAAATGGTGGCATAGCCACTCAACATCACAATATCGAGGTTCTGAGGCCAGCTATGAACATATGGAGGTAGTAGAAAATGAACAGAGACTTGAACTCAACAATCCTAGGCAACTACGGTTTAGTAACACGTCATCCTGAGAGATAGAAGAGAAGGCCTAGTTCTTAATCCCCGTAGAAGAGAAGAGGTTGACTCAGATCAGAAGGCCATGAGGTATAAGGAGTAAAAAGAGCCTTACGTTCCCTTCCACAATCAATTCCCTTATATAACTAGAGCATTACTAGACACAACTTCGACCAGTTTGGCTTGGTAATCCTACAGGCAGTCAGGCTCTGATACCAACGCTGTCAGGACCCCGATCCTAAGCCACATCGATCTAGCATGTAACACATCATATCACTTTGCGGCCTCACGCACGGTATTCCCACGGGTGCCACCTTACCTGGCCCGGGACCGTTTGCGCTTTTTGGCTCACGTATATGATAGTGTCGCTAGCATCAATATGACAGAGAACCCGGGCCGACATGGCTAGTCGTGAACCCAAAGCGGCGCTAACCTATGAGGACAGGCATACATGAATCACATCGAGCATGTCGGTCATCAACGTGTGAATCCGGGCTGTAGCACTGGGCTAACAGGACTCCGGTAACCCGGGCTGTAGCAGGCTAGGCAGGACTCCGGATGTCACCGCGAGACATTTCCCCGAAGGAACAGACATAGGGACGACGTGAAACACATGTCGGCCAGTCAAGTGTTCCGAGCAGTAGTGCTGGGCTAGCAGGACTCCGGTGAACCGGGCTGTAGCGGACTACTATCACTCAGAAGCACTAGACTTACATTTCCTCATATGAAAGGCTGCCAAGGATAAACAACTAGATAGTCGGATCCCACACATAGCAAGCATTTCAATCATACACACAATATGCTCGATATGTGTAGATACAACATGGCATCACAACAAGACTCTACGACTCCAGTATTAATTCATTAGGCTCCGAGGAGCGAGATATTACAAACATGGGTCTCATGACCCAACATTCAGAGCATACAAGTCAAACACATGCGGAAGCTTAACATGTCTGAGTACAGACATCTACAAATGAAAAAGGCTGAGAAGCCTGACTATCTAACAGATCCTGCCGAGGGCACAAGATCGTAGCTGAGGTAACAAGCTAAACGTCGAAGTCCACACGGAACTACTAGCGAGACTGACGTCTCTCTCTGCAAAACATAAAATAGGCAAACGTGAGTACAAACGTACTCAGCAAGACTTACATCAGAACTAACTACGTATGCATCAGTTTCAATAAAGGGGGTGGTGGAGTTTGACTGCAGCAAGCCAGCTTTGACTCAGTGGCTAACCTGAACTACGACTGCAAGTAACTCTTTTGAGGTGGCGCACACGAGTCCACATATTCACCATATCAATACACCACTATGGATCCACTTCCGTCTCCCTACGAGAAGGCCATCCATAGCACTCACGCTTATCTTGCGTATTTTAGAGTATCCACTTTCACTTGTCTATGAACTGTTATAGGCAACCCAGAAGTCCATTACCGCGGACACGGCTATTCGAATAGATGATGTTAACCCTGCAGGGGTGTACTTCTTCATACATGTTTCCACCACTTAGCGTCTGCACACGACATGTGCTCGGCAGACTTCAAGCGAAAGCCGACGTGGGTGTAGACCACGACCTAACCAACCACACAAGTCTCTAGTCCAGGTTTATCGCCTATTCGGGTTCCATCCATGAGGAGATCCGGCCGGAGTTTCGCTCACAGCCCCAAACGATGTGTGCAGGGTTCCCGGAACACCAAACGGGCGCCCGGTACACCGTGCCACGTGCCTACCGCAACACAGCCCACCCCTACGGTCAGCGCTGCGTGCGGCCCCCAGCATACTACAAACACCAGAAACTACTTGCAACTCCTGGACAGAGAACGAGAGGGGTCGGTAAGTCGAGCGGGGTCATATTTCAGGGCCCAATGTATGGTAGTAGCTGTTTCATGGATCACAAACACAGAACTCAGTTCCTGAGGACGGCTTCAATGAGACAACCCACCATGTACTCCTACATGGCCTCTCACCAATACCTTTACCAAATCGTATTCACACACTTAGCTCACACACAGTAGGACATGTTCATCACCATTCCAATTCACTCCCGATGAATCAGACCCGACTCAACTCTAAGCAGTAGCAGGCATGACAAACAAGCATGTATGAGTAGGCACAACAGGGCTCAAACAACTCCTACTCATGCTAGTGGGTTTCATCTAATTACTGTGGAATGACAAGTCATGCAAAGGATAAAGGGGTTCAGCTACCGCAGCAAGTAACGCATGAATCGTTGTTGTCCTAATGCAGTAAAAGAGAGCAGGAGCGAGAGAGTGGGATTGTATCGGAATGAACAAGGGGGTTTTGCTTGCCTGGCACTTCTGAAGATAATATAGTTCTTCATCGGTGTCATCGATCTCATCGTCGGCACATCGTCTATCGAGAGGGGACAAACACCGGCAACTGAGAAAGAACACAATCAATGCAATGCCACAATATGATGCATGATCATGACATGGCAATATGCTGTGATTTGAGCTAATGCATCTAGCTATGATTTAAATGAAGTTGGTTTGAATACATGATTCAAAATCCAACTCCATATATGATTATTTAAATGTCCTTTATTTGTTTTGTCCAAAACAGAGGACAAACATTGTTCAAACATGCATGAAAATGGTACAGATGGATTCCTTGAATTTTTCTGATAATTTTTCATATATAAATCTTTTCATTTGGAGCTATAGATTAATTTCTATGATTTTTCAAAGTTTTGGATATTTTCTGAATTAAACAAATCATTTAAGATTTATTTAAATTCAGAAAAGGATTACTGCGTCAGCCTGACATCATCACGACGTCAGCAGGTCAACGGGGCGCGGTCCAGGTCAAATCTGACATGTGGGTCCCGTGTGTCAGTGTAATTAGTTTAACTAAAACAGTTAATACTAATCCTAATTAATTAGCAGGGCCGGGCCCACCTGTCATTGAGCCAGAGGGGTCAGCTGGGCCCAGCCGGGGTCAAACCCACCGGCGACTCGACGCCGGCGACGACAGGCGCGGCGGAGGGCTTCGGAAAATGCCCACAGGCCTCGGTTTTGGACGCGGTTAGCGGCTACAGAAAGCTGAGAGTCTTGCGCATCCAATGGAGGCAACAACTCTCGCCGGAGTGGACTAAATCGACGGCAGCGGCAACTCTTGCGGCGGCCGGAGTTCGGGTCTCAGCGGTCCCGGCGTTGCGTTGCACGACAGGAGCAACGGGAGGGTGTTTTGGTCTTCTGGCATTGTGCTGAGCACGTCGGGGCGCTCAGTGGTAGCTCTAGGTGACGGTGGCCACGGTGGCGACATGGCCGGCGGAGCCGAGCTCGCGGCTCCGGTGGAATCGGCGACTATAGGACAGGAACGAGCCCGGGAAGGAAGGGGAAAAACGCAGAAGCTCACCGCGAGTTGAACGGAGGCCTCGGCGTGCTCGGGGAGGGGCTGGTGATGACGGAAGGTCGCCGGCGATCTCGGCTTCCCGAGGTTGAAGACGACGATGGGGAGAGCGTTCGGGGGCGTCTGGCGTCGCGTGAGTCGTCGAGGAGGCGTGTACGACGGAAACGGAGCTTGTGGGCACGTCAGAGGGGTGAGGGGGTGGCTCTGGCCGTGGTGGAGCTCGTCGGCGACGTCGAGCTCCGCCCGGTGGGGAAGAGAGAGGGACCCAGGTGAGGAGAGAGAGAGCGGTGAGTGAGGGAAAGGGGACGGGGCTTCGGGGCGTCGTCGTGGCGCGTCCAGGGCGAGGGGGAGCAGCTGCGTGGAAGCAGGAGGTGGAGCTCGAGCGTGCGCGCGTCGACACGCCTCTGCCTACTGGCAGAGGTTGAAGACGGTGGGGAGTTGGGCTGGGCCAGGTGGCTGGGCTGCCAGCTGGGCCGGCCAGGTAGGTGGGCCTCAGGTAAGCGCCAGGTAATTCTCTCTCTCTCTTTATTTCCAGTTTTCTATTCTATCATTTGTTTTGATTTAGTTTTAGAAACTAAATCATTTTTGCTGCTCGTGTAAATTATTGTATGGACTAGAGATATTAGTAAAAAGCCCCACAACAATTTCCAGAATTATTGGATCATATCTGAAATATATTAAATATAAATCCAATGCAAATAATTATTGAAATAATTCCAAATGCCCAAAATAAATATTTCTGAGACTCCAAAAATATTGGTTTGAGTTTTACCTCTTGCCAATATTTTTATAGCTTGACAGGAACATTTTCTTGGGTTTATTTGAAACAATTTTTAATGTTGATCATTTTTTTTAAAAGGCTTTTGAGGCTTTCCACTTTCCCCAATTCAACTTTCATAAATATGTACATGATGCATGAGTGCTTGTGCAACTAGTTACAACCAATTCTAGGGCTGTGACAGAGACCGAGGAATGAATGATGATGGCGAGAAGTATCACTGTATCAAGAGTTCATAGGGTGTTGTGCAATTCCTATGATATTCCTGACATAAATAGGGCAATACTTCAGGGTAGAACAGAATTAAAAGCTAGATTGGCATTTTGATCTGCGGAATACAACTGTTTTGACCCATTCTTAGATATGGATGAGGTACTGGAGTTTGTTTCTCCTAGTCATTCCGGAGTAGAATGGCTTGACAGACCACAAGAATAATAGGCATCGACAGCGAATGCACGCATACTCTTGAGTATCACTTGATAGACGAAGGTCAGGAAACAACTAAGGAGCGGCAACTCAAGGAACATATAACTTTCTGAGTTGTGGATGCATGGGTTAGCATGTCGAACGAGTTCAACATATTTCTTCCCGATAACCCATGCAGAAAGGATGAACTTGGCAGAATCACAATAAGAATGGAGTACTCCTCAAGAGCACCCTGGTTGTGATCTTTTGATTCAAAACGAATTTCTGCCAAGGATGGTTCATGGTATTTGGAAGAAGGAAATACCACGGGCCTCGAGGCTATCGCAAAGGTTACTAATATTCTAAAGGTACGAGCAACACTATCAACACGAAGTAGGTAGGGTGAATCTCGGGTTCAAGAACCCAGGAATAGAATACCTACATACTAAATGGCATCACGAGATGCTTTCGAGAAGAATGGCCAGAATTAATCATCACACTAGGAATATAAAGCATTGATAGATTACGAGATGGTTTCATAAGGCATCTGGAGTCATAATAGTAGCTCCAGCATATATGCCGATGCAACGGAGTACCTCACAGACCGGTTAGTGTGCTTATTCTGACCAAAAGGAAACCGGGAACGGAAAGAAAGGTTTTGCAAATGCATCAGACCATTAAGAGACCTGGGATGACTCGGACAGCATAACGGCTGTAAATGCTCAAAATGATTTGAGACATCCTGCAAAATGGTGGCATAACCACTCAACATCACAATATCAATGTTCTAAGATCAACTAAGAACACATAGAAGTGGTAGAAACTGAACAGAGGCTTGAATACAACAATCTGATAAGTCTATGGATTAGTAACACGTCATCCTGATAGATAGATGAGAAGGCCTAGTTCTTAATCCCCGTAGAAAAAAAGAGGTTGACTCAGATCAAAAGGGCATAAGGTATAAGGAGTAAAAAGAGCCTTACGTTCCATCACACAATCAATTCCCTTATATAACTAAAGCATTTCTAGACACGACTTCGACCAGTTTGGCTTGGTAATCCTACAGGCAGTCAGGCTCTGATACCAATGCTGTCAGGACCCCGATCCTAAGTCACACCGATCCATCATGTAACACATCATATCACTTTGCGGCCTCACGCACGGTATTCCCACGGGTGCCACCTTACCTGGCTCGGGACCGTTTGCGCCTTTTGGCTCACGTATAGATAGTGTCGCTAGCATCCATATGACAAAGAACCCGGGCCGACATGGCTAGTCGTGAACCCAATGCGGCACTAACCCATGAGGACAGGCATACATGAATCACATCGAGCATGTCGGTCAACAACGTATAAATCCGGGCTGTAGCACTGGTCTAACAGGACTCCGGTAACCCAGGCTGTAGCAGGCTAGGCAGGACTCCGGATAACACCGCGTGACATTTCCCCGAAGGGACAGACACAGGAACGACGTGAATCACATGCCGGCCAGTCAAGTGTTCCGAGCAGTAGTGCTGGGCTAGCAGGACTCCGGTGAACCGGGCTGTAGCGGACTACTATCACTCAGAAGCACTAGACTACATTTCCTCATATGATAGGCTGCCAAGGATAAACAACTAAATAGTCGGATCCCACTCATACCAAGCATTTCAATCATACACACAATATGCCCGATATGAGTAAATACAACATGGCATCACAACAAGACTCTACGACTCAAGTATTTATTCATTAGGCTCCGAGGAGCGAGATATTACAAACATGGGTCTCATGACCCAACATTCAGAGCATACAAGCAACAAGCACATGCGGAAGCTTAACATGTCTGAGTACACACATCTACAAATGAAAAAGGCTGAGAAGCCTGACTATCTACCAGATCCTGCCGAGGGCACAAGATCGTAGCTAAGGTAACAAGCTAAACATCGAAGTCCACACGGAACTACTAGCGAGACTGACGTCTCTCTGCAAAAACATAAAATAGGCAAACGTGAGTACAAATGTACCCAGCAAGACTTACATCAGAACTAGCTACATATGCATCAGTATCAATAAAGGGGGGTGGTGGAGTTTGACTGCAGCAAGCCAGCTTTGACTCGGTGGCTATCCTGAACTATGACTGCAAGTAACTCTTTTGAGGTTGCGCACACGAGTCCACATATTCACCATGTCAATACACCACTATGGATCCGCTCCCGTCTTCCTACGAGAACGCCATCCATAGCACTCACGCTTATCTTGCGCATTTTAGAGTATCCACTTTCACTTGTCTATGAACTGTTATAGGCAACCCAGAAGTCCATTACCGCGGACACGGCTATTCGAATAGATGATGTTAACCCTGCAGGGGTGTGCTTCTTCATACATGTTTCCACCACTTAGCGTCTGCACACGACATGTGCTCGGCAGACTTCAAGAGAAAGCCGACGTGGGTGTAGACCATGACCTACCTAAACACTCAAGTCTCTAGTCCAGGTTTATCGCCTATTCAGGTTCCATCCGCAGGGAGTCCGGCCGAGGTTTCCACATACGGCCCTGAACGATGTGTACAGGGTTCCGAGACACCAAACGGGCGCCCGGCTGGCCCAGCCACGTGCCTACCGCAACACAGCCCACCCCGACGGTCAGCGCTACGTGCGGCCCCCAGCATACTACAAACACCAGAAACTACTTGCAACTCCTGGACAGAGGACTAGGGTGGTTAAGAAGTCGAGCGGGGTCATATTTCAGGGCCCAATGCATGGTAGTAGTTGTTTCATGGATCACAAACACAGAACTCAGTTCCTGAGGACGGCTTCAATGAGACAACCCACCATGTACTCCTACATGGCCTCCCACCAATACCTTTACCAAATCGTGTTCACACACTTAGCTCACACACAGTAGGACATGTTCAACACCATTCCAATTCATTCCCGATGAATCAGACCTGACTCAACTCTAAGCAGTAGCAGGCATGACAAACAAACATGAATGAGTAGGCACATCAGGGCTCAAACAACTCCTACTCATACTAGTGGATTTCATCTATTTACTGTGGCAATGAGAGGTCATGCAAAGGATAAAGGGGTTCAGCTACCGCAGCAAGTAACAGATGAATCATTGTTGTCCTAATGCAGTAAAAGAGAGCATGAGCGAGAGAGTGGGATTGTATCAGAATGAACAAGGGGGTTTTGCTTGCCTGGCACTTATGAAGATAGTATAGTTCTTCATCGGTGTCATCGATCACATCGCCGGAACCACGTCTACTGAGAGGGGACAAACACCGACAACAGAGAAGGAAAACACAATCAATGCAATGCAACAATTATGATGCATGATAATGTCATGGCAGTATGCTGTTGATTGAGCTAATGCAACTAGCAACCATATTAAATGAAGTTGGTTTGAACCAAGGGTTCAAATTCAAACTCCATATGTGCTTAATTAAATGTCATTTATGCAAATTGCCCTGTACAGCAACCCTAGGTTGTTCAAACATGCATGCAAATACCATAAACAGATTCCTTGAATTTTTCTGATAATTTTTCATATATAAATCTTTGCATTTGGAGTTACGGTTGATTTTCTATGATTTTTAGAAGTTTAGGGCATTTTCTGAAATTTCCTGATTAAATATAAATCCAGAAAATGTAATACAGCGTCAGCATGACGTCGCTGTGATGTCAGCGGTCAACGGGCGCGGTCCAGGTCAAACCTGACAAGTAGGACCCACTGGTCAGTGTCTCAGTGCCAGTTAGGGTCACTGACATGTGGACCCAGTCAATGGCCACGTCAGCATGGTCAATGCTGACGCGTGGGGCCACCAAGATTAGTTAAAACTAAACAGAAACTAATCTAAGTTTAATTAGCAGGTGGGGCCTTGTTGTCAGTGTCACTGGGTGTTGACTAAGTGCGTCATTATCCTAAGCTAATCTGCCACGTCACCGTCGTCGGAGTCTTGCCGGCGGCGACCCAAACGACGGCGGCTCGGCTCGGATTTAAGCTATGGGTGGTGGTTTGGCGAGTTGAGGGCTCCGGGGAGCAGCTCTTGCTCGTCCGCATCCAAAGGACCGGACGGGAGGCCGCGGGGTGGCCGGAAAGTGACCGGCGACGAGGTTTGGCGGCGGCCGCGGCACGGTGGGTTGCGGGTTTGGGATTGTGGTGCACTAGGGGAGGAGCTGGTGCGTGCGTTCGGCTTCTGGGAGCACGGTGAGTACAAAGGCAGGCTCGAGAAGGTACGGCGGCAGCTGTGGCCATGGCAGCAACACGGCAGGGCGACGGCGAGCTCGGGCACGGCGGGGATCGAGGCTTGCAGAGAGAAACGGAGGGGGCGAGCATAGGGGAAGGTGCAGAAGCTCACAAGGGATTGGGGGAGAAGCTCAGCGGCTCGGGGAAGCTTCTGCGACGGCGAATCGACGGGCGGCAATCGCCGGGGCTGAGGATGCTGACGATGGCGATGGCGGCGTTGCAGGGCACCCGGCGTTGCGTGACTCGGCGAGGAGGACGAAGGCGATGAGGCGGATCCCTGGGGCACATTGGGGAGGCGAGAGGAAGGCGGTGGCTGCTACTATGGCGATCGGCGGTGACGGGCTCCGTTCGGAAGCGAGCGGAGAATGGGGGGGTCCAGAGAGAGAGGGAAGAGACGCAGGGGGTCGAGGGAGGTGTGTGGCGACGCGAGGGAAGGTCCAGGGCGACAGGAGGACAGCCAGGCAGGGTGGAGGTGGTGCGCGCGCGGCGAGCACACGCCCTCCTGCCCACTGGCAGGAGGTTGAAGACGGTGGAGGGCCTGGTGGGCTGGGCCAGCAGTGCCAGGCGAGGTGGGCTGCAGGTAGGTCAGGTAGGTGGCCTAGGTGAGTCCTTTTCCTCTCTTTCTAATTCTGTTACAGTTTTCTATTTATTCTATAGTCTTTAGGGCTTTATTAAGAATACTTAGACACTTCCAAAAATCATGAAACTACTCATGATCACTGTTGGGAATATATCCTACAGTAAACATTTTAGTTTATGATTATTTGGGCATTTAAAATATTTTATAGGATTTAAATGTTCAAATGCAAATACTGTATGATTTAATTCAGTGACCCCCAATTGACCTAGAAAATGTGCAATATTTTTGGCAGAGGTTCAAGAACAATCCAAAGATGATGAACATTTTAGAGGGGCATTTTGGGTTCAGTGAAATGATTTTTATTTGGACCCTAGTTGAGTTTCATTTGCTGCTAGGGTTTATCAGCCCCCATTTCAAATTCAAATGAAATTTAAACATGATGCAAGATGATGATGCAAAGACAAGCAAGGCTAAAGCTAGGGCTGTGACACTACCAGTGAGAAAGTCTCATCGCAGTCAACCCCTTGAACTTGTCGATAACCCTTAGCGACAAGCCGAGCTTTATAGATGGTCACATTACCATCCGCGTCTGTCTTCTTCTTAAAGATCCATTTATTTTCTATGGCTAGCCGCTCAACGGGCAAGTCAGTCAAAGTCCATACTTCGTTTTCATACATGGATCCTATCTCGTATTTCATGGCTTCCAGCCATTTGTCGGAATCCGAGCCCGCCATTGCTTCATAGTTCGAAGGTTCACCGTTGTCTAACAACATGATTTCCAAGACAGGATTGCCGTACCACTCTGGTGCGGAACGTGTCCTTGTGGACCTACGAATTTCAGTAGGAGCTTGATTAGAAGTATCTTGATCATCATCATTAATTTCCTCTCTAGTCGGTACAGGCACCTCAGAAATGTTTTCTTGAGTTGCGCCATTTTCCGGTTCAAGAGGTAACACTTCATCAAGTTCTACTTTCCTCCCACTTATTTCTTTCGAGAGAAACTCCTTCTCTAGAAAGGATCCATTCTTGGCAACAAAGATCTTGCCTTCGGATCTGAGGTAGAAGGTATACCCAATAGTTTCTTTAGGGTATCCTATGAAGACGCATTTTTCCGACTTGGGTTCGAGCTTTTCAGGTTGAAGTTTCTTGACATAAGCATCGCATCCCCAAACTTTTAGAAACGACAGCTTAGGTTTCTTCCCAAACCATAATTCATACGGTGTCGTCTCAACGGATTTCGACGGAGCCCTATTTAAAGTGAATGCGGCAGTCTCTAAAGCATAGCCCCAAAAAGATAGCGGTAAATCGGTAAGAGACATCATAGATCGCACCATATCTAATATAGTGCGATTACGACGTTCGGACACACCATTACGCTGAGGTGTTCCAGGCGGCGTGAGTTGTGAAACTATTCCACATTTTCTTAAGTGTGTGCCAAATTCGTGACTCAAGTATTCTCCTCCACGATCTGATCGTAGAAACTTGATTTTTCTGTCACGTTGATTTTCAACCTCACTCTGAAATTCCTTGAACTTTTCAAAGGTCTCAAACTTGTGTTTCATTAAGTAGATATACCCATATCTACTCAAGTCATCAGTGAGGGTGAGAACATAACGATAGCCACCGCGAGCCTCAACACTCATTGGACCGCACACATCAGTATGTATGATTTCCAATAAGTTGGTTGCTCGCTCCATTGTTCCTGAGAACGGAGTCTTGGTCATTTTACCCATGAGGCATGGTTCGCACATGTCAAATGATTCATAATCAAGAGACTCTAAAAGTCCATCTGCATGGAGCTTCTTCATGCGTTTGACACCTATGTGACCAAGGCGGCAGTGCCACAAGTATGTGGGACTATTGTTATCAATTTTAACTCTTTTGGTATTCACACTATGAATATGTGTATCATCACGTACGAGATTCATTAAGAATAAACCATTAACCATCGGAGCATGACCATAAAACATATCACTCATATAAATAGAACAACCATTATTCTCGGATTTAAATGAGTAGCCATCTCGAATTAAACGAGATCCAGATACAATGTTCATGCTCAAACTTGGCACTAAATAACAATTATTAAGGTTTAAAACTAATCCCGTAGGTAAATGTAGAGGTAGCGTGCCGACGGCGATCACATCGACCTTGGAACCATTCCCGACGCGCATCGTCACCTCGTCCTTCGCCAGTCTCCGCTTATTCCGCAGCTCCTGCTTTGAGTTACAAATATGAGCAACTGCACCGGTATCAAATACCCAAGAGCTACTATGAGTACTGGTAAGGTACACATCAATTACATGTATATCACATATACCTTTTTTTTGCCGGCCTTCTTGTCCGCTATGTATTTGGGGCAATTCCGCTTCCAGTGACCACTTCCCTTGCAATAAAAGCACTCAGTCTCGGGCTTGGGTCCATTCTTTGGCTTCTTCCCGGCAGCTTGCTTGCCGGGCGCGGCAACTTCCTTGCCGTCCTTCTTGAAGTTCTTTTTACCCTTGCCCTTCTTGAACTTAGTGGTTTTATTCACCATCAACACTTGATGTTCCTTCTTGACTTCTACCTCTGCTGATTTCAGCATAGCAAACACTTCAGGAATGGTCTTTTCCATCCCTTGCATATTGAAGTTCATCATAAAGCTCTTGTAGCTTGGTGGAAGCGACTCGAGGATTCTGTCAATGACCGCATCGTCCGGGAGATTAACTCCCAGCTGAGTCAAGCGGTTATGTAACCCTGACATAGTGAGTATGTGCTCACTGACAGAACTATTTTCCTCCATCTTACAGCTGAAGAATTTGTCGGAGACTTCATATCTCTCGACCCAGGCATGAGCTTGGAAAACCATTTTCAGCTCTTCGAACATCTCATATGCTCCATGTCTCTCAAAACGCTTTTGGAGCCCCGGCTCTAAGCTGTAAAGCATGCCGCACTGAACGAGGGAGTAGTCATCGGTACGTGCCTGCCAAGCGTTCATAACATCTTGTTCTGCAGGGAGAACAGGTGCGTCACCCAGCGGTGCTTGTAGGACATAATCTTTCTTGGCAGCTATGAGGATGATCCTCAGGTTCCGGACCCAGTCCGTGTAGTTGTTGCCATCGTCTTTCAGCTTGGTTTTCTCTAGGAACGCGTTGAAGTTGAGGACTACGTTGGCTATTTGATCTACAAGACATATTGTAAATATTTTAGACTAAGTTCATGATAATTAAGTTCATCTAATCAAATTATTAATGAACTCCCACTTAGATAGACATCCCTCTTCTAGTCATCTAAGTATAACATGATCCGAGTCAACTAGGCCGTGTCCGATCATCACGTGAGACGGACTAGTCAACATCGGTGAACATCTTCATGTTGATCATATCTTCTATACGACTCATGCTCGACCTTTCGGTCTTCTATGTTCCGAGGCCATGTCTGTACATGCTAGGCTCGTCAAGTCAACCTAAGTGTTTGCATGTGTAAATCTGTCTTACACCCGTTGTATGTGAACGTTAGAATCTATCACACCCGATCATCACGTGGTGCTTCGAAACAACGAACTGTCGCAACGGTGCACAGTTAGGGGGAACACTTTCTTGAAATTATTATGAGGGATCATCTTATTTACTACCGTCGTTCTAAGTAAACAAGATGCAAAACATGATAAACATCACATGCAATCAATTAATAAAAGTGACATGATATGGCCAATATCATATAGCTCCTTTGATCTCCATCTTGGGGCTCCATGATCATCTTGTCACCGGCTTGACACCATGATCTCCATCATCATGATCATCATCATCGTGTCTCCATGAAGTTGCTCGCCAACTATTACTTTTACTACTATGGCTAACGCGTTTAGCAATAAAGTAAAGTAATTTACATGGCGTTTCCATTGACACGCAGGTCTTAAAAGAATAATGACAACTCCTATGGCTCCTGCCGGTTGTCATACTCATCGACATGCAAGTCGTGATTCCTATTACAATAGCATGAACATCTCATACATCACATATATATCATTCATCATTCATCACAACTTTGGCCATATCATATCACAAAGTACTTGCTGCAAAAACAAGTTAGACGTCCTCTAATTGTTGTTGCAAGTTTTACGTGGCTGAATTAGGGTTCTAGCAAGAATGTTTTCTTACCTACGTGAAATCCACAACGTGATTTGTCAACTTCTATTTACCCTTCATAAGGACCCTTTTCATCGAATCCGCTCCAACTAAAGTGGGAGAGACAGGCACCCGCCAGCCACCTTATGCAACTAGTGCATGTTAGTCGGTGGAACCGGTCTCACGTAGGCGTACGTGTAAGGTTGGTCCGGGCCGCTTCATCCCACAACACCGCTGAAGCAAGATAAGACTAGTAGCGGCAAGAAAGTTGACAACATCTACGCCCACAACAAATTGTGTTCTACTCGCGCAAGAAGAACTACGCATAGACCTAGCTCATGATGCCACTGTTGGGGAACGTTGCAGAAAACAAAAATTTTCCTACGGTTTCACCAAGATCCATCTATGAGTTCATCTAGCAACGAGTGATCGGATGCATCTACATACCTTTGTAGATCGCGAGCGGAAGCGTTCAGAGAACGGGGATGAGGTAGTCGTACACGACTTGATCTAAATCACCGGAGATACTAGCACCGAACGGACGTCACCTCCGCGTTCAACACACGTACGATCAGCGTGACGTCTCCTCCTTCTTGATCCAGCAAGGGGGAAGGAGAGGTTGATGAAGATCCAGCAGCACGACGGTGTGGTGGTGGATGCAGGGCGTCACAGCAGCAGGGCTTCGCTGTGTACTACGAGAGGAAGAGGTGTAGCAGGGAGAGAGGGAGGCGCCAGGACTCAGGTGCGGCTGCCCCCTCCCCCCCCCCTCATATATATAGCCCCTAGGGGGGCGCCGGCCCTAGGAGATTGGATCTCCTAGGGGGGCGGCGGCCAAGGGCTGGAGTGGCCCCCAAGCCAAGGTGGGGCGCCCCCCCACCCCTAGGGTTTCAACCCTAGGCGCATGGGGTGGGCCTAGGGGGCGCACCAGCCCACTATGGGCTGGTTCCCCTCCCCACTTTGGCCCATGGGGCCCTCCGGGATGGGTGGCCCCACCCGGTGGACCCCCGGGACCCTTCTGGTGGTCCCGGTACAATATCGATGACCCCGAAACTTGTTCCGATGGCCGAAACAGCACTTCCTATATATAATTCTTTACCTCCAGACTATTCCGAAACTCCTCGTGACGTCCGGGATCTCATCCGGGACTCCGAACAACATTCGGGTTACTGCATATGCATATCTTCACAACCCTAGCGTCACCAAACCTTAAGTGTGTAGACCCTACGGGTTCGGGAGACATGCGGACATGACCGAGACGGCTCTCGAGCAATAACCAACAGCGGGATCTGGACACCCATGTTGGCTCCCACATGCTCCACGATGATCTCATCGAATGAACCACGATGTCGAGGATTCAATTAATCCCGTATGCAATTCCCTTTGTCAATCGGTATTTTACTTGCCCGAGATTCGATCGTCGGTATCCCAATACCTTGTTCAATCTCGTTACCGGCAAGTCACTTTACTCGTACCGTAATGCATGATCCCGTGATCAAACACTTTGATCACATTGAGCTCATTATGATGATGCGTTACCGAGTGGGCCCGGTGATACCTCTCCGTCATGCGGAGTGACAAATCCCAGTCTCGATCCGTGTCAACCCAACAGACACTTTCGGAGATACCCGCAGTATACCTTTATAGTCACCCAGTTACGTTGTGATGTTTGGCACACCCAAAGCACTCCTACGGTATCCGGGAGTTATAGGATCTCATGGTCTAAGGAAAGGATACTTGACATTGGAAAAACTCTAGCAAACGAACTATACGATCTTATGCTATGTTAGGATTGGGTCTTTTCCATCACATCGTTCTCCTAATGATGTGATCTCGTTATCAATGACATCCAATGCCCATAGTCAGGAAACCATGACTATCTATTGATCAACGAGCTAGTCAACTAGAGGCTTACTAGGGACATGTTGGTGTCTATTATTCACACATGTATTACGATTTCCGGATAACACAATTTTAGCATGAATAAAGACAATTATCATGAACAAGGAAATATAATAATAATGCTTTTATTATTGCCTCTAGGGAATATTTCCAACATATACAACTTTTCTTTAATAAATCCATTAAGGAATGCAGTTTTGTTTATCCATTTGCCAGATTTCATAAAATGCGGCAATTGCTAACATGATTCGGACAGACTTTAAGCATCGCTATGAGTGAGAAAATCTCATTGTAGTCAACACCTTGAACTTTGTCAAAAACCCTTTTCGACAAGTCTAGCTTTGTAGATAGTAACACTACTATCAGCGTCTGTCTTCCTCTTGAAGATCCATTTATTTTCTATGGCTTGCCGATCATCGGGAAAGTCAACCAAAGTCTACACTTTGTTCTCATACATGGATCCCATCTCAGATTTCATGGCCTTAAGCCATTTTGCAAAATCTGGGCTCATCATCGCTTCCTCATATTTCGTAGGTTTGTCATGGTCAAGTAACATGACCTCCAGAACAGGATTACCGTACCACTCTGGTGCGGAACGTACTCTGGTTGACCTACAAGGTTTGGTAGTAACTTGATCTGAAGTTTTATGATCATCATCATTAGCTTCCTCACTAATTGGTGTAGACATCATTGGAACTGATTTCTGTGATGAACTTCTTTCCAATTCGGGAGAAGGTACAACTACCTCATCAAGTTCTACTTTCCTCCCACTCTCTTCTTTCGAGAGAAACTCCTTCTCTAGAAAGGATCCATTTTAAGCAACAAAGATCTTGCCTTCGGATCTGTGATAGAAGGTGTACCCAATAGTCTCTTTTGGGTATCCTATGAAGACGCACTTCTCCAATTTGGGTTTGAGCTTATCATGCTGAAACTTTTTCACATAAGCATCGCAACCCCAAACTTTAAGAAACGACAGCTTAGGTTTCTTGCTAAACCATAGTTCATACTGTGTCGTCTCAACGGATTTTGACGGTGCCCTATTTAACATGAATGCAGCTGTCTCTAATGCATAACCCCAAAACGATAGTGGTAAATCGGTAAGAGACATCATAGATTGCACTATATCCAATAAAGTACAGTTATGATGTTCAGACACACCATTATGTTGTGGTGTTCCAGGTGGCATGAGTTTGTGAAACTATTCCACATTGTTTTAATTGAATACCAAACTCGTAACTCAAATATTCGCCTCTGCGATCAGATCGTAGAAACTTAATTTTCTTGTTACGATGATTCTTCACTTCACTCTGAAATTCTTTGAACGTTTCAAATGTTTCAGACTTGTGTTTCATTAAGTGGATATACCCATATCTGCTTAAATCATCTGCGAAGGTGAGAAAATAATGATACCCGTCGCGATCCTGAACATTCATTGGACCACATACATCAGTATGTATGATCTCCAACAAATCAGTTGCTCGCTCCATAGTTCCGGAGAACGGCGTTTTAGTCATCTTGCCCATGAGGCATGGTTCGCAAGTACCAAGTGATTCATAATCAAGTGATTCCAAAAGTCCATCAACATGGAGTTTCTTCATGCGCTTTACACCAATATGACCTAAACAGCAGTGCCACAAATCTGTTGCACTATCATTATCAATTTTGCATCGTTTGGCATCAATATTATGAATATGTGTATCACTACGATCGGGATTCAATAACCATTGAGTGTATGACCATAGAAGGTTTTATTCATGTAAACAGACAACAGTTATTTTGACCATAGAAGATTCAATCTTGGAACTGCTTCCAACACACATCGTCACTTCACCCTTAACTAGTTTATGTTCATTCTGCAACTCCCGTTTCGAGTTACTACTCTTAGCAACTGAACCAGTATCAAATACCGAGGGGTTGCTATAAACACTAGTAAAGTACACATCAATAACATGTATATCAAATATACTTTTGTTCACATTGCCATCCTTCTTATCTGACAAATACTTGGGGTAGTTCAGCTTCCAGTGACCAGTCCCTTTGAAGTAGAAGCACTTAGTCTCAGGCTTAGGTCCAGACTTGGGCTTCTTCACTTGAGCAACAACTTACTTGCTGTTCTTATTGAAGTTCCCCTTCTTCCCTTTGCCCTTTTCTTGAAACTAGTGGTCTTGTTAACCATCAACACTTGATGTTTTTCTTGATTTCTACCTTCGTCGATTTCAGCATCACGAAGAGCTTGGGAATCGTTTCCTTTATCCCTTGCATATTATAGTTCATCACGAAGTTCTAGCAACTTGGAGATAGTGACTAGAGAACTCTGGCAATCACTATCTTATCTGGAAGATTAACTCCCACTTGATTCAAGTGATTGTAGTACTCAGACAATCTGAGCACATGCTTACTGGTTGAGATATTCTCCTCCATCTTGTAGGCAAAGTAATGTCAGAGGTCTCATACCTCTCGACACGGGCATGAGTATGAGATACCAATTTCAACTCTTGGAACATCTTATATGCTCCGTGGCGTTCAAAACATTTTTGAAGTCCTGGTTCTAAGCCGTAAAGCATGGTGCACTAAACTATCAAGTAGTCATCATACCGAGCTTTTGTCAAAACGTTCAAAACGTCTGCATCTGCTCCTGCAATAGTTCTGTCACCTAGCGGTGCATCAAGGACATAATTCTTCTATGCAGCATTGAGGATAAACCTCAGATCACGGACCAAGTCTGCATCATTGCTACTATCATCTTTCAACATATTTTTCTCTAGGAACATATCAAAAATAAAACAGGGGAGCTAAATGCGAGCTATTGATCTACAACATAGATATGCCAATACTTCCAGGACTAAGTTCATGATAAATTAAAGTTCAATTAATCATATTACTTAAGAACTCCCACTTAGATAGACATCCCTCTAATCATCTAAGTGATCACGTGATCCATATCAACTAAACCATGTCCGATCATCACGTGAGATGGATTAGTTTTCAATGGTGAACATCATTATGTTGATCATATCTACTATATGATTCACGCTCGACCTTTCGGTCTCAGTGTTCCGAGGCCATATCTGCATATGCTAGGCTCGTCAAGTTTAACCTGAGTATTCCGCGTGTGCAACTGTTGTGTACCCGTTGTATTTGAACGTAGAGCCTATCATGCCAGATCATCACGTGGTGTCTCAGCACGAAGAACTTTCGCAACGGTGCATACTCAGGGAGAACACTTATACCTTGAAATTTAGTGAGAGATCATCTTATAATGCTACCATCAATCAAAGCAAGATAAGATGCATAAAAGATAAACATCACATGCAATCAATATAAGTGATATAATATGGTCATCATCATCTTGTTCTTGTGATCTCCATCTCCGAAGCACCGTCATGATCACCATCGTCACCGGCGCGACACCTTGATATCCATCGTAGTATCGTTGTCGTCTCACCAACTTATGCTTCTACGACTATCGCTACCGCTTTAGTGATAAAGTAAAGCATTACAGGGTGATTGCATTGCATACAATAAAGCGACAACCATATGGCTCCTGCCAGTTGCCGATAACTAGGCTACAAAACATGATCATCTCATACAATAAAATATAGCATCATGTCTTGACCATATCACATCACAACATGCCCTGCAAAAACAAGTTAGACGTCCTCTACTTTGTTGTTGCAAGTTTTACGTGGCTGCTACGGGCTGAGCAAGAACCATTCTTACCTACGCATCAAAACCACAACAATAGTTCGTCAAGTTACTGTTGTTTTAACCTTCTCAAGGACCGGGCGTAGCCACACACGGTTCAACTAAAGTTGGAGAAACTGACACCCGCCAGCCACCTGTGTGCAAAGCACGTCGGTAGAACCAGTCTCGCGCAATGTCGGTCCGGGCCGCTTCATCCAACAATACCGCCGAACCAAAGTATGACATGCTGGTAAGCAGTATGACTTGTATCACTCACAACTCACTTGTGTTCTACTCGTGCATATAACATCTACACATAAAACCTGGCTTGGATGCCTGAGGAACGTAGTAATTTCAAAAATTTCCTACGCACACGCAAGATCATGGTGATGCATAGCAATGAGAGGGGAGAGTGTTGTCTACGTACCCTCGTAGACCGAAAACGGAAGCGTTAGCACAACGCGGTTGATGTAGTCGTACGTCTTCACGATCCGACCGATCCAAGTACCAAACGCACGGCATCTCCGAGTTCAGCACACGTTCAGCTCAGTGACGTCCCGCGAGCTCCGATCCAGCAGAGCTTCACGGGAGAGTTCCGTCAGCACGACGGCATGGTGACGGTGATGATGATGCTACCGACGCAGGGCTTCGCCTAAACACCGCTATGATATGACCGAGGTGGAATATGGTGGAGGGGGCACCGCACACAGCTAAGAGATCAAGAGATCAATTGTTGTGTCTAGAGGTGCCCCCTGCCCCGTGTATAAAGGAGGGAGGGAGAGGCTGGCCCTAGAGGGGGCGCGCCAAGTGTGGGGAGTCCTACTGGGACTCCCAAGTCCTAGTAGGATTCCCCTTTCCTTTCCGGAGTAGGAGAGAAGGAAAGAGGGGGAGAGGGAGAAGGAAAAGGGGGCTGCACCCCTTGTCCAATTCACACCTAGAGGGGGGGTGTGCCTCCTTCCTTTTGGCCTCTCTCCTCTATTCCCGTATGGCCCAATAAGGCCCATATACTTCTTCACCCGTATTCCCGTAACTCCCCGGTACTCCGAAAAATACCCGTACCACTCGGAACCTTTTTGATGTCCGAATATAGTTGTCCAATCTATCGATCTTTACGTCTCGACCATTTCGAGACTCCTCGTCATGTCCCCGATCTCATCCGGGACTCCGAACTACCTTCGGTACATCAAATTACATAAACTCATAATACAAATCGTCACCGAACGTTAAGCGTGCGGACCCTACGGGTTCGAGAACTATGTAGACATGACCGAGACACGTCTCCGGTCAATAACCAATAGCGGAACCTGGATGCTCATATTGGCTCTCACATATTCTATGAAGATCTTTATCGGTCAAACCGCATAACAACATACGTTGTTCCCTTTGTCATCGGTATGTTACTTGCCCGAGATTCGATCGTCGGTATCTCAATACCTAGTTCAATCTCGTTACCGGCAAGTCTCTTTACTCGTTCCGTAATGCATCATCCCGCAACTAACTCATTAGTCACATTGCTTGCAAGGCTTGTAGTGATGTGCATTACCGAGAGGGCCCAGAGATACCTCTCCGACAATCGGAGTGACAAATCCTAATCTCGAAATACGCCAACTCAACAAGTACCTTCGGAGACAACCTGTAGAGCACCTTTATAATCACCCAGTTATGTTGTGACATTTGGTAGCACACAAAGTGTTCCTCCGGTAAACGGGAGTTGCATAATCTCATAGTCATAGGAACATGGATAAGTCATGAAGAAAGCAATAGCAACATACTAAACGATCAAGTGCTAAGCTAACGGAATGGGTCAAGTCAATCACATCATTCTCCTAATGATGTGATTCCGTTAATTAAATGACAACTCGTGTATGTGGTTAGGAAACTTAACCATCTTTGATTAACGAACTAGTCAAGTAGAGGCATACTAGTGACACTATGTGTGACGCCCCAAGACCGGAGCTTCAGATGCCTCCCATGGATTCCGGGTTTCATCGTGTGATTTGTTTTGTTCGTTGCATTCATCTTTGCATCATGAGCTTTGCATCATGTCATTTAATTTTTTTAAACCCAACCAATTAAATTGCATGGATCTTTGGTCCATTTAAACCGAGGGAATTCACGTGGTGATTCTCTTTATAACATATCCTCCCGATATTAGGGAGCTATATTAAATATTCCATTTTCGGAATCACCCATAACACACGTGTAAAACATTTTCCATGTCTATTCCTCTTCGAGTTTGACCTTCAAACCTTGCCAATATTTCTTTCTCTCTTTTATCGAGGCTCTTCCTAAATTCTCAACATTTTTGGGCACTTCGAAAAACCTCGTCCTAGTTCAAACCCATTTGAATTAAATTCAAATGAGTTTGAATTCTTATCGTTTGATCTTGCCTTTCCTAATTTTCACGGACCAAGCTTATTTTTGTGAATCCGGGAAAATTATCCGCGTGTCCATTTTCTTCCCAAACACCTCCTTTCTTCTCTTTTTCTTCTTTGTTATTTTCTGTTTCTAGAAAATAAGGGAGAGAGAAGAGATTCCAGCCAACCCAGCCGACCACTTGGGCTTCCTGTAGCGGCGGCCCAAGGCCCAGCCGACCCCTCTAACCCTAGCCTCCTCCCGATTCCTTCGCTCTCTCCCTCGATGCCTCTCCAGCGCCGCCAGGAGCCCCGTTCCTCATCTCCCTTTGCTCGATCCCCATCTCCCTCGCAGCCTCACTCTCCCGATCCCATCGCCCCTCCTCTTGATCCCCTCTCCCCATCGTCCTTCTCCTCCGCTGTCACACGCAGAGAGGAGTAGAGCCCCGCGCCCGGCCTCCGCAACACCACCGGGGCGGCCAACTCCGGCGGCCCTCCGTCGTCTGCGCCAGTGCCCCCCTGCCTCCTCCTCGTCGCCGAAGTCCAGTCGCTGCGACCAGGAGCGCTGCCGCCCTCGACCCACCTCGACGTCGTCCATGGCCACGCCTTCGCCAAGTGCCAGCGCAGGCTCGCCGCATCCTGCCGTTCTCCGTCGTCGCCGGACCCGCGTCGTCCTCTGCTTCCTCTACGGCGACCAGGGGCCACCTCGCCCGCGCGTCTCTTCCACCAGCAGCCTGCAACGCCCGAGGGGAGCCGAGCTCCTCCCCGTCCCCATGGTGGTTGCTTCCCTGCAGCCGGCGTCCAAGTCCCGCGCCCCATGACCTCTATGCACCTCCCGCGGCTGCTCTGTTGCCGTCTCCTTGCTGCCCGCGCCCCTCCTCTGCTGCACTTCCAACGACGGGCCTCGGGAGCCTCCTGTTCATGCTGCATCGCCTTGCACGCGGTCAATTCTTTGCACGAGTGCTCCTGATCGAAATCCTCAAGTCCTACCCGGAGCCCAAGTCTGAAGTCTTCGTGGATTTCGCCAAGTTCACCGGATGCCTAGTACGACTACAGGACCGGAACGCCAAGTACATGGATACGCCAAGTTCTGCTTCGAACGTGTACGACTACACCCGGTGATGCGACAAGTACCCCGACACCGTGTACCTCTACCGTCGTCTCCGGAAACGCCAAGTACACCTACGCAAGAAGACGCCAAGTCCGTTTCGGGATTCATCAAGTACCGCTACCGATGGCTCGAACGTCTACGATACGTGAACCACTACCATCGCGAGAACGACTACTTCCCACGACGACCCGTGAACGACTACTTCCTCTACATCGTACCGAACCCGAACCGCTCCGAAATGCACGCGTCGAAGGTATAACCCCGAGAAGTCCTTCCGAGAACGAATGTTGTGTGATGTATGAGATGAACCGCGTGTTTGCACCATTTGCGGTTGTTCGTTGCGATGCCGCTCTTTTGCCATGCCACCGACTCGTGGGAAACCCGGTAACCGGGATCACCCCACCTTCTATCACGTGTCACGCTCTCGCCACGCTTCCTTTTGCACCGGTATCTTCATGAGTTACCGGAACCGACATGTTGCCGTGGCACCATTTTCGGATTCGTTGCCGTGGCACCCCTTTCTTCCACCACGGTGTCAAATGCTTCATATTATGCTCATGTTAACATTTTCTTAAAAATTGCTTAAACTTGCATATGTCATCCGCATCATGATAACAACAATTAAAATGTTTAAAATGTTGTGTGTTTAAATTTGCTTAAATGCCATGCTAAAATGATTTATTTCATAACTAAATAACCGTAGCTCGGATTTTACTAAACTTTATATGTAAATGGGGTAGAATTTTGCCTAGTTTAACATGGTGTCATCATCTTGCATGTTTAATAACTATAAAATATGGTTTAGGGCAGATCAGTACCAAATCTAATATATGCTCATGAGGATTTTCCGGACTTGTTGTTTGTTGTTCCGACCTCATTTAAATTTGCCTAGATAGGTAGTTTTTCATATGCTTCACCCCTTGCCATGTTAATCAACATTTAATATTGGTGGGTACATAAAAAAGATCGAACTAAATATTTGTTGTGGTGTTTTGTCAATATGCAACTCGTTGCATATTGAGCTCCACTTAATTTGTAGCGTTGTTTGTTGCACTTTGCCATGCCATGCATTTTTAAACCGGACATGCATCATTCTTGTTTGTGCATCATGCCATGTTTATGTGTTGGTTGTTTACTTTGTTGTTTGCTTCTTTCCGGTGTTGCTTCTTCGGGTTAGTTCCGATAGCGTTGCGATTGTGAGGATCCGTTCGTCTACGTCCGTTTGTCTTCTTCATGGACTCGTTCTTCTTCCTTGCGGGATCTCAGGCAAGATGACCATACCCTCGAAATCACTTCTATCTTTGCTTGCTAGTTGCTCGCTCTTTTGCTATGCCTATGCTGCGATACCTACCACTTGCTTATCATGCCTCCCATATTGTTAAACCAAGCCTCTAACCCACCTTGTCCTAGCAAACCGTTGTTTGGCTATGTTACCGCTTTGCTCAGCCCCTCTTATAGCGTTGTTAGTTGCAGGTGAAGACGAAGTTTGTTCCTTGTTGGAACATGGAGATGTTGTTCCTTGTTGGAACATGTTTACTTGTTGGGATATCACAATATCTCTTATATAATGCATCTATATGCTTGGTAAAGGGTGGAAGGCTCGGCCTTATGCCTGGTGTTTTGTTCCACTCTTGTCGCCCTAGTTTCCGTCATATCGGTGTTATGTTCCCGGATTTTTGCATCCCTAACGCGGTCGGGTGATTTATGGGACCGCCTTGACAATTCGCTTTGAATAAGACTCTTCCAGCAAGGCCCAACCTTGGTTTTACCATTTGCCTACCACCTACCCCTTTCCCTTGGGTCTGATCAACCCGAGGGTCATCTTTATTTAGCCCCCGGGCCAATGCTTGTCTAAGTGTTGGTCCAAACTAGAGCCACTTGCGGTGCCGCCCCGGGGCAACTTGGGGTATCGTCGGTTGCCGTACGTACTGCTCATCCGGTGTTGCCCTGAGAACGAGATATGTGCAGCTCCTATCAGGATGTCGGCGCATCGGGCGGCTTTGCTGGACTTGTTTTATTGCTGTCGAAATGTCTTGTAGCCGGGATTCCGAGACTGATCGGGTCTTCCCGGGGAGAAGGAATATCCTTCGTTGATCGCGAGAGCTTATCATGGGCTAAGTTGGGACACCCCTGCAGGGTTTGAACTTTCGAAAGCCGTGCCCGCGGTTATGTGGCAGATGGGAATTTGTTAATGTCCGGTTGTAGAAAACCCGAAGTTGATCTTAATTAAAATAAACCAACCGCGTGTGTAACCGTGATGGTCTCTTCTCGGCGGGGTCCGGGAAGTGAACACGGTTGTTGGAGTTATGTTTGACGTAAGTAGTTCAGGATCACTTATTGATCATAGTTGTTCGACCGTGCTTTGCCTTCTCTTCTCGCTCTCTTTTGCGTATGTTAGCCACCATATTTGCTAGTCGCTTGCTGCAGCTCCACCTCATACCTTTTACCCTACCTATAAGCTTAAATAGTCTTGATCTCGCGGGTGTGAGATTGCTGAGTCCCCGTGACTCACAGATACTTCCAAAACCAGTTTGCAGGTGCCGCTGAGACCGTGCAGGTGACGCACCCGAGCTCAAGGAGGAGTTCGATGAAGATCTTTTCCTTTATGTTGTTTCGTTCTAGTCGATCAGTAGTGGAGCCCAGTTGGGGTCGATCGTGGACCTTTGTCGCTTTTGGGGTTTCTTCTTTTATTTTGGCTCCGTAGTCGGGCCCTGATTGTAACTATATGATGTAATGTTTTATTCATGTATGGTGTGAAGTGGCGATTGTAAGCCAACTATGTATCTTTTCCCCTTATGTATTACATGGGTTGTGTGAAGATTACCTCACTTGCGACATTGCTTCCAATGCGGTTATGCCTCTAAGTCGTGCTTCGACACGTGGGAGATATAGCCGCATCGAGGGCGTTACACTATGTTTGTCTATGTATTCACACATGTATTATGTTTGTGGTTAATACAATTCTAGCATGAATAATAAACATTTATCATGAAATAAAGAAATAAATAATAACTTTATTATTGCCTCTAGGGCATATTACCTTCAAAAGGAATATTCAAGATCGTTGCCTTGTCCAGTCCATAGAAGTGATGGTCCAGTACTTGTACATCCCAAGAGGCCGTCACTTTGTCAATGAGCTCAGAAACTTTCTGCAGGGGGTTAGTGGTTTTAGTGGACATGGGTCGTAGCTTATAGTCACGAGGAATCCAGTTCTCCTGCGAGATGTTTGTATCCTCACCTAAGCCAATACGCTTTATCATGCTAAGCTCTAACGTGTCTAGTCCCTCAAAGATGGACCGCCACACTTGTGACGGGGCTTTCCCCAACTCTGCTTCAGCACCGAGCTAGTAGGGTAGTACACAGCCTTCAGCAGACGTGCACTTGAAGTATCAGGTTCGTGTAGCAAACGCCAACCTTGACGAGCAAGAAGCGCCAAGTTGAAAAGTTCAATATCCCTAAAACCCATACCTCCCATGAATTTTGGTTGTGACATGACGCCCCAAGATACCCAAGCTGTCTTCCTCACTCCTTTCTTAGATTCCCACCAGAATTTACGCAACAACCCATTGATATGTTGGCATAGCCCACAGGGGAGCTTGAAGCATGCCATAGAGTATGTCAGAATAGCTTGGGATACGGATTTGATGAGAACTTCTTTCCCTCCAAGTGAGAGTGCTTTTCCATCCACCCTTGTACCTGTTTCCAGATCTTATCTTTTAAATACTTGAAAGATCCCTCGTTTGCTCTACCCACATCAGAAGGGAGGCCAAGATACTTCTCTGATAATTTTTCATTTTGAACATCAAGTGCCTGCTTAATTTCCAGCCTTAAATTTTCAGAGCATCCCTTGCCAAAATATATCGATGGTTTATCCTTGTTAATCCACTAACCGGACGCCCCACAATACCTTTGTAGAAGTGAATCCACTCTCGATGCCATGTCCATTTTCAATACCTTTGTAGAAGTGGATTCACTATAACATTTTTTTTTTGATACTATGAACATTTTTTGTGAAATGCAAACAATTATTTCAAATACTGAATATTTTAAAAAAATGCAAAAAAATTAAATGTTTAGAACATTTCTATATTTCATATTCCCACACTTTTTCCAGAAACATGAACATTTTTAAAAAATTTAACAAAATCAGAAAACTGGAACAAATTTTTGACAAAAACATTTTTGGAAGCACCCACACTTTAAAAATTTTAAGAACAAATTTGAACTTTAAAACAATTTGAAATTCCCAAGAAAATTAGAAATTGCGAACAACTTTTAATACGTGCATAAACTTTTGAAAACCAGACTTTTTAAAAATTTGAATTTTTTTACAAAAGGCGAACAATTTTATAAACTTAAAAATGCAGACAGTTTTTGGAGACGCAAACAAATTATGAAATATATTGAACATTTTTTAAATTTGTGAATAAAATTTGAGAACTAAAAAAAAAATTTGAAAAAAAATTATGAAAGCACTACCATTTTTTTCAATTTAAGAACAAATTTTGAAACTGAGAACAATTTTGAAAATCTCAAACAACTTTGGAAACATGAACAATTTTTGTATACATGAACAATTGTTTTTGAAAACCGTAACAGTTTTTGATACTTTGAACATTTTTTGCAAAATGCAACAACTTTTTAAATATCGAATATTTTTTGAAAATGCAAAAAAAATGAAATGTTTCGAACATTTGTAAAATTCTGAAATGAAAAAACAGAGAAAAGGAAATATGAAAAAGAAACAGAAAAGACAAAAAAAGATGAATATGAAACTACAGAAAAGAGAAAAGGGAAAAAAGAGAAAGAACGAAAAAAGTAATAGGAAAAAAGAAAAAGTAACTTTGTACCTAGAAAAAAACCGGCTGGAACCACAATGAAGGTTCGTAAAACCGGAATTGTACAAACGTTTTATGGGCCGGCACACCGATAACTTGCCGCAACGAGCGGCAGGGATTTCCCTTATCCTTGAGCACTTCCAGTTTCGACCGAAGCGGCCTCGCTTAGAAGTTGGGAGGGTTACGACTTACGCCAGGGCTATATCTCGCTTAAATCGAAGATGTAGCCTGGCCTCGCCTCTGCTGCTAGGCACTCATGTCTTAGTGGGAAATAAATAGGTATAGTGAAGGTTTTACAGAATGGTAAGAACCGGTTTTAGAACCTTTCATGTCCTTTTTTTCTTTTTTGTGTGTTTCTTTAAAAAAATGTTTTCCTTTTTTATTGTTTTTACATTTCTCAGTAAACATTGTATATTTTTTGTATACATGTTGAAAATATTTTTAAGACATATTAAATATTTTATAAATATCTTTAGTTTTTAATGATATTCAATATTTTGTATAAACTAGGTGAACATTTTTTTATATTATATTAACATTTTAGAAAATCTCATGCATATTTTTTTTCAAAATGTCATGCACATATTTCTGAATGGTACTAAATATTATTTGAATTACCTGATTTTTTAACGTATATATATTTTTAAAACTGATTCATACATACTTTTTAAGATGCATGAACATTTTTAAATGTCATGAAGTATTTTAACGGTATGAAATATTTTTTCGAAAATTATGTAAACATTTTCTAAATATGTGAAAAACATTTTTTGAAGCACGTGAAAATAATTTAATTGTCCCAGAATTTTATTTTGGATGGCACAAACTTTTTTAAACAATTGCGTGATTCTTTTGGATGCTTTGAAATATTCTTGAATCTACCTGAAAAATAGCGAAGAAATAAATAAAAGCAAAATGTAAATTGTGCATGTAGATGAGCCTCTGTGATGGGCCAGCTTATATCTATGTGTTGTAGGCGATTGCAACGTACAACTCCCAACAGGTGAGCTACGTAGACACGCTCCAACATTAGCTCAAAACAAAAAAGACGCGCTCCAATAGGGCTCATCAAACGTGTCCTATATCTTACTGGTCGAACGGTCCGAATACTTTTAGGCGTTTCTCGACGTCCCAAATCTCCCAGCCCAACCCGAAATCAGCGGGGAAGGGAGTGTGGAATTCAGACGTCCGCCATGTCGACTCTCATATCCCGGAACTCCCCAAAACTTTGACCGGTGCCGCGGTTTAAACCCTATACTTTCACCATTTATGGAGTTAATCGGCTTGTCGCCTACCCGCATTCGAGCCTGGTCGACCAACATGTCATCCGAGGAGCCTACTCTAGCTCGTTGTACACCCACTCCTCTCCGTCAGAAAGCACAAGAACCCGCCAACCACCATACCATTTCTAGGCGGCGGCCCTTTGGGAAAGAAGATGACGAAGGACGACTCACAGAGCCAGATGATGCGGTACCCCTATGGGTGCCACTCTGATGTGCTGCCGCTCGACCGCATTGACGGATTCGACGACATCACTAGCTCGGGCTCCAACCCGCAGCGGTGCGAAGACAGGTTGCTGTTGCATTTCGTATCTGCCAATGCATATTGTCGATGCATGACGCCCAACCCGTTCTCCAGCACGACCTTTGTCTTGAAGAAGGATCCCGCCACTGCCGACGACAACTAGGCATTGACAGCTAGGTAGACCAGGAGGCACCGCCACCACCAACGCCTCGGACCATGGAGGAGGACGAGGAGCATGTATCAACAATGCATAAAACCGTCCGACGATTGCTTCTTATCAGACGTATGATAGGGAGTGTTTCTCTACATATTGCTTCTACAAACTTTCCTCTTGATGCTAAACCATATGTAGCTGATTTAAGTTTCACAATTTATGACACTGATATTCTTTTATATCAATTTTTCAATGCAAAAGCTTCTGTCAACCCCTTGATGGTCCTTTCTTTCCAAAATTTCTAAACATCACGGAACGCAAGTTCATATATTCCCAGTGCAATTGACTGTTTTTTTATAAACTACAGTACACATCAATGTACAGTGTGAAAAAGAAAGTACACATCAAACTACTGTACCCCCAATGCCCGCTTCCTTCCCCACAAACCGAGTTCGTACAATCGAGGTAATCCCTCCGTTCGGAATTACTTGTCGCAGAAATGGATGTATCTAGACGTGTTTTAGTTCTAGATACACCCATTTTCAAGACGAGTAATTCCGAACGGAGGGAGTAGTACTAAAAACAGGTCCATTTGGACCCCCTCGTGGCAATCCTACGCTCTGCTCTGAAGTCTGAACACCTACATACTGACCACCCAGTGGTCGCTGGTTCTACGTGCACGGACGTACGGGTACAGTTTTCCAACAGATGAACGAACCTTCAACTTGAACAGATTAGATAAATCTCAGGACGCCGTGATTGCAGCGGGCGTCGTGCTGGCCACCGCGGCCGGGAAGATCCCCTGCCCCGGCGACAGAATCGCTCGCGGGTCGTACGTGGCCTTGAGCGCGGCGACCCTGCCCCATTTCGCCCCGAAGTGCCGCCTCCAGCCGTCCTGCGACGCGTGGTGCGGCAGGTACTGCTTGCACCCCATGCCCGCCCGGTCGCACAGCCCCAGCACCGCCTCGTTCTCCCTCTCCAGCCGCTCCAGGTCGCCGGCGGCCACGGCCGACCGGAGCAGCCCGACGGCGTAGAACACGTCCTCGTCGGGCGTCACCGTCGTCATCCGGTCGTCCCACCTGTCCCTGTTCATGGGGTACATGAGGATGAGCCCCACGGGCCTGGTGCCCCTCAGGACGCCGTCGAACACGCCGGCGGCGAAGTCGTGGATGCGCGACCTCGGGACGAAGAGGTTGAGCCATGGGTGCGGCACGTCCCACACGCCGGCCGACCGGAGCTTCTGCTCCTCCTGCCCGACGCGGTCGAGGAACTGCACGTACGCCACGTCCCTGACGAACACGAACCCCGGGACGAAGCTCAGCTCCTCCAGCAGCGCCTCAAGGTTCCGATCCACCGTGGCAGCAGAGCCGTCGTCGTAGTACATCGCGCCCTCGATGTAGTACACCGCGGCTGATCCGGTGCCCAGTGCGAGCTCTGTCAGACGAGCGAGCTCCGCCGCCGAGAAGAAGGACGACGACCTCCGGCCCTCCGTCAGCGTCCGGTTCAGCTGGACCTGCCCCTCGACGTAGTCGAACCCGGCCCCTCGTGAAATGAGCAGCTCTTGGTCAGCGGTAAACTGGTGCACGTCCGTGTAGGCCAGGCGCACCCACTTGACCCGTTTCGGGGCCCGTTCGAGCCCGACCCGGGCCCGGGTTATCACCCCGAACTGGCCCAGCCCGCCCAACGCCCCGTAGAACAGGTCCGAGTTGTTGCCCGGGGAGCAGGTGATCATGTCTCCCGTGCCTGCAGCGAACAAAGATTTAGTTATTTAAAAACAAAATGTCGCTGCACTCGTGTGCACTAGTTAATGAAGAACAAACAACGTGGACACTAGTAATCGACCGGTACACAGAATGCGTGCCACTAGGCAGAAAACCGGTACCTGTGACGACGTCAAGCTCGTGCACGTTGGAGATCTGGGGGCCGTGCCGGAACACCTGCCCGCCGATGCCGGCGTTGGAGAGCGTGCCGCCGACGGTGATGCGGAGATAGTCGGTCCACACCTGCGGCGTGAGCCCGTGCTTGAGCGTGGCATGGAGGACGTCGAACCATAGCTGCTCTCCGCCGACGTCCACGTACATCCCATCGATGGACACATTTACACGGTGACCATGGTCACCACGCCCCAGCGAGGGCATGTCGACGACAATGCCGCCCGGGGCGAGGGCCTGTCCCCTAGAGGAGTGCCCTTTTCCACGCGGCGCCACCGTGAACGGTGTCTGCTGGTAGAGTGAAAAGCGGATTAGAGCAGCTATGTCGGCGGGGGAGACCGGGTGAAAAACACCGTTTGGGGTGGCCTCCACAATGTGGCCAAAGTCTGAGGAGGCTCTGGCCGTCAAGCTCCTGTCGGTATGGATTTTCGACACAATGTCAAGAGCTAAGAGATCATCATCGAGAGCGCCAAATGCCGGCGCTCCGAGATGTCCGACCGTAGAGAGGAAGCCGGTGACTACGAGCAATGTAGCAAAACGAGCTATCGGCATGTTGCTGCAATAGATGTTTGGGATGTGAGTCGTGTAGCTTGAGTTTGCTACTTGCATGAGCTGAAGGAGATGTTGGTGTGTGCTCTCATGTCAAGAACTCCTACATATTTATAGTTGCACCCGGCGACGCACCTAGAGCTGACAAATGCCGGCAGGAGCCGGTGTTGCTAATTGTTTAGGTTTTGAAGATTCCTAATTGACTTCTGCCAAAGACAAACATATGGTCCCAAAAATAAAGCATGGTCACGGCCCCTACTTTGACTCTACAGAAGACCTCAATCGTTATTGGTCTATACAGAATCATAGAATCATGATAATTCAGATTTGGCAAAGCCCAACCGACGAGATTTAAATAGAAGTGGTCAGTAAATTTGTATATGATGAGGCACAAATAGATCGTAGTGGAAAATAGGTCAAAAATTGTTACTACATAATTAAATTAATTAGTACTAGAAAACATGATGAAAATTGTTGCAACATGCCCAAGAACACTCTATACATATCAAAATGATGCTGGTTATGGGGTCGGCGGGCACTAAGCAGTTGTGTTCTTTAATGCTGCGAGAGTAGGCTTACTTTTGAGGGTCGTCCTTTGACGCCCAGCTATGTATTTTCAAACTCTTTTTAATTAATGAGATGAGGCAAATCTTTTGCCCCCATTTAAAAAAACGCATCAAAATGATGCACAAAACTAAGCAGATTGACTTTGATGGGTATGAAGTATAAGGTTCATGAGATCCAATTAATCTGTCATTTGATATGTTTTATTGACTATGTTCGAGACACCATTTGATGGATTCTGATCATATAACTTTATTTATTTGCGTCTATTGAAAATAGAAAATACTCCCTCCGTTCTATAATTATTGTTGTGGTTTTATTAGTTGATAAGTATCAAACATGCATGTTACTACATAATATTTAGGTAATTAGAGAACTACCAGTAATTAGGCATTAAATATCTTAATGAGAAATGATATACTCCCTCCCATCTAAATTAATTATTTTTTTGGACAGTCACCCGGGGGTGGGGAAGAGCATCTTCACCCTAATATATTACTCAAAAGGGATCAAGGGCCGGTGTAACATCAGATATTACAATAAGAGAAGAGTGTACACGCCGTGACATGGCCGCCTCCCTGCTTAACAGGGTCTTTAAACCTAAAGACCCAAAGAGTAAAATCATAGATTACATTTCTAAGAGTATGTCAATTAATTCGGATCAGAGGAAGTAAAACAAATTTGGTAGGTAATCAGGGAACTATCTGTAAGTTAACTTTTGCTTTATGGTTTTCATGTCCAGTCTTAGTTACTGGAGGTTCGCTGCTGGGTGCAGATGACAGTGTCGAAACCAAATTCTTGTTACTACACATAACATAATTACATCATTTTTGCCATGCCCACAAATTGTTTGTGACATGGCAAAAATATACGTTTCAAAAAAAAGACATGTTAAAAATATATTATTTGTCCTTTCTCCTGTCCATTAGTGAAGAGCATGTACATAATGTGTTTAGTTCGCGAAAAATCTATCTCCTTTGCTACATACATCACACATCAGTAAGGCAATATACTGTTGCATTTACAGCAACTCCAACCAAGTGACCCATTTCGTCCGTCCACGTCTTTTTGGGTCACCGCGAACAAAAACAATGGCCCAACACATCAACCCATCACAAAACCCGTCCACTTCGTGTTCACGCAGACCCGTTTCCAGTCCAAATTTGAGCGTGAAATGCCTCGACGTGGACGCGAAGCAGACACGCCGTGCGTTCCCTCGGTGTCTGTCGTGGCCCCACATGTCGGCCGGCCAACAACCCTGAGCAGTCATAATTAATGCGGCCACCTACCAAGGGCCCGCCTGACAGTGTGTGAAAGGGCCACCACGGCCACTGGCGCCGCCCCTCATCGAGCCCAAGGCCAAGCCGGAGCCGGAGCGCGAGCGAACGCCCAAGCGGAAGCGGTCACCGCCGCCCCCACTTGGCCGGAGGAGTCCAATGACCGAAACCGACTTACTTAAGCATAGTTATACATAAGTGGCCGGCACGTCGGCAAAAATGGGTATTCCTCCTGTTGGGCGCACCAGCCGACCCAAATGAAAAAGTGAACGTGTGACCCAAACGGACGAAAAGCGGATAAAGCGTGCGACCGTCGGCGCGTTGGAGTTGCTCTTATGATTGAATAAGTGTAATAGTGATCAGCAAGTTTTCTACAGTACATATAATTATCTCTAATCAAACAGTTAATTTCTTTTCAGAACGTAGACATGTACGTTCATTGACGCAATCGTCACAAATGTCATGCTATGGGCGTAAACTTCTTGTCCCTTTAGAAGAAGATCCCTCTTTAATAAGACAAATGGAACACCCCTGGTAGACTGGAGGTAACCATCATACATTCATACTGGTCACCCAACTAAGGATTGGTTCTCGAGTGCTTTACCAATTTGACTACATTTTCTTAGTTTTTTGGCAATGAATACTCTCTCTCTCTCTCTCTCTCTCTCTCTCTCTCTCTCTCTCTCTCTCCCCCCCCCCCTCCCTCCCTCCCTCCCTCCTGTGTTCTCTTTCTTTTGCATCTTGTGTTGTATATAATCTAGAAAGTAGTGCTAACTTCATGTTACAATTGTTAACTCGATAAAATCCCGATAATTAGATCTGCAAATAGTAATATGGATCTGATTGAAAAGAGAACATAGTGTGGCTCGGAAGTATTTGGACCCTAGCAGCCTGCTAGTACCCAACAAAGTTGGCTTTGAGCATAGATGTTAAGGCGTACCTGTACTTGGGAAAATCAGGGCTAGAGATATGTCAACCGCTTGAATAACCTCCACGGATTAGTGGTGGTCATATAAAACAATTCAACATTTTATTTTTGCAAAGGGGGGCAATTCAACAGTTTCTGAACCGTAAAATCCCGAATTCAACACGTAAATGCTCCCCATTCATGCGCAAACGAAAATTAATCCATCGAAATTTGTCCAAGTCAAGTGCATAGTACGGCATTATTATTTTGAAAAAGGCACGAGAAATGACAATTTCAAAGAACTATTACCTCTGTTCTAAAATATAAGACATTTTGATAGGCTAAAATGACCTATCAAAATATTTTCTATTTTGGATAGGATGTAGTACATGGTAAACGCACTGATGTCGCACTGGTCAAAAGGCTGCCCTGAATCCGGACAAATGACTTGCGCTTGTGAATAGGTAGTTGTTGAATAAACATAAATCGAATTGTGCCATGCAATCATGTCAATGTGTACATTAGTCTTTTAGTTTATTGCCAAAAAAGTTTAACTAACCCTAAGAACTCTCAATGTACAATCCGTCAAGTAGATTATTTTTGGATCGGCTAAAGGTTAGTAGCCTGAAAATAAATCTCACACTAGTCGATTCACCACGTGTTCTTCTTCGTCCTCCTCCTTGTGACATACACCTACTGCTCCCACTGGCCGAACCACCATTTGTCGTCACGTAGGTCAGCATCTCGCCGCCACGCCCTGCCCAAGTCATTTCCTCCGCCGTATCATCACCATCGCTGACTATCCCTCTAAAACCACCACCATCTCCTACGCTGGTGACCCCCGCATAGTGCACTCAAAACCGCCAACTTTTGTATCTCCTCCACTGGGGACAATGCGGTGGGCCGTGTAGTCCCCACCTTTGGCTAACTAAGTCCTAACTCGCCAGGGAGGATGTGGCCTCTCTGTCTCGGGTTCGGGTTTCCGTTGATCTCCTCTCTGTGAAATGGACAGACACGAGAAAAAATCAGATAAATGAGGAATAGCAAATCTGATTATTTTTTAGTTTCTAGGTCTCTTTCTAGTGGCATGTTGCCGTGACACAATTGGTGTACCATGTCAAATTATAATGGTTATGCCTTATAACTGATGTATGTTACTCAACTGTGTTGCCAAATGTATTTTTTAAAGGGATGTCATAACTCTTGGGGCCTCTTTAGTTCGTACAATTCTCAAAACACAGAAACCGAAAAACATAGGAATAGAGTGCCATGTCCTCTTGTATCCTATGGGATTTGCAAGAGTTGATAGCACAAGAAAAACAAAGAAATCCTATAAAGAGTTTTAAGTGGATGGAAATTTCCTCCAAAATGTAGTACAAATGAATCATATGGAAAAAATTCTAAGGATTCCAATCCTACGAATCAAATGACCATCATAGGAAAATTCCTAAGGATCCAAATCTTTTAAAACATATGAAATTCCTTTATATCAAAGGAGCCATCGGCGTGTGCATCATAGGGTGCAGACAACTACTATATTCTTAAATAAGGGAAACATAATGCGCTCGAAACAACTTATAAATAGAGTACTTGAAATGGCTATAGTACATATCGACCTGTTATTACAACATGTGACAAGAAATACGCCTACAACTAAGTGGTCATGTTTTTCAGCAAATGCCTTCAAGAAGAGAATACACACGTGCACCTATATCGTCGATTCCAACTTAAAACTCCAGGACAAGAATTTTCATCCCGCGTGTCAGCTCCAACTAATCAATGCTAGAGCATTAGCATGAAGACAACGCCTTCAACAAAGAAATGACAGAAGTTTGCGATTTCCAGGTCCCGCAAGCGAAGTACATATCCCAAGTTTTCTCCTCGCATATGTTGTGGTGTTTCAGTCACCGTCTTAATGGTAGATGTCGCAACAATTGCTCCACTCATTACTCTAAGCGCATCCATGGTGTTGTTATCCAGAGTTAGCCACTAAGACTACCAGGACGGAGTCAACAAACTTATATAAGGGGGCAATGGAAGAAATAAAACATTGAGGAGGGGCAAACATATAAATTTACGACAGTTACACTAACAATGTTGGAGTGCTTTAAGAAAAAATCTGCATGAGAGGAGACATGGCACCAGCTCGCCCACCCCTGCTCTATCCACGAAGACCACCATCGGAGCTCCCCTTGGCCGTGCATCAACTCGGCCAAGATCATGGTCGATTGGATCAAATTAGTACTCGTGCATCTTTTGTGACAAGTCTCCACTTGTCAGCAAAGGGAAGAGGGTGAATCAATGAGCAACTATCGCCACACAGAGACCACATACGCACACATCGATTGATGAAGTCATCACATATTCACATATGTCTCACCACTAGAAGAATATTAATAAAACATATGGGGCGTCCCTACTAGATTGGGGTTTGGTTCTCGACTGCTCAATAATGTTACTGCATTCTCTGTCTACTTTTTTTGGCATTGAATATTCTCCCTTGATTTACTATGTTCGCTTTGTTTGGCATTTGTGTTGTATATGCTCTAGACAGTGGGGCACGTATATGCTCCAGATAAATTCTTAAATCAGGAAATAGTGAAAAAACACATCAGACTATTATGAGTAAAAAAAATAGCAAACATGGTTGAGTGTTCTATATTCACGTGTAAAGTTCACGAAAAAATAACATCTTTGGTATTTTTGGCAAAAAAAGAAAAGAAACCGATGATATGAAAAAAAAAACATGTTTGAAGCAATTTGGACGTTTTATTTTGCTTGTTTGGTCAGAAATATCAAGGTTGTCATTTCTTCATGAAACTTCACACGTGAGAAAATAGACCATATTAGTGACCACAATTTTTCTTTTTTCTTTTTCCTTGTTCCTATTTGGAAAGTTCTACTCTTCATTCGGGTGTACGTGCACCCATGTTAATGCTAACTTCATGTTACAAATGTTAACTCGATAAAATCTTGATAATTACATCCGCAAATAGTAATATGGCTTTGATTGAAAAAACATAGCGTAGTGTGCATGCATTTTGCCCCTAGCTAGTGGCTTGCTAGTACCCAATAAATTCAACTTTTACATTCAGTTTGTTTAAGAGTGGATTCTTTTATTTCCTACACTGATGAAGCGACTTTAACTTGTATAGCACGAATCAAGTGGTTTCATAATTCTTCTACTGGGTACTCGTAAACAAATACTCCATCTGTCTCAAAATAAGTGTCTCAACTTTGTACTGTGTTAGTAGAAAGGTGGGACACTTATTCTGGGACAGAGGGAGTATGTCATATATTTGGTGACATGTATATTCGACCAATGTATTGCCTGGAATGAGCAATGGGAAGTTGAATTGTGAGTTCATGAGGACGGCCCGTAGGCACATTGCTTATAGTATTCGGAAGGCCATGTAAATCAAGAGGCTATACTATCATATTCGGAGCATGAATGTTAAGGCCTACGTGTATTTTAGAGAATCAGGTCTCATGAGCAATTGGAAGTAGAATTGTGAGTTCACGGCCCGTAGGAACATTGCTTATAGTATTCGGAAGGCCATGTATAAACTAATCAAGAGGCTCTACTATCATATTGGGAGCATGAATGTTAAGGCCTACATGTATTTTAGAGAATCAGATCTCAAGATATGTCAACCACTTGAATAAACCTCGACGGGTTAGTGGTGGTCATCTAAAATTTCCACTGTTTTTATATAAAAGCTCAAATTCAACACTCGTAATGGTCCCCATTCATGCACAAAATAAAAATAAGTGCTTGTAGTTTATCCAAGTCCACTGCAGTACGCCATTTATTTGTTTTGAAAATAGAAGAAAATTTTCCAATTAATGAAACATGAAAAACACAAATTACATTTGCATGGGTGTTTTTTGGGATTGTAGTTGGAGGTAATGCATGAAGTTTCATGGGGTATAACTAGTCAACCATTTGATAAAGTCTTCTACAAAATAAAAAAACGTTTGATAGATCCTGATCAAATAGCCTATTAGGTTGGTTAGGTAAACAAAAAGGTATGGAAAACATCAAACATGACATAAAATATCTTATTGAGAAATGCTACACTAAAAAGGTTATTTTTTAGTAGAAAGAGTTAAGTAGTCAACCTAAGCAATGCGATTAGCGGTTAGAGTTCAACTCTCAGATGTTATCTAAGAAAAACCTCTAAAATGTTGAGTGGGCTTTCTGAGTAGTAAAAGCGTGTACAAAGACTTGATGTAGATGACTTCTCAACCTTTCACATCGCCGTCAGAAGAGCATTTATTCTCCTTTTGCCAAACCCTAACAAATTTTATGGACGTAGAGGAGAGGAAAAGAAATGACAAAGCTGTCATTTCATGGCTGTACAAAAAAAGTAAAATCTCTAAAGTCTTAGGATGTAAGTGACTTGCTCACTGGGGGCGAGGCTCAATGTTGGTGCAACTACCATATTTATGTATGGAAGGCTTCACTAGTACCGGTCATCCCCTCCTCCAATCCACCGCAATGTTGTGTCAGGGAACCTTGTAGCAAGCTAGCTTGCACATATGGTAATTGCCAAAAACAAACCCGCTCGGATCTGGTGATCTATAATCAGAGATGCAGTGGTTCCCCTCCTTGCATCGTTCATTAGTGGTATGTTCGTGAGTGCAGGTGTGGCTTCTCCAGTTCTGAATAACTCTAGTTTAGTTGTCATATTGCTCTGATCATCAAAATAATCGTCATTGTGATGTTTTTCCAAAAAAAGACACTCTAGCAGAATCGCTACTCGATCAGAATATTTTCTTGAAGGCCGGCCTAAATCGAGTCTGCGAGCCTTCATACTTGGCGTTGGTCCGGGACCTCCCATGCTTCGCTAAAACCCGGCGCCTGCTTCCCACTGTCCGACCATGCCACCCCTACTCTCATGCGACCTCAACGTGTTCGATGACTTCCTTAAATGTACATTTCCCAACCTTTTTTGTAGATTTAGTTTAGTGTCTCATAGATTCATGTATATCACATAGGATTCACATTTCATGTAGATGGATCCATTGTAGAGATTTTTTTTTATGATTCTCGTGGATTCGAGCTTCAAGTCCAGGAGTGAAATCATGGACACCAAAGTAGACAAGGTAATATTGATGGTTGTTGAATGGATAGTGGAAAAAGAGAACAGAGACGAAGCATGTGGGGTGGTAAGTTGGTCATGCAAAATTTCACCGAAACTAAATCGAAGGCTATGAGAAGATGATGTGCGAGTATTATATGTCGGGTCGTACCTTCCAACCATACGTGTTTCGTGACGCTTCTGGATGACCGAATGGTTGTTCCATCGAATTGCTGACGATATAAAGCCAATGAACCTTTCTTCCAGCAACGAAGAAATGCCATCGATCTCCTGCGGTTTTCCCCTTATCAAAAAGTGATCGTGACACTTTGGATGATTGCTTATGGTGTTCCTGTAGATGCATTGGATGAATATTTTTTGAATGGCCGAAGATACAATGATAGAGAGCACGAAAGTGTTCGCTGGTACAGTGGTGAGGGTTTATGAGAGCAATATCCACGAGTACCCAATGTAGAGGACACTGACCAGGCTTTGTAATGCCTAAAGTAAAAGGTTGGCCTAGGATGCTAGAGAGTGTTGATTGTATGCATTGAAAGTGAAAGAATTACTCCGTAGTTTGGCATGACTATTCCCCGGGCATTACCATGAAAAAATAATTTTGGAAGTTGTTTTCTTCGAGATTTTTTGGATTTTGCATTGCTACTTTGGGTTGTTTGGATCTCACAAGCACATCAATGTCTTTGCAGAGATCTCATATGTTGGCAAGGTTGTCTCCTAATATTTCTCCACCTTGCAACTTCACGATAAAGATATAACCATGGCTACTATCTAGCCGTTGGCACCTATCCATCTTGATCAACATTGGGTGAAGATAGTTTGTAATCACGAGACTAGAAAAACTTAAAATTTCCAAGGCACAAGAAGCTCAGATGAAGGACATTGAGAGGACATTTGGAGTACTGCAAGTAAGGTTTTCAATTGTATGGGAGCCTACTCATTTCTGGGACAAGGATATCTTGGCAAATATCATGACATGTTGCATGATCCTATCCAACATGATCATCAAGGTTGAGAGTAATATGCCAAGCCACATTGACTATGAAAATACTGGCACAATTTACAGGCCTCGTAGGCACACAAACCATATTCAAGCATTTCACGAGGCGTGCCGAAATATTAAAGATCGGGCCTCCCATTATCAGCTGAAGAAGGATCTCACTAAGTATCGTTGGCACCTAGCTAGGAGACTGTGTTTAAATTTCTTTAGAATTCATTTATTTTTACCTGGACAATTTATTTGATTGGAATATTTGTTGCATTTGGATTGATATTTTGTAATAATATATGTTGAATTTATTGAATTGTTTGATTTAAATTATTGTAATAGTGTAGAAATAAGAAAACAAAAAATGGATGTCTCGATTAGCTTTTGGTATCATGTTTTTGTATACACAGGGTGTACTTGGTGTCATCTTAATATTAATATGTTATCTGATAATATAAGTTATGTCAAACTGACTATAAAAAGTATTTATAGTTGGATCCACAAGCGGCTGCATTTCTTGATAGAATGAAAATTATTTCAGGAAAAATCAGAGTGCACTTCACATGTATTTGCTCCTAGTAGTCTAGCACCCCACGAATTGACTTTTTAGTTATATATTATCTATTGTTTTCTTTCCATTCGTGGATTAGAGAGAAGGAACGAGTAATACAGAAGTATCATATCTTTGTTGACATATATACCCGGCCAATGGAAGGCCTGAGAACGGGCAGTGAAGGTTAGAATTTAGGGCTCATGCGGACGGCCAGTGCACATAAAAATGGAGTTCGGACGGCAATGTTAAATAATCGAAGGGATATTATTCTCAGACTGGGTGCATGGATGTTAAGGCGTACGTGTACATGAGCAAATCAGGGCTAGAGATATGTCAACCGCTTGAATAATCTCCACGGATTAGTGGTGGCCACCTAAACAATTCAAGAGTTTTTGGAACCATAAAATCCCGGATTCAACACTCGTAATGCTCCCCATTCATGCACCAAAGAAATTAATGCATGGAAAATTGTCCAGGTCAATTGTAGAGTACGATATTTTATCATTTTGAAAAGGCACGAAATGCAAACATTTCAAGAAAAAAAATTTGAGAAAAAAAAAACTCCAAAGTGTGCCCTGAATCCGAACAAGATGACTTCAGCTAGTGAAAAGGACGCTGTTAATTAAGCTTATATCTCACCCGCAGAAAAAATTGAGCTTATATCAAATTATGCCATGGAATCTTGTCAAAGCTTACATTAGTTTCTTTAGTTGTTTATCCAAAAGCTTAATTCATCCTAAGAACTCTGCATGGACAACCCATCAAGTACATTATTTTCAGTTTTTCAGTTTCTTTCAGTACCATGTTTGTCTCAGTACAATTGATTTAGCGTATCAAATTATGATAGTGGTACTGTATTTCTAATGCATCTTACTTAGTAATTGCGTTCATGGAGTAATAATATCTCTTTGTTTTTTTTTAACTTGCCGTCCGCCATTCGATGTGTATCGTGCCTAAGCCACTCTTACTAGTACTTGATAGTGATACTTCATTTCTAATGTATGCTGCTTAACATTGACGCTACGGATTAGTGGTGGTAATCTAAACAACTCGACATTTTTATTGTACCTATGGGACCACAAATTTAATTCTACATTGGTAGTGCTACCCATTCACTCACCAAAGAAAAAGTTTAATGGAAATTTATCCAAGTCAACTGTAATTTGGCATTGTATTTTCTTTTTGAAAAGAAGGAAATGTCCGTGCAAACCACATCTTCTATGTTAAAGGAAAAGGAAACTCTGCTAAGCTCTCTTGCACTGCACTCGGTCAAAAGTGTGCCATGTATGGGTTCCGAGTGGAAAAGGTGTGCCCTGAATCCAGACAACATGATTGCAATGCAAAATAAACTTGGGAATAGGTCGATATTAATTAAATGAAGCTTAAATAGTATGCCATTGAATCTTGTGTAAGCTTACGATTCCCATGATGTTTAATTATGCAAAAAGAACTCCGGTAAACTCTCTTACATTGTACTGGTCAGAGTTGCGCCCTGAACCCGGACAAGATGACTTGAACTTGTGAACAGGTCGCTGTTAATTAACGGAAACTTAAATTAGTATTCATTAAAAAAAGAGACCTTTTACAGTACATCAGCTTAATTAAGACCGTTTATTTCTGCAGTTCAATGGCCCAGATAAACCAATACTACACTAGATTTTCGGTAGTATATTAACTAATCAAGGGCGTTTTGGGTAGTTCAGATTTATCCATCCCGCATGCACCTTTCCCAGAAATTTCGCGCAGTAATTCTCCATTCCACACTCGTTCATTTGCCGTCGCTATTGCCAGCCCGCACCGTGGCCATAGCTCGTCGCGTCATAGCTAGCCGTTGGCAGCGGCGAGTTGTCATGCCTTTCGTGTTACCCGACGAAGACACCGAAGACGAGTGCGTCGTTCCGGCCGCATATGCCCTCTTCCTGGCCTTGCCGGCCATCGTCCGCGGCTAGATTACCCTGTTTTTGGTGTTCCCCTCGAGCCTCCCGGATCTGAAACTGGTCGCTGACATAGAGACGACAACCATCGCTCTGGTCGCTGACATAGATGGCAACTAGTACTTAAGGAGGGGCTCGAGCTCCGAGGTGGAGGCCTTGGATGGCATCGGTGTTGGCCGCACTGTCGTGGCTACACGGGCAGCGAGGTGGGCGACTGTGGTGGATTTGGGCATTCTCGCCCCGATCTCAGCCTAGGATACAAGTGGTCGGGCTGTCAGCCTGGTTGCACATGGTGGTGGTGGTGGGCTCCACCCTATGGCTCGCTCGATCTAGCTTGGTAGGGTTGTCCGCACCAGATCAGTCGCTTGCCCAACTCGTGTGCATTCTCGGGCCAATTGGTTTCATGTGGAAGTGACCGGTTGGTCTAGGCACGGATGACTCAAGAGCTTCAACGACAACTGCCAGATCCGCGACATAAGTATGGTTCCTCCTTGATACCATGGAGGCGATCTTCCGCGGGAGGAGGGATATCACACCCATCCGCTAGCACCAATAGCTACCTCATCTCGCCAACTCTGCTGGTGGCGGGGGTCTCTTCCTTGGGAGGCAGTTGGCTAGGTGGTTCCATTGGGCATGCACATCTTTCGTGTGTGCTTGCAGCGGGAGCTGAGAGAAGTGTGCGACCTCATCTCATGGACACCATGGTTGGTTCTGCGTAGAATACTCGCTGGTGCATCTATCAAACAATCTGACTGCGAGTTCATGTTAGGAACACCGTTTCATGTGTGGGTGAAAACTCTTATCTGGGCCATTATTTGGTCGGGTTCACCGGTGACAAATAGTTTCATTACCATTTTGGTGTGTCTCTGTGTCGATGTTCTAGGCTTCATTGCTAGTCTCATCACCCAGGATGAGAATCCTTGTTCTAGTTGTCTCTGGTCGGACATGACAATGGTGGCATGAGTACCCTGTCCCTTCTGGAAGGTGTTGTGAAGAGATTGACTCAATCATGTGTGTTATTTATATCTCGTAATAGTTCTACCTTACTTGTCTATGTCGTGTACTCTGCATGTTAATGATTTTCCTCTCGTTGCTTTGCATCAACTTTAGTAAAAATAAGTTTGTATGTATCTCAAGGTACGAGGCTGGGAGGTTTATCTTCCCCTTTCGAAAAACACGTCTGCATGCTTCGGTAATCAACCTATTAATAGCCATCTAATATAGCTAAACATAACCCCGTAAAGTCATGAAGCGGAGTTTCTCCTCTTGCGCCGCCAGGGAGACCTAGATCGCATCTGTTCCTCCGCCACGGTACATGCTAAGCAAAGCCCGCGCCGCATCGGCGGCAGCAGGGAGGTCCTTCCAAGCTGTGGTGCCCTTGTGGAGCACAGGGTATGTTCGGGAGGGCTAGCCACTTCATGTTTCTGCCGTGTGTGCGTTGGCGATGGTTAGTCCGACCTTGTGGCTCATCTCTTGTGCGTTTGCGACCTTTGGCGGCGACCTGACCTAGTCTGGTCATCGGAGAAGTGGGCCTCGCGACGGGATCCTGGGCGGCGATGGGCTTTATGTTGTCTTAGGGTCTTTGTTAGGGCAGCGCTACGGTGACGTCGACCCTATGTAGGAATAATGGTACGCATCAACGACTTCCCGGCCGTTGCTTCTACAAGCTCCCGGGGTCAAGAAAGTTTGCTCCGCCAAGGCGGAGGCCTAGTGACAGCATCAAGCTATGTTAAATCATGTAATTGATAGTTTCCTTTGTATATGTGATTGAGAGTTGTCTCGTATAGGCATTCATTCTGTAATTACTTCATGCCATGTAATCCCCTCGTATATATGAGAGAGGTGCGACCCAAAAAAGGCAACATATACAATTGTCATTTATTCTTTCTCACATGGTAACAGAGCCAATTCTCTTCCTACCCACGGCAAGTCTCCGATGGATGCAGAAGAAGAAGATTTCGCCCCTATCAAGAAATAAAATGTAATTTTATTGGGTTGCTTGTATTTTTTTGTAGTTGATTGGGTTGACTTATGCAATGTTATGTATCAAGAAATGACACCTTTAATAGGTCAAGAGATTGGTTGGAAGATCACGAATCATATTACAAGTCTCATGGTATATATATATTTCTTCCGTTTTTAAATATTTATCTTTCTAGAGATTTTAACAAGTGACTACATACGGAGCAAAATGTGTAAATCTACACTCTAAAATATGTCTATATACATACGTATGTGGTAGTTCATTTGAAATCTCTAAAAAGATAAATATTTAGGAACGGAGGGAGTATGAGAATAGAAGGTAGAATTAGTGATATTTTTCTTTTTTTGAAAACTCCCCATCTGTATGTGTGAGTTTGTAAGGACCTGTGTTGATTAATATATGGCCTAGAAAATGCATTTTTTGGACCAAGGCAAGGCCGCTACAAATTTGCCACTCATACCACAATCATGATTTATTTATTTTTGCCTTGAAACAATCACAAATCTGAACGTACACTGCATTTCATCGAGAATTTTGGGTGAAAATGACTCCATTAACTGACCTGAAAACCCAAAAAATCTCACCACACCATAGCTCTAGCCATAAGCCATGACACTAGCAAATGCACCAGGTCTAGTGGCCAAATACACCTCATGAGAGTGAAGCTTCTTTCAACCTTACTTGCCAGTTGCCACTGCATAATCTACACTGGTTCGTCTGATAATCATACTAGTGCATAATGTCACCATACTAGCACCAGTACTGCCATCAGAGAACTCCTTCCTTCATTCGGGATCAGTACATCTATCAGCATCAGCGTCAGGTGTTGTTGCTCCACTTGTAGCGGCGGAAGAGGTCCTCGGTCTGGGCGTTCTTGAAGGCGCTGCAGCCGATGACGTAGACGACGAGGAGCGCGACGGTGGCGGCGACGAGCGCCACGTTGGCCCGGCGCCACTGGTCGCGCAGGGTGCCCAGCATGCCGGCCTTGCAGGACTCGCACCAGTAGCAGAGCTGCCGCGGGTCGTTGCTCCAGGCGCCGCAGTCCGCGTCCGCTGCCGGGTTCGCCGGGCTCGCCCACACCGTCGGGGACACGTACGCGTACCCGCACGCCGTCGGCGGCTTGCAGCAGCCGGACTGCACGCACGACGACAACCAGAGCGTAAGTCCAGAGCAAGCGGTTGTGCAAGGGGACAAGAATGAGCGCATGCAGCGTGACTGCGTGAGCTGGCTAGCAAGGACATCAAAGCCATGCCATGCTTAATTTGGTTGCATCATGCACATGGAAGCTTCCACCTTCCATCGCCTCGAATTGGTAATCATCTAGGATGGCTAAATCACACGCTTCCGTGCGCTGACCCACATTTCTATGTGGATCTATTCTCACATGTACTCCTAGGCTCCACTTCGATTACAGTTCTTTCTTCAGCAAGTTTACTGGTGGTACTCACATGCACATGACCTACTTGCACTTGCACGCTAAGCGCCCAAATCATCAGCCTACCTGGCATTGATTCGAGTTTAGACCATTTGCACACAAGGAACAAAATGAATCTCACACAATGCAGTCCGCCAACGGATGTGTATAATTTAATCCTGCTTTCTTCCATAGAGCCCACGATTTGATTCCTATTGACACTAACTAGCAACCACTTCAGATTAGAATCCCTGATGAAATGGGCACGCTGCAGCCTTCAATTTACCAATTAATTCTACAATGCGGGTAGTACCTGGAGCGGGGAGAGGTCGGACTGGTAGAACTGCTCGGGGGCGATGAAGAAGGCGGTCTCCATGGTGAGCTTCTTGCAGGTGTCGGACGCGGCGAGGCACGCCCTGATCCCCTCCCACCGCCGGGGATCCCCGGCCACGTACCTGCGCATCCACCCGGAGAAGCCCTCGAGGCGGTACTCGCGGTAGGCGCGGCCGGGCACGTCGTACGTCCCGGAGCCGTGGGTGACGGCGAAGGCGAAGACGAGGAGCGCCAGGAGGAGCGTGATGAGGGCCGCCATGGCGAAGAGGTAGGCGGCCAGCAGGCCCTGGCGGTTCCAGTAGGCGCCGACGAAGCCTGCGAGAGCGACGAGGAGGAGGAGCACGCCGAGGATGGCCACGGGCCAGCGCGCCAGGCGCGCGCACTCGGCGCCCTGCTTGGAGGCGAACCACAGGCCCGTGGCCACCACCGGGATGGTGCAGATTAGGGCCAGGAAGTTGAGGCACGCCGTGATGTTGTTGCTCACGGCCATGGCCGCGGCGCGGGCGGACTCGCCGGACGGAGTGGGCGAGAGTGAGGGTGCGCGGAGTGGACTGAGCCAGTGACTGTGAGTGTGACGACTACGGTTTCTTGGTGGGGAGGAGACTTTTCTTCTTGGCCCCTTGTACAATTTCCGGGGGCTTGTGTTGCACCTTCAGGGCTGCAGCGGTGCACCGATGGTTGCGGGGAAGCGATGGGGGGAGAGATGCTCCGTGGAATGCAAGGTGTGAAGCAGAGGACACGGGCACACACTGCTCAGGCAGAGGGCAGCGAGGCGCGTGTTGGATGATGTGCCCGATGAGATCGCGGAGGTCGGCAGCGGCAGGGCAGCTTCCGTGGACGCACGTGTCGTGTCGCCGTGCTGCGTCCGCCGGTCAGAGGAGAGAAGGCGGCGCCGATGCCGCTGATTGACACCGTCGGCCGTGCTGCTACAGGCAATCTGGCCCGTGCCGGCGTGCCGACTTGGTTTCATCGGGATGGGAAGACCGCAGATCCATCATCCGGCAGGTAAGACAAGAGGAGGATGGGATAGAATTTACGGAAGCGGCTCGTCTGCTGTGCGCTATGTGCCGTTAGGCCACTGACGTGTGGACTGACATGTCAGTGACGGAACGGAAGGTACCGTATGTTAGAGGATCCTCATCCAGAATTTTCATGTACCTGTTTCTGTTTTTTTTGCGAGGGTAAAAGAGTTTTATTTCATATTCATAGGGTTACAATCAAATGGCAAAAGCTCCTCAATACAAGGAAGGCCCTGCCCAAGCCATACAACAGTAATGCTCTCTGTACGACTATACGTAGCCAAACGATCTGCTACGCTATTCTGTTCTCGCTTAAGTCTCAAAGGAATAAACTCTCTATCACCCATCAGACGACGAATCTCAGCAACTAAATGACCATAAGCCGACCGGGACAGACTCTCACCGGTTAGAGACAAAAGAGCTTGGGCAGAATCCGATTGAACAACGATCGGCAAGTTGCAATGCTGGGTTGCTAGTGTCACCCCTTGCATTATTGCATGTAGTTCCGCCTCCAAAGCATCATTGCAGTTGAAGATACACCGGTAAGCTGCAAATATGACAGACCCATCAACTCTTCTAAGTATCATACCTGCAGCGGCTGATCCATCCACTGGTGAGAAAGAACCATCGACCGACAAGGCCGCTTGGCCATCCTCAGGACGAGGCCAAGGTAACCGCACTGCCGTACCGGGCGACCTGACCGGCTCCTCTCCAAGCATTGGCATCTTCCCCTTTATGATATCCTCCGTGGAGTATCTCCTTGCCAAATGTATCGAGTGCATATAACTTTGCAGATAATCTGCAGTAGCCGCCGGACTTGGTACATCTTTGCCATGTGCCATATCAGACCTCAGTGTCCAAATTCTCCATATTAACATTATAGTGCAGTCCCGCATCTCATCATTGCAGTTCAACAGTATATTCAAAAGCCACTCCTTTCCTGTGCCTCGAAGCAGTTGGTGATCAGGGAGGTTCCAAACTGAGCGCAATTGCGTCCACACTGCCCGAGCATACTTACAAGTAACCAACGCATGGAAGCTGGCCTCCTTTTCTGAGCCACAAAGAGGGCATGTTTCATGCGTGGGTATGTGTCTATATTTCTTGCAAGAATTTGTTGCGAGTGCTCCTGACACCACTTTCCACGCCATGTTCTTCATCTTGAGAGGTACCCGCGCATCCCACACCCGATTCCATATCGACCTGTGTCCGCTTGGGTTAGAGCTAGCCGCGCTTATCGAGTCTGACAGTTGGTATTCTCTTGCGAGATGATAAGCGCTCTTAACAGTGAACAAACCACTCTTTTCTGAAAACCATGCCAAAAAATCTTGCCCCCGTCGCGGTGACGTTCGGATCTTCACAATTTCACGTATGTCCATATCCCAGAAATATTGTCTCAGCATTTGCATATTCCATGCACTAGATTCATCCAAGAAGTCCGCAACCCAATTGTGTCTACAATTCCTCTTTGGGGTGATCGGTTTGAAGTCATACTTCCTTGGAATCCAGGGATCCAGCCAAGTCTTAATTAACGAGCCATCACCCACACGCCATATAAGCCCCTTTTTCAATAGATCAAGCCCATGCATGATGCCCTTCCACACAGCCGACGAATTTGAAGGGAAGACTGTGTCAAGCAAGTCACCATTGGGGCAATATTTGGCCCGGAGTAACCGGGCGCATAAACTGTCCGGACTATCAAGCAATCTCCAGGCTTGCTTCGCGAGTAGCTCCTGATTGAAGGATCTCATATCTCTAAAACCCATTCCTCCCATATCCTTGGGCAAGATCATTTTCTCCCAACTGAGCCATGCCATTTTCCTTTTACCATTCTCCACTCCCCACCAATATTGCCTCATCATATGCGTTAAATCATCGCAAACAGAGGCCGGTAGCCGAAACACACTCATGATATATGTAGGTATAGCTTGCGCCACCGCCTTAATCAAAATTTCCTTCTTCCCCGACGAGACAAACTGTTCACTCCAATCAATCAATCTCTTCCTCAACCTCTCCTGAAGAGATTCAAATTGTCCCTTGTGCACTCTTCCCTCTGGCACCGGAAGGCCGAGGTACTTTGGCTCGAACACCTGCCGCGTAACCTCGAGGGTGCTTTTGACTTCATCCGCCACCGCATCCGAGCAATTGTCAGAAAAAAGGATGGAACACTTCTCTGGGTTAATGAGTTTACCCGTCGCAGAAGTATAAGTGTTCAACAGCCCCTTCACAATGCTCGCTTGCTCGCCAGACGCCTCAAAAAGCAACATAGTATCATTTGCAAATAACAGGTGGGAAATAACCGGTGCACCACGACATATAGCCACCCCCTTTAGCGAGCCTTCCTCCACTGATTTCGAGAACAGAGCAGAAAGGGCATCAGCAACAAAAAGAAATAAGAACGGCGACAAAGGATCACCTTGCCTTAATCCTCTAGAGGGTATGAAACTCTCAAGCAATTGTCCATTGAATTTGACCGAATATTTCACTGATTTCACACACTCCATAATCCATGCAATCCACTGTTGGGCGAAGCCCCGTCTACCTAGTGCCTTCTCCAAGAAGTCCCAATCTACGCGGTCATATGCCTTCGGCAAATCAAGCTTGTAGGCACACGTCGCGAGTCTGTTTTGTTTCAGCGATTGTATGTGATGAAGGCACTCAAAAGCAATAATAGAATTGTCAGTGATAAGCCTCCCTGGAACAAAGGCACTCTGATTCTCTGAGATGAGCTCCGCAAGCAACGGCCTTAGTCTGTTCACAAGGCATTTTGAAACAATCTTGTAGATGACGTTACACAAGCTTATCGGTCTAAAATCCTTGAGTTCCTTTGGAAAAGGGATTTTCGGGATAAGAACGATAACCGTGTCGTTCACCCCATCCGGCATATCTCATAACTTAAAGAACTCCAGCACATCAACTATGATTTCAGATTTCAGCACGGCCCAGTTTCGTTGAAAGAACCTCGCCGGGAGGCCGTCCGTCCCTAGCGCTTTAAGCGGGCCGATTTGAAAGAGGGCATTTGATACCTCCTCCTCCGAGAAGGGAGCACATAGGGTGTCGTTCATACCTTGAGTTACTTTAGATGCAATGCCTTCCAAAACACTCTTCGGAGTGAGAGTTGGATCTTTCGTATAGACCTCCTTGAAGTATGATGTGGCCATACGTTGCATCTCTGTCGGGGATGAGCACCACGTACCATCCTCTCGCTTCAAGCGCTGTATATAGTTCCGCCGAGCACGCCACATGGCACGGCGGTGAATATATGCTGTATTTCGCTCTCCTTCTTTTAACCATGTGATCCGAGATCTCTGAAGCCATAGCATCTCCTCCCTATAGAGGAGTTCATCAAGTTGGTGCATTTTCTGTTTTATTAAATTTCTGTCCGCGTCATGAAGTTGTAAGTCTGCTAATTCTGCTCGTAACTTTTCCAAGTCAGATATGACGTGGCCAAAGTTCTCTCTACTCCATGACCGCAACTTGATCATCATCTCTGAGGGAGTCCTGGATTAGGGGGTGTCCGGGTAGCCGGACTATACCTTCAGCCGGACTCCTGGACTATGAAGATACAAGATTGAAGACTTCGTCCCGTGTCCGGATGGGACTTTCCTTGGCGTGGAAGGCAAGCTTGGCGATGCGGATATTCAAGATCTCCTACCATTGTAACCGACTTTGTGTAACCCTAACCCTATCCAGTGTCTATATAAACCGGAGGGTTTTAGTCCGTAGGACAACTTCATCGTACAACAATCATACCATAGGCTAGCTTCTAGGGTTTAGCCTCCTTGATCTCGTGGTAGATCTACTCTTGTACTACCCATAAAATCAATATTAATCAAGCAGGAAGTAGGGTTTTACCTCCATCGAGAGGGCCCGAACCTGGGTAAAACTTCGTGTCCCTTGTCTCCTGTTACCATCCGGCCTAGACGCACAGTTCGGGACCCCCTAACCGAGTTCCGCCGGTTTTGACACCGACATTGGTGCTTTCATTGAGAGTTCCTCTGTGTCGTCACTTCTAGGCCCGATGGCTCCTTTAATCATCAACAACGAGGCGGTCCAGGGTGAGACTTTTCTCCTCGGACAGATCTTCGTCTTCGGCGGCTTCGCACTGCGGGCCAATTCTCTTGGCCACCTGGAGCAGATCGAAAGCTACGCCCCTGGCCATCAGGTCAGGTTTGGAAGCTTAAACTACACGGCAGATATCCGCGGGGATTTGATCTTCGACGGGTTCGAGCCACAGCCAAGCGCGCCGCACTGTCTCGAGGGGCATGATCTAGCTCTGCCGCCGAATAGTGCCCTGGAGGCCGCACACGCACCGGTTCCGACCCTTAATTCGGAGCCTATTGCGCCAATCGAGGATAAGCGGTTGGACATCACCTCGGGGGCTGCGATCTCAAAGGCGATCGAGCCGAACGCCAGCCCCGCACTCTACACGACCCGTGACTCCGAGGATCTGGATTCCTCTCCGGACTCCGAACCCCCCGCGCCCCTGCCGATCGAATCCGATTGGGCGCCGATAATGGAGTTCACCGCCGCGGACATCTTTGAGCACTCGCCCTTCGGCGACATCCTGAATTCTCTAAAGTCTCTCTCTTTATCAGGAGAGCCCTGGCCAGACTACGGTCAACGAGGATGGGATACGGACGATGAAGAAATTCAAAGCCCACCCACCACCCACTTGGTAGCCACTGTCGACAATTTAAACGACGTGCTCAACTTCGACTCTGAAGACATCGACGGTATGGACGACGATGCAGGAGACACATATGAACCAACGCCTATAGGACATTGGACGGCCACCTCACCTCATGATGTGTACATGGTGGATACCCCTAAAGGTAGCGACCACGAGGAAAACGGGGATAGAACGAAGGATCAATCCCTCGAAAAACAATCAAAGCGTCGGCGTAAACGCCGACCCAAGCCTCGCCTCGATACAGACCCAGCCATAGAGCAGGATGAGCCAGCAGGCGACGAGCATGCCCTAGAGCAACCGTCCGAACAGGGCAGCCCGGATGAAGAAACCGAGCATCCCTCCCCTGGCGAAAATGGCATTCCGGACAACCTTACGCCGGATAAACCCGCGGAGAAGAAGAACCTCCACAAGAGGCTCGTTGCAACCGCACGCAGCCTGAAAAAACAGAAGCGGAAGCTCAAGACTGCAGAAGATGCACTCAGGATCAGATGGAGTAAAGTAATCAACAGCGCAGACAAATACGGCGATAGTCGCCGCACTAAAAGCTATCCGAAGCGAAAGCTACTTCCTGAATTCGACGAAGAGGCCTTAGAGCCCTCGCACTCAAAAAGTAAGAAAGCCACACGGTCGGATAGATGACCCCATAGCCAGCATAAAGCGGCAAATGGCGCCGCACTTAAGCCGGCACGCGACCCACTTACGGATTCGCATAAAAAAGATGGCCCAGCCAGGTCCATTTATGGGCCAAGAAAGCAAGCTCTCGTAAGCAATGCAATAAAACCATTATCAGAATCCGGCACACCCAAATACAGGGGCGCCGCACATCCCCTATGTTTCACCGATGAGGTCCTGGATTATGAATTTCCAGCAGGATTCAAACCCATAAACATAGAGGCATATGATGGAACAACAGACCCTGGAGTCTGGATAGAGGATTACATCCTCCACATACACATGGCTAGAGGAGATGATCTCCACGCCATCAAATATTTACCACTAAAGCTTAAAGGACCAGCCCGGCATTGGCTTAAAAGCCTTCCTAAAAACACAATTGGAAGCTGGGAGGAGCTTGAGGACGCTTTCCGAGCAAATTTTCAAGGGACTTATGTCCGTCCTTCGGATGCTGACGACCTCAGTCACATAACACAACAGCCCGGAGAGTCAGCTCGGCAGTTCTGGAATAGATTTCTTACTAAAAAGAATCAGATAGTCGACTGTCCGGACGCCGAAGCCCTAGCAGCTTTCAGGCACAATGTCCGAGACGAGTGGCTCACCAGACACCTCGGCCAAGAAAAGCCAAAAACAATGGCCGCATTAACAAGCCTCATGACCCGCTTTTGCGTAGGAGAGGACAGCTGGTTGGCAAGATGTAGCACTAGCGACCCAAGTACACCCGAAACAAGGGATGGAAACGGAAAGGCGCGACACAACAAGGAACGTCGCCGGACTAAGGAAAACAGTCCAAAGAGCACGGCAGTCAACGCCGGATTCAAAGGCTCACGGCCGAATCAGAAAAAGCCGCCCATCCAGGATAACAGAGATGATTTATCCAACCTAAACAAAATCCTGGACAGGATATGTCAAATACACAGTACTCCAGGGAGGCCTGCTAACCATACCCATAGAGATTGTAGGGTTTTCAAACAATCCGGCAGACTCAACGCCGAACACAAGGGGCTCGAAACACCAAGTGAAGACGAGGACGAACCGCAAAAGCAGAGCACCAGGAAACAGAAGAATTTCCCACAAGAAGTAAAAACAGTAAACCTACTTCATATAACAAAACGTGCGGCGCCCATAAAGGTACACGCCACACGACCCATCCCAAAGGGGTCCCGCCACTGGTTGTCAAAACCAATCATCTTCGATTATCTGGATTATTCAAGAAGTACCAGGAGCGCAGGCTGGACTGTCTTGGTACTCGATCCAATAATTGGCGGGCTCCAGTTTTCAAATGTCCTAATGGACGGCAGCAGTGGACTAAACCTGATATATCAGGACACAATCCGTCACATGGGGATAAACCCAACAAGAATCCGCCACAGCAAGACCTCCTTTCAAGGGGTAGCGCCCGGTCCGGACACCCATTGCATGGGTTTTATCCGACTCGAAGTTATATTCGGCTCTACCGATAACTTCCGCGGCGAAAGGCTAACTTTCCACATCGTCCCATTCTCAAGTCGCTATCAAGCACTGCTGGGGCGCGAAGCTTTCGCCCGCTTTAACGCAATACCGCATTATGCATCTCTCATGCTTAAAATGCCCGGTCCACGAAGCATCATCTCCTTGAAGGGGAAGCATTGAGCGCTCCTCCCCCGAGCGGAGGACAGTGCGACCGCTTTAAACAGCCCCACAATACAATGGCTTCACCATCCAGAACATCCGAACAGGTCATTAAAACCACGGGCACGGATAGACGAGCCCGGCATGCCCTAGGGGCTCCGCATATATAAGAGAAAATAAAGCTCAATTTTACACATTTTACTTTATATTTGTTTATTTAATACAATTTTTTTTTCGGCACGAATTCTTGTTTATTTAATACAATTTTTCTTTTCAACTTAGTTCCTCTCTTTCATAGATGAACATCGTGTTGCGCCCATCCAGGATACGGCACAACGGAGACACAGGCGCAGACGTGTAGTAGGGACCCGTTCAAAGGATTCTTTTCAGATTAAGACCCTGCGTAAACCTTTTTTACTGTCTCTTGTTGCTACACATCCCCTGGTTCTATAACCATGGAGGAGGCTGGCGTCTTGGCATGTGGCCACGTCCCAATTATTGCGCGTACCTGGACACTAGGGGCTTATAACTAAGAGCATTCCTTTACTCGCTCTCATAAAGACCGAATACCTTAGGGAGTGTTCGGCGTCGCGAGTTTGGCCTTATATGCATCAGCTCCGAATCATGATTTTGGTCAATGTTGGGTTGCCCGGCTCTTGTGTTCGGCCGCCTTACATTCCGCTCTATCGGCTAAGGCAGCACCAGGAGAACTACTGCGATTGTGCCCCGGTTCGGCCGGGCGAGCACCTTAGTAGAGAAAGCCGAAAACCGACTGTCATGATATAGCGCGAGACTGGTCAACCACTCGATGACTCTCCGAAATCAATAGGATTCCTCCGCATTAACGAAGGGCTGTTTCCCGGCCAGGCACACACGCGCCCCGAATTCGGGCGAGCGCAGTCGCCACCAAGGGCTATCTAAAGAGTCCCACTATCAAGCTCCTATGGCTAAGTGAAAGTGTTAAAGTATTATAGTCCGGTTGCCTGGCTCGCTGCGCAATCACCTCCTTTGTAGGACCAAGACGTTGGATTAAGTGTGAAAAAGTGCCTTCTGCGAGCACCCCCGCACTATGTGCGTGGGGGCTGAAGCCAACGACTGCCATCTTTCAGATTTTATATATATATATATATATATATATATATATATATATATATATATATATATATATATATATATATATATATATTAAAAACGGCCGCACAGGAGGTGTTCCCCATACTTGAAGGCACAAGTATAAAAGCCTATTACAATTCATCAAAATAATGTTCTATAATTACATATGCTATCATAACATAGCATCCTTCGAGCACTGTGTCTCTATTACATGAGCGCCTTCAAGGACTTCCTGAAAATAGTGTTCGGAGGGTACTCGGCTTCTATCCGAATCTCGGGACGCAACAACGGTGGTCTCCATCTCCGCCCAATATGTCTTGACACGGGCAAGAGCCATCCGTGCGCCCTCTATGCATGCTGACCTCTTCATTGCATCGATACGGGGCACCACATCAAGGAGTTGCTGCACCAAGCCGAAATAACTCTTCGGCTCCGATCTCCCCGGCCACAAATGACCCATGACGAACTTCATGGCGAGTCCGAACAACCTATTCAGTTCGGCCCATTGAGCCAGACGATCGTCCACTGCCAGCGGACGCTCTGGATTGTGGAACTGCGACCAGAAAAGCTTTTCCACTTCGCGATGTTTTTGATCTCGAAAGTGTTCGGTCGCATCAGTAGCACTTGCTGCCAAATCTAGATAGGTGTCCTCCACACTCCACATCCGGTCCAACGGAGCAAACTTCGGATCGCAAAACTTCCTCCGCAGCATAAAGGGCTTTCCAGCCGCAATCTGTTCGGCCTGACGCACCTCCTTCTTCGCAGCTCTCATCGCAGAGCGAGCGTCCTTGTCATCGGCAACGGCTTTCTCTAAGTCCGTCTGTCTCGCCCGGTCTTCTTTCTCAAGAAGTTTGCAATGGTCTGCAGCGCTCTTTAATTTCACGGCCATTTCGGCCATCTCCTCCTTGCTTCGGCAGTGAGCAGCCTGTTCGGCTCTCAGCTCTTCAAGGGCTTACTCGGCAGCCGCATCGCTTTTCCTGGCTTGTTCCTTAGCTCGGGCAAGTTCTGCCCTAAGACTCTCCACGGCGGCCGCACCATCTGTGTCAAGCACACACATTGTAAGACACTGGCATGAAGCTCCTCTTACCTGATGCCGCCCGAGGAATTACATACCTTGAGCCTCATCAAGCCGCTTGTTGACAAGCGCGATGTCGGCATCTGCCACGTCCAGTTGCCGCTTTAGTTCGGCCAAATCATCAGTTCGGCTCGATTCCGGACACTTCGCCACCTACATTCAAAGGCGACACCTTAGACCTGGGATTATGATCCTCTGCGCGCCGTCATTTCCTGACGACGCACAGAGTCTCAGGGGCTACTATCTATACAGGGCGCATCTTATTTATGCGCAACTGACAAAAGTGTACACTATCTAACGTACCTCAAAGCCCGTCAGTAAACTCCTGACGGCCTCGTGCAATCCGCTTTCTGCGGATGAAATCCTTTCAATCACCGTGACCATCAACGCGCGGTGCTCCTCTGAGATAGAAGCTCGCCCCAGCAGATTCTTTAGCTCCTCCAGCCGAGCACCAGACGGTGCCGGACTTGTCCTATGGCCTCTTTCGGAGGCCGGATGCGGAGAACCTTGGGGGGCCACATAGCAATCTTCCGCCCCTGCCGGATTAGGAGAAGCCCTCCGCGATGACACCTTAGGTTCGCCCGCCTCGCTAGGCGGTACGGCATGGGGAGGCGTTCCGCTCTCCATCATCTCCGGAAGAAGATCCCCCGAAGATGAGCTCTTCTAAGAAGGGCTGAGGTCCGAACTACAGGGTAAAATTTCGGTTAATCTTCTCAGGTTTAAAACAAGTATCCTTCTTTCAAAAAATACAATCTTTCTCTACTTACGGCTCGCTGGAGGGCTGACTCCTTTGAGGGCATAGTTCGGCCGAGGAACCCCCCGGCATCGGACCCTCTGACGAGGATTTTTTACCCCGCTTTAGGGCCATGGGCTCCGGGTCGTCAGAGGCGGCCCTCTTCTTCCCCTTAGGAGAGGAATTGTCAGTTCCTCCCTTCGGGACAGCCTCCTTTGAGGAGGCCATAGTTTCCTTGTCCTCTCCCTCACTTCTATCCAGAGGCACAATCTTCAACATCCCGACAAGCACGGGATCCGCCCTGGTCTCAGGAAGGGGAGCCGGACACCTGATCAGCTTTGGTTTCGCTATCCACTCCTATTTAAAAAGGACAACTCTTTTAGGGGCGAATTTATGACAATTATATGGATAGCGAGTCCGGGCACAAGGTTACTTACTTGAGTATCCGGGCGATTGCAGCTTAAACCTGCATCCTCGGTCAAATCCGGACACATTACTTGTGATCCGAAGAACAATTTGTACATCTCCCTGGGCGTTGCGCCCATAAAATGTTGGAGAGCTCGTGGTCCCTCCGGATTAAACTCCCACAAGCGGAGGGAGCGACGTTTGCCGGGCAAGGTTCGGCGGATCAGCATAACTTGCATCACTTTGACCAAGTTCAGGCCTCTTTCCAAGAGATCCCTGATTCGGCCCTGCAACAAAGGCACGTCCTGAGATGACCCCTAGTCTAGGCCTTTATTGACCCATGACCCTAGCTGTTGTGGGGGACCCAAGCAAAAGGCAGGCGGCGCCACCCATTTGGTGCCCCTGGGAGCGGTGATATAGAACCACTCCCGTTGCCATAAGCCGAGCTCCTCTTGAAAAGAGCCCTCGGGCCAGGGAGCATCAGCATTCTTACTTATAACAGCGCCTCCGCACTCTGCATGTCGTCCCTTGACCATCTTCGGCTCCACTTTAAAGGTCTTGAGCCATAATTCGAAGTGAGGGGTAACACGGAGGAACGCTTCACACACGACGATGAATGAGGAAATATGGAGGATGGACTCCGGAGCTAAGTTGTGAAATTCCAGCCCATAATAGAACAGCAGCCCCCTCACAAAGGGATCCATTGGGAAGCCTAATCCCCGAAGGAAGTGAGATATGAACACCACACTCTCACCAGGCTGGGGACTGGGAAACGCCTGCCCTTGAGCAGGCAACCTATGCAAAATTTCGCCGGTCAAGAACTTAGCTTCTCTCAACTTTAGCACGTCCTCCTCCGTGACAGAGGAGGGCATCCACCGGCCTTGAAGGTCGGAACCAGACACTATCAATGGTCCGAAGCGCCTGAAATCTGGAGCCTAGGGTGTTGGAACTCGAGGCGATGGGCGAACTTGTTTGAGGTTGGAAAAAAGGAGTAGGGCCTTGGTCTCTTTATAAGAGGTTGAATACCAAGAGCCCTCCCCGTGACCGTTTGGGACTCGCCTTTAATCGAGAAAACATGCTGAACGGGCACGATTGGGTTACCCACGACCGTATTGATGAGAATCCCGTAAATAAAGGGGACACGATCTCTGCTTTGACAAGACGTGCCAAGGAAACCGCCTCGCAAAACGCGCTGAGGTGGAAAAGTAAAAACGATTCGAGTAAAAGACTTGGCCGTAGTGTGATGTCACACTACGGAATACGTCAACAGATTTGATTTGTGTTAATATTATTCTCTCTATGGCAATACGTGGAAACTTATTTTGCAGAGCTGGACACTACTCTTGGTGTTTACAATCTTTTATGAAGAACTTGGAGGAGGAACCCGCCTTGCAATGCCGAAGACAATCTGCGCGCCGGACTCGTCGTCATTGAAGCCTGGTTTAGGGGCTACTGAGGAAGTTCTGGATTAGGGGGTGTCCGGGTAGCCAGACTATACCTTCAGCCGGACTCTGGACTATGAAGATACAAGATTGAAGACTTTGTCCCGTGTCCGGATGGGACTTTCCTTGGCGTGGAAGGCAAGCTTGGCGATGCGGATATTCAAGATCTCCTACCATTGTAACCGACTTTGTGTAACCCTAACCCTATCTGGTGTCTATATAAACCGGAGGGTTTTAGTCCGTAGGACAACTTCATCGTACAACAATCATACCATAGGCTAGCTTCTAGGGTTTAGCCTCCTTGATCTCGTGGTAGATCTACTCTTGTACTACTCATATCATCAATATTAATCAAGCAGGAAGTAGGGTTTTACCTCCATCGAGAGGGCCCGAACCTGGGTAAAACTTCGTGTCCCTTGTCTCCTGTTACCATCCGGCCTAGACGCACAGTTCGGGACCCCCTACCCGAGATCCGCCGGTTTTGACACCGACAATCTCCTTAAGGGCATCACGAACCGCCACCAAGTTCCCAGCTGGGCGGCTTCGGCCCCAACGTTCTGCCACCACCGCCATCAAGCCGGGATGTCGCTCCCACATAATCTCGTATCGTGACGCAGTTCTCGTTCTCGGTGGTGCCACAGATAACCGAACGAGGACCGGGCAGTGGTCCGAGCAGGAGGTCGCCAGGTGAACCACCTGCGTGAGTGGAAACAGATCCCTCCATGCATCGTCCGCACAGGCCCTATCCAACCTGACCCGTACGTTCCTCCCTCCTTGTTGGCCATTATCATATGTAAATGGAACGCCACTGAATCCCATATCCAATAGTTCACATGCTAGCAGGCAATCACGGAACACTTGCATTTGATTTTCAGATCATTGTGACTGAGAAAAGTGCTTATGTTGCCACATAGCTTCGTTGAAATCGCCGCATACTAACCAAGGCTCAGCAGAAAACGCCCTTAGGTTAGATTGCGAGCTCCACATACGATGTCGATTCTCCACTCTCGGCTCCCCGTACACAAAAGTTGTCCTCCATGACTTGTCATTCGCTGCGTCCACTATCCGCACGTCAATATACCGTGCACACGAATCTAGAACTATAACTTGCAAGCTTTCGTCCCAGTAAAGGGCAAGGCCTCCACTCAGACCCTGGCTCGACACCCCCACAAAACCCTTCATCTGTAGTCTCCACTTGAGTCGCTCCATTTTATTTGAGGCTTGTCTGGTTTCAGATAAGAATATAAGCCCCGGGGAATTGGCTTTTGAGATGGCCAAAACCTCACGAACTGTCCGGCGGTCCCCCCTCCCCCGGCAGTTCCAACATAACAGACTCATTGTGCCCGGCGATCCTCCTCTAGGGAGGGCGCCGATTTATCCTCTGATACACCCTGTGAGCTAGTTTTTGCTCGCTTGCTTCCATTGCTACTGGTAGGTGAATTGGTCCCTTTATCCTCCCCCTTCCCAAGGGTCAAAGCTAGAGTGTTTTCCTTTGGATTATGGGTACCTTTCGCCTCTTCTGAGCCCACATCGTCCATTGCCAATCTCTTCCTGACAAACGGGTCGACTTGCATGTGGGTATGGACCTTTTTTGGGGGACTGGTTGCTGTATCCAACATGTCAGGATCCACCACCTGCTTCCCGCCCACCTCACGTTGCGGTGTAGCCTCATATTGCCTTGCACCCCCCCCCCCCGTGTATGATGTTCCTCCTAACGTGGTTTGTTTGGACCGTCAACATATAACCGCGCCCCATACTTCTAATCCTTCTCCTCATGAATACCACTACCACATTCTTTATACTCATGACCAATTAAGCCGCACACACTGCAGAAACGGGCCAATTTCTCATAACGAACCAAGAACACCTACCTCTCATGGCCTCGAACAATGCTAACAAACTTTGTAAGGGGCTTGCTAACATCATGACGGATCCTCACTCGAACATAGTATCCTCTAGTATTCCCATTAAGTCCCATCTCCAAAATCTCACCGGAATTCCTGAGCAGATGTTGCACAATCTTTTGCTTGCAAAACCCCTCGGGAAGTTTATGGATTTGTAGCCAAATTGGCATAAACACCATTGGTACCTCCTCAGCTTTCGTAAAACCATCATATGGGCACATCAACACAAGCATATTCCTAAACAACCACGGACCTTGATCCAGCATGCGTTCCCAATCTCCAAGGCAAGAGGCTTGTACCACGAACAAATTCTGTCCCATCGGCCGAAACCTAACCGGCTGGGCTGTGTTCCACGCCGCACGCATCTCCCTGTAGAAAGCAGTTTGGCTAAAGGATTTTTCCGTGTGAACCCTAGCTAGGGCAAGCCATCTAACACTTTCGTTGATCTCAGGATCGTCTGCGTCGATAACCAAGTCATCGAATTCCTCTTCGTCCAAATTCAGTTGTTCTAGAAAATCACCAAGATCTGACTTCATGGCGGCGCCACTCCCGCCGCTTGTCCCTGACTGGGCGTCCGCCGCCATTGCAAACGCGATCGTGCCGAAGGAAAGAACAACCCACCCCTACGCGAGGGTGAGGTGATGATGGACAGCCTCTCTGGCGATTGATTGCCAGGGAGAGTAGTTTGTATTGGATAGGGACTCACCGGCGATCCGATCGCCAGGAGGAGGAAAACCCTAGCCGCAGCGTAGGGGAAAAACTATTTTTAGGGGAAAAAACTTTTTCTGTACCTATTTCCGCTTTACTTATGAAAGTTTTATATGTAGGCCTTACATCAGTAGACCCTAAATAATTTCTACACATACCCATTCAAATTTTTACCTGTCCTGACATTTGGTCAAAAGAAAACACTAACCTGGCCACAACATACGCCACAAAAGGCTTTATATCATTTATTGTGTCTAAACTAAATAGTGTTTTTGTGTTGAAGGACGCCGATAAGTGCCACACGTGTGGATGTTAGAGGGTCTGCCCACACATTTTATGTGGTGTATAAGAGGAACAACCCACACACCTACGTGTGGGCAAAACAAGTAATGCCCACACACCTCTTTTTTCCCTCCCGGACCCTCTCACATGCGTGCGTGTGGGCGAAATAGATAACGCCCACACGCCTCGTATGTCAGGCCTCGTACCTCGTGGTCCCGCATGCCCCGCGTGACAGTCACGCGCGTCCCGCAGTTGCCATGGTCCAGACCCTCGTCCATGTTCGTTTAACTGTAGTTGCCATGTCGCTGAACTTCGGTTGCCATGTCGGACAACTATAGTTGACATGGTTGCTCAACTGCAGTTGCCATGTATGGTCTGGTCTACTGCAGTTGCCATGATTTTAAAACTTTATGAGTTGCCACCCACTAACACTAGGCAGTTGCCATGTAGCACTACAAAAAAGGCATGTCAAAAAAACAGCTAAAGAGAGAGTTGTCATGTGCTCACAAGCACGCTAGGGCAGTTGCCATGTAAAAGAAAGAGTTGCCATCTGCTTACGTGCACGCTAGGGCAGTTGCCATGTAGCATGCAAAAACACATGGCAACTCGGGTAAAAGAGAGCTGCCATCTTGTAGGATCGGAAGTATGTCTAGAGGGGGGGGGGTGATTAGACTACTTGACCAAATAAAAATCTATCCTTTTCCCAATTTTAGTCCTTGGCAGATTTTAGCAATTTTAACATAAGTCAAGCAATCTCACACGATTCAAGCAAACATGCAAAAGATTTTATGAGCAGCGGAAAGTAAAGCATACAACTTGCAAGAATGTAAAGGGAATGGTTTGGAGGATTCAAACGCAATTGGAGACACGGATGTTTTGGCGTGGTTCCGATAGGTGGTGCTATCGTACATCCACGTTGATGGAGACTTCAACCCACGGAGGGTAACGGTTGCGCGAGTCCACGGAGGGGCTCCACCCATGAAGGGTCCATGAAGAAGCAACCTTGTCTATTCCATCATGGCCGTCGCCCACGAAGGGCTTGCCTCACTAGCGGTAGATCTTCACGAAGTAGGCGATCTCCTTGCCCTTACAAACTCCTTGGTTCAACTCCACAATCTTGTCGGAGGCTCCCAAGTGACACCTAGCCAATCTAGGAGACACCACTCTCCAAGAAGTAACAAATGGTGTGTTGATGATGAACTCCTTGCTCTTGTGCTTCAAATGATAGTCTCCCCAACACTCAACTCTCTCTCATAGGATTTGGATTTGGTGGAAAGAAGATTTGAGTGGAAAGCAACTTGGGGAAGGCTAGAGATCAAGATTCATATGGTAGGAATGGAATATCTTGAGCTCAACACAAGTGTAGGTGGTTCTCTCTCAAAAATGTGTATTGGAAGTGAAGATCTGTTCTGATGGATTTCTCCACGAATGAAGAATGGGTGGAGGGGTATATATAGCCTCCACACAAAATCTAACCGTTACACACAATCTACTAAACTCGGTGGGACCGAATCATTAAACTCGGTCGGACCGATTCAGCAAACCTAGTGACCGTTAGGATTTTCGGTGGGACTGAGATGCAACTCGGTAGGACCGATATGGTTAGGGTTAGGGCATAACATGATCTCGGTGTGACCGATTACACAAACTCGGTGGGACCGATTTTGGTAATAAGCTAACCAGAGAGTTGGTCAGGCAAACTCGGTGGGACCGATTCGCTCTTTTCGGTGAGACCGAAATGTTACGGAAGGGAAACAGTGAGTTTACATTGCAATCTCGGTGGGACCGATCGCTCACTTCGGTTGGACCAAAACGTTAAGAAGGGAAACAGAGAAATTGCAGTCCCATCTCGGTGAGACCGAGATCCCTATCGGTGAGACCGATTTGCTAGGGTTTGTGAAAGTGGCTATGACATGTGAAACTCGGTGGCTCCGGATAGAAAGAATCGGTGGGGCCGAGTTTGACTTTAGGTTTGGGTCATATGTGGATATGGAAAGGTAGTTGAGGATTTTGGAGCATATCACTAAGCACATGAAGCAAGAGGCTCATTAAGCAACACCTCATCCCTCCTTAATAGTATTGGCTTTTCCTATGGACTCAATGTGATCTTGGATCACTAAAATATAAAATGTAGAGTCTTGTTCTTGAAGCTTGAGCCAATCCTTTGTCCTTATAATTTTGAGGGATCCACTTTCCTCATCCATGCCATGCCATCCATTAAGCTTTTCTGAAATATTCATCTTGGAATAATGTTAGCTCAATGAGCTATATGTTGTTAGGAATTACCAAAACCACCCAGGGATAGTTGCACTTTCAATCTCCCCCTTTTTGGTAATTGATGACAACATATAGATCAAAGCTTCGACAAATGATAATAAGAATGGAATATATTGTCGCTTTGAGAAGTATGTGATAAGTAAGAGCTCCCCCTAAATTTGTGCATATTTAATATTTGCTTTGGACTGCAAATGCACAAAGAGTTAGAATCATGGGTTACTCTTCCATGTCACATACATCTTGGTGGATCTCTCAAAATGATAAGAATTAAATGCATGCACTCATCACCAAGCAGAGTGAATGATCAACATAAAGATAAATTGATATCCAACAAGCATTAAGTGTAGCTTATGATCAAACACATGATCATCAATGTCTCACAAATTACGGCATAGTATCTCAAGCACTCAAAAGCAAATAAAGTTCAACCAAAAGACAAGAGAGAACAAATGCAGACTCTCTCTCTCGAAGCCTATGATCTATACATTTTCTTCCCCTTTGGCAACAAGTTACCGAAAAGTTCATAGAAAATGCATAGGACTAAACGACTCTCAGGCTTGGTCTTCAGGTGGTGGAGTCCGGATAATGCCAAGGACGAAGGCTTCAGTAGAAGTGGTTGGAGCTGGAGCTGGTATAGGAGCTGGAGCTGGTGGAACTGAAGCTGTAGCTGGTGCAGAAGTGGTGGCTCTGGTGTCAGGAACTGGCACTGCAGATGATCTCTGAGATCTGGGCACTCTGGCAAATGCATCAGTTGTGGTCTTGCCCTTCCTCTCCTGCATATCATCTTGTAGTTGTTCCACGGCAGACTGAATCTCTGTTACTTTCACATCTAGGTCATAGAACTTTTGTTCCATGATTCTTTCCAGGCTCTCTTGGTTTCGAGTCAGGGTGGCCAGTCCTTTCTCAATCCTCAGAGTGGATGCTATCAGGTAACTGAGCTGCTCCTTCTTGTTCTTCAAGAAGTACTCAGATGCCTCCTCTTGAGTTGGCATCCTGGCAGCTTTCTCCATCTTTGCCTTCTCCTTCTTAGCTTGAGCATGTGCAGATGATGCCTCATTCTCATTCATGACAACCTGATTGTCTTCAAAGTCTGGATGGATGGGTAGGTGTTCCTTGTCCAGCAGATATGTGCATGTGCCCATCTTTGAGTTTATCAGCTCTTGAATTTGTGGGGCATATCCACAGCTCCTCTTCTGATCAGCTGTTGTCCTCTTAATGGTCTCTACCATGAGTCTCATCACCTTGAACTTCTGTGGCACATCAAATATATGAAGCAAGTTTATTGCATGGCCTCGGATCATCTTGTGATCACCTGACTTGGGCAATAGAGTGTGCCTCAGAATCCAGTTGATAGTGGGTAGCCCTTGAAGGAAATATGCCCTAGAGGCAATAATAAAGTTATTATTTATTTCCTTATATCATGATAAATGTTTATTATTCATGCTAGAATTGTATTAACCGGAAACATAATACATGTGTGAATACATAGACAAACAGAGTGTCACTAGTATGCCTCTACTTGACTAGCTCGTTAATCAAAGATGGTTATGTTTCCTAACCATGAACAAAGAGTTGTTATTTGATTAACAAGGTCACATCATTAGTTGAATGATCTGATTGACATGACCCATTCCATTAGCTTAGCACCTGATCATTTAGTATGTTGCTATTGCTTTCTCCATGACTTATACATGTTCCTATGACTATGAGATTATGCAACTCCCGTTTGCCAGAGGAACACTTTGGGTACTACCAAACGTCACAACGTAACTGGGTGATTATAAAGGAGTACTACAGGTGTCTCCAATGGTAGATGTTGGGTTGGCGTATTTCGAGATTAGGATTTGTCACTCCGATCGTCGGAGAGGTATCTCTGGCCCCTCTCGGTAATGCACATCACTTAAGCCTTGCAAGCATTGCAACTAATGAGTTAGTTGCGGGATGATGTATTATGGAACGAGTAAAGAGACTTGCCGGTAACGAGATTGAACTAAGTATTGGATACTGACGATCGAATCTCGGACAAGTAACATACCGATGACAAAGGGAACAACGTATGTTGTTATGCGGTCTGACCGATAAAGATCTTCGTAGAATATGTAGGAGCCAATATGGGCATCCAGGTCCCGCTATTGGTTATTGACCGGAAACGTGTCTCGGTCATGTCTACATTGTTCTCGAACCGTAGGGTCCGCACGCTTAATGTTACGATGACAGTTATTATGAGTTTATGCATTTTGATGTACCGAAGGTTGTTCAGAGTCCCGTATGTGATCACGGACATGACGAGGAGTCTCGAAATGGTCGAGACGTGAAGATTGATATATTGGAAGCCTATGTTTGGACATCGGAAGTGTTCCAGGTGAAATCAGGATTTTACCGGAATACCGGGAGGGTTACCGGAACCCCCCGGGAGCCAAATGGGCCATAGTGGGCCTTAGTGGAAAGGAGAAAGGGGCTGCCCTAGGTGGCCGCGCGCCTCCCCCCTTCCCCTAGTCCTATTAGGACTAGGAGAGGTGGCCGGCCCCCTCTCTCCCTCTCCCCCTTGAGGAGTCCTAGTCCAACTAGGATTAGGGGGGAATCCTACTCCCGGAGGGAGTAGGACTCTCCTGGCGCGCCAAGGGCTTAGCCGGCCAGCCCCTCCCCCTGGATCCTTTATATACGGAGGCAGGGGGCACCCCATAGACACACAAGTTGATCCTTGAGATCGTTCCTTAGCCGTGTGCGGTGCCCCCTTCCACCAAATTCCACCTCGGTCATATTGTTGCAGTGCTTAGGCGAAGCCCTGCGTCAGTAGTACATCAAGATCGTCACCATGCCATCGTGCTGACGGAACTCTTCCCCGACGCTTTGCTGGATCGGAGCCCGGGGATCGTCATCAAGCTGAACGTGTGCTAAGAACTCGGAGGTGCCGGAGTAACGGTGCTTGGATCGGTCGGACCGGGAAGAAGACGTACGACTACTTCCTCTATGTTGTGTCAAACGCTTCCGTTGCGATCTACACGGGTACGTAGATCATACTCTCCTCTCGTTGCTATGCATCACCATGATCTTGCGTGTGCGTAGGGAAATTTTGAAATTACTACGTTCCCCAACAGTGGCATCCGAGCCTAGGTTTTTATGGTTTGATGTTATTTGCACGAGTAGAACACAAGTGAGTTGTGGACGATACAAGTCATACTGCCTACCAGCATGTCATACTTTGGTTCAGCGGTATTGTTGGACGAGACGATCCGGACCAACCTTACGCGTACGCTTACGCGAGACCGGTTCCCTTGACGTGCTTTGCACATAGATGGCTTGCGGAAGACTGTCTCTCCAACTTTAGTTGAACCGAGTGTGGCTACGCCCGGTCCTTGAGAAGGTTAAAACGGAGTCTATTTGACAAACTATCGTTGTGGTTTTGATGCGTAGGTAAGATGAGTTCTTGCTTAAGCCCGTAGCAGCCACGTAAAACTTGCAACAACAAAGTAGAGGACGTCTAACTTGTTTTTGCAGGGCATGTTGTGATGTGATATGGTCAAGACATGATGCTGAATTTTATTGTATGAGATGATCATGTTTTGTAACCGAGTTATCGGCAACTGGCAGGAGCCATATGGTTGTCGCTTTATTGTATGCAATGCAATCGCGATGTAATGCTTTACTTTATTACTAAGCGGTAGTGATAGTCATGGAAGCATAAGATTGGCGAGACGACAACGATGCTACGATGGAGATCAAGGTGTCGCGCCGGTGACGATGGTGATCATGACGGTGCTTCGGAGATGGAGATCACAAGCACAAGATGATGATGACCATATCATATCACTTATATTGATTGCATGTGATGTTTATCTTTTTATGCATCTTATCTTGCTTTGATTGACGGTAGCATTATAAGATGATCTCTCACTAAATTATCAAGAAGTGTTCTCCCTGAGTATGCACCGTTGCGAAAGTTATTCGTGCTGAGACACCACGTGATGATCGGGTGTGATAGGCTCTACGTTCAAATACAACGGGTGCAAAACAGTTGCACACGCGGAATACTCAGGTTATACTTGACGAGCTATGCATATAAGATATGACCTCGGAACACGGAGACCGAAAGGTCGAGCGTGAATCATATAGTAGATATGATCAACATGATGATGTTCACCATTGAAAACTAATCCATTTCACGTGATGATCGGTTATGGTTTAGTTTGATTTGGATCACGTGATCACTTAGAGGATTAGAGGGATGTCTATCTAAGTGGGAGTTCTTAAGTAATATGATTAATTGAACTTTAATTTATCATGAACTTAGTCCTAGTAGTATTAGCATATCTATGTTGTAGATCAATAGCTCGCGTTGTTGCTTCCCTATGTTTATTTTGATATGTTCCTAGAGAAAATTGTGTTGAAAAATATTAGTAGCAATGATGCGGATTGGATCCGTGATCTGAGGTTTATCCTCATTGCTGCACAGAAGAATTATGTCCTTGATGCACCGCTAGGTAACGGACCTATTGCAGGAGCAGATGCAGACGTTATGAACGTTTGGCTAGCTCAATATGATGACTACTTAATAGTTTAGTGCACCATGCTTAACGGCTTAGAATCGGGACTTCAAAGACGTTTTTGAACGTCATGGACCATATGAGATGTTCCACGAGTTGAAGTTAATATTCCAAGCAAATATCCGAGTTGAGAGATATGAAGTCTCCAACAAGTTCTATAGCTAAAAGATGGAGAAGAATCGCTCAACTAGTGAGCATGTGCTCAGATTGTCTGAGTACTACAATCGCTTGAATCAAGTGGGAGTTAATCTTCCAGATAAGATAGTGATTGACAGAATTCTCTAGTCACCATCACCAAGTTAGTAGAACTTCGTGATGAACTATAATATGCAAGGGATGACGAAAGTAATTCCCAAGCTCTTCGTGATGCTGAAATCGACGAAGGTAGAAATCAAGAAAAACATCAAGTGTTGATGGTTAACAAGACCACTAGTTTCAAGAAAAGGGCAAAGGGATAGAAGGGAACTTCAAGAAGAACAGCAAGCAAGTTGCTGCTCAAGTGAAGAAGCCCAAGTCTGGTCCTAAGCCTGAGACTAAGTGCTTCTACTGCAAAGGGACTGGTCACTGGAAGCGGAATTACCCCAAGTGATTGGCGGATAAGAAGGATGGCAAAGTGAACATAAGTATATTTTATACATGTTATTGATGTGGACTGTACTAGTGTTTATAGCAACCCCTCAGTATTTGATACTAGTTCAGTTGCTAAGATTAGTAACTCGAAATGGGAGTTGTAGAATAAACAGAAACTAGTAGAAGTCGAGGTGACGATGTGTGTTGGAAGTAGTTCCAAGATTGATATGATCATCATCGCACTCTCTCTATACTTTCGGGATTAGTGTTGAAGCTAAATAAGTGTTATTTGGTGTTTGCGTTGAGCATAAATATGATTTGATCATGTTTATTGCAATACGGTTATTCATTTAAGTTAGAGAACAATTGTTGTTCTACTTACATGAATAGAACCTTCGATGGTCATACACCCAATGAAAATAGTTCGTTGGATCTCGATCGTAGTGATACACATATTCATAATATTGAAACCAAAAGATGCAAAGTTAATAATGATAGTGCAACTTACTTGTGGCACTGCCGTTTAGGTCATATTGGTGTAAAGCGCATGAAGAAACTCCATGCTGATGGGCTTTTGGAATCACTTGATTGTGAATCACTTGATGCTTGCGAACCATGCCTCATGGGCAAGATGACTAAGACTACGTTCTCCGTAACAATAGAGCGAGCAACTAACTTATTGGAAATAATACATACTGATGTATGCGATCCGATGAGTGTTGAGGCTCGCGACAAGTATCATTATTTTCTGACCTTCACAGATGATTTGAGCTGATATGGGTATATCTACTTGATGAAACACAAGTCTGAAACATTTGAAAAGTTCAAAGAATTTCAGAGAGAAGTGGAGAATCATCGTAACAAGAAAATAAAAGTTTCTACGATATGATCGCAGAGGTAAAATATTTGAGTTACGAGTTTGGCCTTCAGTTAAAACAATGTGAAATAGTTTCACTACTCACGCCACCTTGAACACCATAGTGTAATGGTGTGTCCGAACATCGTAACCGTACTTTATTAGATATGGTGCAATCTATGATGTCTCTTGCCGATTTACCACTATCGTTTTGGGGTTATGCATTAGAGACAGCTACATTCACGTTAAATAGGGCACCATCTAAATCTGTTGAGACGACACTATATGAACTATGGTTTAGCAAGAAACCAAAGTTGTCGTTTCTTAAAAGTTTGGGGTTGTGATGCTTATGTGAAAAAGTTTCGTCCTGATAAGCTAAAACCCAAATCGGAGAAATGCGTCTTCATAGGATACCCAAAGGAGATTGTTGGGTACACTTTCTATCACAGATCCGAAGGCAAAATTGTTGCTAAAGATGGATCCTTTCTAGAGAAGGAGATTCTCTCGAAAGAAGTGAGTGGGAGGAAAGTAGAAAACTTGATAAGGTAATTGTACCTTCTACCTTATTGGAAAGTAGTTCGTCACAGAAATCTGTTCTTGTGATTACTACACCAATTAGTAAGGAAGCTAATGATAATGATCATGTAACTTCAAGATCAAGTTACTACCGAATCTCGTAAGTAAACCAGAGTGAGATCCGCACCAGAGTGGTACGGTAATCCTGTTCTGGAAGTCATGTTACTAGACCATGATGAACTTGCGAACTATGAGGAAGCGATGATGAGCCCAGATTCCGCGAAATGGTTTGAGGCCATGAAATCTGAGATATGATCCATGTATGAGAACAAAGTATGGACTTTGATGGATTTGCCCGATGATCGGCAGGCCATAGAAAATAAATGGATCCTCAAGAGGAAGACGGACGCTGATAGTAGCGTTACTATCTACAAAGCTAGAATTGTCGCAAAACATTTTCGACAAGTTCAAGGTGTTGACTACGATGAGAGTTTCTAACTCGTATCTATGCTTAAGTCTGTCCGAATCATGTTAGCAATTGCCGCATTTTATGAAATCTGGCAAATGGATAACAAAACTACAATCCTTAATGGATTTATTAAAGAAGAGTTGTATATGATGCAACCAGAAGGTTTTGTCAATCCTAAAGGTGCTAACAAAATATGCAAGCTCCGGCGATCCATCTATGGATTGGTGCAAGCATCTCAGAGTTGGAATACACGCTTTGATAAGTTGATCAAAACATATAGTTTTATACAGACTTGCGGTGAAGCCTGTATTTACAAGAAAGTGAGTGGGAGCACTACAGCATTTCTGATAAGTATATGTGAATGACATATTGTTGATCAGAAATAATGTAGAATTATTCTGCAAAGCATAAAGGAGTGTTTGAAAGGAGTTTTTCAAAGAAAGACCTCGGTGAAGCTGCTTACATATTGAGCATCAATATCTATAGAGATAGATCAAGACGCTTGATAAGTTTTTTCAATGAGTACATACCTTGACAAGATTTTGAAGTAGTTCAAAATGGAACAGTCAAAGAAAGAGTTCTTTCCTGTGTTACAAGGTGTGAAGTTGAGTAAAGACTCAAAGACCGACCACGGCAGAAAATAGAAAGAGAATGAAAGTCATTCCCTATGCCTCGGCCATAGGTTCTATAAAGTATGCCATGCTGTTTACCAGATCTATTGTATACCCTACACTGAGTTAAGCAAGGGAGTACAATGGTGATCTAGGAGTAGATCACTGGACAGCGGTCAAAGTTATCCTTAGTGGAATAAGGATATGTTTCTCGATTATGGAGGTGACAAAAGGTTCGTCGTAAAGAGTTACGTCGATGCAAATTTTGACACCGATCTGGATGACTCTAAGTCTCGATCTAGATACATATTGAAAGTGGGAGCAATTAGCTAGAGTAGCTCCGTACAGAGCATTGTAGACATAGAAAATTGCAAAATACATAACGGATCTAAATGTGAAAGACCCGTTGACTAAGATTCTCTCACAAGCAAAACATGATCACATCTTAGTACTCTTTGGGCGTTAATCACATAGCGATGTGAACTAGATTACTGAATCTAGTAAACCCTTTTGGATGTTGGTCACATGGCGATGTGAACTATGGGTGTTAATCACATGGTGATGTGAACTATTGCTATTAAATCACATGGCGATGTGAACTAGATTATTGACTCTAGTGCAAGTGGGAGACTGAAGGAAATATGCCCTAGAGGCAACAATAAAGTTATTATTTATTTCCTTATATCATGATAAATGTTTATTATTCATGCTAGAATTGTATTAACCGGAAACATAATACATGCGTGAATACATAGACAAACAGAGTGTCACTAGTATGCCTCTACTTGACTAGCTCGTTAATCAAAGATGGTTATGTTTCCTAACCATGAACAAAGAGTTGTTATTTGATTAACGAGGTCACATCATTAGTTGAATGATCTGATTGACATGACCCATTTCATTAGCTTAGCACCCGATCGTTTAGTATGTTGCTATTGCTTTCTCCATGACTTATACATGTTCCTATGACTATGAGATTATGCAACTCCCGTTTGCCAGAGGAACACTTTGGGTACTACCAAACGTCACAACGTAACTGGGTGATTATAAAGGAGTACTACAGGTGTCTCCAATGGTAGATGTTGGGTTGGCGTATTTCGAGATTAGGATTTGTCACTCCGATCGTCGGAGAGGTATCTCTAGGCCCTCTCGGTAATGCACATCACTTAAGCCTTGCAAGCATTGCAACTAATGAGTTAGTTGCGGGATGATGTATTACGGAACGAGTAAAGAGACTTGTCGGTAATGAGATTGAACTAAGTATTGGATACTGACGATCGAATCTCGGACAAGTAACATACCGATGACAAAGGGAACAACGTATGTTGTTATGCGGTCTGACCGATAAAGATCTTCGTAGAATATGTAGGAGCCAATATGGGCATCCAGGTACCGCTATTGGTTATTGACCGGAGACGTGTCTCGGTCATGTCTACATTGTTCTCAAACCGTAGGGTCCGCACGCTTAACGTTACGATGACAGTTATTATGAGTTTATGCATTTTGATGTACCGAAGGTTGTTCGGAGTCCCGGATGTGATCACAGACATGACGAGGAGTCTCGAAATGGTTGAGACGTAAAGATTGATATATTGGAAGCCTATGTTTGGACATCGGAAGTGTTCCAGGTGAAATCAGGATTTTACCGGAATACCGGGAGGGTTACCGGAACCCCCCGGGAGCCAAATGGGCCATAGTGGGCCTTAGTGGAAAGGAGAAAGGGGCTGCCCTAGGTGGCCGCGCACCTCCCCCCCTTCCCCTAGTCCTATTAGGACTAGGAGAGGTGGCCGGCCCCCTCTCTCCCTCTCCTCCTTGAGGAGTCCTAGTCCAACTAGGATTAGGGGGGAATCCTACTCCCGGAGGGAGTAGGACTCTCCTGGCGCGCCAAGGGCTTGGCCGGCCAGCCCCTCCCCCTGGATCCTTTATATACGGAGGCAGGGGGCACCCCATAGACACACAAGTTGATCCTTGAGATCATTCCTTAGCCGTGTGCGGTGCCCCCTTCCACCAAATTCCACCTCGGTCATATTGTTGCAGTGCTTAGGCGAAGCCCTGCGTCAATAGTACATCAAGATCGTCACCACGCCATCGTGCTGACGGAACTCTTCCCCGACGCTTTGCTGGATCGGAGCCCGGGGATCGTCATCGAGCTGAACGTGTGCTAAGAACTCGGAGGTGCCGGAGTAACGGTGCTTGGATCGGTCGGACCGGGAAGAAGACGTACGACTACTTCCTCTACATTGTGTCAAACGCTTCCGTTGCGATCTACACGGGTACGTAGATCATACTCTCCTCTCGTTGCTATGCATCACCATGATCTTGCGTGTGCGTAGGAAAATTTTGAAATTACTACGTTCCCCAACAGCCCTGACAGAAGATAATGCACTGAGCCAAACTTGAAAGTATCAAGTGCCTTGTTTGGGATCTCCTTGTACATGTTGGACATGGAATTGTGATCCATCTTCTTCTTGGCATATATGTCCAGGTCATCTTCCTGCTCTTCTGGGGCATTGATGAGTTGTGCCCACTCAGCAACTGTTGACTGATATCTGGTTCCTTCTGACATCCACACAATCCCGCCATCTGGATAGAAGTGTGCTGTGGAGTAGAATTGCATGATTAGCTCTTCATTCCACTTTGTGAGCTTCTGCCCAACAAAGTCTGCAACTCCACAAGCACGGAAGCTGTCATATACTCCAGGATAGTGTTCTTCGTTTTCCTTGATGTATTCCCAATCTACCCATCTCATGTCACATACTATATGCTTCTTATCCAGCAGCACTGTCTCATAGAAGTCTTGTTGTTCCTTGGTGTGAAACCTGTAATCTACAGCAGTTCTTCTTCTTGAAGCATATGGATCTGCTTCTCTCCACTTCCTCAGCCCTGAATCTCTTCTAATTTTCATGTCCTCAGCCACAGGGTCTGGGATCTTGGGCTTGAGCTTTCTGAGCACTTGACCTTCTTCTTCTTCTTCTTCTTCTTCTTCTTCAGCAATGTCAGGCACTGGGGCCTTGTTCTTTTCAGCAGCAGATATGTTTCTGGTGTTTCTCTTTGGTGCACTCTTGGGCTTAGATGCAGCTTTGGGTGCTTCCTTGGGCTTGGATGAAGTAGCCCTTGACCTTATAGCATCTCCCATGAGTTTCTGTGCCTTAGGTGCTGGTGCAGCAACCTCTTCTTCCTCTTCTTCATCTGAGTCTCTCCTCATAGAGGGTTTACCAACAACTCTGGCAGTGGTAGTCCTGACTCTCTTCTTCTTCTTCTTGTCTTGGCCACTTGCTTCCTCTTCTGATTCCATGGTGAGCTTCATGGTTTCTTCAGGTACAGCCTTCCTAGGTTTAGAGGTAGGAACTCTTCTTGCAGGTGCCTTTTTGTGCATTCCAGGCTTGATAGCTGCAGCTGTCCCATACTCTTTCTTGAGCACCTTCTTCTTGGATCTGGCTTCCTCTTCTGCCACATAGTCCTCATCCTCTGATTCAGAGGTTCTCTTCTTGCTTGCTCTAGTGGCAGCTTTAGGCAGATTGCTTGGGGTGCTCCTGCTACCCTCATCAGAACTGCTAGAGGGACTAGTGCCCTCACTCGAATGAACCTGCTCCTCAGATCTGTTCTGGCTGTCACTCTGATCAGACATGTTGCAAACTCTGACTGCTGACCCTGTGAATAGATTATAGATGAGATAGAGTGGATGAGCATCACAAAATGCAGAGGTTTTTGCAAAAGAATGAGTCAAAAAGTTAGTTTTAGTTTTTCACAGAAAGCATTTAGGATCGACCGATTTTCAAACTCGGTGATACCGAAGCAGCTTTTGGAACCAAAACTAGTGAACTCGGTCAGACCGAGTCATAGTTCGGTGGCACCGAGACTGCTAGGGTTTCACAAAGTCCTGAACTCGGTCTCACTGATTTGTAATTCTCGGTCAGACCGAGAACCACATGTGCAATGGCCGTGGCCGAATCGGTGGAACCGAGTTCCGCAACCCGGTGGGTCCGAGATGGTTTCGGCGGAAACCTAAACCTAAATTTTTGAATCTCAACTATTCTAAGGATTGTTTTGACTGGATAGGAGTGTTTCAATCGTAGCAAGATTCATACAAGACACAATGTGCTAGGAATTGGACGGGGAATAGCACTGTGATCGAGTCCATACCCTAGTTCGGCGGCGGACTCGCTACGGCGGTAACGGCGGAGACGAAATTCCGTTGACGGCGGCGGATACCAGCGACTGGAGGCGGATGGCGACGAGGAGGACGATCCGGAGACCCAGGAGGCAGAGCGAGCTATGCGCGCGGGAAGAGGTTTCGGAGAAATTTCCAAAGCCCGTGAGTATATATAGCCTGACCCTGTCAGTGTGACCGAGTGGAACAACTCGGTGGCACCGAGATGCATAACTGTTGACAGTTATGGCAACTCGGTGTGACCGAAGAGTTCAAATCGGTTGCACCGAGGTGAAAACATAGATCGACTTAGTGATCTCGGTATGACTGAAATGGAGGAATCGGTCAGACCGAAAAACACAAAGAAGTTTTGGAAGTTTAAGTCTATGACAAATTGGGGACTCCGAGTGCTCCTCACACAGAGTGGTTTGAATCTGACTTGATCAAATTTTGTGATGTAGCATGAATAGAGTTTGAGACGAGAAAAGCATAGATAGCTAGATAAGGTTCTTAGGAATTCTTGTCCATCCACTTGGCAAAAGAAAATAAAACCAATCAAAACAACAAGTGGATGTCCTCGAATGAGTAAAATATGCTCTCAACATGCTCACACAATAAAATGGCAATTGAAGTATGTGGCAAAGCATGCACAACCAATTCTAGCATCTATCAAGCAATTGGCGATGACTAGGTCATCTATATATGAGTATATGGACTTAGGAGTCAAATGAGAACATTTGATCATAGGTCATACTCATCGTTTAAGCACAAGTGGGGTTACCACTTTTACATAAAGCATTGTTGTGTTCACATCATTAGAGTTGCTTTAGCTCAATTCTTAGAGTAAAGCTCCCCCTAGATGTGGTATCCCCACTAAGAGGGATGAACTAACCTTGGGTTTTGTCGATGATGACTTCATGTAGATGTTGAAGATGTGGATGCTCAATGTTGATGTAGATCAATTGGAGCTATCCATTGGAGTGAATTGCACTTTCAATACCTACATGGGTTAGTCCCACAAGGAACAAACAAGGATATCCATAGACATAGAGTGATGCACACACAAGATGATGTCTATGAAAGCTTTTAGGTTACCTTGTCCCTTGACTTACCAACAAGAGGGTTTCTGACTCCTTGAACTAGTGCAAGATGTGGAAGTTGATTGCACTTGTTCTTGCCAAAATGATAAAAGTGAAGTATGTTGGCAGAGTCACCCTCAAGAACTCTCTAGTTCTTCTTCTTTTGGATCCACACCATCTTGATGGGAATCCTTGGAGTTGTAGTCGTACTTGATGAAGTGGGACTTGAAGTAGTCTTGGGAATCCACTTGACTAAGGTCTTAGGAGCTTCTTCAAATGCATCAATTTCCTCTTGAAGCTTGTCCTTGCCTTTTTGCTTGTAGTCTTGTGGTGGAAGATCATCTTGAGCTTGTGTCCCTTTGAAAGAAGTAGGATCATACTTATCTTGTTGAGGAACAAACTTTGTCTTGGGGTATTGATCTTCTTCCCACTCAACTCCATTGGCATTGAACTTTCGTTCAAAACCAACACCTTGATTCTTCCGGTGCCTTCCTTGCTTGCGTACAATTTCTTCGAATTGCTTACTCTCGGCAAGGCTCTTGTACACTCCTTTCTCTATAATTCCCTTCAATAGGCTATTTTCTTGCTCAAGTGTAACTTGGCTAAGAGAATCATTAGTGGAATCAAGAGAACTACTAGAAGCAACAATATTGGATTTAACATGATCATTGTTACTACTAGAGGAAGAATCCTTTTTGTTCTTGTTACTAGACTTGACTTGAGGCATATAAGTGGATAAGAGTAAATGCTTGGCAATGTAAGAAGAACTTATCTTACGAAGATCATCATTGATAGCTTTTAAGAACTCATGCTCTTGCTCAAGGCTGAGCTTTTCAAAGCGTAATTTCTCATGTGTTCTTAAAAGTTCTTGATGATCTCCTAAGATAGTTTCATGAGCTAACTTAAGAGTGTTTAGTTCTTTAGTTAGAGCCTCAGTCTTCTCCTTATCATTGTCATTCGTTTTATCTTGATTAGCATGATTAATTGATGTTTCATCATAGTATTCATCACTAGAGTTGTCAACAAGTAAATCATCATCACCTAACAAGTCATCTTCATCACTATTGAAATCAACATACTCGGGGTGTAATACCTTTGGGCCTTTAGCCATGAAGAATGTCCCAACTCCTTCATTTGGTGAGTCAAATATGTTGTAGGAGTTGGTTGACACAAGTGCTAGACCGGCAACACCTTCATCTTGAGTATATTCGGAATCGGAGTGATAACTTCTTTCGGAGTGGTTGTCGGAGTCGGAGCCGGATACCCATTCACCAACATGAGCTTGATGTCTTTGTTTTGTGTAGCTCCTTGATGACTTTTACTTTCTTTCCGGATCCTTGCTTCTCCGTGAGTATCTTCGTTCATAACGATCATCTCTACTCCTTCTTTCTCTAAGTGGTGATTCCTCTCTTCGGCTTCTTCTTTTGGGAGAGTCTTCTCTTTGCTTGTAGGGAGCCGTACACTCATTGGAATAGTGTCTGGGTCTTCCACAATTGTAGCAGTTTCGCTCTCGACTAGAAGATCTTTTGTCATTGTAGGACCTTGACTTGGACCTTCTATCTTTGCTTCTACTCTTGTAGAACTTGTTGAAGTTCTTCACCATTAAGCTCAATTCTTCATTGAAGGTTTGTTTCTCACTTGATGATGTGGGGGCTTCACATGAGGCTTTGTAAGCACCACTTGACTTGTTGTGAAGTTCCTCTATATCCTTGAGTGACATCTCATGAGCAACAATTCTTCCAATGACTTCCATTGGCTTGAGATCTTTGTAATTGGGCATCATTTGGATCAATGTGCACACGGTATCATATTTTCCATGCAAGGCTCTTAGGATCTTCTTGATGATGAATCTATCGGTCATCTCTTCACTCCCTAAGCCGGCAATCTCATTTGTGATAAGAGCAAGCCTAGAGTACATTTCAGCGACACCTTCACCATCCTTCATTTTGAACTTGTCAAGTTGACTTTGAAGCACATCCAATTTGGATTCCTTGACGGAGTCGGTACCTTCGTGCATATCAATTAAAGTATCCCAAATTTCCTTTGCATTCTCAAGACGGCTGATTTTTTTGAATTCTTCGGGGCACAATCCATTGAAGAGAATATCACACGCTTGAGCGTTGTATTGTAGCATCTTTAACTCTTCCGCGGTAGCTTCACGGTTTGGTTCTTTCCCATCGAAGAAGTCACCTTGCAAACCAACACACACAATAGCCCAAACGGCGGGGTTATGTCCAAGAATATGCATTTTCATTTTATGCTTCCAACTAGCAAAATTAGTACCATCAAAGTAAGGACCTCTACGGTGATAATTTCCCTCGCTAGATGCCATACTCTCCTAGGTTGTGAAACCAAGGCTATGACCACCAAAAGCTATGGAAATCAAAGCAAATGGAGACCAAAGCTCTGATACCACTTGTAGGATCGGAAGTATGTCTAGAAGGGGGGTGATTAGACTACTTGACCAAATAAAAATCTATCCTTTTCCCAATTTTAGTTCTTGGCAAATTTTAGCAATTTTAACATAAGTCAAGCAATCTCACACGATTCAAGCAAGCATGCAAAAGAGTTTATGAGCAGCGGAAAGTAAAGCGTACAACTTGCAAGAATGTAAAGGGAAGGGTTTGGAGGATTCAAACACAATTGGAGACAAGGATGTTTTGGCGTGGTTCCGATAGGTGGTGCTATCGTACATCCACGCTGATGGAGACTTCAACCCATGGAGGGTAACGGTTGCGCGAGTCCACGGAGGGCTCCACCCACGAAGGGTCCACGAAGAAGCAACCTTGTCTATTCCATCATGGCCGTCGCCCACGAAGGACTTGCCTCACTAGCGGTAGATCTTCACGAAGTAGGCGATCTCCTTGCCCTTACAAACTCCTTGGTTCAACTCCACAATCTTGTTGGAGGCTCCCAAGTGACACCTAGCCAATCTTGGAGACACCACTCTCCAATAAGTAACAAATGGTGTGTTGATGATGAACTCCTTGCTCTTGTACTTCAAATGATAGTCTCCCCAACACTCAACTCTCTCTCATAGGATTTGGATTTGGTGGAAAGAAGATTTGAGTGGAAAGCAACTTGGGGAAGGCTAGAGATCAAGATTCATATGGTAGGAATGGAATATCTTGAGCTCAACACAAGTGTAGGTGGTTCTCTCTCAGAAAATGTGTATTGGAAGTGAAGATCTGTTCTGATGGCTTTCTCCACGAATGAAGAATGGGTGGAGGGGTATATATAGCCTCCACACAAAATCTAACCGTTACACACAATCTACTAAACTCGGTGGGACCGAATCATTAAACTCGGTCGGACCGATTCAGCAAACCTAGTGACCGTTAGGATTTTCGGTGGGACTGAGATGCAACTCGGTAGGACCGATATGGTTAGGGTTAGGGCATAACGTAATCTCGGTGTGACCGGTTACACAAACTCGGTGGGACCGATTTTGGTAATAAGCTAACCAGAGAGTTGGTCAGGCAAACTCGGTGGGACCGATTCGCTCTTTTCGGTGAGACCGAAATGTTACGGAAGGGAAACAGTGAGTTTACATTGCAATCTCGGTGGGACCGATCGCTCACTTCGGTTGGACCGAAACGTTACGAAGGGAAACAGAGAAATTGCAATCCCATCTCGGTGAGACCGAGATCCCTATCGGTGAGACCGATTTGCTAGGGTTTGTGGCAGTGGCTATGACATGTGAAACTCGGTGGCTCCGGATAGAAAGAATCGGTGGGGCCGAGTTTGACTTTAGGTTTGGGTCATATGTGGATATGGAAAGGTAGTTGAGGATTTTGGAGCATATCACTAAGCACATGAAGCAAGAGGCTCATTAAGCAACACCTCATCCCTCCTTAATAGTATTGGCTTTTCCTATGGACTCAATGTGATCTTGGATCACTAAAATATAAAATGTAGAGTCTTGTTCTTGAAGCTTGAGCCAATCCTTCGTCCTTATAATTTTGAGGGATCCACTTTCCTCATCCATGCCATGCCATCCATTGAGCTTTTCTGAAATATTCATCTTGGAATAATGTTAGCTCAATGAGCTATATGTTGTTAGGAATTACCAAAACCACCCAGGAATAGTTGCACTTTCACATCTACTTACAAGCAAAGCTAGGTCAGTTGCCATGTACCCTGCAGAAACACATGGCAACTGCGAGCTTTGGGTGTGGGCGAGGAGACGGGCGTGTGGGCGAAGTGATAAACGCCCACACACCAGCCCCCTCTGCGTGCGTGAAAACTGGTGTGTGCAAGAATTGCTAAACGCCCACACACCAGCCCCCCATGTGGTGAAAAAGGACGTGTGGGCGATCGGATGAATGCCCACACACCAGCTTAGTCCTACGTGTCACACAAAAACTGCTAGAACGCGCCAAGGTTCGTGCAGAATTGGTTGGACGAGGATCCATGCGTGTGGGCGAGTTGCCAGACGCCCACACGTGTGGGCGTTAGTGTCTTCGTTGTTGAATTGTTGTTGAATGTTTCTTATTTTTTTGCGGGAGTTTTGAATGTTTCTAGTGATTGTAGGAATGGTATCCCAGCTGGATTTGTGTGTACAAGGGTAAAGAAGTGAGAGGATGAAAATACGACAGTGACGAGGATGGGAAAATTTTATCCCCAAGCGTGTGGGGGGGGGGGGTCGAGTGTTGGAAATATGAGCAATTTACCAAATGATTTTATTAACAGAAATACTAGGTAAAGCATGACTAATATAGCAGGGATAAAACTAGTCACGCGATCTGACAGAGAGAAGGTAAATAGCATCTGCATATATGAACTTGAACTGAACACATCTAGAACAGACAGTAGATGAAGTTGCATATATGAAGTAGAACTTAACATATCTAGGTCAAACACTAGAACAAGGAACTGCGGCAGGACCTCTAACAGAAAGAGTATGAGAACGTACGGAACGGGAGTAGAAGAACCGGTCTTGGGTTCGGTGTCCTTGCCAGCCATGTCGTCAAGGACGTTGTCGACGTCGGGGAAGAAGTCGTCGTTGGGGAAGTAGTCGTCGGAGTCCAGGGTGTCCATGACGAAGAAGTCAGTAGTCCGCTGAGCGCTTCCCAAAAACCTTATCACCCTTCTCCCGTACAGAACTCAAAGAGGTGCGGTTTCGGAGGCCTACTGTCCCGACTCGCGGTGCATGTCGCAAGCCGGGATGAGAAAGACAGTAGTAGCTCAAAGATTGGAACCAGTGGCAAGAGGAAGGAGAAGTTCTGGTGCGTCTCTCTGATAGGAGCGACCTCCCTTTTATAGGCGCAAGAGAAGGAGGCGAGAGGCCGCGCCGGGAGCTGAAGGGAACGAGGGAGATGAAACGAACAGATAGCAGCCGAAGGGTGCAGCGTTCGTATTCAATATCCACTACAACAAAAACTTTTCAGCTCCCGAGTGACCTTTCGTATATCTGTAGTGCGTGGCAAAAATTTAGACATCGGCTCGTTCCCGCAACCCGCGGCGCGTCGTGACGAGGTGTGGCGTGGCAAGGCGGGCGGCGGAGGAGGAGTGCGCGTGGATGTCTCTCTTATTCTCATCCTCATACATGTGGAGAAAGAGCCTCCCTTATAAAGAGGTCCAACTCCCTCTAAACTAGCAATGTGGGACTAAACTCTAGTTCCACCTCTTGCCATGCACGAATGGGCTACATGGGCCTCTAGGATTTATTAGGAATTTCCGAAACTGCTATTGGGCTAGGCCCAAAATAGACAAAATTCCAGCAATCCCCCACCAGATCCCAGAGGCACACAAAATTTGCCTTTGGTTCTAAAACACTGTTTTATATACCGGTATTGCAGTGGAGACTATTAAGTTGAACTTCCACCAAGAACTCTATGCTACACTAGTAAGAAACTTGAACAGTGGACTGGGCCTTGAACTGCAAGTTTTCTGCGAATCTAGCTTCACATAAAGCCTTGACCGATGTGTGGCTACCGTGGGTCTTCCCCGCGGGTGGAGCTTATGCGTCATACTCTGATACCTTTCAAGAGTTTACTAGAGAGAACCCTACTCTCATAGATTGCGACATTTAACAATCAGACTCATGTAGGTGCGTTCTTCAAAAGATGTTCTGCAGGACAACATCTCTACTTAAAAGAGCCACTTAGAACACATTAAGATATACATCAACCTGACATGCAGATTAGGAGAGTATTGCATCTTCATGGAGTGGTATTGTTAATAGTAAGGATACTCTCCTCTCAGTTGATCAACAGCTTGTCTTCCACATCTAATTCACGGGATCTCCGATCGCAAAGAATAGGTTACCACTGTGAACAACTCATATTATGGGTCTCATACCCATCTCCCTCGATGCATTATCTATCACATTACGTGATAGACCCTTAGTAAAAGGATCTGCCAAATTTTTAGACGTTTGGATATAATCCAATGCAATAACTCCGGAGTTTCTCATTTTCCTGACAGACTTTAACCTTCTCTGAACGTGTCTTGATGACTTCATTTTATCCTTTGAACTACTCACTTTTGTGATCATAGTTTGATGGTCACAGTTCATAAGGATACCCGGTACAGGTTTCTCAACAACCGGCAAGTCATTCAAGAGCCGGCGAAGCCAATCTGCTTCGACCGTAGCTGTATCTAGTGATGTGAGTTCTGCTTCCATTGTTGACCTCGTTAAGATGGTCTGCTTGCAAGACTTCCAAGAAACAGCGCCACCTCCATCAGTGAATACGTATCCGCTCGTGGCCTTTATCTCATCAGCATCTGAGATCCAGTTTGAGTCACTATACCCTTCAAGCACCTTTGAGTGTTCGGTGTAGTGAATTCCATAATTTGCGGTGCCTTTCAAATAACGCAAAACTCTCTCTAGAGCTTTCCAATGCACATCTCCTGGTTTTGAGACAAACCGACTCAGTTTGCTAACAGCAAAAGAGATGTCAGGTCCTGTAACACTGGCTAAGTACATAAACGAGCCAATAATTTGAGAATATTTCAACTGATCTCTAGCAATTCTTCGATTCTTTCGAAGTAACACACTCGCATCATATGGTGTTGGAGAGGGCTTGCAGTCACTATAGCCAAATCGACTCAAGATCTTTTCTACATAGTGAGATTGAAGCAATGTAATCCCACCATCATCGTCTTTCAACAACTTGATGTTCAGAATGACATCAGCCACTCCTAAATCCTTCATCTCAAAACAACGAGATAGGAAATCCTTGACCTCCTTAATAACATTAAGATTTGTTCCAAAAATCGGTATGTCATCAACATACAAGCAAAGGATAACTCCCTCGCCCCCACCATGGCGATAGTACACACATTTGTAAGTTTCGTTTACAACAAAGCCTGCAGCTGTTAAAGTTCTTTCAAACTTCTCATGCCACTGTTTGGGTGCTTGCTTGAGTCCATACAAAGACTTCAGCAACTTGTACACTTTTCCTTCCTGACCATCTAGTACAAACCCATCTGGTTGTTCCATATAAATTTCCTCGTCCAACTCTCCATTTAGAAAAGTAGTCTTAACATTCATTTGATGAACGAGAAGACCATGTGAGGCAGCTAGTGAAAGTAGAACTCGAATAGTGGTCAGTCGAGCCACAGGTGAGTAAGTATCAAAGAAGTCTTCACCTTCCTTTTGGGTATAACCCTTAGCCACGAGCCGATCCTTGTACTTTTCAATAGTACCATCAGGCCTAAGCTTCTTCTTGAATACCCATTTGCATCATATAGGTTTGCAATCGTAAGGACGATCAGTTATCTCCCAAGTTTCATTCGCCAAGATGGAATCCATCTCGCTACGAACCGCTTCCTTCCAGTAGTCAGCATCTTCAAATGCATAGGCCTATGAAATAGAACTGGGAGTGCCATCTATGAGATACACAAGAAAATCATCACCAAAGGACTTTGCAGTCCTCTGTATCTTGCTCCTAGTAGGAACTTCATTGTTGACCTCCACAGGACTTTCAAAGTGTTCCATCGAAATGGCAGGTTCGGTAATTGTAATTGGTTCCTAATTCGATGAACTAGGCATCTCCTGATTAAATGAGGTAGCCATATCCTTCATGGGAAAGATATTTTCAAAGAAAGTCGCATCATTCGACTCCATGATCGTAACGACATGCATGTCAGGTACCTCAGATTTTACAACCAAGAATCTATAACCAATGCTATGAAAAGCATATCCCAGGAAAACACAATCCACGGTCTTTGGTCCAAGCTTGCGCTTATTTGGAATTGGCACATTGACTTTTGGCAAACACCCCCAGGTTCGTAGATAAGAGAGTTTTAATCTTTTCTTCTCCCATTCCTCGAATGGAGTTATCTCTTTATTCTTTGTGGGAACTCGGTTTAGGACATGACATGCAGTCAATATCGCCTCCCCCCACCATGCCTTGGAGAGACCCGATGTGTCTAACATGGCGTTAACCAAATCTGTTAGAGTATGGTTCTTTCTTTCGGCCACCCCATTTGACTGAGGTGAACAGGGAGGCGTCCTCTCATGGATTATACCATGTTCCGCACAAAAAGCATCAAATTCATTGGAAAAATACTCTCCACCACGGTCAGACCTAAGCCTCTTGATTTTCCGATCAAGTTGGTTTTCCACTTCAGCTTTATAGATCTTGAAAAAGTTCAAAGCCTCATCCTTAGATTTCAGAAGATATACACGGCAGTATCTACTGGAGTCGTCAATTAACGTCATGAAATATTGCTTTCCATCTTTTGTCAAAACACCATTCATTTCACATAGATCTGAATGTATGAGTTCTAGTGGTGCAAGATTTTTTGTTTCCGCAGTCGTGTGAGACTTACGAGGTTGCTTAGCTTGCACACAAACTTGACACGTAGATCCCTTGACAGTGGTGAAACTAGGGATTAAGTTCAATTTGGCTAGTCGCGACATGCAACCAAAGTTAACATGACAAAGACGTGAATGCCACACATTTGATTCACTATTCAATTTGGCTAGTCGCGACATGCAACCAAAGTTAACATGACAAAGACGTGAATGCCACACATTTGATTCACTATTGTTGCAAATATGATTAACAACTTTATTGCAAACGTTTGATAAGGATAAACGAAACAGGCCTCCTGACTCATAGCCTTTACCAACAAATGTTCCATACTTGGATATTACAAATTTATTCGACTCAAAGACAAGCTTGTAGCCATCTCTACATAGAAGAGGTCTGCTAACAAGATTTTTATTGATGGAGGGGACATAATGCACGTTCTTCAACCGCACGATCTTCCCCGAAGTAAACTTCAGATCGACCGTGCCAACACCATGAACAAAAGCACTTGAACCGTTCCCCATCAACATGGTTGAAGTCCCTGCGGTCTGATAAGACGAAAACATGGAAATATCACCGCATACATGCACATTAGCACCCGTGTCAATCAACCAATCAGGAGAATGACATACTGAAAGAATAGTGGGAAATATACCATACCCAGCATCCTTCATGTCAGTGTCTCCAATGACAACATTAGCGGTCTTGCCGCCTTTCCTAGGATGACGCTTGTCATAGCGATTAGGGAAACTAGGAGCCCAATGATCAGGATCCCCATACACATGACAAACACCTTTCTTCTTGTCATTCTTCTTCTTGAAGTTCGTGTGTTGCACAGCCTTGTTCTTCCCATCAAACTTTGCTTTACCATCAAACTTGCCCTTGTTCTTGAACTTGTGGGGATGGAAGTTCTTCTTCTGTACCAAATTGGCACTAGATCCTCCCTCAATACCTCGCGCACATGTGTCCTTTGCTCTCGCCTTTTCTTCCACATCAAGAGTGCCAATGAGATCCGGGACGGAAAACTCCTGTCTCTTATGTTTCAATAAGGTAGCAAAGTTCCTCCACGAAGGAGGAAGCTTAGTGATGATACCTCAGGCAACAAACTTGTCCGGTAGCATACAACTGAAGTGCTCAACTTCTCTAGCAAATGACTGTATCTCATGAGCTTGCTCAACCACGGAGCGCTCTTTAGTCATCCTGTAATCATAGAATTGCTCCATGATGTACAGCTCAGTGCCAGCATCCGAGACCCCAAACTTGGCCTCGAGTGCATCCCACATATCTTTTCCATTATCAATTGACGCATAAGCATCAACTATATTCTCACCAAGAACACTCAAGAGAGCGGCCTTAAACAGAGTATCCATTTTCTGAAAAGCTTGTGCCTGTTGAGCATCAAGCTCCCCTTCAGGTTTGCCAAGAGTGGCATCATAGCAACTCATGGTTTGAAACCATAAGACTGCTCTCACGCGCCACTTCTTCTAGTGGATACCCTCAAACATAGGAGGTCTCATGGAAGCAATAAAACCACTTGGGGTAAATTGCCTATAATAAGGTTTTTGGATTGTTGGAAATATGAGCAATTTACCAAATGATTTTATTAACAGAAATACTAGGTAAAGCATGACTAATATAGTAGGGATAAAACTAGTCATGCAATCTGACAGAGAGAAGGTAAATAGCATCTGCAATATGAACTTGAACTGAACACATCTAGAATAGACAGTAGATGAAGTTGCATATATGAAGTAGAACTTAATATATCTAGGGAAAACACTAAAACAAGGAACTGTGGCAGGACCTCTAACAGAAAGAGTATGAGAACGTACGGAACGGGAGCAGAAGAACCGGTCTTGGGTTTGGTGTCCTCGCCAGCCATGTCGTCGAGGAGGTTGTCGACGTCGGGGAAGAAGTCGTCGGAGTCCGGGGTGTCCGTGACGAAGAAGTCAGTAGTCGCGCTGAGTGCTCCCCAAAAACCTTATCACCCCGAGTGACCTTTCATATACTCGTAGTGCATGGCAAAAATTTAGACATCGGCGCATTCCCGCAACCCGCGACGCGTCGTGCCGAGGCGGGCGGAGGAGGAGGAGCGCGCGTGGATGTCTCTCTTGTTCTCATCCTCATACATGTGCAGAAAGAGCCTCCCGTATGAAGAGGTTCAACTCCTTCTAAACTAGCAATGTGGGACTAAACTTTAGTTCCACCTCTTGCATTGCACGAATGGGCTACGTGGGCCTCTAAGATTTATTAGGAATTTCTAAAACTGCTATTGGGCTAGGCCCAAAATAGACAAAATTCCAGCATCAAGAACCTATCAAGGGGACGAGGATGTGAATCTAGTACCCGTCTGGGTAATCCTCATTGCCAGTTTGAACTCTATACAAAAGAAAAGCTTGATCTCTATAGACTGCATTCTACGACACACAGTAGCGCACCGCACACGGTCTCCCCAGCTGGGCTGCCGACCCATTGGTGCTAGATCGAACTGAAAGATGAATAAAACTGATGCTTATTGACTGATTTGGTGCAGCGTACAAGAGTATATAAGAGGGTACAAACCGACTTGGGGTAAGGTTACAAAGCTGACTTGGACTAGGAGTCGTATACAATAATGACTACTCTAACATCCCCCCGCAGTATCAACGACAGGCTCGACGACGTTGAGACTGAAACAGATATCTTGAAACGGCTTAGTAGGCAGTGCCTTGGTGAAAATGTCAGCAAACTGAGCCGTAGAGGGAACATGAAGCACCCGAACCTGACCAAGAGCGACCTTTTCACGAACAAAATGAATATCAATCTCAATATGCTTTGTGCATCGGTGTTGAACTGGATTGCCGGTCATGTAGACTGCTGAGATGTTGTCACAGTAGACAATAGTGGCCTGCTCAATAGGCCTGTGTAGCTCGGAGAGTAACTGCCGAATCCAGATAGTATCTGCAACAGCATGTGCCACGGCGCGATACTCAGCCTCGGCCGACGAACGTGAGACCGTAACCTGTCTTTTCGAGGACCAAGAAATTAAATTGTTACCAAGAAAAACACAAAAACCGGAAGTGGACCTTCGAGTGTCAGGACAACCAGCCCAGTCTGCATCAGAGTATGCGGTAAGAGAGTTTGGAGAAGAATTATTTAGGTGGAGACCATGATTGAGAGTTCCTTTTAAATATCGAAGAATGTGTTTAACATGATTATAGTGAGGAACCCGTGGATCATGCATATAGAGACATGCTTGTTGAATAGCAAAAGAGATTTCAGGACGAGTAATGGTGAGATATTGGAGAGCACCTGTTAGGCTACGATAGAGAGTAGGATCTGAAAAGGGTTCACCGGCAGCCGAAAGTTTAAAACTAGTATCAACAGGAGTGCGAGATGATTGACGGTCAAGCATACCAGCACGATTAAGTAGATCAAGAATATACTGGCGTTGGGAAAGAAAAAGGCTGGAGGAATCTCGAACAACAGTAATGCCTAAGAAATGATGAAGGAGGCCTAGGTCAGTCATAGAAAATTCGGATCGAAGAAGAGAGACAACATGATCTAAGAACTTTTGAGAAGATGCAGTGAGAATGATATCATCTACATAGAGAAGTAAATAGGCAGTGTCAGAATTTTGATGATATACAAAAAGAGAGGTGTCGGAGAGAGATGGAGTGAAGCCTATTGTTTGGATGAAGGAGGAGAAGCGTTGAAACCAAGCTCTTGGGGCCTGTTTAAGACCGTAGAGAGATTTCTGAAGAAGACAGACATGATTTGGATAGGATGGATTTTCAAAACCGAGAGGTTGCTAACAGTAGACAGTTTCTTGAAGGGAACCATGGAGGAAAGCATTTTTAACATCAAGTTGGTGAATAGGCCAGGAAGAGGAGACAACAACACTAAGAACGGTATGAATGGTGCTAGGTTTAACAACAGGAGAAAAGGTTTCATCGTAATCAATCCCTTGTTGTTGAGAAAATCCACGACAAACCCACCTAGCTTTATATCGTGAGAGGCTCCCATCAGAGTGAAACTTTTGGCAAAATATCCATTTGCCATAAACAATATTTGTGTTGGGAGGACGAGGAACAAGTTGCCATGTGTTGTTTTGAAGTAAAGCATTATATTCTTCTTGCATGGCAGCGGCCCAATTGGGATCAAGTAGAGCAGTTTTGTAATTCTTTGGGAGGGAAGTGAGAGATACAGTGGTATGAAGGTTTAGGCGGTCTTGGGGTTGATGAAATCCTGATTTTGCCCTAGTACGCATGCGATGATCATTAATCGGGACAGCTATAGGAATAGCACGAGGGGGTAATGTGGGTACGGGTGAGTCCGGTGCAGCGGAAGAGTCAGACGAAGGAGCATGGTTGGGTGGTGGAGCGGGAGTAGGGGTTGGGGGTGTTGGGGAGGGAGCAGGGGTCGAGGGTGTTGGGGAGGGAGGGGTCGGGGGTGTTGGGGACGTCTCGGGTGGGGTTAGGGGAGGGTTGGTATCGGCTGTGGCTGGTGTTAATGTTTTTGGTGGTATGGTGTGTTCATCAGGAGGGGGTGTAGGAAGGGGAGTATATAGTTGGAAAGGATGGGGAGAGAGGGTGTTTGCCGAGCTAGGGGTGTTGGATGGTGTAGTAGTACGTTGTGAGAAAGGAAAAATGTGCTCAGCAAACGTGACATGACGAGAGACATGAACGTGTCCTGTGTGAAGGTCGAGACAGCGATAGCCTTTGTGCTCGTCAGAGAACCCGAGAAAAGCACATGGGATAGATCGTGGTGACAATTTATTTGCATAAGTGGCATAGGCATTGGGAAAACAGAGACAGCCGAAAACACGAACCGCTGAGTAGTCGGGGTGGGAAAGAAAGAGGGAATAATAGGGAGTAGTGTTGGGTTTAGTTTTAGAAGGCCGAATATTTAGAAGGAAGGTGGCCATGTTTAGGGCTTCAGCCCAAAACTTGGGAGGCATAGATGATTGAATGAGAAGAGTGCGAACTATATCATTGAGGGTGCGAAGAGATCGTTCGGCTTTACCATTTTGAGGGGAGGTGTAGGGACATGAGAATCTAAGCAGGATGCCATGTTGTAAGAAGAAAGTACGATTTTTAATGTTATGAAACTCGCGACCATTCTCACATTGGATAAAGCGAATTGGGAGGAAGAAGTGGACATACACATAGCGTTGAAAATTAAGAAAGAGAAAATGGACCTCAGATTTGTTGCATAGAGGAAAAGTCCAGACAAAGTGGGTGAAATCATCTAGTATAACAAGGTAGTATTTAAAACCCGAAACACTTGCAATGGGAGAGGTCCATAAATCACAATGTATTAATTCAAAGGGATAAGTGCTGCAAGAGCTAGAGGAACTAAAGGGAAGACGCACATGTTTGCCTAATTGACATGACTCGCAAAATACAGAATTATGAGAATCCCTATTACATGGTATGGTAAATTCACTAAGCATAGAAGCTAAGACAACAGGGTTGGGATGGCCCAAGCGACGATGCCAGAGATCGACGGAGGCCAGCATGGATGTTGGAGGGGTGGCGGCAGGAACTCCATTAAGAGAGTAAAGATCACCAGAGCTATTGAAGCGAGCGATCTCGGCCTTGGTCAGGTAATCCTTCACAGATAAACCAAAAGGGTCAAATTCAGCCGAAACTAGATTGTCACAAGTAAATTGGCGAACATAAATAAGATTTTTAATGAGGGCGGGTGCAACTAGAACATCGCGAAGTAGAAGAGGTTTAGTGGAAGAGGGAAGTTGAGCCTGACCAACACAATATATAGGAATAGATGATCCATCTCCGAGGGTAATGGAAGGGAAAGGAGATTTAGTGCAAGATGATAACCAATTACTAGATGCAGACATATGACTAGAGGCCCCTGAATCAAAGATCCAATCCATACCTGAGTTTCCTTGCGCAGCAAAATTATTCATGGCCTGGAGAAAAGCAGCTTGATCCCAGCTCGGCGTCGCAGGTGAGGGTGGCGTCGGGAGCAGTGCCGGCGGATATGATGGTGAAGGCAGCAGGCCCTGCTGGGGTGTGTAGTAGGCGCTGCCTTCGGTGGAGTAGTGACCATGAGGAGCATATGTCGGGGCGGCGTGAGAGGCATTGGCCGGCTGTGGCGTCGGGAGCAGTGCCGGCTGAGGTGTGTAGTAGGCGCCGCCGTCGGTGGAGTAATGACCATAAGGAGCATACGTCGGGGCGGTGTGATAGGCATTGGCCGGCTATGGAGGGTTGAGAACCCCGGGAGCACCAGTAGGCGGTCGAAGCCCGGGTTGCCAGGCACCGGAGTATGCCGGCGGAGCATCGAGTGGGGACGGAGCGGACCAGGGCATGTGCCACGCCTGAACGAGCCCCGTCCAAGCATCATGAGGAGGCCGCCATGCAACCGCCGATGGAGCACTGGTGGGTGGTGTAGGACTCGGTGCTGGTGATGTCGTAGGCGGAACTGAACGAGTCGACGGCGGCCTGTAGATAGGATTTTTGCCGCGGTAGTTCGGACTAGGGCGCCATCCTGGGGGCGGTTGAGCGGATGACGACGCGGACGGCCCGGCGGCAGGAGCCGGCATGGGAGGCAGTGCTGGTGTAGACGGCGGAGGAGGGCGAGCCGCAGCATGAAAGACCTTGGGACAAGAGTCCTTGCGAGCTTGTGTTTCCGCCGCGAGTCGGAGCAGAGAACGAACTTCAGCGAAGGTAGGAGGAGGACGCATCATTGGTATGAACGAGGCTTGCTTGTCAAAGTCCTCGCTGAGGCCGCCGCCGACGATGTTGATGAGCTGTGAGTCGCTGATGGTATCGCCGAGTTCGCGGAGCTCATCACCAATGGTCTTGACGCGCTGGTAGAACAGGTTCACCGGGGCGTCTCCTTGCACCATATTGCGAAGCTCGGTGTGGAGAACGTTTTTTCGAGCGTCGGTGTTGCTTTGGAAAAGCTGACGGAGGGAGTGCCAGATGTTGGCAGCGGTGGCGCCGTCGTGATCGAGCATGTTGAAGATCTCGGTGGTGATGCGGGTGTAGAACCACTGGACGATGGCGAGATCGTCTTTCAACCATTGCGGATCGTCGGGGCGGGGAAGACAGTTGGCGGCGACATGCGAGCGCAGGTTGCAGCGGCCGAGGTGGAGATCGAAGAGATGTCTCCAATGGTAATAGTTTTGGGCGGCGAGATCAAGAACTATGGGGATGTAGGGGCTGACGTCGGATATTGTGTCAGCAAGAGACATTGGTGCGGCGAGGATGGGTGTAGGGGAGTTTTGTGGAGCTATGGAGAGGGCCGAGAGAGAGAGGCGGCCGCGGCGTTGGCAGCCTTGGCGATGAGCGCGGCCCGGCGCTCGAAGTAGCCGGGCGGCGGCCGCCGCGGCCTCGGCGGAGCCATACCCTAAACCCTAGGACCGATATCTGATACCATGAAAGATGAATAAAACTGATGCTTATTGATTGATTTGATGCAGCATACAAGAGTATATAAGAGGGTACAAGCCGACTTGGGGTAAGGTTACAAAGCTGACTTGGACTAGGAGTCGTATACAATAATGACTACTCTAACACGAACGATCTCTATAGCGTAATTCCGTAACGTGTCATGTAGCGTATATAGTACCATATGCTATACCAAGTACTATACCGTGTAATATAGCATTTAATTTTTTGAATTATTCGAATACACATTGGAAAACAAACACAAAAAGAATTTCCTTATTAAAAAAACATGAACAAATATTTTAAATGAGATTTAGTTTAAATTCCAATATTTTTACAATATTCTTAGTTTTTCAGAAATTTTGAACTTTTTTTTTACAAAAATTGAAATTCTGGACATTTTTTAAAGCGTGAACAAATATTTGAAATTCCAATATTTTTTGCAATTTTAGAATAAAATTTTAAGAGTTGAACATTTTCCAAAAAAGGTGAACTTGTTTTAAGACACAATGAACCAAACATCTTATTAAAAACTGAACATTTTTCTATTTTTTGAATATTTTTTTAAGTTTTGATCCTTTTTTAAAATTCTTCATTTATTGGAAAAAATAAATCAAACAAAAAAGGAAATTAATAGAAAAAAATCAAAAGAAATAGCAAAAACTGAAAAAAGAAAGAAAAATACAGGTGCGGTAACAAACCAAAATGAGAAAGCTATGCGTACTACAAAAATGGGCTGGCCCGTTGCTCGACTCGTCGACCATGGATGTGCGAATCGGCGATACTTCAACACAAAGAGCATCAAATAGGGTTTTCATCCGCCACATGGCGGTCCTCCATCAGTGGTGGACACAGGGCTGGCAAAACCTAGTTGACGCCCGCAAGCGTCAACTATTCAAGGCCATGCCAGTAGATGTTGAGCTAGTTGGCCTGTCCGACTTCTGAGTTTCGGGTGCTTAACTAGTTGTTGTGAGGTTATTTTCATTTGTTATTTTTTGTTATTTAATTATTTTTTTCTATTTTATTTTTCTCTTTTAGGTTAGGGTTTTCTAACTTTTTTCTTTATTATATAGTTTTATGTACTATAGCCGATTTTTTAATATATGGTGAACATTTTGAAATACACACCAAATATTTTTGAATATTTTTTAATATAATTTCATCATTTTGTATGTACGGTGAAATTTCATAATAAAAGGGGATTTTTTTAATATACTATGAACTTTTCAAAACACATACTTAATATTTTCTTTACTAAATGATGCATTTTTAAAAATAGTCTTTTTTCATTTTTTACTAGCTTCTTACATATTAAAAATTGTAAAGGAAAATAAAAACGATTTGTTTTCAAAGAAAACCGACTGAAAAATGTAGAAAAAACAAACAAACAAAAGAAAACTCCTCACTAGAGCATGCCAGACATCACCCTTTACGCATGAACTTGCACGAGGGCTTATCTATTTGACGGAGCGTCAAACAGGAGCTCTCCACCGGGCTTGGTCGCTTCTTCATTCACTCAAAGAAAATGATGGGCCGGCTTGTGGATAGTTATCTTGCATTGGCTCTAACGGGCTTCTTGCCCTTTCTTTGTTCACTTATGTATCAGCATCACCTTCCTGACAAGGGAGGGCACTAGACCTATGTCGCGAGAGCTATATCTCGCTTGCGAGCTCCTATGTGGCACCTTAAGCGTCACTTGGAGGTTTGGCGCTCACGGCCCCTACTCGTGGGTTGTCCCATGTACAATTGAGCGCTCGATCCTTTGACCGCTTTTGCCCTGGTTCCTGTAAAAAAAAGGTTTCACTCTGGTCGCTCGATCACATTTTGACCGATCGCGGTTCGCCAGTTGACCGGTCTATCGTTGTCTTTTAAAAATATGATTTTTTTCCAAAAGAAAGAGGAAAATCACAAAATCGAATTTTTTCATAAATTCAAAAATGTTCATGGATTTTGAAAAAGAAGTCCACAAACTTCAAAAAAATCATATTGTAATACACCTTTTGAAAATGTTCATGGATTTTGAAAACAAGTTCACGTCTACATTTTCGTATCCGTCAAGAATATTTTGTAATTCATGTTTAACTTATTCCAAATACATGTTTAACATTTTTGTAATACATCATCAACAATTTTCCATACAAGTTTTTGACATTTTTCAAACAGAAGACTAATATTTTTTTGATACATGATCAATATGTTTTCTATGCACATTTTTAGCATTTTCAAATGCTTTATTAACATTTTTCAAAATACAACATTAAAAAAAATTATGCATATTCACCATTTTTTCTATAAACATTTAACATTTTTCAAATGCTTGATTAACAGTTTCCAAATGCAAGAATAACAGTTTTTATTACATGGTCAACATTTTTTCTATATACATTTAACATTTTTCAAGTACTTGATTAAAAAATTTAATACAAGTTTAACATTTTTTAATATAATACAAGATTAAGTTTTTTTCATACATGGTCAATATTTTATCAATACACAGTTAACAGTTTCAACTTTCAAATGCTTGACTAACATTTTTAGATACAAGATAAACATTTTGTAATACATGTTCAATATTTGTTATATTTACATTAATTTTTTTTCAAATATTGATTAATATTTTTCAAATAAATGATTTTTTAAACATTTTTTATCAATTGCTTGATTAAAAACAATTAATACATTAGCAACTTTTGTCATAAACATTCTATATTTTTGTACACATTTTCTTTATACTTGAGTAACATTTTACCCATACACATTTAACATTTTTCAATGTGTTATGGAAGTGTTTTTGAATGTTTGGAAATATAAACAAAGATAAAAGCAAGCAAAAACGTGAAAAAAGAAATAAATAAATAGATTTATTTTTTATTTTTTTCCTTTGTAAATGCTATCGCCGCAGCCCGCAGGTAGTTCATGTAGCCTCGATATGTTGCAATTGCACGTCTCATGCGCAGCAGCTGATTCTAGTGAGGCGATCAGTGTTTGAACCCTGGTACTCCCCTTTCCATTTTCTGTTGTGTTCCACTGGCTCTATGCCTCGCGGGCCAGACCAAAAGAAGGCGGTGTCTAACTTACTAGGCCGGTCTAGTATTATTGCCTGGAACACGTGCTTTTATCAGTGTGCTATCTTCGGGGTTTTCAATGTTTGCTGCATTTTTCGGTTTTTATTTTTTATTTTTCTTAATCATGCCTACATTTTTTGTGTACATCAGGGACATTTTTTTGCACTTTTTAACATTTATCAAATATATGTTAATGATATTTTAAAATTGTCTGGTTTTTCATACACATTGTATATTTTATATGCATATAAAACTTTATATTTATTTAAAGCACTGGAGTAACTTCCGACTGATTGCCAGGTCGCTATAGATCCGAACGCTCCATTTGTGCCTTTCTAACAAATCACACATCTAATCCCTCTTTTCCTTACTAGCTAATCACGTCCATGAGGGAAGCGCATGAAGCTTGTTGATTCATGATCCTATGCATGCATGTAAATTAAAAGACAGAACAGATCATGTGAGCAAAATATTCTTCCTGTTTTGAAAATTTAAAATGTTTTCTAGCTTAAACCGTCACTTCGATTTAAAATCTGTTTTCATATAAAAAAACGCTGCAACGAGATCTTCGAAACTAGAACCCATGTTAGTATGTTTTGACAACTTTTGTTTCAGGTCATCAGTTACCATGTCTGGACTACGTAAACTATCACGTCTACAACCTGTAACTTATCAGTAATCATTGTGTTTACATTGAAGTCACCAGAGTATGTTTGAACTACTTTTTTTTTGCCTGGCTCATAATTTACCATGGTATTCGTAAGTAAATTATCAAGTCTGCAGTTATCAGCTTTCTTCGATGTATATCACCATGCTGTTTATGCATATTACCGGGGCATGTTTTTCAACGGCTTTTATTCCGTGGTCAAAATTTGTCCTCATGTTTATACGTGAGATACCATTTATTACCATATATTTACACAGAAGTTACCGGTGTATGTTTTTATTAAAAGGTCTCCCGAGTCAAAGTTATTGTGATGGTTGTACGTAAGTTATCACGTCTGCGAAGAGTAAATTATCATGCAATTTACACATAAGTTCTCGAGTATGTTTCAACTACTTTTTCCCATGGGTGAATTGTTTTCAATGTGTTTAGACGTAAGTTATCAGGTATGTGATGTGTAAAATACCAAACTATTTATATGGAAATTATCAGGGTATGTTTCAATCGGAAAACATCCTGCCAGATGATAACTTATCAACGTTTCTTTGTAAGTTAACAACCCTTATCATACTATTTATAGCGAAGTTACTGGAATTTTAAACGATATGCATTGGAACTTGAGCACAAAGAAGTTACAAGTACCGTATACATTTTTCATAAACAAAGGAATTGGTTAGCTAAGTTGATTGTTACTTTGAGAATACATGTTGATGTCGTGTGTCCATTAAAAGCGCCGGGTCAGCCGCAATTAGACGATGCCTCACATCATTCGGTAATGAAGCAAAAATGAGGTGGTTCAGAAGTTAGATTTATCTCTTTTTTCTAAATACACAAGTGGTAGTTTCCTGAATACATTTTCTTGAATATGTGTCAAATAATTTTTAAATACACAATGATTTTTTTAATGATTCGAACATGTTTCTAAAACTACACAAAAAAATTCCAAAATGTCAAAATCATATTTAGGAAATGCGTGAACATTTTTTCAAATGTAACATTTTTTAATGGTCCAATACATTTTTCTAAACTTACATTAAAATTATTTTACACTGTATAACATTATTCAAAATTTCATGTACATTTTGTGGAGCGTGTGAACAATTTTTGAATGCCACGGACATCTTTTTAATGCTGTCAACATTTTCTAGAACTACACTAACAAAAAATTACACTGTGTAAACATTTTTAAAATTAGCAATGTACAATTTAGAAACAATTAATTACATTAAGTGTTTGTTTCCCTATAAAATGAATAAAAATATAAACACCGAGTTGGGTCAATACATTTAGGGCGTCCTTGAGGCGAGCGCATCATTCGTTTCCGGAGACAAATCATCATCCCCACCACGAGACCGTCTCCCGCCTCTGGTGATCCATGAGAGGAGCTCCTATACAGCGCACAACGCCGAAATCAGTAATTAAGGAGTACTCGTTGTAAAGAATACTCCACTTTCCAAGGTCGCGACAAATGGTGCACATGCAGCGCGCCACTTGTTGCAACCTGAGAGTTCCCCTTTTTTCGTAGATCCGTTTATTCAAAATGTTTTATCCCCTAAACCGTGCGTCCAAATATCGAACCGTTTTCACCATTGGATTCCCCGCATTGAGATCTTTAAAACTAGATCCCATGTTGATAGCGCGACACATGACGAATGGCTGAGAGCGCGCCAAGTGGCGCTGATTATTGCGAGGCTCCCAAAGGAGCGCTCGTTAACTAGTTGCTCTCGCACAACGCGCTTCCAGAGAAGCGAGCGCGCACCCCCCCCCCCTCGCGTATTTCTGGGCCGGCCCATTTGCGGGCCTGGACGCTGCCTGTTTCCTTTTCTTTTCCTTTTTTAATAATTTGCGACCTAAAAAAGTTGCTAATTTTAATAAAACTATCATGATTTCAAAAACAATATTCATGATTACAGAAAAATGCTCTGGAATTCAAAAACTGTTCACGAATTTGTAGAAAAATGTTCACAAACTTACAAAATGTTCGTAATTTTTTAACAAAATGACGATTCAAAAAAAATGTTCGCTATTTCGAAAATAGTTCACGAATTTGGAAAAAATGTTCAAGATTCAAAATAATGTTCACTTATTCGTAAAATGTCCACGAATTTGGAAAAAATGTTCACAATTCAATAAAAATGTTCCCTAATTCTAAATTTTTTTGTGAAATTTTAAAAAAGATTATGATATTGAAAAAAAAGTCTTTAGTTTTAAAATGTTTATTGTTTCAAAACAATGTTCATGAGTTGAAAAACATGTTCATGATGAATGTTCACAGATTTCTAAAAAAAATTCACAGATTTATTAAAATGTTCACGATTGCTAAAAAAATCTTTATAGTTTCATTTTTTTTATGATTTAAGAGTAACGAACTAGTAAAAATAAAACCACGATTTTGGAGAAAATGTTCATCATTCTGAAAAGCAAATCTCGAATTAATAGATTTCCGAAAATTGGAAAACAAGAATAAAAATGAAAACATAAAAGTAAATAAAAATGAAAAGAAAACAGAAAAAGAAAAAACGAAAAAAAAAGCAAAAGAAAAACAGAAAACCCCGGTTCAGGGAAGGTTCTAGAAATGGGTCGGCCCAGAGAAACAGCAGCGAGCTAGGCGGGTACCTGCTACCTCGGTCGCCGGCGCGGTACGCGCTAGATAGGAACCCCGATCTGTGAGACCGTCTTAACCTTCCGTCCTACACCAAATTACATATTGAGGCAAATTTCTCACGTTCATATGCTGCGCAGTTATTAGCATCAAATATCCGACGGTTAAACCAGGGTATACCGTATACGTATTGACTTGCTATGATGTCGTCTATGCCCTCATCGCTTTCACCCATAAATCATTGACTGATTATATTGTCACTTTTCCAATATTTCAGACGTTTATCTTGTCACGCACGCAGCCGCCGTCGTGTTTCCGGTTGGCATTTCCCCCTCGCAACCTTGCAATGACGTCCAAGTTTCAGCTGTACACGGAATTTGACAGATAAGATCACAATAACTTTTGCACATTGCTGTCACAAAATCAAAAGCTTGAGTGCAAGGTTGCATCTCCTCCAAAAATGGATAAGGAGAAGAAGAATGCCCTTAAATGTCCTCACTAGAAAAGTAGAGAGTCCATAAGTGCCAAGGTGACAGGCTCTGCCCTCTACACCGGCTTGTCGAGCTATTCGGTCGTACTAGAACAGAAGAACAGAACTATTGAGAATCTATGAACGAGAAATGGACTTGTGCAGCCGTCTTATCCCCCTTGATGGGTCCTCAGCTGCTGAAATGGACTTGTTATCATTCGCCTGATCTGATAGAGATATACCAGTCAGAGTCACTGGCCCTACGGTTTTTGTTGACAGCTCTGAGATGAGATGGGCCACCGGCATCAATTATGGGAGGCTCGTATAATGCAGTACTCCCTCCGTCCCATAATATAAGATCATTTCGCAAGCTTACTGCGACGGAGGGAGTAGTTGCTGAAGTGTCTACCTCATCCATCAAAACAGTTTTAGTTCTTCTGAATTATGAAACCGGGTACAGGACATGGCACAGTGGCACATAGGAGAGGGCCACACCCCCATACGCTCTACCACAGCCGTCCCGATTAAGCCCTGTTGAGTAAGAAACTAAGAGTGCATATGACTGTAAAAGACATTAACGGACCACGGATGCGATGCAATTAAGCTTTACTTTGATGCTTTGCATCAGCAAATGTGCTAGATCGGCCTTAGGCTCTGACAAAGTTGCACATGTGGGTTGTGTTGTATGTAAGACTGTTTGCTGCCAAAGGCGCAGTCGACGATGGTGGAAGGATGGATCGTGAAGCAGGCCGCCGATGCATCGCCGGCATGATGCTCGAGGATGCGCCCACATATCGAAAGAAGCATGCGAACGAGAAGAGCACAGACAGACTAGTGAGTGACACTCTCCCTGCGTTCAGATGCCAACCTGATGCCAGAACGTAGCCCCACGATGGACCAGTGCTGTGTGTGCACCAGCTAACCCTTGGATCAGCGATTCCTTCAGCGTTCCAAGTCCAAACCTGGCTCGCTCTGGTGTTTGTCCGTATTAGAGTGTGTGACTGGGACCCTTGTGCTAAGAGCATCTCCAACAGGCGCTGGCGCGCAAAAAACACATATGCCGCGCGCGCATCGGCTGGTTTGGCGCGGCGCGCTACGCCCGCTCCAGCGGCCGCGCTAAAATACAGCGCGCGCGCTCATTCTAGATGTAGGAATAGATAGATTGCATAGATAAAAACATCCGAAACAAAGGTATTTTTGCAACCGAAACATAGATTGCATAATAATAAAAACGACAAACGATAAAAAAGAGATAGAATGCATAAAAAAAACTACTCTAAGTCGCTATCATCACTATCATCATCCTCCGCGGCGGTGTCGTCTGAGGTATCGAGCCACATGTCGAACCAACGTTCATCGTCCGAGGTGAAGATCGACCTCCCACTTGCTGCAACGATATCGGACTGCGCATTCGTCAATGCCTTGCGCCGACGCCTGTCCAACCGCTCCACGCGGCGCCTTAGCGTGTCCTCCTCGCGACGCCGTGCCGAGTAGGCCTGCTCGTAGGCGACGTCCTCCGGGTGGCGGGCGCGCCACTCCGCCATGACCCGCTCGTCCTCCTGAGCGACGAGGAGACGGCGCTGCCGCTCGGCGTGCTCCGCACGGTCTTGTACCGTGTTCAGACGCGGCGCCGGGGCACGGCCGAGAGCTTGCTAGAGCGTGTACACGTCCTGGAAGTTCATCTGGCCGCGCGGCCGGCCTAGGCGCCACCGCGTCGTACGCGCGGCCGGCCTCGCGCGCCGTCCCGTACGTGCCGAGGCCGAGCCGGAGATCGCCGGAGCGTATCTCCGCGTAGTAGCCGCCGTTGGGGCGCAGGCGGACGCCGCGGTAGCCGGACGCTCCTCGGCGGCGCGGCGGCATGGCGTGGCGCTGGGGCGGCGGCGCGTCGGTGGCGGGGCGCTGGAGCGGCGCGTGGCACAGAGAGAGCGAGAGAAGAGGAGAAGAGGAGGCGTGGAGAGGCGCGTGGTGCGCGCTGGATTTTATAGGCGCGCCGGAAGCGGCGCGCAAAATATGGCGCGCGAGTTGGCGCCTTTTCACGCGCGCGCAAGCGGTTCCCGCGCGCGTGGTTTTCCCGCCACCGCTGAAGCGCGGCAAAACGCTCGGCGCGCGCTAAACGGTCTGTTTACCCCGCGCGCGCCCCTTTTCGCGCGTTCGCTGGAGATGCTCTAACCACCTCCTGCCTTGGTATCAGGTTGCCATGATTCTGATTTTTCCTCGGTGGAGAATGATCATGCAGATCTAGGGTTTTGGGCCTGTTCTTGGTGCCGGTTCAGACATCCCAGTCCGGTTTCTGTTGGAAGTATGAGCAAATTACTACGAGATTTAATTCGAATAAATAGGAAGTAGACCATGACAGCAATAGCAGAGATTAAACTAATCATGTGAACTAGCATAGTAGATGAATAGATCACATCTAGGGCACATACTAGAAACATGAATTCTACCACGACCTCGAACAAGAAGGATAGAATAACATACGGTGCAGCGGGTGCAGCACCGCTGGCGTTGACGTTGTCGCCCATGTCGTCGAGGATGAGGTTGCCGAGGTCGGGGAAGAAGTCGTCGTTCGCGAAGTAGTCGCTGCCAGCAGTCGCGCGAGTGCGCTCCCCAAAACCTGATAGCCCCTCTCCCGTATAGGATCACGAGAGGCAGGGTTCCGGAGGCCTGCTGTCCCTTCTCTCGGTGCACGCCGAAAGGAGGGATGGAGAAGATTTGCTTGGCGGCGCAATGATCTGGAACGGTGGTGAGAAACCATACGAAGCGGCAGCGGCTAGGGTAGACGTCTGCCTGACTATATAGTGCGGATCGGGTAGGTCGTGGGAGTAAACCCCACGTCCGAGTCGTCACGATTCAAAAGAATCGGAAACGGTTCAGTAATTAACGCGTCCGTTAATTATTAATAAATGACTCATTAATTTCTCTCGAGCAGCAAAAATATAGACAACGTGCATAGCTCTGTCCTCGGCTTGATCCCGCAACCCGCGGCGCGTCGTGACGAGGCGAGCAAGGAGGAGGAGCGCGCGTGTAGGTCTCCTCTTCTCATGCTCATACAAATGGTAGAAGAACTCAACTTATAAAGATGTGCAACTCTCTCTCAACTTATGAGGTGGAACTAAACTTTAGCCTCACTCACTCCGTTCACATGTGTGCATGAATGGGCCAAGAGAATTTCAGAATTTTAGTTGGGCTTTGGGCCAAAGGCCTACTAGCAAAATTCCAACAGTTTCCGCAAGCACAATTTCATCACAACTTCGCTTACTCTCACCTTCTCCTCCTAGCAATCTTTACAAATAGGATCTCCCGGAACACGCGGATAAGAACAAAGGAAGATAAGAATTTCCCGGTAGGATCGGATGGAGCCGTGAGAAGCTAACTGAAGATCACAGCTTTGTGGGTTGGGGGTAAGGAAATTGCGTGAGGCAAGCTGCTTGCTAGCTAGCCGGATACACACACACACTTGCATGGAGCATGTGCCTTATCCTCAAGCAAACACTTCCACATGTGTATATCTTCTATCTGCCCGGGCTCTCGGGCATGTGCTCGTGTGTTAAACAATGGCTGCTCAAATGAATCATGTGGCATGGGCAGGATATATATAAGAATAAGAGGTCTTGGCTGTTCAACTTTGTCGACAGAGCATTCTTAAGTAGGTCTTGATCTGTTTAGATTCGCCACATGTTGTCAATATCTTATTGCGTATGGTACTTACTTTGACGTGAGACTGGAACACTCTTTTTGGTCGCGAGAGAAAGGTAAACAGAAGGTGTACGAAAGGGCAACAGCAATGAAGGAAGGGAGGAAGAGACTGTTTATTGGCTCGATCAGATTTTTCTGAATTTGGGTACGAATATAGCGACCACGTAGTACTCTGGCAAAGCCTGTATGCATCACTCGAGGCAGAGGCCGAGGGCACTCCCCTCGTTTCGAAAAGAAGTCCTAGTACTCTGGCAAGTCAAATGTTCTACTTTCTACTTTTGTTTTTAGCTCAATTAGAGGGTCATAGTAATTTAGCGCAAGCTCATAACGCAACCAAAAAGTTACTCGCAACTAGCCTAAAGTCTAAATTGTGTGTGAGTTTTTAAAAAATGAGTCTAAACTGTATATGCCGTATATCAACTGTTCAAACAGTGCCATTTCATTTCATAAAACTGTTCAAACAGTATCTGGATGTTAGTTAAACATGACTTTCTATTGCTTCAAATTTCCAAAAAAAAAAAAAAAAAAACTTTCTACTGCTTCAAACTGATGCATATGCCGCAGTGGGTTCCTTTCCTCATGATGATAAGGTCCGCTCTTTCCATCTCCCATTTTGGCTTCTGCATTTTACACGATATATGTGCTACCCATGAACAGCATTTCTGGATCTGTACTCCTCTAGGCCCTAGACCTAAGAGGATAAACAGATCAGATTTGGATCGGGTCACCACGGTTGTAAGGCGCATGACAGACTGTATGTTCCATCGTTGGAAAGTACACAACGGTACGTTCGTAAGAATCGATGGCGACGTTCCGTACGCCGCGTCTTGGTTGCTTGTTTTGCTGTCACTTTCTCTTCAGTATCCTGGCACCTTCCGGTGAGAAAGAGCTAGGTCGTACAAACACGGCCTTTTATTGCCATTTTCATTCTTTCTAATATTTTGTTATTGTTTTTTCTAATATTAGTCTATTACATCCCCTTTGTTTGCAAGTTGAGGTTGATGCGTGGTCCGGCCGACGGAGGTTGACAGTAGCACCTCCAAAACATAACTGGAGGCTAATAACTGCTGAATTATTTCCCGGTCATTTGTGATATCTTGCAGCCTACCATTGATGAAAAAGTTCGAAAGGATAATATTGATGAACCGAAAAAATGTCAAGACTCCACCAAAGTCATCAAGGTTAGTTGCCTGTATTTGGTGGAGAGATAGCAAGATGCTCCCTGTAACAAATAAACAAGAGGAACGAGCTTGGGGTGGCTGGTATAGTGCAACTGTTAGGTGTGCTATCCTGTTTCTCAAAGGGAAAAAAAAAAGTGCCCCTATCCTCTTTCTTCTGTTTCCCAGTGCCACCAAACAACCGAAAAGGGTTCCTCTTCATGTAACTTCCATACTAATCATCAGTAATTCTCACAAATGTTTTGTTTACTGTGATTTGCATCCTCAAGCTCCAATTTCAGTTTTTTCAAAGTTGGTTCTGAAGAACATGCAGTTGCAAAACTCGTATCTTATCTCTATGCTTGCCAGTGCAAAAGCCGCTTCGATGTTCTTTTAGAAGGCCGGAAACTGATGATGGTCGGTAGATGATCAGATGATGGTGGGAAGCAAGTTGATGAATGATGATACATGGCATGAACATATGCTTCTTCTCGGAGTCACGATTACCAGTTAAGGCTTCTTCCTCAAGCAAGGCTGCCTAACACATGATTGGGTGTCAAAACAGCAATCGGTCCTGTCACTCAAGTTGTCAATCCAAAGAAAGTTGGTACGTCTCTCACAACCCTACCTTATTCTTATCTATCCTGCCACCGGCCCAACGGAATTAACAGATTGATGCAGACTTGGACGGCATTACCTCAAGTCTCAGATAAAAGAAAATTCAGAAAGCAGATCATAACAAAAAGAAAATTTCAGAAAGCTTGATCCTCCCAACGTTTTCTTATTTTTTTTCTTTTTGTTTCCTCCATTTATTCTACCAAAACACGATTCCATGTACAAAGTTATTCATATTCCTCACTAGCTATCAAGTAGATCGGTGTGTGTGTGCCTGTCTGTCATTGCCTTGTGGAGATAGCTTCCATCATCTTACTCACATCAACATCATGGTTACAATGCTTGTGTTTCAAGCATTCCTTTCTATCGCTCCGAAGTCTTGGCCGCAGCTTCATCAATTATCTGATACCTTGTGCCCGATTTCAGGTTGCTTTCTCTGTTGGGCAATCACATGACTGTTACGTACATTCCTCTTCACTCCGTGTTTTGCGCTGGATCTCAAAGGCACGTTGATTGGGTAGATGAACATATGAGTAAATTCTCTGTGTTCAACCGATTTGTCTACAGATTCTGTACAACTGATAACTCACGCCGTGGGTTAGATCTAACCACACTCAGTATCGCATGCGTGCAGGTGATGGATGAGCGGTGAGCTGGAAGGCTTGGAGTTGTTGCGCTACTAGGCCTGAGCCTGACCGAGGGCATCTCATATATATTCTCATTCTTGTAGCTTGCTGTGCTGGTATTGGCTGTCGCTAGGCCCCGGCCAATCTCGATCCCATCTTGTGTCCTGAGTATCTCTTGAGGGTATTATTTCCCTTTTCAGTGGCTCGGTCACATTTTCTGCTTCGTTTGTGTTGGTACGCAGGGGAGGCGCATGGACGCTAATGATCGAGCCGAGTAGCTAGCCAAATAACCAACGGTGCTCTGGTCGTCCTGAGGATTTAGTTGGAGGAAGGGAGATGTCTTTGCAGATGGGATCCATCATCACCATCCACGACACACCTAACTAACTAAGCAAACTAGCTCCGCCCTCCGCGTACGTAGCGTTGTCGGCGCTTGCAGTTCCGGTGATAGATCTGTCGAAACTAAGCGCTGGGTTGGTGAGCGATCTTGTTCAGATCAATCATGGTAATGATAATAACATAAAGCATTTGTGGATCGATCGGTGATATGAAGAAGTCCGGTCCAGGACAGGCCGTGGCACGCCCCAATCATGCACCGAAGTGGCGCTCGCCAATTGAGAATTGCCGAAAGGGGCGAAAGGCTTAGTGGCCGGCGGTACCAACTGATTGAAGGCGCTAATCGCCACCGCAAGCAAGCATGTACGGGTTTGGAACAGCCGTTGCATTGGTGTTGCGCGTAAATGAAATTAAATCTCCGCAGTGAAAGCGCCGTACGTGCCCATCACTTGAGGATTCAACTGCCTGCTTTCGTGTGTTGGAAAGGGATCTAATAAAAGGCGCACGCCGAGCAATCATTGACACGGTGTCCCCTCCCCTGCTCGCTCGCTCGCTCGCTCGCTCGTCTACAGTCCCAGATAGAGAATAATAGCCTTGCGTGTGGAAGCAGAAGCAACTTACGCGATCTGGAGCATCTATCTCTTGCACTCATGTCAGCTTTGCACTCTGCTTCCAACGCGTTAACCTGGTACTCTGTGGCAAGGCAACGCAGTGGGGAGTGTTTGGACGGGTGCATTTCGGTTTCCACTGACACTGACTCGGTGGCTGCGTACAACAGGAACAGCCAAGCGAAACAACATCGGTTACATGGCGCTGCGGCATCGGCGGAAGTAAATGGACGCCCTTTCTTCTTTTCTGAAAGCTCAGTTTCACCTCACCTGGCCTACTAGCAACCATTTTTGGCCAAGAGGTCGTGGAGTTGGTCCAGAGTTGTTGCGCCTTCCTTTAAGATGCAATGCACAGCTTTGGATGCGATAGATTTTAGTTAGCTCTTCTCCCATGCTACAGGGCCCTCTGAGTCGTCGTAGTATATCACTGGGTCAGCACGCGCATGGGCAATGCTGTATTTTTTAACCTCCTGTCACCATCTCTTTTGTCTGACAAAATTGCGTCCAACAATGGTTCGTCGGAACGGCACTCGGACCGTTGGATTGGAAATAGACGGGCCGGGGCTGAACAATCAAATTTACATTAGGGCTGTCTTTTAAGCCCTGGAATTAAGCACCGATGTGAATGTATAATGATTAACGAGCACACCCTCGCGTCACTCCCGCGAGCGACCGAGGGGGCGAACCCTAGCCGCCGGGGCTAGTCCTCCTCCTCCAGCTCCCTCCCCTCGCTGCCGCCGGTGCGCGCCGCCGATCTGGTCGGCGTTGGCGGCGGCGGGGATCTCCCTTCTCCTCGCATGATGTCGCGCAGCACGGGACGACGGCTTCAGCGATCCAGGGCACGGCGGCTCCCGGTGGCGGCGCTTGGCGGCGCGGGTGGAGCTTAGCTGGGTGTTACGTGGCGATCGGCTGGGCGTGGCTAGAGGATGGAGGTGGGGCTGGGCATGGCCGGTGGCGGCGGCGTCAAGCCCGGATCTAAAGAAAATATGCCCTAGAGGCAATAATAAAGTTGTTATTTGTATTTTCTTATATCATGATAAATGTTTATTATTCATGCTAGAATTGTATTAACTGGAAACTTAGTACATGTGTGAATAGATAGACAAAACTGAGTGTCCTTAGTATGCATCTACTTGACTAGCTCGTTAATCAAAGATGGTTAAGTTTCCTGACCATAGACATGTGTTGTCATTAGAGAATGATATGATGGACAAGACCCATCCGTTAGTTTAGCATAATGATCGTTAAGTTTTATTGCTATTGCTTTCTTCATGACATACATATTCCTCTGACTATGAGATTATGCAACTCCTGAATACCTAAGGAAACATCTTGTGTGCTATTGATACGTCTCCAACGTATCTATAATTTTTTATTGTTCCATGCTATTATATTTTTTTATGCATGATTTAAATATCTTTGCAAGTCTCTTCGAATTATCAGTTTGGTTTGGCCTACTAGATTGATTTTTCTTGCAATGGGAGAAGTGCTTAGCTTTGGGTTCAATCTTGCGGTGTCCTTTCCCAGTGACAACAGGGGCAGCAAGGCACGTATTGTATTATTGCCATCGAGGATAAAAAGATGGGGTTTATATCATATTGCTTGAGTTTATCCCTATACATCATGTCATCTTGCCCAATGCGTTACTCTGTTCTTATGAACTTAATACTCTAGATGCATGCTGGATAGCGGTCGATGTGTGGAGTAATAGTAGTAGATGCAGAATCATTTTGGTCTACTTGTCGCGGACGTGATGCCTATATACATGATCATGCCTAAATATTCTCATACTATGCGTTTTTCTATCAATTGCTCGACAGTAATTTGTTCACCCACCGTAGATTATGCTATCTTGAGAGAAGCCACTAGTGAAACCTATGGCTCCCGGGTCTATCTTCTGTCATATTATTATCCTATCAATTTACTATTTCTGTTTTTGTTTATTTTGCAATCTTTACTTCCCAATCTATATCATAAAAATACCAAAAATATTTATCTTATTATCTCTATCAGATCTCACTTTTGCAAGTGACCGTGAAGGGATTCAACCCCTTTATCGCGTTGGTTGCAAGGTTCTTATTTGTTTGTGCATGTATAAGGCGATTTGCGTGTAACCTCCTACTGAATTGATACCTTGGTTCTCAAAAACCGAGGGAAATACTTACGCTACTTTGTTGCATCACCCTTTCCTCTTCAAGGGAAAATCAACGCATGCTCAAGAGGTAGCAGCTATCAAATGTCACAACGTAACTGGGTGATTATAAGGATGCTCTACAGGTGTCTCCGAAGGTATTTGTTGGGTTGGCATAGATCAAAATTAGGATTTGTCACTCCGAGTATCGGAGAGGTATCTCTGGGCCCTCTCGGTAATGCACATCAATATAAGCCTTGCAAGCAATTTGACTAATGAGTTAGTTACGGGATGATGCATTACGGAACGAGTAAAGAGACTTGCCGGTAACGAGATTGAACTAGGTATGAGGATACCGACGATCGAATCTCGGGCAAGTAACATACCGATAACAAAGGGGATAACATATGCTGTTATTGCGGTTTGACTGATAAAGATCTTCGTAGAATATATCGGAACCAATATGAGAATCCAGGTTCCGCTATTGGTTATTGACCGGAGATGTGTCTCGGTCATGTCTACATAGTTCTCGAACCCGTAGGGTCCGCACGCATAATGTTCGATGACGATTTGTATTATGAGTTATGTGTTTTGGTGACCTAAGTTTGTTCGGAGTCCCGGATGAGATCACGGACATGACGAGGAGTCTCAAAATGGTCGAGAAGTAAAGATTGATATATTGGACGTTAATACTCCACTACAAAAAAATACACTTCCGTGATGATACGTGTTTGTCACAATAGGTCGCGTTTTTTGTCATGCATGTACATCCATGACGATTTTATGACAGAACCAAGATAGTCATACCTGTGTTGCCGTAGAAGTGTTCCATGACATTACCAAAATTATCATCACGGAAGTGTGCACTTCCATGACGATAAATCGCGCGTCATAGAAGTGCTTTCGTCAAGGGTGACCGACACGTGGCATCCACTGTAACGGAACGCCGTTAAGCTATCGGGTCGGGTTTTGGATCCGATAACCCGTTAACAGCCCCGACCAATGGGGATTTTCCACGTGTAAAATCATCATTGGCTGGAGGAAACACATGTCGGCTCATCGTTGGGACAGATGTCATCCACTCACTGCACAGAAGGCGCCTATGATACGTCGACAGGTGGCACGGCCCAAGAGAGGCCCATTCTTGTGAAAAGGCCGGCCCGTTTGACTTGGTCAAAAGGTGGCGGGCCGGCCCATGGAAAGCCTGTTAACGGCCTGTTCGCATATAGCCCATTTACAGCCCGCTAACCCAAGGCCTGTTACGCCCTATCCGAATTAGGCCCAGTAGCGTCAACTGGGCCATCCAATATGATTCCAGCCCGTTTTCACTTCTGGCCCATGTATGGCCCATGACGTCTTTCGGCCCATATGAGGCCCTATGTAACTCTTGGCCTATTAACGGCCCATGGTGAAACTGGCCCGTAATGAATAGTGTATCACTTTACACCCATTAACGGCCCGTGGTGAAACTGGCCCGTAATGAACAGTGTATCATTTTATACCCATTAACGGCCCGTTATTCCGTTGGGCCGTTTCCAGCCCATGTTATCTTTCGGCCTTCTCAAAGCCTATTTATTCTTGGGCTCATTTCCAACATTCGTTTACTTACGGCCCGTTACTGTCATTTTCTACTTGTGGGCCAAATCCTGCCCGTGGTTACAGTCGGCCCGTTTGTGGTCCGTTAATACGTTGGGCCGTTTTCATAGCGTCATCAAATACGACCTATTGACGATGGCCCGTTATGGTCGGCCCATGGACGGACGATTCCAACTCTAGCCCGTTTACGGCTATAATGCGGCCTGTTATTGGCCCATGTTTGGCCAATCGATCATACGACCCGTATAAGGCCCATTGATGATACGGCCCGTAGAAGGCCCATTGTTTCTACGGCCCGTAGAAGGCCTACTGTTTCTACGACCCGTAGAAGGCCCACAGTTTCTACGGCCCGTAGGAGGCCCAGTGTCACTACAGTAAATATTAGTCCATGGTTATTGTGGCCTAGTTTTAAAAAATAGGTTATTGCAGCCACTAGCAAACCGCGGAAAAAGAACTGCACTGACTACAAGCAAACAAATAAACAAGACAGCAAGGAAATAAATGAGCAAGCAACTTATGATATGCTATCACGGCTATTACACATATTACATCCACTGGGCATCAAAGTTCGCCACCAGTGCAAATATAGGGAACAAAGCAGCATATAAACACCGCAGCAAAACAAGTCCAGAACTGAAACCACTTCAGAAGAGTTTAAGAAACAATATCCTGGGTACCCTAATGCTGGCAAGATGCTTAGCAAGCTTATTAACTTTCTCTTGTTTGGCGCTTAAATCCTCCAGCGCTTGCTGTTGCACAAGAAAGTACACATCTGAATTATGCAGGGACTTCCTCAGTCCTTCAGCTTCTTGCCGCAACACAGCTGACTGATGCCTTTCAGCTTGTAGCTGAGACTGAAGAAGCCGAAGTGATTCAGGCAGCGAGTTCGAAGAGCTTGTGCCAGCGGTACTGGCCAGTAACTCGAACACTACATCAACGCAGGACTGTGGGGTTTTCTCGCTGTCTACAAGATCGTTTTTATCACCTTTCTTGGAGACCAACAGGGTTGTCTCACTATCTTGAACCTTATCTGCATTACTTTCTCTACCATTGCATAGTGGGGTACTCTTCTCCAATATTCTATTTGCATACTACAAGAGAAACAAGCAGACACATCACAGGTTTAGCTTGTAGTATACGAAACTCATTTTGGTAAACCGGTTCAGTAGTAAGGTGGACAGGATAACAGCATGAAACAAACATATATCTATGTACTATAGTCACTGTATTGTCCATATCATTCTAGTTTATGTTCCCTAATCAAGATAGAGACACAGTTCAACTCATATATTTTTAAGACACAACAGCATAGACAGAATATAAGTGTGAGAAACTACACAACATTGGCAGCACTTGTAATGTGCATCACATGAGAACATAACTGTTTATATAACTTAAACTGAAATCAACATAGAGCAAGAAGTTAGAACAACAATCCAGTTAAAGAAATAGGTTTAAAACATACCTGTTGCGCCATTGGAGTTTCAATTGGATCCTTCAAATTCGAAAGTAGTTGGTATGAGTAAATACAGTGATGCAACAGCAAAGGAGTATGGACCATAGCTACGGAATCTGACCTGAGAACAGTTGCTCTTCTGCTTTAAACGTGGAGTTTGGGTTAGCTGTGGTGGTCTTCGTGCTTTGGGCACTGCAGTAGCTTTACAAACTGCTCGTGTGGGGGTATTCTGTGGTGGACATGGTGCTTTGTCAACTATAAGCGGGTTACTATTCGCTGGGGTTGCAGTTAAATGGGTTGTAGCTGGTTCTCTGCCCAACGGTGTAAGTGTGCAATCTGGAAGAGTCTCGATTATGTGTGGTGGGGCTAGTTTGTGGGACAGTACAACCATGGTTCTATCTGCATCGACGGGTAGCACTGTCTTTTGTGAAGAACGGGTTTTTGCTCCCTTAGATACTATCATCACCCCCTCCAATTCAAATGGCTGATAAACAAGAAAAGAAATTGAACGTACAGACATTGTATGATAGACAGATGTGGTAATTCACATATATGTTGACCAAACAGGACAGCATGACACAATTTCACATATATGATGCCTAACTAAACAGGATAGCATGACACAATTTCAGATATATGATGGATAACTTAACAGGATATAATGGCATAATTCAACATATGATGAGTACCTAAACAAGATGACATGACAAAACTATATGATGTCTTTCTAAAATAGGTTGGGATGAAATAATTCACATACATGTTGTCTAAGTATACATGATGGCATGATATAATTGACATAATTGATTCATATACTAAGCAGCTGGCACTCGCATGTATGATCTCTAAACTAAGCAGATAAAATTCAATATTGTGCATATAATGTCTAAACTAAGCAATGCAACATACCATATGCATCATATGAGAAATATAAACATTGCAACTTAGAGCATACACCTTAGGTGGGATAGAGGATTGGTCATCTGTCTCTGAATTCTCCTCTAAGGATCTCCCTATAACCATCGAGATATATGCTTCAACAGGTATCATTGCCTGCTCTGAAGACCTTGTTTTCACTCCAGATTTTTCCATAACCAGCTCAAATGGCTGATACACATGAAGAGTAGTTCAATATACACAGATTGTCGACAAATGGAATATGTAATGAAAAAAAAGATGGCATGAGATAATTCACATATATGATGCCTGGCTCCATGGCGGTGCATAATTCACATATCTGATATAGAAAGCAAACAGGAGGCATTCACACAAAGAATGTCTAATCTAAGCAGATGGCATGGCAATGCAAGACACCATATGCATGATATGAGCAATATAACCCAACCAAGTTAGAGCATGCACCTCGGGGGGGGGGGGGGGGGATACGACTGGTCATCTCTCTCTGAATCCTCCTCTGAGGAGCTATCTGTAACCAGCAAGAAATCTGCATCGTCAGGTAGCACTGACTGCTCAAAAGACCTTGTTTTCACTCTAGATTTTCCCATGACCGACTCAAATGGCTGATGCACAGGAAGAGTAGATGAATGTATAAACATTGTTGACAAATGGAATACATTATGGAAAAAAAATATGGCACGATACAATTCACATATACGATGACTGACTAAACATGATGGCATTGCATGATTCACGTATATGATGCCTGGCTAAAGAAGATGGTATTGCATAATTCCCACATACTCCCTCTGTTCCTAAATATTTGTCTTTTTAGAGATTTCAAATGGACTACCACATACGGATGTATATAAACATATTTTAGAGTGTAGATTCACTCATTTTGTTCCGTATGTAGTCACTTGTTGAAATCTCTAAAAAGACAAATATTTAGGAATGGTGGGAGTATGATATAGAAACCAAACAAGTGGCATTCACACAAAGCAAATCTAAACTAAGCTGATGACATATAAGATGTATAATGTAAGCAATGCAAGGCGCCATATGCATGATATGACCAACATCACCATGCCAGGTTAGAGCAAACACCTCAGGTGGTAAACATGCGTGGTCGGCTCCTTCTGTATCTCCATATGAACAGTTATCTTCCTCTGGAATACAATTTGGAAATGCAGGAGGGGGGGGGGCACTTCGACCACCATGGAGCGGCGTCTGCATGACATTATATTCGCACGCAACGGTCTTCTCTTTTTCTCTACATGTTCAGTACGAAGGACAGGGGGCAGGGGGGCACCCCATTGCACATCAATTATTTTCTTAGCCGTGTGCGATGCCCCCCTCCACAGTTTACTCCTCCGATCATAGCGCATAGTGCTTAGGAGAAGCCCTGCGGGGATTACATCACCATCACCGTCACCACGCCGTCGTGCTGACGGAACTCTCCCTCGACCCTCTGCTGGATCAAGAGTCGAAGGACGTCATCGAGCTGAACGCGTGCTGAACTCAGAGGTGCCATACGTTCGATACTAGATCGGTTCGATCGTGAAGATGTTCGACTACATCAACCGCGCTAACCTAACGCTTTCGCTTTCGGTCTACGAGGGTACGTGGACACACTCTTCCCCTCTCGTTGCTATGCATCTCCTAGATAGATCTTGCGTGATCGTAGGAATTTTTTTGAAATTACATGCTACGTTCCCCAACAGGATCCGGCCTTGGCGGTGACGACGACGGTAGCTGGACCGGATCCGGCCATGATGGTGGAGGCGTCCCCTTCGCCGGAGATGACGGGCTAGGTGGTGGGTCCTTGTGGCGGCGGATCTTGGGATCCCATGTCCGGACTCGTCGCAGGACGCGTGTGGCAGTCGGAGCTTCCTTCAACGTCGACGGTGCTTGATGCGGGATCACGGCGGCGGTTGGCGTTGTATGGGCGACGATAGCGGCTGGCATGACGGTGGGTGCTCCATATAGTGCCCAGAATCGGGGCGGCGGCCCTCCTCATCAATGGCGGCGGACTCCGGGGTCGTGTGGGCGACTCTGAGTCTGGATCTCGAGGTGGTGACGGCCTTCTGAGGCTAGTGGTGGTATGGGACGTCCCTTCCATGAGCAGACCGGGTTCGATGCGGCTCGATAGGTGACACATGAGCCTCTTTCGGTTTGTCGGGCGGTGCTTGTCGCCGGCAGGTGAAGCCACCGGTGAATGCGCTACTTGCGGATGGTACACACGACGTCTCATATGGAGACGTCAAGTCATGCTTGCTACCGGCAGGTGATGCACAGTGGCTCTGCCGGAGGTGTAATATTTAGCCTGTTGTTATTGGGTCAAAGGTGGTGCGGCAGTAGCGGGAGGCACGCAGTATGGGACGTCTTTGTCTTCCGTTGTCTCCTACGGAAGTATCCGGCTATCGAGGCATCAGTAGACGGATAAGGGTGAATGGTAAATATGACTTCAACGACGAGTTTATGCACTCCGGTGGAAACACAAGATCTCTGATCGGGCTATGTCGCTACGCGCCTGCGTCGTGCCCTTGCTGAAGGTGGTGGATTGAAGCTTGGCTTTGGGGATGAGAATCCGGAGTTCAACCTTGTGGTGGAATCACCATCATCGGCACACGTGCGATGATTCCTTCTCGAAGGCGTAGCCTAGGAGTTGTGTATTTTTCGTTTATGTTGTGTCTTGTATCATAGGGTTAGTGGCTATCTGGGGAGTTACTGTCGCGAGGTATACGGCCTCAGTGTTTGTTTTTCCATTTTATTTCTGGGTTGATAGTGTTCGGCTGCTGGATTTTGCACTATTAATAATATATGTCTGCATGCATCGTTCTGATGCAGGGCTAGGGGTTATCCTCTTTCTTGAAGAAAAAACCCCACAACAAATAGCATGACTTAAAATGATTATACTGGAGAAGTGTAGCAACTCATCATGGTATCATCGGATCACGATGATTCTTCCTTCATTTCTTTTTAAGCTACGTATAAAATGTGTATGAAGTCAAACTTCATAAAAATTGTTTAGATTTGTAGGAGAAAAATATCAACAGTCGCAATATGAAATCAGTATTATGAGATGCATTATGAAATTAATTTGCATATTATATAACTTTAGTATTGTAGATCTTGGTATTTTTTTCTGTTCAAGAATTCATCTGATTAACCAGTTAACTTCCTGATTAATTCCTACTCTTAAGGTCATCAAGTAGTCGATAAGCTAATAATCGCAGAGACACCAATGAGGATGATGAACCCCTCTAAATGGTGTCTAGATTGGATCTGGTGGTTTTTGAACTTGCAGCGTTAGAATTGTGTTTCGTCGACTCCCCTAGGGTTTTTGGATTTTGGGGGTATTTATAGAGCGAAGAGGCGGTGCGAGAGGCGGCCGAGGTGGGCACAACCACCCAGGGCGCGCCTGGGCCCCCAGGCGTGCCCAAGTGGGTTGTGCTCCCCTCTGAGCCCCCCTCTAGTACTTCTTTGGCCCATTGCGTTCTTTCTGGTCCAGAAAAATTCTCTGAAAAGTTTCGCTGCATTTGGACTCCGTTTGGTATTGATTTTCTGCGAAGTAAAAAAACAAGCGAAAAACAGCAACTAGCACTGGGCACTATGTCAATAGGTTAGTCTCAAAATGATATAAAGTTGCTATAAAATGATTGTAAAACATTCGAAAGAATGATAATATAACAACATGAATCAAAATATATAGATACGTTGGAGATGTATCAAGAAGCTTAATGTGACTAATGAGTTTAGTCACGGGATCTTGTATTGTGGAACGAGTAAAGAGACTTGCCGGTAACGAGATTGAACTAGGTATGGAGATACCGACGATCGAATCTCAGGCAAGTAACATATCGCCGAACAAATGGAATTGCATACGGAATTAACTGAATCATCGACATCGTGGTTCAATCGATAAAGTTCTTCGTAGAAGAATATGTATGAACCGATATAGGCATCCAGGTCCTGCTATTGGTTATTGACCGGAGAGGTGTCTCGGTCATGTCTACATGATTCTCGAACCCATAGGGTCGCACGCTTAACGTTCGATGACGCTAGAGTAGTATTGGGGTATTAACATTGGTGACCGAAGGTTGTTCGTCCCGGATGAGATCCCGAGCGTCACAAGGAGCGAAAATAGAAATCTGTCTATACATCTCGAAATATGTAGACCTTGACGCAGATCAACGGCACCGAATCCGCGTGCCCCGGTGCCCTAAATCCTCTCCCGGTCCTTGACAGGATGGAAATTTCACTATAAAAACCAGTACAAATTAATCTTTTCACACGGATTATAATCCTACAAATCAAAAATCCATGTAGGAACATAAAATCCTTAGAACCTTTCGAAATTCCCTTACAGATCCTTTGAAAATCAAAGAGTCATTTACGGCTTCAGCCTTTTTTCTTCCTTTCCCTTTCTTCAAATTAATAATTTTTTGCCTTCCGTCTATTCAAATGGCAGAACGCCTACACGTTTCTAATTAAAAACATAACGAAGCAGGGTATTGCCTCGAAAAGGAAAGGAAGTGCACAAATGTCAGGCCGCCGTGTTGCTTGTAGATATTGCTGAACCCACAGCCCCCAATATTCAATGCCATCCGGTACCGCTTCAACCGCCGATTGAATTCACAAACCGCCCGCTCATCAACCGCGTCCATCAATCAAATGAAACGAGGCATGTGATTGGGATGCAATGTCATGCGATACAAATTACTTTCAGATTTATTACTCACGAAAAATGAAATGAGAAGAAGGGATTCCTGCTGGACGCCGGCTTCACCTCTCGTCTCCCAATCCTTTTCCCTCCAGAATCACGGCACGGCACACGCTTCCTCTGCTTTCCGCTTCACAGTTTCACCATTCCGTCGACGCCGCCCCTCCCCCTCCTCCCCTTCTTCCCAACCGGTAAACAGCATCCGGTAACCCAAAAGGGAGCAGTTAAACAAGCCAAAAAGATTCCAGAAATCAAGAACAAGTTCCCACTCAGGCACCGGCGCCGTCCCTCCGTTTAGATAGACCCCGTCATCGGCACATATAAGCCCAGCGCCATCCACGCCTCCCCTCCTCTCCCCTCCCTCCATTGCCCCTCCAGGAAGCCAACCACCAGTTGGAGTTGGTTCACACTGTCCGAGCAGTCAGTCCATCGAGGCGGAGAGAACAGAGCCAGGCGCCACCATGCCCTCCGGCGGCGCAGCCGTGCTCCTCCTTGCCCTGCTCGCCGCGGCCGCTGCCGTCGCCAATGCCGCGGTGTCGTACGACCACAGGGCCGTGGTGATCAACGGGCAGCGCCGCATCCTCATGTCCGGGTCCATCCACTACCCGCGCAGCACCCCGGAGATGTGGCCGGACCTCATCCAGAAGGCCAAGGACGGCGGCCTGGACGTGATACAGACCTACGTCTTCTGGAACGGCCACGAGCCGGCGCGCGGGCAGTACCACTTCGCCGACCGCTACGACCTCGTCCGCTTCGTCAAGCTCGCCAAGCAGGCCGGCCTCTACGTCCACCTCCGCATCGGCCCCTACGTCTGCGCCGAGTGGAACTTCGGGTAACCAACTCATGAACTCAATGCGATGGCAGTCTTGATTCTTGTCCATTCTTGTTGCCTCCCTGGTAGAGTGATTTGGATCGTTCTGGGCGTCGTTGCAGTGGATTCCCCGTTTGGCTCAAGTACGTGCCCGGCATCAGCTTCCGGACGGACAACGGTCCCTTCAAGGTACAGTGCTCATGGCTGAACTGCAATTTGTAATTTTGTGTTTGATGATTTGACGGCGGAGCTGAGATGAACCGTGGACGCGCATGGGCAGGCGGAGATGCAGAGGTTCGTGGAGAAGATCGTGTCGATGATGAAGTCGGAGGGGCTGTTCGAGTGGCAGGGCGGACCCATCATCCTCGCCCAGGTGGAGAACGAGTACGGGCCCATGGAGTCGGCCATGGGCGCCGGCGCCAAGCCCTACGCCAACTGGGCCGCCAACATGGCCGTCGCCACCGGCGCCGGCGTGCCCTGGGTCATGTGCAAGCAGGACGACGCCCCCGACCCCGTGGTAATTAACCTCATGCCATCTCCTTCTCATCTCGCCATTGCTGCCAATGAATGCCATGGCGGCATGTCCCATGGCGCGTTGCCGAAAGAGCAAATTGCGGTGCCAGCTACGTAGTGATTTTTAACCACTTCGCTTTCTCGCGCCGGGCACATGCTTCTGCCGTTGGGACATCACATCACCGAATCAAGCTGCCAACTTTGCAGCCTGGCACTGCCACCACAAAATATACTCCTACTCTATGCTAGCTAGTAGAGTAATTCGTTCCTTTTCTTTTTAAAATTGAAATATTTGTCAGCTTGTGCTCCCTGGGTAACGATGAATTAATGGATTCGTGTTGGCCGCATGCAGATAAACTCCTGCAATGGCTTCTACTGCGACTACTTCAGCCCCAACTCCAACGGCAAGCCTACCATGTGGACCGAGGCCTGGACTGGATGGTAAGTTTGCATGAACAGCACTGGAATTGCAATCTGCAAGCCCGTCAGGACATTGTTGACACGATCGGTTTGTTGAAGGTTCACGGCGTTCGGCGGCGCGGTGCCGCACCGGCCGGTGGAGGACATGGCGTTCGCCGTGGCGAGGTTCATTCAGAAGGGCGGCTCCTTCGTCAACTACTACATGGTGAGCCACCAAGGCTGGAGCTACCACATGTTGTCGCCCGGATGTTTCGGTTTTCAGTTGTAGTGGCACCTAACATTTGATCTGTCTTTGTTTCAGTACCATGGGGGCACAAACTTCGACCGGACCGCCGGCGGCCCGTTCATCGCGACGAGCTACGACTACGACGCGCCCATCGACGAATACGGTACGTCGACCATCTGTGCAGCAAGCAGGATTCAGAAATTTCAGTTTGTGTTCTGCTTTTCCCGGGTGCAAAAAACAGTTGCAAACTTACTGACGGAAAACCATTGGTGGCATGGTGCGCAGGTCTGATCAGGCAGCCGAAATGGGGCCACCTGAGGGACCTGCACAAGGCCATCAAGCAGGCCGAGCCGGCGCTCGTCTCCGGTGATCCCACCGTCCAGCGCATCGGCAACTACGAGAAGGTTCGGTCTCGCTCCCTCCCACTCCATCCCTAGGCAAATTCAGGCGACAGGAGATCCCAAAAAATGCTTCTGAAACTGATGGAATATCTGTTGCTTGTGCAGGCGTACGTGTTCAAGTCGAGCACCGGAGCCTGCGCGGCCTTCCTGTCCAACTACCACACGAGCGCCGCCGCGAGGGTCGTGTACAACGGCCGGCGGTACGACCTCCCGGCCTGGTCCATCAGCATCCTGCCGGACTGCAAGACCGCCGTCTTCAACACCGCCACGGTGCGACAGTCAGAAACAGACAGCACTGAAACTAAGACTAACCAGGCTGAGCTGAACGACAAAACATGGCCTGACGAACTTGCTCTGACCGTCGTGGCTGCAGGTGAAGGAGCCGTCGGCGCCTGCGAAGATGAACCCGGCGGGGGGTTTGGCGTGGCAGTCGTACAGCGAGGACACCAACGCGCTGGACTCGAGCGCCTTCACCAAGGACGGCCTGGTGGAGCAGCTCAGCATGACCTGGGACAAGTCCGACTACCTGTGGTACACCACCTAGTGAGTCACTGACTGGCCATCTCTGTCTGACTGCCTCCATGGAACCATTCATTGATCTCTGCTAATCTCTGAATTATTACGTGGATGCAGCGTCAACATCGACTCGAGCGAGCAGTTCCTCAAGTCCGGCCAGTGGCCGCAGCTCACCATCAACTCCGCCGGCCACTCGGTGCAGGTGTTCGTCAACGGCCAGTCCTTCGGTACCGTCTCAAACTCTGAATCTTCTTGTCCGATATCGATCAAATCGAGGCTGAATGATACTGATGAGCATCGAATCCTTTTGGTGTGTCCCAGGCGTCGCCTATGGCGGCTACAACAGCCCGAAGCTGACGTACAGCAAGCCGGTGAAGATGTGGCAGGGCAGCAACAAGATCTCCATCCTCAGCTCCGCCATGGGCCTCCCCGTAAGTTTTCATCTCAGATTCAGGCTGCCATGGCCATGGCAGCACCTGCACTGCCTCGGTCCTCAGGCCATTTCTGACATGGTGACTCTCTGGCAGAACCAAGGGACGCATTACGAGGCCTGGAACGTGGGCGTCCTCGGCCCGGTGACGCTGTCGGGGCTCAACCAGGGGAAGAGGGACCTCAGCAATCAGAAGTGGACGTACCAGATCGGCCTCAAGGGCGAGTCGCTCGGCGTCAACTCCATCAGCGGCAGCTCCTCCGTCGAGTGGAGCAGCGCCACCGGCGCGCAGCCGCTCACATGGCACAAGGTCACCACCATCGACATTTCCATTGCCATTTCACTGAACACAATGCTGGTTCTGAACCTGGTTTGGCTGCTGATCTGCAGGCATACTTCGCGGCGCCGGCGGGCAGCGCTCCGGTGGCGCTGGACATGGGCAGCATGGGGAAGGGCCAGATCTGGGTGAACGGGAACAACGCCGGCCGGTACTGGTCGTACAGGGCCTCCGGCAGCTGCGGCGCCTGCAGCTACGCCGGCACCTTCAGCGAGGCCAAGTGCCAGACCAACTGCGGCGACATCTCGCAGCGGTGGTACCACGTACCGCGGTCGTGGCTCAAGCCCAGCGGCAACCTGCTCGTCGTGCTCGAGGAGTTCGGCGGCGACCTGTCGGGCGTCACGCTCATGACGAGGACGACATGAGACGCGGGAAGGCGGGAAGAACAAGAAGAAGACATGCAGAAATTGTGAATAATCTTCTGGAGGGAAAATGGATGGATGGATGGATGGAGGAAGAGGGCACACGAATATATCGGTACATACGGCCTAGATACGGATACGGTTGGTATACGTACAGTCGTACAAAGACTAGTAGGCGTAGTATTTATTCATGGAGAGCTAATTAAAGAGTGTTGGGCGGCGCGGTCGCCGGAACAGTAGCTCAGGTACGGCGGCCGGCCGTCCTGCCGGTAGACCATCGTCGGTTCATTGTCGATCACAAATGTATTTTCGAGCCGTCGGTAGGTGGGTGGATCTGCTCTCAGGCCTGCGCACGCAAGTGCTTTCTGAAGTAAACTGAATCCCTCTTGGTCTTGGGGGAATTATTTTCTGAATCATGCATTCCTTCTGAATATGTTCTTCAGAAGTTATATGACATATCCCCAGTGGTGTTTCTAAAATGACTGCCTGATTCCAGAATTGTTCACTTCTCGGTGAGCACTCGTCTAATTAGAGAAAATAATTATGTATAGTAATCATCCAACTGACATTCGTCATTGCTTGTAAAGTTTAGTTACCTAGAGAAATGTTCTGCCATCCATCTGGATTAGTAAGGCATGCACGGGTTTACACGTCCTCAATTTGAATAAGAAACATGTGCAATATAATACCAAAAATATAAAAAATGCAGCTCGGTGCGCATAGCTTCCGCTTGCATAGGGTCCAGGAAAGGGTCCGATCACTTTGGGTATATAGTAAACTCGAACCAATTATCTCATGATCACAAGGCAACAACTTTATGCTGCGCCAAGGCTCCCCTTCGTAATACCAGAAATATATTGTTACAAAATTCTTTTGACCAATACATGCTTCGCTAGATAAGCTGGGCGTCGGCCAGTATTTCGTGTTCAACTGCAGCAGGCCCAATTTTATCTGAAGGAATTTTTTATCTAAACAGATGGAATTTTTTATTTGAACTGACAGAATTTTTTACTTGAACTGCAAGATGTTTTATTGCCTCCTCCGACCCCCTACTCTAAGTTTGAACTGGCAGAAATTGTTTGATCATCTCTCTGCTAACTGCTGAGTGAGTGAGTGAGTTAACGGGGCGCTTCAGAGGCATAGAAGAACATGCAAAAAGATGTACTCTATCTGTTCCTAAATATATAAGTTTTTTTAAAAGATTTCAATACGAACTAGTATGTAGACATATTTTAGAGTGTAGATTCCCGGTGGATGCAGAATCTCTAAAAAGTCTTATATTTGGCCATTTGGGAACAAAGGAAGTACGCACGTGTGCAGCGATCTGAGGCGAGATGCAGAGAGTGTAAAGACAGGGTTTCGATGCCCGGTGGATGCAAGTAAAGTGCCATGAACATGGCCAGACTTTTATTATCTCAAGTGTATATATTGATGAAAAGTTAGTAGATATTGTAAGACACTTGGTTTTAGATAAATGAAAACCCGAGTGCCCCGACGAATTTGAGAGTTTAAATTTCTGACCGTTGTTGAATTAGTACCAGTTGTCGAGTGGATCCTTATCCTAACAACGGTCATGCCCACCGGGGCATTTATGTCTTATATGTCGGGTTGCCCCTGACTATAAATACCCGCCCCCTCCTCCTCAACCACTAGTTAGTTGGCTGCTCCAAGAAAGAGAATGACACTTGTCATTTAAGGGCAATCCGTCCTCTAACGACTTTGTGAAAAACCCAAGTGAGGAAAAACTCAATCAGAGCCAAAGTGACTAAACATCACTGAAGAGATTGATCTATGTGATCTGACGCATGTTACCTTTGAAGACTGTCATTCTTTCAGACGGTTAGGCATCAAGTTCTGAGCACCCAGAAGTAAATTGTGGCATGCCGGTGAACAAGTCTGTGAATTTTTGGAAGTCTACCTCGAAGACTTACCATGAGTGATTGGCGCGAGGTCTACGGTGACCATAGCTCAAGGAGAATACGTAGAAGACTATCTCGGTTGAATCTCAAGCCGCTCCAACAAGACGTACAGTTACATCGTCTTGTCTTCGACGACGACGACGATGATGTTAAATAAAGATTCTTCGGATCCTTCCCTGACGAGGCCATCGGCCCTATGGTTGGAGATGAATTTGGAAACCAGTCTGTTCAAGCAAGGATGGTGTGGCGGCGGCATCCTCGTGGTGGACCTGTGTCCTCAGGCTCCGCCGTTGCGATGGTGTTTGCTCCAGCTTCGGCGCGGAGCTTGGGAGGTAGTTCAGGAGTGGATGCAGATTGTGGTCTGCATCGACGACATCTGGAAGACGGAACGTGTGCTGAGTTCGTGGTTCGTGGATGGCAGGTATGGTTTCCTCCTTCGGCGTCTTAGTCGTGGTGGGGTGCTAGATCTGGAGTTCGATGGCGTGTCCGGGGTGTTGCCCCGGTCTGATTCGTTCAACGGCAATGACTTCACTTTGGTGAGCCACCTTGGAGGTCCGCAAAGCTGCATATCAGCGATGGAGCCGCGTCGAGCTCGGGTGGGGAGGTGATATGTCATTCTTTACTTCGGTGGCTACTATGGTGGTGCCGGAGGCGGGTGTTGATGTCAAGCTCAGGGATGTTCTGCTATCTTTTTCAGTTTTGTCATGTCGGTCATTACGTGACTTGTACTTTGATCTTTATGATATGAATGAGACACGTATTATCATGCAAAAAACAGACGTAGAGTTGATGCAGCACTGAAACTGGTCTACCAAATCATCGTGTCATCACCAAGCTAACTTGGTTCCAAAATTCCTCAACCCTTTACTTTCAGTACTCCCACTGTTGAAGAATTTGTGATTTGCACTCTAAAGAATTTGAACTAAAGTCTTTCATCATGATGCCTTTACTTCTTTAGTTCATCTCGTTTATGCCTGAATGTTTGTATGACTACATGTTTATCAACTGCTTCTATTTTTGTAAGTGCATCTAGTGCCACTCCTAGTTGGTTTTGGAGTATTGACGACAAACTTGGTTGAGGGACTAATGTGTTTGAGAGAATTGCGGGATAACACAAGTAGTAGTCCCATATTGATTCGGTTTTGATAAGAAAATATGCAGTTCTTCGATTAAATTAATCCATGAATAAATCATGAGCATGACATGGACAACATTGATAACACACTGATTACGATCTAACAGAGCATGTACTACGCGTATATTAGAAACATCTATGCATATCGCTAGTACTGCTACAACAGAAAGAAACACGAGAGGGGTAAACGATGTATACCCTCCAATCGGCCACGCGGCGGTGGTGGCGGTGGCAGCAGCCGCGGCATCCTCGGCGGCCTTCTTGTCGGCCTCGGCCTTCTCAGCGGCGGCACGGTCGGCGTCGGTCGACATGGTGATGACGAAGGTGATGCGGACGTAGATGAACAGAAGCGAGCAGTCGCGTAGTCGCTACCCGAAAACCTAATCGCCCATCTCCCATACAGGATCCGAAGAGGCGGGGTTTCGGAGGCCTGCTCTCCCGTCAATCGTGTACGCGGTGAACAGGACGGAGTCGCCGGCGGCAGCAGCAGCAGAGTAACGACGTGGGCGTGGAGGCGGAGATGCGTTCTGTTTCATGGGGGCTAGGGTTGGCAGCGCCCCACATATATATGTGTGGCCGCGCATGGAGAGACGTGAGATGAACCCACGTCCAAGTCGGTTGCCCATGATCCGACGTCTCAGATCGTGGCCCTACCTGTCAAAGACTCTCCGTTCTTGGCCGGCAAAAAGAAGCGCATAGGCGAGCGGAGGAGGAGGAGTGCGCGAGGGCCTCATCTCTTCTCAAGCTCCAATAGCACGAGGGAGAGAATCCCTTATAAACCACTCCAACTCTCCTTCCACTTCCCGGGTGGGACTAAACTTCCCACCACCTTGTCATGCCACCTACATGGGCCCTTGGAGATTAAATCTGAAATTGTCATATGGGCTCTAGGCCCATCTCATATTTCAACAATCCCCCACCAGATCTCAGGGGCCCAGTTTGTCCTTTGTTCCAAACGCTGTTTTGATATACCAGCATCTCAGTGGAGACTGATTAAGGTTGAGCTCCACCTAGACCAAGTAGTTACACTCCTTCACAACTGAACAATGGACTATGCCTTGAATTGTCAGTTTGGCGTCAAGAAGTTTCACCACAAGTCTCACTGATACGAGGCTGCCAAAGGCCGACCCCTCGGGTGGAGCATATTAGTCACACTCCTGGCCTGTTCATGAGCTTGCTAGAGATCACCCCAATCTCATAGACTGTGACCAGCAGTCGGGCTCATATAGGTGTGTTTCTCCAAAGATCGCTCTATAGGATAGCATCTTGCTTATGCATATAAGCCTTGGAACACATAAGACAATAGTCATCCTTCCATACAGTTTCCGAGAGTATTGCATCTCCAACGGAGTGGGTTAGTAAAGTTACTCTCCTCAGTTCACCACTAGCTTGTTTTCCCAGGTCCTACTTCACGGGATCTCCGATCACATAGGTTCGGTTACTACCATGGCAATTCATGTGGGTCTCATACCCATCTCCCTTGATGCGCTATCTATCACAACACGTGATAGCCCTTTAGTAAAGGGATCTGCCAAATTCTTAGCCGTTTGAATATAATCCAACGTTATCACTCCGGAGTTCCTCAATTTTCTGACAGCTTTCAATATCATTCTTATGTGTTTGTTGGACTTCATGTTGTCCTTTGAACTCTTCACCTTGACAATAACTGGTTGATTGTCACAGTTCATAAGGATGGTCGGAACCGGCTTCTCAACCACTGGCAAGTCCATCAACAGATCTCGAAGCCATTCTGCTTCGCCACCCAATGTGTCTAATGCTGTTAATTCTGCTTCCATTGTCGATCTTGTTAAGATCGTTTGCTTGCAAGACTTTCAGGAAACAGCACCACCTCCAAGAGTAAACATATACCTAGTTGTGTGCTTCATATCATCAGCATCAGAGATCCAATTCGCATCACTATACCCTTCAAGTATCGACGGGTATCCGGTATAGTGAAGTCCATAGTTCATAGTACCTTTAAGATAGCGCATAACTCTCTCAAGAGCACGCCAATGTACATCACCCGGTTTGGAAACAAATCGGCTCATTTTGCTAATAGCAAATGCGACGTCAGGCCTCGTTGCGCTCGCTAGATACTGGAGTGAACCAACAATCTGAGAGTATCTCAATTGATCTATAGCTGTGCCTTTAGACTTTCGAATCAGCACACTAGAATCATATGGTGTTTGAGATGGTTTGCAGTCCGAATATCCAAAACGACTCAACACCTTCTCAACACAATGGGATTGCAGAAGTGTAATCCCACCCTCATCATCTCTCAATAGCTTGATGTTCAAGATAACATCAACCACTCCAAGGTCCTTCATCTCAACGTTCTGAGATAGGAAAGACTTAACCTCCTCGATCAACTTGAGATTAGTCCCAAATATCAGTATGTCATCAACATACAAACACAATATAACTCCTTCGCCCCCACCATAGCGATAGTATACACATTTGTTGGCCTCTTTAACAACAAAGCCAACAGATTTCAACGTTTCATTAAACTTGTCATGCCATTGCTTAGGCGCTTGTCTCAGGCCATACAAAGATTTCATTAACTTACACACCTTTCCTTCCTGACCATCCATCACAAAGCCATCAGGCTGTTGCATATAGATTTCCTCCTTTAGCTCTCCGTTCAGGAAAGCCGTCTTAACATCCATCTGATGAATGAGAAGACCACGCTAGGCCGCCAACGAGAGTAATACTCGAATTGTGGTCAGTCTGGCCATAGGTGAATAAGTGTCGAAGAAATCTTCTTCTTCTTTCTGGGCGTAGCCCTTGGCCGCAAGCCTAGCCTTGTACTTTTCTATCGTACCGTCGGGCCTAAGCTTCTTCTTGAACACCCACTTGCATCCCAATGGTTTGCAACCATAAGGACGTTCAGTAAGCTCCCAAGTCCCGTTAGCCATGATGGAATCCATCTCGCTACGGACCGCATCCTTCCAGTAGTCAGCTTCTGGAGATGCATACGCTTCTAAAATAGAAGTGGGATTATCCTCCACGAGGTATATGAAGAAATCATCACCAAAGGTCTTTACAGTCCTTTGTCTCTTGCCCCTACCAAGGGTTTCCTCATTATCCTCCTCAGGATTTTCATCATGTGTTTGATTATAATATTCCATCGGAATGGCAGGTTCAGGAGTCTCCTCAGATTCCTGTCTAGAAATGCTTTGTACATCTCTCATGGGGAAAATGTCCTCAAAGAATGTAGCATCTTTAGACTCCATAATTGTACCGACCTTCATGTCAGATACCTCAGATTTCACTACTAGAAATCTATAGCCAACACTATTCATAGCGTAGCCCAAATTAACACAGTCCATAGTCTTTGGTCCAAGCTTACGCTTTTTGGGGATCGGCACATTAACTTTCGCCAAGCAGCCCCAGGTACGTAAGTACGAGAGTGTTGTCCTTCTCTTGGTCCACTTCTCGTAAGGAGTGATCTCGTTATCCTTTGTCGGAACTTTATTCAGGACATGACATGATGTCATTATAGCCTCCCCCCACCATGCCTTGGATAAACCCGACGTATCTAACATCGCTTTAACCAAATCAGTTAGAGTACGGTTTTTCTGCTCGGCAACCCCGTTTGACTGGGGTGAGTAGGGAGGCGTCCTCTCGTGAATAATACCGTGTTTCGCACAAAAGGAATCAAACTCTTTCGAGAAGTACTCTCCACCGCTATATGACCGGACTCGTTCAATTTTCTTTTTGAGTTGATTCTCAACTTCTGCCTTATAGATTTTGAAGTAGTGTAGAGCCTCATCTTTAGTATTTAACAGATACACATAGCAATATCTAGTGGAATCATCTATCAAAGTCATGAAATATTTCTTTCCACCTTTAGTCAACACACCATTCATCTCACAAAGATCAGAATGTATGAGTTCCAATGGCACCAAGTGTCTCTCCTCTACTGCCTTGTGAGGCTTGTGAGGTTGCTTAGATTGCACACACGAATGGCACTTAGAACCTTTGGCTAAAGTGAAACTCGGGATTAAATTCGATTTTGCTAGCCGCGTCATAACCCCTAAACTAATGTGACAAAGACGTGAATGCCAGACTTCAGATTCATTAACACTCAAATGAATATTTTTCACGACTTTATTACATAGATCTGCAAGAGAAAGGCGGAACATGCCTCCGCATTCATAACCCTTTCCAACAAATAGTCCATATTTCGTAACAACTAATTTATTAGACTCTAATACCAACTTAAACCCTTCTCTACATAGAAGGGAGCCACTAACGAGGTTCTTCTTGATGGCGGGGACATGCTGCACGTTCTTCAGCTGCACGATCCTTCCCGAAGTAAACTTCAGATCGACCGTGCCAACACCAAGAACAGAAGCACTCGCACCATTCCCCATCAGTACGGACCTATGACCTGTGGCCTGGTAAGAAGAAAAAAAAATGAAATGTCAGCACACACATGAACACTTGCACCTGTGTCGACCCACCAATCGGTGGATGGCCAAACTGAAAATATAGAAAATAAATTACCGTACCCAGATGCACCACTCTCATTGTTGCTCACAATCATATCGACAGACTTGGAGTCCTGCCCTTGCTTCTTATACTTGTTTGGGCACTTGTTGGCCCAATGTTCAAGCGAACCACAAGTAAAGCAGCCCTCTTCCTTCTTGTTATTCTTGAAGGTCTTCTTACCCTTCTTCTTAAAGTCGGCACTCTGTTGGACACCGTTCTTTTCCTTGGCTTGTGGGAATTGGAGTTCTTCTGATGCACCATATTGGCCATAGAAGTTCCTTCGACCCCTTTTCCGTGCGAGTCCTTTGCCCTTGAATTCTGCTCAACACTCAGATGGCCAATGACATCCTCCACAGATAATTCATGCCTCTGATGTTTCAGAGTGGTGGCAAAGTTCCTCCAGGAATTGGGAAGCTTAGCGATTATGCAGCCCGCGACAAACTTGCCCGGTAACTCGCACTTAAGAAGCTCAAGCTCCTTAACAATGCATATTATCTCATGAGCCTGCTCCAATACAGGACGGTTTTCAACCATCTTGTAATCATGGAACTGCTCTATAATATACATCTCGCTCCCCGCATCGGCAGCCCCGAACTTAGATTCGAGCGCCTCCCACAAGTCCTTGGCAGACCACACATGCAAATATACGTCAACCAGCTTATCTCCAATCACGCTCAGAATTGCCCCGAGGAACAAGACAGTGGCCTCCTTGAATGCCTTCTCCTGTTCAGGAGCGATTGTTCCCGTGGGAGTCACACCGGCGACCCAGAACACGTTCATGGCCGTGAGCCATAAGGTGGTTTTAGTCTGCCAACGCTTAAAGTACGTCCCCGTAAATGGGGACGGTTTCAGTGCAGCAGCAAAACCAGAATTCGAAAAACTCCTACACACATTAGGTTTTTGGATTGATAAGAAAATAGGCAGTTTTTCAATTAAATTAATCCATGAATAAATCATCAGCATGACATGGACAGCATTGATAACACACTGATTACGATCTAACAGAGCATGTACTACGCATATAGTAGAAACATCTACACATATCGCTAGTACTGCTACAACAGAAAGAAACACGAGAGGGATAAACGATGTATACCCTCCAATCGGCCACGCGGCGGTGGTGGCGGTGGCAGCAGCCGCAGCATCCTTGGCGGCCTTCTTGGCGGCCTCGGCCTTCTCATCGGCGGCACGGTCGGCGTCGGTCGACATGGTGATGACGAAGGTGATGCGGACGTAGATGAACAGAAGCGAGCAGTCGCGTAATCGCTACCCAAAAACCTAATCGCCCCTCTCCCGTACAGGATCCGAAGAGGCGGGGTTTCAGAGGCCTGCTCTCCCGTCAACCGTGTACGCGGTGAACAGGACGGAGTCACCGGCGGCAGCAGCAGCAGAGTAACGACGTGGGCATGGAGGCGGAGATGTGTTCTGTTTCGTGGCGGCTAGGGTTGGCAGCGACCCACATATATATGTGCGGCCGCGTGTGGAGAGACGTGGGCTGAACCCACGTCCAAGTCGGTAGCCCATGATCCGACGTCTCAGATCGTGGCCCTACCTGTCAAACACTCTCCGTTCCTAACCGGCAAAAAGAAGCGCATAGGCGAGCGGAGGAGGAGGAGTGCGCGAGGACCTCATATCTTCTCAAGCTCCAATAGCATGAGGGAGAGAATACCTTATAAACCACTCCAACTCTCCTTCCACTTCCGGGGTGGGACTAAACTTCCCACCACCTTGTCATGCCACCTACATGGGCCCTTGGAGATTAAATCTGAAATTGTCATATGGGCTCTAGGCCCATCTCATATTTCAACAATTCCCCACCAGATCCTAGGGGCCCAGTTTGTCCTTTGTTCCAAACGCTGTTTTGATATACCAGCATCTCAGTGGAGACCGATTAAGGTTGAGCTCCACCTAGACCAAGTAGTTACACTCCTTCACAACTGAACAATGGACTATGCCTTGAATTGTCAGTTTCGCGTCAAGAAGTTTCACCACAAGTCTCACTGATACGAGGCTGCCGAAGGCCGATCCCTCGGGTGGAGCATATTAGTCACACTCCTGGCCTGTTCATGAGCTTGCTAGAGATCACCCCAATCTCATAGACCGTGACCAGCAGTCGGGCTCATATAGGTGTGTTCCTCCAAAGATCGCTTTGTAGGATAGCATCTTGCTTATGCATATAAGCCTTGGAACACATTAAGACAGTAGTCATCTTTCCATAGTATTGCATCTCCAACGGAGTGGGTTAGTAAAGTTACTCTCCTCAGTTCACCACTGGCTTGTTTTCCCAGGTCCTACTTCATGGGATCTCCGATCACATAGGTTGGGTTACTACCATGGCAATTCATGTGGGTCTCATACCCATCTCCCTTGATGCGCTATCTATCACAACACGTGATAGCCCTTTAGTAAAGGGATCTGCCAGATTCTTAGCCGTTTGAATATAATCCAACGCTATCACTCCGGAGTTCCTCAATTTTCTGATAGCTTTCAATCTCATTCTTATGTGTTTGTTGGACTTCATGTTGTCCTTTGAACTCTTCACCTTGACAATAACTGTTTGATTGTCACAGTTCATAAGGATGGTCGGAACCAGCTTCTCAACCACTGGCAAGTCCATCAACAGATCTCGAAGCCATTCTACTTCGCCACTCGATGTGTCTAATGCTGTTAATTCTGCTTCCATTGTCGATCTTGTTAAGATCGTTTGCTTGCAAGACTTTCAGGAAACAACGCCACCTCCAAGAGTAAACATATACCCAGTTGTGGCCTTCATCTCATCAGCATCAGAGATCCAATTCGCATCACTATACCCTTCAAGTACCGACGGGTATCCGGTATAGTGAAGTCCATAGTTCATAGTACCTTTAAGATAGCGCATAACTCTCTCAAGAGCACGCCAATGTACATCACCCGGTTTGGAAACAAATCGGCTCAGTTTGCTAATAGCAAATGCGATGTCTGGCCTCGTTGCGCTCGCTAGATACTGGAGTGAACCAACAATCTGAGAGTATCTCAATTGATCTATAGTTGTGCCTTTAGACTTTCGAATCAGCACACTAGAATCATATGGTGTTTGAGATGGTTTGCAGTCCGAATATCCAAAACGACTCAACACCTTCTCAACATAATGGGATTGCTCAGAGTTAGTGCACGGCTTTTGTCGTTTGAGAGCAACCAACCTCCCAAGCATTTGAGAGAGAGATCCTTGCGAGGACAAAGCCCAAAACACCCAGAGCCCAAGAGTGTTAGGCATGACTGAAGTCTTTCTGTCCGCGTGATCTGAAGACTTGTTACACTACTTGAGGACTGTGAATCCTCTAGCTGGTTAGGCGTCGCGTTCTGAGCATCCAAGAGTCATTGTGGATTGCCGGTGGACGAAGTCTATGAAGGTTTGGAAGTCTACCTTGAAGACTTACCAGAGTGATTGGGCGAGGACTGAGTGTCCTTATCTCAAGGGGAATAAGGTCACTACAAAAAAAATACACTTCCGTGATGATACATGTTTGTCACAGTAGGTCACGTTTTCTGTCATGCATGTACATCCATGACAAATTTATGACAGAATCAAGATAATCATACATGTGCTGTCGTAGAAGTGTTCCATGACATTACCAAAATTATCATCATGGAAGTGTCCAATTCCATGACGATAAATCGTGCGTCACAGAAGTGCTTTCATCAAGGGTGACCGACATGTGGCATCCACCGTAACGGAACGCCGTTATGCTATCGGGTCTGGTTTTGGATCCGATAACCCGTTAACAGCCGGGACCAATGGGAAATTTCCACGTGTAAAATTCTGATTGGCCGGAGGGAACACCTGTCAGCTCGTTAGTGGGCCAGATGTTGCCCGTCCATTGGAGGAAACATGCCTACGATACGTCGACACGTGGCTGGGCCCAACAGAGGCCCATATAGGTTAAAAAGGCCGGCCCAGTCAAAGGCCCGTAGTACTTACTCAGGTACTAGTGGGCCAGCCCAATAACGGTCTGCTTAATAAAGGCCCATTTACAGCCCGAAGCCAGATCTGGCCCGTTAATTATTCGCCTAATATTTGGGCCCATTTACGGCCCGAAGCTAGATTTGGCCCGTTAATTGTTCGCCGAATATTTGGGCCCAATTACAGCCCAGTGACTTTCGGCGTGTTAGAGGCCCGACATAGACATGGGCCCATTTCAGCCCGGTGTGACTTTTGGCCTGGGAATGGCCCGTGCTACCCATGGGCCATATATGGTCCGACGGGACATCGGGCCCACTAACGGCCCGTGATAAAGGTGGCAATAGTTAAGCCCAACGTGACTTTGGGCATGTTAAAGGCCTATCGCATAATTCTTCCCGCTGATGTCTGTACTATGCTTTCGGCCTCTTAAAGGCCCATGACATCAGTGGGCCAACTAAGGCCCGAGATATGTTTTGGCCTGGTAACTACCCGTGATATAACTAGGCCCAAAAAAGCCCGGTACATTTTAGCCCGCTGAAGGCCCATCGACGACTAGTGAAAATTGAGGCCCAACATGCATTTCGGCCTGCTAAAAGCCCATGGTTTCATCTGGGCCATAACAGGCTAGTACAATATTCAGCCTATTAATGGCCCAACGCTACCTAGGCCAAACTAAGCGCTGGGTCCACAAAAGGCCCAACTAAAATATAGGCCGGTGTAAGTTGTGGGCCTCGCACAAAGTGTGAAGGCCCCAATCATTCGGGCCCAAGAAAGATGTAGGCCGGCCCACTTGTGGCCCGCTAAACACCAGGCCCGTTAGAGGCGAATGTTTCGGCCCGGTCGACTACATCTGATTTTTTTTTCAGATAGCGAATGGTGGCAGTAATTAGTAGGAATTAAGAACAAACCTACTCTATACAATAAATAAATTACGACATAGTAACTAAGAATAAACCTACACTATACAATAAAAGATTTATGGTATATTACGTCCACTAGGCATCGAAGTTCGCCACCAGTGATCATAAAGTGCAATGAAGAAGCAGATTACAAAAACTGGGCACCATTGCAGCGTAAAAAAATAATACTGAACCGAGACCACTTCCAAGACAGTTCAAGAAAGGTTAGCCTTGCGCGGGAACTGCTGTGCAAGCTGTTGAGCAAGGCCGTGAGACTGGCCTAGCATGTCGGCCATAGCTTCTAGGTGTAGCTGTTTAGCGATGAGGTTCTCATTGGTGTTCTCCGCAATCTTTCTTAGAGATAGGACTTCAAGTCGAAGTTGAGTTGCAGAATGCCTTTCTGCTAGAACTTGGGACTGAAGAAGTCGAACTAATTCAGACAACGAATTTTGTGATTTTGTTTGACTGCTAGTCTCAAGTAACTTGAACACTGCATCAAGACAAGACTTTGGGGTTGTCTCGCTATCTTCAAGATGTTTTTCCTTCTTTGCTGCAATATATGTTGGGTTTGTCTCACAGCCTTCAGCAGACTTGTGCATGCCATCAGGCGTATCACCCTGAAACAAAGCAGAGAGATGACAGGTTTTGCACGTGTATAAACAAAGATGATAACTGTGCTGTCAATTCCATCCAATTTCAAATTAGAAAATAAAGAGTAAGTTCGAAATATCAATAGCATAATTTGGCATTGTTCATAATGCGGGGAGCTTCACCATACTACTGGATTACCATGTCAACATAACAAGCATAGATGAAGGGCAAAGAAAATCATTGTATCTATTTTGGTTAATGTGCATGGCATGTTGTTCATATCATCAGCCACATCACTAAGATAAAACATGAGATGACAAGGTGCAAACGTGGGCTGCTTCACCACACAATGGATTATAGATCCACAAAAACAAGCATACATATAGGGAGTATTGAGTAATGTGCATGGTATGAATAAGGAATTTGGTTTTACAAGTAAAACTTAGAACTTGCGGTTCTTGCGAACATGCATTTTGGTAGAAACAACAAACTAAACAACAGTAGAAAATTAAACAACAGTTGAGGATAAAGGCTTTAGAAGGACTGACTTACATTAACAGTTAACACCGGCTTTATAATGTCCTTCTCCATGTCAAGGGAAGGATAACTCAAGAATTTCAGCACAGAATCTTCTTCATAAGCATTGCATGTACTCTACATTTTGTAGAGAGTAATTATAGATATGATAATACTGGAAGGGATAGAGGATAATGAAGATAAGTTGCAGATTGATGCTACATAATCAACTACCAATCCCTGGAAGCACATGCGTTACAGGACAAAATGTACTGACAAGAGCAATGGGCTACACTTCTGCACTGACATTGTCTGTGTATTCTACTTTTTGGTAAGATTAAATATAGATCTGATCTTTTTTAGTAAATGGTGGGCGAGGGAGATAAGATGCAGAATGCTACACAATGAACCAATCCCTCTTCCCATAATACAAGAGTGTTTTGAACATTGGTGTACTGTACAAAACGTTCTTATATTATGGGACGTAGAGAGTAGCTGTTAATGTAAGTACAGTGATAGATGTTCAGTCCTTACAAGAGGACTGCAGAGCTAGACCTCTTCAAAAGCATTGGGTTGATTCTAAATTTATGTAAGAGTCCATACGGATCTTATAATGTCCACCAAATGGATGATAACGAGGCTAACATGTGCAGTGATGCTACATAATAAAACAACTATGAAAGTAAGTATAGTCATACAGGGCAAGAGGTACTCACAAGAGCAATGCAGTGTGCAGTATAGTTGCAAGATTCTGTGGTCCCTTGAGAATGAATGTTCTTCTGCTAACAATTTTCGTACAAGTGAGACGTTAAGGCAAATGCAGAAATGTAGTTCAAATTGTGATGTGATATCATAGACAGTACCTTACACTGCAGCCGAGACCAATGTGTAACAAGATTATTCCAGTCACCGTCTGATAAATGTAGCACCGGAGACTTTACAGAAATTTCATTTAGAGGCTTGCCATCGAAGTGCGCTTGCCTCAGGTAAGAACGATACTTCATCAACGAGTGCTTGAAAAGCGCAACCAACCCTTGCTCGTCCTAACAATCCAGTTTGGTCCTCGCCTATTTAAAAGAATGAAATCTTGTGTCTTCTGTCAGCAGAAACATATGCAGTAATGACCATGAATAACATTAGTACATTACTTATGCGTAAGTTGCGGAGGAAGACTGGAAATTATTCTGTGCCTGCGGTATAATCTTTCCATGAAGGAAAGATGCACGCAAAGTTCCTGACAACAATATAAGCTTTGTCTTCTAAACTAGGAAGAAATGGAACAGGGGTCCTATTTGCTGCAATTGGGGCTCTCTCTGGTTCGGAAAGGTATTTGACAACTGGATTTGGTGTAGTCTTTGCTGGAATGGGGGTTTTGCGTCGTAGAGCTGGTGCTATGTCAACTGGCATAATCATAATGTTTGCTGCAGTTGGGGTCTGCTGAGTTGGGGCATCAGAAATGACCAGTGTAGTAGGGCTAGAGTCTGTTAGAGTTGGGGTGTTTTGTGGGCCAGGTGATATTGCAACTACACCTAATGGGCTATTTGATTTATCAGGTGCCACTACCTTTTCCAAATACTTTGCTTGTGCTCCTCCACGATCAGCAATCGCCCTCTTACTTTTGAACGTACTGATACACAAGAACAAAATTTGAATGGATAAATATGGTATGATGACAGATGGAATATGTACTGAAAATGGATAGGCAGGGAGTATTCACATACATGATGTGTAAACTAAGCTAATGGCAGTTCAACAAAGTTGAAGCAATGCAAAGCATCAGTTGCAAGATATGTGCGACCAATATAACCTTGGAAAGTTAGAGCAAGCACCTTCATGGGTGAATAAGATAGGGCATCTTCCTCTGACTCCTCCACCAGGGAGCTACATTGACTTAGGTCTCCCTCTAGCTCAGAATCATTGTTAGGATCACATTCCGAGCATGAATCTGTAGGTGGAGAGCGTTTGCATTGCATTGCATCCAGACTTGATTTCAGTCCCTTAATGCCAAGTTTGACAGCCATGGCATTGTTCTGCTTTATTCTTTTCATGCACGCAAGCTCGTAATCATTATGATGATGTTCAGAATCTGAGATTCATGAAAACATAAAAAGTAGTCAGATTATCTATGGAATGCATTGCGGATTCAACTCGAAGAGTGTCTCCCTATAAACCCCTACATATGCAAAGTTCACCCTCAACCGTGCTGACCAGACCATACACAGAAATACAAACCCCTTATGTCTCTATAACAGGCAGACACACATTTCAAAACTGAAGTAGGAACATTAGAATCATATGAAATTCGTATTTGAACAAATAAACTAAGGAATTATGAGTGGCCTAATGTATAGCTTCAAGGGTGGAGTGTTGGTAGTGCGACACAAAGCAAGTAGGCAGACTGTATTCCATGTAAAAGATCGAAGCCTATGTAAAAGCTAGAAATGACACTTTCTTTCTATACAATGCAGTGTTCGTTGCCCACACATGATGGAAGAGATCACATAGAGAAATACTATTCACTCATGTCTACGGTTGCAGTATTTAGAAACAGGGTGGTCCACCCTAAAAGAATATTGACAACAAATATGACAAGGCAAGCATGGATATAGTGAATCAATCATTTACTTGTGAGCTTACTAGGACAAGTATGCAGAATTGTAACTGCAGTAAGAGACCGTCCAAAATCTGAATCAAGAAGTTTGTCTAGCACTTATTGTTTGCAACTAATCGACGTGAATAATTGGATATTATATTGAATGAGTAAGAAAGACAAGTAAAATTGTCAACAAACCTGGCTTGCAGTAGTAATCTCGGTCAATGTCACTACGACCAACAATCCAAAATGACTAGTGTCTGTTCCTAGGGCCGGAATTTTGAAAACCCTGTGAACTTTACAGGTACTAAATATTACCGAAATACATCTGAACCATTAAGTGTAGGTAGCACTGAGCACACAACAAACCCTAATGACAGTCCTGCCTAATGAGTAATGAATCAATTAGAAAATGAGTGATGAGGAGTGGTTGCTGAGTGTTGAGGACGTATCTCAGGATAAATCGAGTTGGCTTAGTGGGTGCTGCACGCCTGAGCCCTGAACGGACTGGGAAGGTAGGCACGGCGGCGTGCCCGGGCAGCGGTGATGCTGTTGGGCAAGCAACTCCTGACCTCCTGTTAGTCCGGCGTCTCCTCCTAGAGTCATGCCGCCCGGGGACGGCAAGTCGCTGGCGAGGCAGGCGGCTGGGGGCGAGTAGAGATCGGAACCGCGCAGCAGAATAGAGGGGAACCGAGGCCTGGGACGACCCAAAATCCCAGGATGGGCCGGCCCACCGTGGGCACCCTGTAGAGATACACACCCGAGCGGCGAACATGCATTTTCGAAACTAATTTAGGAACATTTAGCTGACCAATTAAACGACTCTGTTTTAATAATATCATATTCGTATTTGAACAACTAAGCTTGTTTAGCTTGATGGGTGGAGCAGTGCTATTATGACACGAAGCACATATTCTGATCGTATAGTGATCATAAAAGGGGGAAACCAGAGAAATGATATTTAGGAGACATTGTTTGCTTCGTACTAAGAACTAAATTCTAAGAGCTAAAAAGAAAGTAGAGTAACCAAGTTAAGATTTATTTTCTGGTTGAGATAAAAAAGTTGAGGAGATATGAAGTACCACCTCTCTTGCGGCGCCGTGTAGGCATCGAGGGTGCGATGGCTGTCGGTGGCGTTGAAGCAGATCTGCGATGGTAGACGGGTGCATCGGGGGATAAGTCCCGTTGCACTGGAAGAGAAGGTCGTGTGAGCGGCCCCGACAAAGAGGACGACGACGCCGATGAAGCGAGAGGACGTGATGCAAGGCTCTTGGTCCGTTGTCGTGGATGAGAAACGTCCATCTCTAGCTGTGGATGATGCGGTCTTGGTAGGCAGTCCGACATGGTGGAGGACGGTCGCGATGGATGTGGTGGAGGACGGAGGCGATGGATGGGGTGGAGGACGGCGGCGATGGATGGGGTGGCGGACGGAGGCCGGTGTGGGGATGGTGTTCTAGCACGGACGGTGTATGAATGGGAAAATGGAGGGAGAGGTACGGGGAACCATGTTTTTGGGACGCGCCTGTCTGAAATATGGGAAAGTTACGAACTTAGCCCCCGTTTAAAATTTGGACGTCTCGTCGGTTGGGGATACAACGGTAATCTCGCATCTCGCCAATATTTGCCCAGAGCGATTTCGGGGGAGGAGAGGGTGCTTGCGCCCATGGTTGGCGCCCACGGTGTATGAACGGGGATGATAGGTAGGGCGGTTGTGTCACGTCTGAGTGAAGTTACAAACCTGGCCCTATTGAAAATATTTGCCTACATCGATTTCGGCCGAGTCGAGTTTGTTTTGCCGCCTACCGTGTATGAATGGGGAAATGGAGGGAGAAACAGAGGTCTTTCGGACGAGCTTGAATCAAATGTGTTTTGCCACCCATGTTTGGCACCCACCGTGTTGGAATGGGCTCAGAGGCGGTCGTGTCATGTCTAATTAAAGTTACTATCCTACCCCTATTTAGAGCAGTGGAAATCGGGCCGATAGATTGTCCGTGTAATGGGTAGACAGTAATTTCCATCTCCCAAACACTTGGCTTCGATAAGCCGACATGGGAGTGGACATTTTGCCGCTTCTTTCGAATTTTGGGACAATAAGCATCCACGTTTACCCTCGCAACTAAATTCGAATCCATTTTGTATTCCTATACGAATCTTTATAAATCATTCTATGTGTTTTTATATATCTTCAAAAGGACGACAAAGATGTATTCCACTGTCATATATGAATATGGTTTACAAATGTCGATACTCAAATTCAGAAGCTAGAATCCAGTTTAAGGTAAATTCGAATATTTGGAACACTTCATGTCCAACTCAAATGTCACATGCAGCATAATGTGTACTCCCATTTAGATATGTACACAAGCGATGTATTAAGATTCAAATACCGAGTCAAACAACCAACAATGTACTTAACTAATAGACATATAAACACTTACAGAGTATATGGATCAATAATATCAACTAACATACATAAGTCAGGCCGCTGTACTTTTTTTTGCTACAACATCATCCTTTTTTTAGCCAAGCTACTACAACATCTTGGCCCTTTCCGATGCGCGCCACTTATGGTCCATCTATACTACTATTATTGTTGAATGCATATTCAGCCCGATTGGCATATTTGTAGGTCTGGCACAACAATCAAAATGAAATGTCTCCGAGTCTTATCAATTAATACAGACTTGTGCTCAAAATAAAAATACAAACCAAAAAACAAAAAACAATTATTACATGATCTCTAAAACAAATGGTTTGATTGATTACATGAACAAACAACACAAAGGTTATTCAACGATGGAAAGAACATTTCACCTATGATTTACCAAGTGGGAATTTAATTTCCTTTTTTTCCTTCAGGACCTTAACAATGTGGTGAGTCTCAGCTTGCTTCGTTTTGAAATCCACCAAATATTTAATGGTTGTCTTGAGTACTGCTAGTGATTGTGTTGTTTGCTTCCTCAACATGTCAACTTCATCTCTAAGTGCAGAAGCAGAATCTCTTTCTACCACTAGTTTAGCCTCTAGAGCATCAACAGTTGGCAATTCATATGCACGATTGGGCCGGTGCCACTGCTGTGGGATGATACAACGTCCATGGGGACCTCGCTCTTTGATCTTGGGCTAACCTGTTTTGCCATTAAAGTTCCGATTAGATTCAGAAAAGTTGAAGTTAGCAAAACATCTCAACTGGGAGTTATAACAGCAAACCAGTTAAACAAACAAGGAATTAAAGAGTTTCAATTTGATGTTGAAAAGTAGTTATTAACATCATTGTAACCCGTTATTGCAGCAGCAAAGCAGTTAAACAAACAAGTAGCTATTTAAGTTCAGGCAAGTAGGTAATTCTTAACAGTAAGTATCAAACACATAGATAGGCGCAGTCTATAATAGGATTAACAGGCTGTGGCATTATGTAATCAGTAGCAAACTAAATTAAGCCAAGCAATGTAATTGAACAATTTTGCAATAAGTGACTAATTAAAATTCCGAGAAGCAGGTAACTGAACTTATGCTAATTCTTTGTACAGGCACACTGCAACTTCTTTTTCGCTTACAAGGTTGTAGGAAGGAGTCCATGGCATCAATTGCTTGGATACGCAGTCCCAATACTTCTTTCTTCCCACACTGCATTGGTAAGTCGAATGGTTAATCTGGTAAGATGGTGCGTCCTTGATATGTTATATGAGGACGTGTAGTCAGACTAGTTGTAGCCACACACATCACACTGGCTTTTACTGTATATTTCATGCGATTACTTTTGGCATATCGAGATCTAAGCAATCTACAATAGGATGAAAAGACTGGCATCCTTCGCATTATTGGCGAACTCAGTTCATAGAAACAAGCAATTCAACCATTCTGTGGGTAAATCAAAAGAGCCACCGGAATATTTTTCACTACCCCAATCATACACGCAAAATGGGGCGACGCCACCATAGGGGCTGGTATGGGCGGCCGCCTCAGGTGGCTCGAAAGTGTGCACCTAGTTTGAGTTGTCCAGGTTGGCTCGGGCTACTTTTGTTCGTCCCAACGCATGAGCAGGCAATGTACAAAATGAAGAAAAGTGTTTCAATTTGGATAGGCCAATAACATAAGTGCAAGGCAGGCCCTATAGCAGGCTCGCGGCCCAAACGAGCGCCTCCCATATTGATCGACAGCAGGAAAAATCCCAATTCATCCGCTCCAGCCTCCAGTCTGGTTCACTCCTAACCTAGACGCCGCTGGGCAGACCGACACAGCACTTCCTCGCGCCCTCGTTGGAGGGCGATCGTCGGGCTTCAAGCGAACGGAAGGACAAGAAGATGAAGATCCAATCCTGGGTGTAGCCTGCGTGGGAGGCAGCGGCGGCAGCACGTGCATGGCATCGAGCTTGCGCAAACGGACAGTCGCAGCTTGCAAGAGTAGCGTGCGCAACAAGCAGGTACAACATATCCCTGATTATATCTAATTCAACTCTTCAATTTCTGGCCAATAGTTAAACCTGACGGTGTTGTAAAACTGCTTGTACTGCTTGTATGTAGGGAATCTATGAGAAAATGAAACCAATTTCTACTTATTTTATAACTCCCCCAATCAATACTGAACTAACTAAATCTGATGTATCTAATCAAGTTTCCGGTGCAAACATCCAAGCTCATGTCGTTCTTGAGCCTGAAGTGTCTAATGAACAGACTGCTAATGAAGGATTTGATGCAAACATTTTACATGCTCCTGGTGATGAACATATAGTGTCTAATGAGGCATATAATGCAAGCATTTCGCAAGCTCCCATTGAAGGATTTAGTATCTAATGATGATCTGCTATGTTGAGAGAGACATAGAGATTTGCAGGCATTGATGACAAGCAAATTATAGTGCATTTTCATGGCTTGAGGAAACGTCGAGGCCATCTACCATAAAGTCCCCGTATCATGACAACGTAGCATAAATACTTTTCTAATCTGTTGTTTGAAACTATTGGCATACTTGTGCAGGATAGATATATTGATATGCAGTTTGCGCACTGGTTATAGGTGCAATTACACTTCGATATTTTCAGCCAGAGAACGAATAATTCAAGCAGGTACAGACCATGTTTGTAGTCCTTGTACACCATGTTGCATTTTGTGTTTTTTGGTGCTTGCATCATTTAGTGTTTATAATCTGAACTACTTTGGATCATTAGCTGGTTTTCAAAGTGCATGTAGCTTCACATTTCTCAAGTTATGTTGATTTCCAGAGTGCAAGTGCCTTCATATTTTTTAAGTTAAATGTTCGCCCCTGGTAACTTGAATTCGTGGATCCGCCACCGCACACAAATCATACACAAATGCCAGTATGAATTAAATGAAATGCAGGGACTTACGCTAGCTCGTTGTACAGGCTCACTGCAGCTCTGCTTGCGCCTGGGATGTTCCATGTACAAGTCCATGTTACCACTTGCTTGGATGTGCAGGCCTTGTGGTCCTTGCATCCTCCTCTGCATTTTTGACACGATGAATGGTTGATCAAATAAGAGGAATCAACCTTGCTATTGTACTGGAGGACAGATACTTACAAGGTTATACGGGTGTGGAGGATGTGTACCAGATCCCGTAGCGCCGTCATGCTTTGCTAAAAAATGGATTTGCTTGTTTCAGATGACATCTCCAGAAGAAATAAGAGTTAAAGTCAGAGTTGGATAGGCGTGTAAGCTAAGAGAGAAGTGAAAGGATATCCAAACATCATCGGAACAGTGCACAAGGGAGTGATGTGTGGATACCTAGTTCGGACCGGCATTTGGGCATGCTCGCCTAGCTAGAGTGCGGGTCACTCCAGAGCCGTTGAGGGTGATGCGCTGGCGTTGGCTGGCCACGCACGGATGTAGATCTTGAGTGGCAGTGGAGCGCTACGATGCGGTGGATGAGACCGTTGGTGAAGCCCCAGCGGCCTCAGGGGGCGGAGGCGCGACGATGTGCTCGGTGAAGTAGCCTCGGTGAGCTGGGAGATGGCGTCGGTGAAGTGCACCTGATGCGGTGGAAGTAGGTGTCTGTGAGGCACGTCGGTTGCGGCGGCCGACGTTGTCGGTGGACCACGTTGCGGTGGACGAGGGCGTAGATGAGGTAGCTTCGGTGCGGTGGTGAAGCGCGACCATCGTCTTCTTCGTCATTGTCTCGTGTAGAGGTGGGGAAAGAGACGAGACGAGGGGCGATTCCAACTTTGCTTGGGTTGGCGGCGAATTAGGAATTTGGGCAATCTGGGCGTAGAAGGGAACGGTGGAGAAGGGAGATTTTGCAGGGCTGGAATTGGGGCCGCCAGATATTTCAATCTGAAACATGGAAGCTCGAACTTATTTTGTCGTCGTCCTTTTGGGGGGAGGGGGTGGGTGGCTGGGTGCTAAGCGTCCGTCCGAAACACGCGACCACCACGACACGACCCTGGTCCGCATGGTGCGCCTACATTTGAGAATGCAAATGAATCTTCTTTCATTTGCAAACGAATCTGTATGTATTACCATGCCCGTGTTTTCCTTGCAATAATTAGTCATTCGAAATGAGATACTATAAATTAATTATTGAGGAGTTATTTGAAAAAAAACCGAAACGGTATCCATGGTATCCATGTTAACGTGGATTAGAGTGTGGGTCACATAATTAGTTATTTGAATTAGAGTGTGTGTCACATAGCGATCTCCAATTCTAACGTGGATTTCTCATTTCACTGTATCCATGCTACTTTTTCAATACAAATTCATATGTATATGATGAACACCATGGTAGTGAGAAAACTTTTGGATGGATTCAAACATATGACCTACAAAATAGCACAACAAATCGAGTCAATGTCAACTTTTCGAAACCTAGTATGGCACGAATTCAAAATAATTACCCATATGCATGGTCCTCAGTTCAAATCTTACAGTGTACACCGAATTGAAACATCGATATTAAGTCTCGTACTATCTACATTCAAATGTTGTTTTTAGCCCAACCCCCCGGCACACATGCTACATACTTCCTGTATCGGTCAATCTTCCTCTCCTAACCACCTTAGGAAGCTATCGGTTTCCAACACACATCCATTCTTTCTCTCCATGTTTCAATCTCTAACTCTCTCAACTACACAACCCCCTTTTTCCACTTTGTTACCAAATGTATTTACCTCACACACCCGCCATTGCACACCATGCCGAGATCTCCCTCTCCCTCTCACCCTCTCGCGCTAAATACATGCATTGCCTATCTAGCCCCGAACCTCTCGTGCGCACGCACGCACGTTGTCTATCTAGGTCACTCCCTCGAGACTGTCTCACTCTTTCTTCCGTACAGCGGGCCACACTCGCTCAATCTCGCTCTCTTTATCCGAGTCTCATTTAACCTCGTTTTCTTTCACACACAAATGATATGTCTCCCTGTTCGGGCCTCGATTGACACACACTATACTCTCTCACGCAGATTGTCTATCTAGGTCAGTCCATCGAAGCCGCCCCCACTCTTTCGACCTCATGGCGGGCCATGCTCTCTCTCCCCCCTCTCTCTCTCTCCCTCCATCTCTCTCTCTTTGTATGTCTTGATTGACCTCGCTCTTTCTCGGACAAAAACGATATATCACCATGTTTGAGCCCAATTCGACTTATTCACATTGTATACTCTCTCGCACACATTGTCTATCTAGGTCACTCTCTCCAACCCGTCTCACTCTTTCGATCACACGACGACCCTATGTGATCGATTGACCTTGCTTCCTCCCACGCACAAAATATATCTACACGTCTGTGACTGGATCATCTCTCAAAGCTCTATCTTACAACCCTCACCCTTGCCAAAAGCTCAATCGGACAATATCTCTCCATAGCATATATATCTGTTCAATGAATGTCGGACCACACTCACTTTGTCTCTCTATCTATATGTCTCTCGATTGACCTCACTTTCTCACGCCGTATCTTCCACACATTGAAGCTACCTCTCCATCCCTCGCAAAGCCGGAGCTATTTACATTGCGAGGGGCACTCCAACCTTGGGTTAATTTGTGTAGGCATTTATTCTGGTCAGTTTAGATTATATTTTCATAGCATTCGGCCCACAACCAAACACCGTTGCAACCCCCGCAACTCCCCTAGTTGATTTCCCTCTGGCTCGGTCATCGCTCTCTCGCACGTCCTTTCTCGCCTTCAACATCGCACCATGGTATTATTGCAAAAAACTCTGTTGTTCTCTTTAATTATTATAAATAAGCTACAAAACTACACACCGATAGTCCACTTGGAATTGAACAAATTTCGATCCATAAATTAAAGTGCTACAAACTACATACTGAGGGGCCCACATGTCATGAAACAAATTTTGATCCATATACAAATTAAAAAATAAAGGACGAGGATCGAACATGCGACCAGGGCTTTCAAGCTGCATGTCAATAGGCAACATACGTAGAATAACAATGTTTGTTGTACCTCCCTTTGTTCACATAATGTTTTTTATATTACCACATCCTATTTAATGGATAACATATAATATTATTTTTAGTACTATTCGCCTTCACTTACTGGTGGGTTCTATGTGTGCTCCCTCTCTCTCTCCTCCCCTTCTGCGTTTAGACGCACGGGCAAACACGAAGAACTCGCGGGCGATGTTGCCATTGACCATATATATCTGGACGCGTTCACAAGTGACGACACCAGTTTCACGTACTAGCAGCACTGGTCAGTGTGTACGTGCAATGCACGTTAATTTGGAAGTATATTAAGTGCATGCGGATATTAAGTAGGAGATTATTTGTGTGTTATTATGTGATTATCACTATTTTTGGCATGAAATTAATTGCACGCTAAATGTGTTGAGCGCTCGACATTGAAGCGGTCTAGGTCGTTGGATGACAAGGAATACATGTGGCTTGATGATGTTTTATTTCTAATTTGATACGGCTCTAGCAGAACATTCAATCGATCAAACCATAGATTTCATTCAGTCTGACTCCGACTTTAAATTATACGACGATCAATCTAAAATAAACGGAAATGATAAACATTTGTATTTTAAGCATGGCAATCCGAACGTTTTTCATGGCAAATTTAGATTATGCGGCGGTGGCGGGGGCGTCTTGCGGTGGGAAGCGGCTCCTCTTCCATGCTCTGTGTGTCGTCGGGCCACTGACCGATGGCGATGGCGGCACCTTGCGCCATTGTTGGCATACTCCTGGACGTTAGCCTAGCTTCAAGGAAGGACAAAATTTTCTGGACTTCGGAGCGAGTCAACTGGCGGGAGGAGGCGACTGGCGTTGGTGCAAGGAAGCGGTCGACGGCGGCCATCCATGCCAATGAGGGGGGCACTGGCACCCGCGCGGGGACATGCGCTGTCAACGGCACGACGGAGACATTCGTGTGCACGGGCACCGGCACGGGCGTGCACATCAGTGCACGCGCAGGCGCATGCGCTGGCAGGTGCACGGGCACCGGCATGGGCATGCGCGTCAGTGCACGCGCAGGCACATGCGCTGGCAGGTGCACGGGCACCGGCATGGGCATGCGCGTCAGGGCACGCGCAGGCGCATGCGCTGGCAGGTGCACGGGCGCGTGAAAGTCGGCGAGGACATCGTGGAACCCCGTGGCATCAAGCTCGGCGACAATGTGCGGCTCCCAGCCCATCAATGCCACGGGGATGGGCGCTGGCGCAGTCAGGGCGACGGGAGCCGGAACGGGAGCGGGGACAGGTGCAACGTCTTCCCGCAAGGCCAGTTCAAGCTCGTCCCAAAGCACCTTATGTTCTTGAGACTCCGGCTGGGTGACTTCCTCAGGAAACTTGAGGACTAAGGGCAGATCATTGTGATGGGTCATGGCGTATGTTTAGGTCAGGCTGGTTGGAGGTAGACGACAAGAGAATCAGAGAGGAAGAGAGAAGATTGTAGCGATATCGGGTAGTGCAGGGTTGATTTTAAACTGCGGCGCCGGCGACATTAAAAGTGGGAGCAGTTGGGATGAAGGTGGGTGGTGGAGCCTGGTCAAAGGGCTCGCCTCCCGGTGAGCCTGCACAGTGGTCTGCTCGCACGCCTCCCTATCATCCAGCGTAGCGGTCTGCTCGCACGCCTCCCATCGACTCACACACTTGCTCGGACGGCACCTACCGATGAGAAGCGGGACTCGTGGCGGCACGTCAACGCCCACGGTTTCAATAGTGAAAGCGTTCGCCTTAACGTGACATGTCTTTGTTCCAAAATACCTTGGCTCTTCATTTGTGCAACTTGTCATAAGCAGCTTGTCTCAAATTGAAGAAATAAATTACTAAGTAATATTTGTGCCATATCACGTGACCATGCTTAGTTTCAAGAAGGTCACCTTTGGATTTTCTGAAATCTAAGATCCAGGATTCGAAACAATATCATAACCTCCATCATGCAATAAATTTTCAAGCCATACATCTATCCTGTTGTATTTCTTAAGAAAGGATTTGGTCAAACATTTTGCTTAATTAGACTTCAGACAAGTTATATATGCAGAGCAAAAGGATAATCCCTTCGTACCAGTGCATTGCCTGATATATTAACTCAAGTACTAGGCACGAACAAACGGGCTCAATTCTGTGCTCACCCTGGTGTAGTAGTAGTAGTACTAGGCAATGCAGTTGATGGGTGACCTTGGCGAGCGGCGACCGAGGGAATTGAACCGTGCTCGGCACGCTAGGTAATGTTGTCTAGTTACTAAAGCATCCCTCCGTTGTTCATTGGTAGTCATTGTGGACCGAGGACATGATGGGAATTTCCTAGGGCTAGAATTCTGGCTGCCAGATATTTCGACTCGAAACGCGGAGGCTCGACTGGTTGGGGTTTCCTAATGTGCGTACCACGCACGCCACCAGAAGGACACGAGCCCGGTTTTTTTATTTTTTTATTTTTTAGGATCAACACGAGCCAAGGTCTAGATGGTACGCCGTTGGGTCCTACCATTCGAGAATACGAAAGAAACCTTTTAAATTGCCGAATGAATCTATGTGTATTACAATGCCCGTATTTTCCTTGCAAATACTAATCTCAACATGGTAATTGATTTATGACGAGTTTTTGAATTAGAGTGAGTTTGTGATATAGTGATCTCAATGTGGATTTCACATTTCATGATATCCCTAGTAAGTTTTTCAATGCAAATTCAAATTTAAAAGATGAACAATATGGAGGTGAGAAAACTTTGTATGTATCAAGCATATGACCACACACACCCACACAGACAGACAGACACCCACACACGAATACAACAACAATCCAATAAGTATAGTGCATCTATTTTTCCAAACCATGCATGTATGACACGAATTCAAAAATACTCCTTTTGTTCCTAAATATTAGTCTTTTAGAGATTTCAACAAGCGACTACATACAGAGCAAAATGAGTGAATCTACGCTCTAAAATATGTCTATATACATCCGTATGTGCTAGTCCATTTGAAGTCTCTAAAAGACTAATATTTAGGAACGAAGGGAGTAAAATGTAAGACATGCATGGTCCTCAATTCAATATTTAAAACGAACATGAAACTGAAACATGAATATTAAGTCTAGTACTACAGTACATGCAAAGGTTGTGTTTAATTAGGCAGAGCTATGATTGTCGGGGGTCAACCCCTCGACCTTAGATAAAATTGTGAAGCTCTGTTTAGGGTTGTTTAGATTATATTTGTCCCCACCCTCCCAACCACTGATTGGTTCTGCACCCCCACCCCCTCCCCGGAAGAATATCATGTGCCCCCATACCTTAGATGCTATATGCCGATACGAGTTGCTTGGAGCTTGTAGATTTGAGATATAGCAGCTCACATGATGTCTTAATATTTTTACAGGAAACCTTGATGAGTTTGAGAATTGCACACAATTTGTACAAAAACTACTCACATGCCCTTGGTCCCATATCCAACGACCTCGAAGCTCGTATCACCATAGCATCTAAGATGAAGGAGGACATCATATTCTCCTGTATGTAAGAATATCATGTGCTACCACACCATAGATGCTTTGGTGATACAAGCTCTTCGGAGCCGTTGGATTTGTCACCCATCACCTCCTCGGTGGATCGAATGGTTTTTTTGTAGAAAAGCCCCCAAAGAGTTCGGCCACTGCTTACAAGCACAAAGACTGCTCAGATGCCATTGGATCTCAGATCAAGCAACCTCGAAGCTCGTATCACCGTAGCATCCAAGCTGCGAGAGCACCTTATGTTTTCTCGCACGGGAGAATATGAGGTGCTCCCGCACCGTAGATTCTATGGTGATACGACTTCACAGAGATCTAATGGCCCACAATAAGAGGTTTGAATGTTTTTGCAATATACGGCTGAGAGAGTTTGGGAATTGCGCAGAAAGTACAAGTACTATGCATGTGCCATCTGATCATTGATCATACGACCTAGATGCTCATATCACCGTAGCAGGTAATTAAGCTACGGGGAGTGATACGTCCATTTTCAATCATGCTTTTATATCGATATTTATTGCATTATGGGCTGTTATTACACATTATGTCACAATACTTATGCCTATTCTCTCTTATTTTACAAGGTTTACATAAGGAGGGAGAATGCCGACAGCTGGAATTCTGGGCTGGAAAAGGAGCAAATATTAGAGACCTATTCTACACATCTCCAAAAGTCCTGAAACTCCACGAAAGTTATTTTTGGAAATAATAAAAAATACCGAGCGGAAGAAATACCAGAGGGGGCCCACACCCTGGCCACGAGGGTGGGGGCGCGCCCTACCCCCCTGGGCGTGCCCCCTGCCTCGTGGGCCCCTTGTTGGCCCTCCGGTGCCCATCTTTTGCTATATGAAGTCTTTCGTCCGAAGAAAAATCATCCAACATGTTGAGCTTGTATTTCCCCCTCATGCTAGCCAAATTCTTTGCACCAAGTAGAGATACTACTTGTGCTTCCAAATACCCTTAAACCAGTTTTGCCATGGGAGTCCACCATATCTACCTATGGATTGAGTAAGATCCTTCAAGTAAGTTGTCATCGGTGCAAGCAATAAAAATTGCTCTCTAAATATGTATGATTGATTAGTGTGGAGGAAATAAGCTTTATACGATCTTGTGATGTGGAAGAAATAAAAGCGATGGACTGCATAACAAAGGTTCATATCACAAGTGGCAATATAAAGTGACGTTCTTTCGCATTAAGATTTTGTGCATCCAACCATAAAAGCGCATGGCAACCTCTGCTTCCCTCTGCGAAGGACCTATCTTTTATTATTATCTTCTACCTTATGCAAGAGTCATGGTGATCTTCACCTTTTCTTTTTACGTTTTATCCTTTGGCAAGCACAGTGTGTTGGAAAGATCCTAATATATATATATATATATATATATATATATATATATATATATATATATAGACACACACACACACACACATATATATATATATATATATATATATATATCTAATTGGATGTGGGTTAGCATGAACTATTATTGTTGACATTACCCTTGAGGTAAGAGGTTGGGAGGCGAAACTATAAGCCCCTATCTTTCTTTGTGTCCGATTAAAACTCCGTAACCACAAGTATTGCGTGAGTGTTAGCAATTGTGAAAGACTAAATGATAGTTGAGTATGTGGACTTGCTAAAAAGCTCTGACATAGACTCTTTCTGATGTTATGATAAATTGCAATTGCTTCAATGACTGAGATTATAGTTTGTTAGTTCTCAATAAAGTTTCTGATTCATACTTTGCATTGTGAATAGATTATTACTTGAGCATAAGAAATCATATGAAAATATCCATATATGTTGCTGTTATAAGATTAACAATGATGCCTTCATGTCCGTATTTTATTTTATCGACACCTCTACCTCTAAACATGTGGACATATTTATCGTTATCCGCTTCTGCTTGAGGACAAGCGAGGTCTAAGCTTGGGGGAGTTGATACGTCCATTTTGCATCATGCTTTTATATCGATATTTGTTACATTATGGGCTGTTATTACACATTATGTCACAATACTTATGCCTATTCTCTCTTATTTTACAAGGTTTACATAAGGAGGGAGAATGCCGGCAGCTGGAATTCTGGGCTGGAAAAGGAGCAAATATTAGAGACCTATTCTGCACATCTCCAAAAGTCATGAAACTCCACAAAAGTTATTTTTGGAAATAATAAAAAATACCGAGCAGAAGAAATACCAGAGGGGGCCCACACCCTGGCCACGAGGGTGGGGGCGCGCCCTACCCCCCTGGCCGCGCCCCCTGCCTCGTGGGCCCCCTGTTGGCCCTCCGGTGCCCATCTTCTGCTATATGAAGTCTTTCGTCTGAAGAAAAATCATAAGCAAGCTTACGGGACGAGACTCCGCCGCCACGAGGCGGAACCTTGGCGGAACCAATCTAGGGCTCCGGCAGAGCTGTTCTGTCGGGGACACTTCCCTCTGAGAGGGGGAAATCATCGCCATCGTCATCACCAACGCTCCTCTCATCGGGAGAGGGCAATCTCCATCAACATCTTCACCAGCACCATCTCCTCTCAAACCCAAGTTCATCTCTTGTATCCAATTCTTGTCTCTAAGTCTGGGATTGGTACCTGTAGGTTGCTAGTAGTGTTGATTACTCCTTATAGTTAATGCTAGTTGGTTTATTTGGTGGAAGATCATATGTTCAGATCCTATATGCATATTAATACTCCTCTGATTATGAACATGAATATGCTTTGTGAGTAGTTACGTTTGTTCCTGAGGACATGGGAGAAGTCTTGCTATTAGTAGTCATGTGAATTTGGTATTCGTTCGATATTTTGATGAGATGTATGTTGTCTCTCATCTAGTGGTGTTATGTGAACGTCGACTACATGACACATCACCATTATTTGGGCCTAGAGGAAGGCATTGGGAAGTAATAAGTAGATGATGGGTTTCTAGAGTGACAGAAGCTTAAACCCTAGTTTATGTGTTGCTTCGTAAGGGGCTGATTTGGATCCATATGTTTCATGCTATGGTTAGGTTTACCTTAATACTTCTTTTGTAGTTGCGGATGCTTGCAATAGGGGTTAATCATAAGTGGGATGCTTGTTCAAGTAAGAACAACACCCAAGCACCGGTCCACCCACATATCAAATTATCAAAGTACCGAACGCGAATCATATGAACATGATGAAAACTAGCTTGACGATAATTCCCATGTGTCCTAGGGAGCGCTTTTCTCTAAATAAGAGTTTGTCCAGGCTTATCCTTTGCTACAAAAAGGATTGGGCCACCTAGCTGCACTTTATTTGATTTTGTTACTTGTTGCTCATTATAAATTACCCTATCACAAAACTATCTGTTACCTACAATTTCAGTGCTTGCAGAGAATACTTTGCTGAAAACCGCTTATCATTTCCTCCTGCTCCTCGTTGGGTTCGACACTCTTACTTATCGAAAGGACTACGATAGATCCCCTATACTTGTGGGTCATCAAGACTCTTTTCTGGCGCCGTTGCCGGGGAGTGAAGCGCCTTTGGTAGGTAGTTGGTAAGGAAAAATTTATATAGTGTGCTGAAATTTATTGTCACTTGTTACTATGGAAAGTAATCCTCTGAGGGGTTTGTTCGGGGTATCTTCACCCCGACCAGTAGAGCAAAGAGTTGCTCGTCAACCTGCTGAACCTATTTAATATGAAAATGTCTACTTTGAAATTCCTTCGGGTATGATAGAAAAACTGCTAGCTAATCCTTTTGCAAGAGATGGAACAATGCATCCTGATGAGCACCTAATATATGTGGATGAAGTTTGTGGATTATTTAAGCTTGCAAGTGTGCCCAATGAAGTTATTAAGAAGAAGGTCTTCCCTTTATCTTTGAAGGGAGATGCATTGACATGGTATAGGCTATGTGATGATATGGGATCATGGAACTACAAACGATTGAAATCGGAATTTCATCAGAAGTTTTATCCTCTGCATCTTGTTCATCGCGATCGCAATTATATATATAATTTTTGGCCTTGCGAAGGAGAAAGCATCGCTCAAGCTTGGGGTAGGCTTAAATCAATGTTTTATTCATGCCCCAATCATGAGCTCCCAAGAGAAATAATTATTCAAAACTTTTATGCTCGACTTTCTGATAACAATCGCACCATGCTCGATACTTCTTGTGCTGGCTCTTTTATGATGAAGACTATTGAATTCAAATGGGATTTATTGGAAAGAGTTAAATGCAACTCTGAAGATTGGGACCTCGACGAAGGTAAGGAGTCAGGTATGACACCTAAGTTTGATTGTGTTAAATCTTTTATGGAGACCGATGTTTTCTGTAAATTCAGCACTAAATATAGACTTGACTCTGAGATAGTAGCTTCTTTCTATGAATCTTTTGCTACTCATGTTGATCTCCCTAAGGAGAAGTGGTTTAAATATCATTCTCCCATAGAAGTAAAAGTAGCTGCACCTATTAAAGTTGAAGAAAAGACTATCACTTATAATGATCCTATTGTTCCTACTGCTTATGTTGAGAAACCACCTTTCCCCGTTAGAATGAAGGATCATGCTAAAGCTTCAACTGTGGTTCGTAAAAGCAATATTAGAACTTATACACCTCCTGAGCAAGTTAGAGTTGAACCTAATATTGCTATTGTTAAAGATCTCTTGGCTGATAATATTGATGGGCATGTTATTTATTTCTGTGATGAAACTGCTAGAATTGCTAAACCCTGTGCTAAAGATAAACATAGACCTGTGGTAGGCATGCCTGTTATTTCTGTTAAAATAGGAGATCATTGTTATCATGGCTTATGTGATATGGGTGCTAGTGCTAGTTCAATACCTTTTGACTTATACAAAGAAATTATGCATGATATTGCACCTGTTGAGTTAGAAGATATTGATGTCACAATTAAACTTGCCAATAGAGATACTATATCACCAATGGGGATTGTTAGAGATGTTGAAGTCTTGTGTGGGAAAACTAAATATCCTGCTGATTTTCCTATTCTTGGTTCCCCACAAGATAGCTTTTGTCTCATTATATTTGGTAGACCCTTCTTGAACACTGTTAATGCTAAGATAGACTGCAAAAAGGATGTTGTTACTATTGGTTTGGGTGATATGTCTCATGAGTTTAATTTCTCTAAATTTCGTAGACAACACCGTGAAGAAGAATTGCCTAGTAAAGATGAAATTATTGGTCTTGCTTCTATTGCCGTACCTCCCAGTGATCCTTTAGAACAATATTTGCTAGACCATGAAAATGATATGTTTATGAATGAAAGAAGGGAAATAGATGAAGTGTTCTTTAAACAAGGACCTATTCTGAAAAACAACTTTCCTGTCGAAATCTTAGGGGATCCTCCTCCACCCAAGGGTGACCTCGTGTTTGAGCTTAAACCATTGCCTGATACTCTTAAATATGCTTATCTTGATGAAAAGAAGATATATCCTGTTATTATCAATGCTTTTCAGAGAAGGAGGAAGAAAAATTATTGAAAACTCTTGTCGGGGGAAATCGGCCTCCACGAGCACCTATGGGGACGGAGCCCCTTGTCGGTTCGGCGGGGAGGCGGAGGTTGCACGAAGAGCAGATCGAGGCGACACACACACAACGTTTTTACCCAGCTTCGGGCCGCACGGATGCGTAAAACCCTACTGTTGCTTGTCTGGTTGATTCGAGTTCTTGCTCTGGAGCGCAAGAAGCTACAGTAAGTTGGAGCTGGACGTAGACGAGGGTCTACTCGGTGTCCTTCCTTTTGGTCCTCCCCCCTCCTACGTGCGCATGGGCCTCCTTTTATATGCTAAGGGGTTTCCCCACGGGTAGCGACGCAGGTGAGGGTAAAAATGGCAAGGAACTGTGCGAGCAGTGGCCGCACAATGCTATCGCACCTAACTCTGACGGCGGGGGACAAAGGCATTAAATGCCCGTCTGGATCGCCCGAACAGTGCCGAGGCGGACCGTTAGGGGCGCCTCCGCTTGCCACGGGGGCGACTCTGCCAACGTCGCATGCCACCGCGCGCCCCAGGTTGCGCGGCGCCCCGCCACGTGCCCCTGGGGAAGCTCCAGAGTGACACGTGGGCAGGTGAGCTGGAGCGCATGCCTGAGGTGGTGGTTTGCCGCGGCAAGTGGCTTGCCGCGGTGGTTGTCTTGCCGCACCTGAGAGCTTGCCGCTCGTCAGGCCTTGCCGGGGCGCGCGGCGCGCCGCGGCGGGCTTCTCTTGGGGTGCCATTGGTTTGGCCGTCCCGGCGAGCTCCTCCCGCCGGGGCCTTGGTGCTTCGGCTTAGTCGTCCCGGCAAGCTCCTCTTGCCGGGGCCTTGTCGCCTTGGCCCGGCAAGCTCCTCTTGCCGGACCTCGCCTCCTTGGCCCGGCAAGCTCCTCTTGCCGGGGCCTGGTCTTCTAAGCTCGATCACTTGGCCTTCGTCCGGCCCAGAAAGGGCCGTGGAGACTCTTGTCGCTCCCCTGGCAAGCCTTGCCGCGGGACGCTGCTACTGCCCGTGCACAAGTTCGGGGTACTAAGGTACCCCTACTTTAGTACACCGACAACTCTGAAGAAGCACCGTGCTGCTATTGGATATACTCTTAATGATCTTAAGGGCATTAGTCCCACTCTATGTCAACATAAAATAAATTTGGAGAAAGATGCCAAACCAGTTATTGATCATCAACGACGGCTGAATCCTACGATGAAAGAAGTGGTAAGAAAGGAAATACTAAAGCTCCTTGAATCAGGTATAATTTATCCCGTTGCTGATAGTGAGTGGGTAAGTCCTGTCCATTGTGTTCCTAAGAAGGGCGGTATTACTGTCGTTCCTAATGATAAAGATGAATTGATTCTGCAAAGAATTATTACAGGTTATAGGATGGTAATTGATTTCCGCAAATTAAATAAAGCTACTAAAAAGGATCATTACCCCTTACCTTTTATTGATCAAATGCTAGAAAGACTATCCAAACATACACATTTTTGCTTTCTAGATGGTTATTTTGGGTTCTCGCAAATACCTGTGTCAGCCGATGATCAATCAAAGACCACTTTTACTTGCCATTTCGGTACTTTTGCTTATAGACGTATGCCTTTTGGTTTATGTAATGCACCTGCTACCTTTCAAAGATGCATGATGGCTATATTCTCTGACTTTTGTGAAAAGATTTGTGAGGTTTTCATGGACAATTTCTCCGTCTATGGATCCTCTTTTGATGATTCCTTAAGCAATCTTGATCGAGTTTTGCAGAGATGTGAAGAAACTAACCTTGTCTTGAATTGGGAGAAGTGCCACTTTATGGTTAATGAAGGTATTGTCTTGGCGCATAAAGTTTCTGAAAGAGGTATTGAATTTGATAAAGCCAAGGTTGATGCTATTTAGAAGATGCCATGTCGCAAGGACATCAAAGGTATAAGAAGTTTCCTAGGTCATGCCGGTTTTTATAGGAGGTTCATTAAGGACTTCTCAAAAATTTCTCGGCCTCTGACTAATTTATTACAAAAAGATATACCCTTTGTCTTTGATGATGATTGTGTAGAAGCATTTGAAATACTTAAGAAAGCATTGATATCTGCACCTATTGTTCAGCCACCTGATTGGAACTTACCTTTCGAAATTATGTGTGATGCTAGTGATTATGCCGTAGGTGCTGTTCTAGGGCAAAGAGTTGATAAGAAATTAAATGTTATTCGATATGCTAGTAAAACACTAGACAATGCCCAGAGAAATTATGCTACTACTGAAAAAGAATTCTTAGCAGTTGTATTCGCTTGTGATAAGTTCAGACCTTATATTGTTGATTCTAAAGTAACTATTCACACTGATCATGCTGCTATTAAATATCTTATGGAAAAGAAAGATGCTAAACCTAGACTTATTAGATGGGTTCTCTTGCTACAAGAATTTGATTTGCATATTATTGATAGAAAGGGAGCTGAGAACCCCGTTGCAGACAACTTGTCTAGGTTAGAAAATGTTCTTGATGACCCACTACCTATTGATGATAGCTTTCCTAATGAACAATTGAATGTCATAAATGCTTCTCGTACTGCTCCATGGTATGTTGATTATGCTAATTACATTGTTGCTAAATTTATACCACCTAGTTTCACATACCAGCAAAAGAAAAGGTTTTCTATGATTTGAGACATTACTTCTGGGATGACCCACATCTTTATAAAGAAGGAGTAGATGGTGTTATTAGACATTGTGTACCTGAGCATGAAGAGGAACAGATCCTATGCAAGTGTCACTCCGAGGCTTATGGAGGGCACCACGCTGGAGATAGAACTGCACATAAGGTATTGCAATCCGGTTTTTATTGGCCTACTCTCTTCAAGGATGCTCGTAAGTTTGTATTATCTTGTGATGAATGTCAAAGAATTGGTAATATTAGTAGACGTCAAGTAATGCCTATGAATTATTCACTTGTTATTGAACCATTTGATGTTTGGGGCTTTGATTATATGGGACCGTTTCTGCCTCTAATGGGTATACACATATTGTAGTTGCTGTTGATTACGTTACTAAGTGGGTAGAAGCTATTCCAACTAGTAGTGCTGATCACAACACCTCTATTAAGATGCTTAAGGAAGTTATTTTTCTGAGCTTTGGAGTCCCTAGATATTTAATGACTGATGGTGGTTCACATTTTATTCATGGTGCTTTTCGTAAAATGCTTGCTAAGTATGATGTTAATCATAGAATTGCATCGCGTTATCACCCACAGTCTAGTGGCCAAGTAGAACTGAGTAACAAAGAACTCAAATTAATTTTACAAAAGACTATTAATAGATCTACAAAGAATTGGTCCAAGAAACTTGATGATGCATTATGGGCCTATAGAACTGCATATAAAAATCCTATGGGTATGTCTCCATATAAAATGGTTTATGGAAAAGCATGTCACCTACCTCTTGAATTAGAACATAAGGCATATTGGGCTATTAAGGAGCTCAATTATGATTTCAAACTTGCCGGTGAGAAGAGGTTATTTGACATTAGCTCACTTGATGAATGGAGAACCCAAGCCTATGACAATGCCAAGTTGTTTAAAGAAAAAGGTAAAAGATGGCATGACAAAAGAATACAAAAGCGTGAGTTTATTGTAGGTGATTATGTATTGCTATACAACTCTCGTTTGAGATTTTTTGCAGGAAAACTTCTCTCTAAATGGGAAGGTCCTTACATTATCGAGGAGGTATATCGTTCTGGTGCCATAAAAATCAACAACTTCGAAGGCACAAATCCGACGGTGGTGAATGGTCAAAGAATCAAACATTATATCTCAGGTAATCCCATAAATGTTGAAATGAATGTTATTGAAACCGTGACCCCGGAGGAGTACATGAGAGACACTTTCCGGAACGTTTCAGACTCCGAAAAGGAATATGTATGTGTTACGGTAAGTAAACCGACTCCAAAACAGTTCTAAAGGAAAATTTTCTCCGTTTTGGAATATTTAGAAAAATTGAAAAATAAGAAGCAGTCCGGGAAGGACACGAGGCCTCCACGAGGGTGGAGGGCGCGCCCTACCCCCTGGGCGCGCCCCATGCCTCGTGGGCACCTCGTGTGCTCTCCGGACTCCGTTTTCTTGCACGATACATATTTTGGTCGGTAAAAATTCATTATATAATCTCCTGAAGGTTTTGACCCATGTATCACGCAATTGTCCTCTGTTCTTGTTTCGAGCTGTTTTTTGTCAGGGTTGTCAAGGCCAGGCATCATGTAGTCCCCCTCCTCCAACAATGGTGACAACGATGCTTGGCTAATGAAGATAGAGCTGAAGAGGGAAGAACCCATGGAGATCCACAAGGATGAAGGGATCAAGAAGGCCACGAAGGATCAAGCTCCTGAAGACAACCTTCAACTTGATCACAATCTTCTTACCCCAACTGAGACCGAAGCTTTCAAGATGATTGAGTTAGCTCGTATACAAAACAAGTATCTCACACGTGAAAATATTTTGTTGAAGGAGCATATCGTTGCACTCAAGGGCATTATCCGCAAGTTGGAGGACCTCTCACGCTCGATGTGCGACTATCCATCATCACCTCCACCTTCTTCACCAGCAAAGGAAACATAATCACATGGGTATGGACACTCCCCTTGGCAACTGCCAAGCTTGGGGGAGGTGCCCCGATATCGTATCACCATCACATCTCTATCTTTACCGTTTTTCTTAGTTCGATCCTATTAGTAGTATCTTGATCTAGTAGAATAAAAGTTTTTGGTATGATCTAGTTTTGATTTTTGCTTTATGATCCCTCTATGTAATCGAGTCCGTGAGCTATATAATAAATATTAGTGTTGAGTCAAGGGCTTGATTATTTTGCCATGATCTTGAGTGAATAAAAGTAAAGAGAAAAGAATAAAAAGAAACAAAGAGATCATGTTGATCTTATGGAGAGTAATGACTTCACATAGAAAGAGTATGACGATTAAAAATTGTTGAGAGTTGACAAACATAGCTTTGGTCACCGTTGCAATTAATAGGAAGTAATAAAGAAAGAGAGGTTTCACATATAAATATACTATCTTGGACATCTTTTATGATTGGGAGCACTCATTAAAATATGACATGCTAAAGAGTTGATGTTGGACAAGGAAGACAATGTAATGGGTTATGTTTTCTTATATCTGAGATAAAGTATATTGTCATGGATCATCCAACATGTTGAGCTTGTATTTCCCCCTCATGCTAGCCAAATTCTTTGCACCAAGTAGAGATACTACTTGTGCTTCCAAATACCCTTAAACCAGTTTTGCCATGGGAGTCCACCATATCTACCTATGGATTGAGTAAGATCCTTCAAGTAAGTTGTCATCGGTGCAAGCAATAAAAATTGCTCTCTAAATATGTATGATTGATTAGTGTGGAGGAAATAAGCTTTATACGATCTTGTGATGTGGAAGAAATAAAAGCGATGGACTGCATAACAAAGGTTCATATCACAAGTGGCAATATAAAGTGACGTTCTTTCGCATTAAGATTTTGTGCATCCAACCATAAAAGCGCATGGCAACCTCTGCTTCCCTCTGCGAAGGACCTATCTTTTATTATTATCTTCTACCTTATGCAAGAGTCATGGTGATCTTCACCTTTTCTTTTTACGTTTTATCCTTTGGCAAGCACAGTGTGTTGGAAAGATCCTAATATATATATATATATATATATATATATATATATATATATATATATATATATAGACACACACACACACACATATATATATATATATATATATATCTAATTGGATGTGGGTTAGCATGAACTATTATTGTTGACATTACCCTTGAGGTAAGAGGTTGGGAGGCGAAACTATAAGCCCCTATCTTTCTTTGTGTCCGATTAAAACTCCGTAACCACAAGTATTGCGTGAGTGTTAGCAATTGTGAAAGACTAAATGATAGTTGAGTATGTGGACTTGCTAAAAAGCTCTGACATAGACTCTTTCTGATGTTATGATAAATTGCAATTGCTTCAATGACTGAGATTATAGTTTGTTAGTTCTCAATAAAGTTTCTGATTCATACTTTGCATTGTGAATAGATTATTACTTGAGCATAAGAAATCATATGAAAATATCCATATATGTTGCTGTTATAAGATTAACAATGATGCCTTCATGTCCGTATTTTATTTTATCGACACCTCTACCTCTAAACATGTGGACATATTTATCGTTATCCGCTTCTGCTTGAGGACAAGCGAGGTCTAAGCTTGGGGGAGTTGATACGTCCATTTTGCATCATGCTTTTATATCGATATTTGTTACATTATGGGATGTTATTACACATTATGTCACAATACTTATGCCTATTCTCTCTTATTTTACAAGGTTTACATAAGGAGGGAGAATGCCGGCAGCTGGAATTCTGGGCTGGAAAAGGAGCAAATATTAGAGACCTATTCTGCACATCTCCAAAAGTCATGAAACTCCACAAAAGTTATTTTTGGAAATAATAAAAAATACCGAGCAGAAGAAATACCAGAGGGGGCCCACACCCTGGCCACGAGGGTGGGGGCGCGCCCTACCCCCCTGGCCGCGCCCCCTGCCTCGTGGGCCCCCTGTTGGCCCTCCGGTGCCCATCTTCTGCTATATGAAGTCTTTCGTCTGAAGAAAAATCATAAGCAAGCTTACGGGACGAGACTCCGCCGCCACGAGGCGGAACCTTGGCGGAACCAATCTAGGGCTCCGGCAGAGCTGTTCTGTCAGGGACACTTCCCTCTGAGAGGGGGAAATCATCGCCATCGTCATCACCAACGCTCCTCTCATCGGGAGAGGGCAATCTCCATCAACATCTTCACCAGCACCATCTCCTCTCAAACCCAAGTTCATCTCTTGTATCCAATTCTTGTCTCTAAGTCTGGGATTGGTACCTGTAGGTTGCTAGTAGTGTTGATTACTCCTTATAGTTAATGCTAGTTGGTTTATTTGGTGGAAGATCATATGTTCAGATCCTATATGCATATTAATACTCCTCTGATTATGAACATGAATATGCTTTGTGAGTAGTTACGTTTGTTCCTGAGGACATGGGAGAAGTCTTGCTATTAGTAGTCATGTGAATTTGGTATTCGTTCGATATTTTGATGAGATGTATGTTGTCTCTCATCTAGTGGTGTTATGTGAACGTCGACTACATGACACATCACCATTATTTGGGCCTAGAGGAAGGCATTGGGAAGTAATAAGTAGATGATGGGTTTCTAGAGTGACAGAAGCTTAAACCCTAGTTTATGTGTTGCTTCGTAAGGGGCTGATTTGGATCCATATGTTTCATGCTATGGTTAGGTTTACCTTAATACTTCTTTTGTAGTTGCGGATGCTTGCAATAGGGGTTAATCATAAGTGGGATGCTTGTTCAAGTAAGAACAACACCCAAGCACCGGTCCACCCACATATCAAATTATCAAAGTACCGAACGCGAATCATATGAACATGATGAAAACTAGCTTGACGATAATTCCCATGTGTCCTAGGGAGCGCTTTTCTCTAAATAAGAGTTTGTCCAGGCTTATCCTTTGCTACAAAAAGGATTGGGCCACCTAGCTGCACTTTATTTGATTTTGTTACTTGTTGCTCATTATAAATTATCCTATCACAAAACTATCTGTTACCTACAATTTCAGTGCTTGTAGAGAATACCTTGCTGAAAACCGCTTATGATTCCTTCTGCTCCCCGTTGGGTTGGACACTCTTACTTATCGAAAGGACTACGATAGATCCCCTATACTTGTGGGTCATCAGGGAGCACCTAATATGAGCAACGGGGAGCCGTTGGATCCAAGATGCAGCGGCACACATGAGGTCTGCATGTTTTATTTGCAAAAAAAAAACCTTTGGAGAGTTTGGAAATTGCGCATAATTACAAAGACTAGTCCCAAGCCATTGGATCTCACTTCCAACGGTGTAAAAACTCGTATCACCATAGCATCTAAGCTGCGGGGTGGATGTGATATTCTATGTCGCTGTCATTTTTGTTCGTAAACTTGCAAAATACATGTAACTCGTGCCGTTACTTGTCTAACCGCTTAAAGTATTTGTTCAAAAAAGACCATCCTACACTGAAATATCGGAACACCACACAGGGGTCCCACTCATCATTAATAAATTTTGGACCTAAAACTAACAATTCTGAAAGACGAGATTCGAACTGGCAACCTGGACTACAAAGCGTAAGTCGATAGCCCAAAACAACAACTGTTGTTGGCTTTGTCCCATAACTTGATTTTATACAGTATTACGTTGAGTAGAGTAGAGGGAGTGCCTCGTCAACACGTGCATGACCGTTGACTCACTTACTGGTGGGTCCCAGGTCTGCGATCTCTCTCTTCTCTCCATCGTCTAACCTTTGCACGAGCACACACGAAGAGCGGCGCTAGCTTGCCGTGGTGTTATTACAACTAAAAAATCTTGGAAAGTAGAAGAATCGCCTAGAACAAGAGACGTTGTGGCTGGTCGAGGCGGAGCTAACCACACCTATCCTCCATGCCATGTTAGCATAATGAAGCTGTGTGGCTAGTGGGGTGTTTTCGACCGAGTGGCTGGGTCTCGAGGTCGAACCATAGGTACTACGTCTGATACAGTAAATTTTTACACACACATTTTTCCTCTGTGCTGAGACACGGCACACCCTACCGCGCGGTTTCGGGGTCCTCCCGGCTGGTGCATGCATATATTCTTCCTGACGTGGGACGCACTACCGCTCGTTTTCGCTGAAGCAAGTAAATGAGTCGTCAAATCACGAAAGACCACCTTTCCCGCCGAGTACATCAGTGAAGAACGATGGCTAGCTAGTTGGGCTAGTTCGACCGATTAGCTAGGCCGCCGCCACATTTGTTTTTTCAACCCTTTTTTTATCTATTTGCCGGCAGGTAAATTTAAATATCCACCGCGACGTTGCTCTGGTGTTTGAGTGCGCAGGATTTTTAATTTTTTGATTGACGGGAGCAGGCGCGGTAGGATTTTTAATTTTTTGATTGACGGGAGCAGGCGCGGCAGCAATTAGTCACGATGACTCCGCCTATAAAACCCACTGCTCCCTGATGTGAGAAGTCGTCGACTGGTGTTTTACCATGGTGAAAACCAAAAGATTCCCCGCTCCTCGGCTGGCTCCCTCCGCCTTCCCGTAGATTGCATTGCCTTTCAGCCGTTTCGCCCCCTGCATCACCAATGTCGTGTGCCTCGAGAAGCAGAGGGACTTCAGTGGTGTTTAGGCGCCCTCTGCATGGGCATGTCCATGTCTCGGTGCAACATGACCGTTGGATCAAACTCAGACGGTGCAGATCAGTCACTGTAGCACGAAGCGTGTGGGTGTGTTTGGTTGCATTCTCATCTCAATATAGTTGTTTCCTCTTCGTGTATTTGTGTTAACCTACTAGTGTGGACTCATGCACCCTTCATGCACTATGCCAAACACCCAAAAGTGGTCGAGACACCCTGCCTAACACTATTCGTGCTTCATATGGTTCATGTTTCGTGGAGTACTGTAGCACCGTAATCTCCGTGGGCTGTAGACCTAGTTCTGTTAACATTGATCTCAGCGTTCATTCTCGACCGAACAGTCAAAAAAGCGGTACTATGTTACTATGTTACTGTTCATATAGTTGACATGCGCACAACATCATTTGTTGTCGTCATATCTTACTACACTAGCAACAACATTATGTAGTACTGACGTATGAACCACTACACATGCCTAGTAGTAGGAGCACTGTGTATGCTCAAGTGGCTGCCATGTTTCGCACTCCTTTGTCGTAAGAGTGGAACTTGCTGTAATCATTTTTTCTTCAGAAAAACAGTGGACACGCTCTACCGTGCGGATCCTCCTCCAGCCATGCACTAAATTACTCACTTTCGCCGACGTGTGGGATAGCCAGCATCGGGGTCCACTAGCCATGCACTAAATTACTCCATAGTAGAGTGACGGTAGACTACCCCGATCGAAGCGCCGCAGTAATGCCCAATCAGCCGTCAAATCACAAAAACCCCTCCTTTCCAACAGTAAGTTGGACGGACGAAGCAACCATCATTTCACTCTTCTCTCTCAGCTTCCTCTCTACCCAACTTGCTTCTCCCTCATCTTGTTCCTCATTTCTTCAAGAAAACCCCGACCTGCTTCTGCCATTGTTCTTCTCTCCCAAAGAAGGAAAGGTGAGCGCATTAATGGTGTTGATTCTGGCCAAGGCCTGGTCTTGCAACCCCAAGACTGATCCTATAACTCCCTCTTTTCTTCTTTTGGGTTTGCGATTATGGTTTCTTTTCTTTTATTTCTATTTGACAGTTTCTTGATGGACGCTGGAGCACCGGTCGAAGTGGTGTCTATGGCTCTGGCAAAAACCGTCGAGGCTCATGGTACGAAGAAGCGCAAGAACCCCGCTGAGACTACTGCAGACAAGCTCAAAGCCATCGCCCTGTCAAAGCCCCCCTCCCCAGGATCCCTCATTAACCAAGTCCAGGTAATATCTCTTCTTGACGATCTTTTTCTCGGTCTTGATTGTGTTTTTTCATCTAACACGCAGTACTAGTACTAGTAGTACAACTTTCTGGGTGATCTTGCATGTGACTTTTGTGTGCCAAATGATGGTTCTAAATTCCTCTTTTGACCAAAACATGCGAGAGGTTGACACTGATTTATTATAGATTACTTCCCTCTTTCCCAAATTTCTTGTCTTAGATTTGTCTAGATACGGATGTATCTAATACTGAAATGTGACTTGATACATCCGTATCTAGACAAATCTAAGACAAGAATTTTGGGACGGAGGGAGTACTTTATGAACATCAATGCTACCTTTTAAGAGGGTATATTTGCCTCAATAACTTGTGTTATGGATATTGCAAGTAATCCCTCTACTCTCATTCCTTTGAAGACATGTTCTAGTGTCTTTGTTCACTCATTTCTGTGCGTATATGTAGTCATATATGGAGAATAATATCGAAAATCATCTTATATTTTTGAATGGAGGTAGTAATAAAATATGGTTTCTGTTTGAATTAGAACCAGGTCCGCGGTGGAGATGAAGTTCTCAAAGTCATGCGGTGTGAACTGGAAGACCTGAGGATGAGTTCTACTGCTAAACTATCCAGCTGCTGTGTCCTTGTCGCCACGTGTCCTGAACTAGTGTTTTCCTGTAGCATTGTTGGGCGTGTTCTCGAGGTTGTACTTGACCACAACAATTTCCTGGCTGTGCCTTCGATTACGAAGGGTGTGGTTCTTGTAAAGCTTCCCAACAAAACTGATGCGGCTTGTCTTCATCATCATGTTTATGAGTGGAAAGACCACTCTGTTAGGTTCTCCAAGGTTGACGAGACGGTGATGGTGCATGTAGACATCTCTCATGAAGTCCATGGCCTAGCCAGTTATGCGGGGTTCATCCCGTAGGTCGGTGGCAAGAAATAGTCTACATAGTTTAATTAGTGCAACTTTGCTTGTCTGTAGTAAGTACTATTGTTCAGTACTTGATTTGTGTTTGTGAACCCTGTATTGTTTATTAGTACTGCCGCTTTTGGTGTGTGGTCAGTCCTGAGAACGGTCTATGTTAATGTCTGTCCACTCAATTCAGTTTGTATATTTTGAAGTATCCACATCAACTTTTTTGGAGGACGGTTTATCAATTATGGTTACAATCCAATATCTGTATGCATTGCAGGGTTTATCGCACCCACCAGGATTTCCAGTCCCATGGATGTTCGGTCCATACGATTTGTCAGGACCTCTGGACTGTCCTGCTTGTGGGAGTAGGTGGGGCCCCTGCATGCCACCCGTAGTTGGACGATCAATCTTCTGTTTAGTACTTCAACATAGTGATTTCCTGCTAAGGATTCACTCGTGTCACATCAAGTAAATCTTATTGATTTACTGTCTAAATCTTATTGATTTAATGCCATGTTTTCTTCCTTTTCCAACAATTTTACGATGGAGGTTTTGCCATGTGACATTCATCATAGAATAAACTGTTTGGTTTGCTCTACAATGGTTATTTTTGCAGGTTTCACTTCTTATGTCGTGTCAGTAACGAAGGCACTGTCCATCACTTATATTACTGAAAAAATTGGATCAGTCTATTGTATGAGTACAAGCTGAATCCCTATGATGAACTGCAGTTTGGTTTAACAAAAATGCCACAATTAGTCCTTCTCGCGTTTAAAAGAAATAAAGAAAAAAACTGGATCACAGTCACGAAGCCTAGTCAAGTTAGAAAGCTGATCATAGCAGACCAGACACGATCATCGCTGTCTCGCACATCGGTACCACCTTCAGCAACGGATCGAGCACCGACAGTTGCTCTAGCACTGACAGCGGCAGCAGCGCAGTCTGATCCAGCTGATGATTGGGCACCGACCGCGTCAGCGGATTAGGCTGATCTACCGGAGGATCGGGCATCGACACCGGCACCTGCTCCGACACCGGCACCAGCTCTACAAGGAGCACCATCTTCGGCAGCAGCAGCGGCTTCGGCACTTGCACTTGCATCTGCTCCGGCCTGTGCAGCGGCAACCAAACAAGCAGTTGCACCGGCAACAGACTGGGCTGCAATTCGCACTTCATATACCAAAGTCCTTACAAAAACCGACATGTCCACCTTCTTGGTAAGCATTGGCCGCCCAAGTGTTTGGTTCTTTTTTCCTTCCATGTTGTTTCGCATGATTCACTATGTTGATCTAACTGTTTGGGTATGTCTTCTTGTTTGGAAACAGAGAATTCCTAGAGCAACGAGGGAGTCGTTCAAGAATTCGGGCGACAGCGGCCAAGTTTCTCTTACCATGCGCGGCCTTGGTGTGAATGAACCTGCTCAATATACCGTAAGTACAAAGGATGGTCGCATGATGATTGATGCTAAAGGATGGTCAAGGTTCAAATCTAAATCATATCTTGCGGTAGGGGATGATCTCAAAATCAAACTTTCTCGGCAAGGAGAGCTGGTCCGAATCAACTTTGATATTCTTCAGTAGCAGCACGCAACTGCCGAACTGATCTATCCTCCGAGAGATTTTGATGTAATAATCTGGCATGGTGAAACAAGTGTCCTGTGTGTATAAGTAATACGATAGTATTATTTATCACATGGTATATCATTGATAGAATTGCAACTCTCATTGCTGGTTAGGAACTGTCGTTCGATTTCATTCCAACAGTTGTCGTGCTTTATTCAATTTTGTGTATTCGCCTTGCGACAGCATCTAAAACCAGCACCGTACCGATCACTTGCAATATGAAAAGCACTGAGGTAGAACACATGGGCCCCCAAACATGCAGGGTGGGCCTGCGGCCCAAAGTCCAGAACCGTGAGTCTGTCTGAGTATTATATTCTCAGCTGAACCCCCATAATGCCCGTGCGTTGCACGTAACATCAAGATGCATTTGTATGAGTATTTTATATTGTGAGAGAAAAGGATGAACGAGGGAAGGCCTTATTTGCAAGTGTGGAGAGGTGTGTGGGTACCTTTTTGCAAAATTGCCATAGTTTCCTTCCTATCCATCAGATAAAAACCAGCGGCCTATATTGTAGGATGGCAGGCACACCATCATCACCAACTCGTCTATAGTGTGTTAAAAACAACTCTGTTTTCCATAATTATATATGTTATATATATTCCCCTTGATTTTTCTTATGTATAAAGTTGTGATATAAAAGATTTGAATATTTTTTACAGAGGGAGTATCTCTCTGTCAAAAATATTTTTTTGTGTAACTAGTTACTCCTGTCTTTCTATTTCCTTTCGCTGATATGTGGGGCATCGGGTAACGGGGTCCACGTGCCATATGCACAAATTAGAGTGCACAACTGCACGGTAGACACACCCCGGTCGTAGCGCCACAGTAATGCCCAATGAGCTGTCAAATCACAACCCCCCCTTTCCAGCTTTAGCAGTAAGCTGGACGGACGAAGCGACAATATTTCATTGGGCCTGAATCCCCTTCTCTCTCGTCTGCTTTTTCATAGAAAAACCCCTCTCGGCAATTGCATAGGGTTTTCTCATGGAGAACCAGGTACAAATTCTTCATCCATCCCCGATAAATCCAAGTCCCTTGGTCGCGGGTAACCCTAGGATGGCAGCCGCCGCTGTTGATGCATATTTCTTCCTACTGAATCTAGTGTGTTTCATTTGTAGTGCCCAAAGTGCGAGGACCCTACAGGTTTCTGTGCCCTCGGCTAGACACCACACTTGTTCCTTCTCATCCTAACACAAGATTTTAAAACGCGCACAGTATGTTCCTAGAATCCTCTTTTCTATCTGGGAGGGTGGGGTATTTTTGAACATGTTGTCGACTAATTTGGAAATTTGGATTGCTATATTTGGATAAAAGGTACTACCAGTACGATGGTCAACACTGACGTGAAGGAGGAAGTTATTTCTAGATTTGGATAGGGAATACATTGTGTTCTCATATTATTTTTCCTGCAGTGCATTATTTGCTCTGCCAGAACACATGTACTCAAGATGCTCGGCCTTGCCATAACTGAATACACCATCTTAATGGTCACAGTGAAGACAAGCCATGGATATAAGTTCCGAGTTGGGTTAATGAACCAAGAAGATCATTGCTTATTTTATGGCTGAACTTGGATAAACTTTCTCAAGTGTTACAGACTGAAAGTTGGCGCACAAATGTTGATGGAAATAGCAGAACCTAGTCTCATCTTCATTGCGATCTTCCACCCCGACGTTGTTCCAATTGTTCATCCATGTTAGTTTTGTATATGGTTCTTGATTGTTGCCTCGATTACTTCTTAATCCACCTATTCTGTCTAACTAATCAAAATTTAACTTTAGAAGTAGCAACGAATCTCTCACGAAGATGCTACTTCTAACTAATATTTTCTTGTAATTGGTGGCACGTGTAGGTTTTTTCAGAGTTAAGCAGGCTACTCGTTTGTCATTCTGTAACAACTCGGCTGTTACTGATGGCACTGAAGTTGACTGGGACGACATCCACAAGTTCCTACACTTTATTGATCGTCTTGAGGTCCTTGTGGGGCGTTTCAATGGTGGAAGGCCACGTGGGATATGTGTGCCACTGCTGCACTCGTTGAACAGGTCCAACTGTGTCGAGAAACTTATGGTACGAGCTGTTTTCTGTTATATATGTTGTTCAGAAACTATTGCTTATACACAGTTTTACAGCTGTGATCTTCTTGAAATAGAAACCGCCCAGTTCTATTGTTCCTATACAGATGCCTGACCATGGTCGGGTCAGACTTGCGCTTGGTCACAACATGATGTTTATGTCGACCTACTCAATTCCCCTTGGGGGTGAAAAGATACTTATTCATGGGTGGTCTCAAATAATGAAGGCCCGTCCATCTTGGAGAGTAGGACAAAAGATTATGTTCCTGCTTTTCCATGGCTCTAAAGCGAATATCCTGTTTATTGACCACATTGCGAGATGAAGCCGCTTTCAGAAGGTTGTGGATGCGCGGGGTGGCGCCTGGGCCTTGTCCTGGGGCTTGGCGGCCTCACCCTTGGTTAACTGTAGGCAAAGTAGCACTGTTCGAGGCGTGCTTTGTACGGTTGAACCTATATAAGTACTCATAATGCTTTCAGGTATGGTTGTTAAGTGCCCCTGCTGGTTTCAGTTAAGGTTGTTAAGTACTCCTGCTGCTTTTACAGTCTGTCGTGTTTCTTCAGTCCTGTCTTCCTCCAGGCGCCAAAACCAAACCAGCGTCGGCGGGGCTGCCTGCTTCCGCCTCCCACGGCTGGCTGCGCCTCAGTGCACGCATCACCGCCCCACCGTCTCCTAAATCGTTAATGCCGACGTCCGAGGCCTCACCGTCGTCCTCCGCGCGCTTTGGTGTGCTCGCCACGGTGCCGCCCTCTCGCGTTGTCAACATGGTCAACAAACAACAAGAATCGGCAGAAGTACGTGGAGAGGATGACAGTAGGGGCCCACCATGTCAGCGTATGGAAAAATAAAATGCTTCCTCCTAGTGTTTTCCTGACATCTGGGACCCATGACACTGTGAGTGTATATAGTCAATAGACAAGAGAACAACACAAGATCAGCTGACACCTGGGACGTAGCTGCTCGAGCAGTGTTTTTTTTGTTATTGTTGAGACGGAGCAGGGTTTGAACTGGGCTGTGGCCCGTCTAGCCCAGGCTTATATTTTATGTACACCATGTGACTAGCCCAGCAATTTTTTCTTTATGAAAATGAGCCCAGTTTATTTTTTCTGAAGAATACCCAATCTAGGCCTACTTATTTTTCTACGCCCTGATGGGCTGCAACTCTTTCAAGACGCCTACAATCTTGAAAGTAATATGAAATGGGTTGCAAATATAAAAACAGATGACAAATTGGCAATTACTTTATAATTTCTGAATTTTTTCACATTTTCAGATTCCTATTTCAGTGAGCATTAACCTAATTTAAATATATCTTCAAAGTATTTTAAATCTGGCTCGACATTTCGGTATTAAAAAAATTGAAACCCACAGAAATATGAGAAATTGGCCCTGGCCAACAAAAAAATGGACTGCAATAAATTGCATGAGAAGTCTAAATGAGCTATATATAAATTATTAAAAAAAGAGGGAATGATCTGACTTGTGGGCCTATTAAGTTGACGCGTATGCAAGATTTTTTTAGTTATTATATACGTCAACAAACGATTCTAGCAGACGTAACCGTTGGATGTCAATCCAACGGCCGTCGTGTTTCTTTAATCTCTGATCTTCTTGCTCCAGCCGCCAAATCCAGCGCCGGTGGGACCGCCTGCTCCCGCCTCCTGTGCATGCCTCACCGCCCCCTACTACTCCCACCGTTGGTTAGGGCATCCCTCTACTCACCCACACCCCCTGTTATTCTGCAGCGACGACAGCCTCACACCGCAGCCGAACCAGTGAACCCTTGTACTCCTCTCCACGTGGGCATCCACTGCCGTGTCTTCTCCGGCTCCGCGTAGTCCCCTTCCTAGGCCTCGCTGTCGTCCATGCCCTGGTGCTCTCGGCACGGCGTGGTCAACGTGGTCAAGGAACGACTTCCATCGGAAGTGTACTGTACGTGGAGAGGCTGACAGCTGGGTCCACGGCAGCCGCAAGGAAGTGCCTCCTTATTACGCGGAAAATAATTATTCCTCCACCTGACAGCAGGGACCCACCGAACGGGCCATCGTATTTGAAAAAAAAACGTTTCCCCCGACTGGTGGGACCCACCGGACGGGCCACTGTATTTTGTGAAAAAACGTTCTCCCCGCTGTCAGCTCGGATCCACCGGAAGTGCCTCCTTATTATGCACAAAAAAATGAATACCCCCCTGCTAGTTGGGACGCACCTTGGTGGGAGGCTGACTTGTGGGCCTACTAAGTTGACAGGGGCAGAGTGCTTTGGCAACTTAGTCAATATGAACGATTCTAGCTCTAGTGACCGTACGATGTCCATCCAACGGCCGTGGTGCTTCTTCAACCTCTGGTCTTCTTGCTCCAGCCGCCCAAAGCAGCGCCGGTCGTGCCACATGCTCCTGCCTCCCTGGCCGGCTGTGATGCTGTGGAGGCCTCACCACCCCCTACTACTCCCACCGCTGGCCAGGACATCCCTTTACTCACCCACACCCCCTGTTATTCTGTGGCGATGGCAGCCTCACACCATAGCCGAACCAGTGAACCCTCGTACTCCTCTTCGCATGGGCATCCACTGCCGCGTCTTCCCTGGCTCTGCATCGTCCCCTTCCTTGGTGCTCTCGGCACGGCGTGGTCAATGTGGTCAACAACCGACTTCCATCGGAAGAGTACTATATGTGGAGAGGCTGACAACTGGGTCCACGGCAGCCGCAAGGAAGTGCCTTCTTATTACACGAAAAATAATTATTCTTGCACCTGACAACGGGGACCCACCGGACGGGCCACCGTATTTCACGAAAAAAATGTTTCCCCCTGACTGCTGGGACCTACCAGCAACATCTGCGCATGCAAGGAAGTGCGTCCGGGCAAAAAATGATTCGCCTCCCTGACTGCTGGGACCCACCACCTACATCTTCGCACGCAAGGAAGTGCCTGACAGCCGGGACACACCTGGTCGAAGCGTATGTAGCGTTGTCATTCTGGTCGCGAACGTGTATGTACATACTGGTCGATGTAGAGGCGCACACGTAGCATGTACACGTATGTACAATGGACAGTGTGCAAGAAAGAAAATACGGCCACGTACGTACATACGGGCGGGGTCTCGAACGCCTACTTGCGCATACGTATGGCCAGGGCTCGTGTACATGGCTGGGTTGGAACGGAGAAACTGCGTCGTCGTCGTGTTCATGGGGAGGCAACGGAATGCGTCGTGTTCATCGGGAGGCAACGGAATGCGTGGGAGCCAACCGGCTTGGATGGAACAACCGATGGAAACAAGGCCTGGCGTACCGCAGAACAGAGAAAACGGCCTTGTGTTCGACCGACCATGTTCGAAATGGGATCTTGTTCATCGGGAGGGGTCTGGCGTACCGAAAAATGGAGGAAACGGACCTCCTACGGTCGAAGCGGGGTCCTGTTGATCGGGAGGGGTGTGGCGTACCACAAAACGGAGGAAACAGACTTGTGTTGGAGCGCTACGGTCGAAACGGGGGTCCTGTTCATCGGGAGGGGTGTGGCGTACCGCAAAACGGGACTCCATGGGATATTGTTCATCTCCACAGTCGACCCCCTCCACCCTCCACGGGCTACTGTTCATCCACCATCGACCTCCTCCAGCCTCCACCTACGACTGTTCATCCACGGGCTCTTGTTCATTCAGCCTCCACCGCGCGCTACTCCACTGGCTACTGTTCAACCAGCCCTCTCCACGGGCTCCTGTTCAACCACCCCTCCACGGGCTACTGTTCATCCAGCCCTCCACCATCTACTGTTCATCCACTTCAATTTCCTCATCAATCTGCTCTAACGAAGCAGCAGATTGAGTTTCTTCATCAGATCTGCTTGGGATCTCATATTCTTCACCAAAAGGAACAAGGTCCTTTGATGGCATGGTGGAAATTGGAACATCATTGATCGGATTTGCAGAAGAGATGGCATAGGCTTCATCTTCTTTGGAGCTGAAGATTCTGAAGCACTTGATGCTTTCCTTTTCTTCACTGCAGCTCGCTCTGCAGCCTTGGTCTTCTTCACACCTGATGCAGATGGAAGGATAGGAGTTGGTGTAGGCGCAGGTGGAGCTGAGGATTCTGTTTGAATTTCCTCAGGCGCAACTAATGCAGTTGCCCTGACTTCTTCAGTTTCTTCAGGTGCACCACTAGTGAATGCCCTGGCAATTTCTTCAGCGGCTGGAATGGAGTCATCAGCCCTGGAACTAGCATTTTCTTTAGCAGCCTGAAAGTCATCAACGGTGCTGGCATGTTCTTCAGTTGGCTGAGCTGAAGCTTCAGCCTGAGGAACTTCTTGTTGCGATGGGGCTGCAATAGTTGTGAACTTTTCAGTCAGTTTCACAAACCTGACTTTAGCTCCTTTCCAATCAGCATAGTAAGCATCAAATTCATCGCTGAGGGTTTTGATGTCAGCCTGCATCTTGACGAGTTCTTCAGGTGTCATCTTGACAACATTTTTCTTCAGCAGTTTCTCTTTTCTGTACTGCGATTTCTTGATCTATCTGGCCCTATCATACTTCCATTTTTCTTCTTGAATGAAAGCAGTCAAGACGTGACTTTGACCAGGAGTGAGGTTCATCTCCGGCACAGGCGTATTGGGATCTTTGTGCCATAGATCAATGAAATCCAGGATCAACCTTGGATCAAAAAGCATTTGCACATTGCTTCCTTTGGCACTAGCGACCGTAGCTTGCCTATCTCTAATGATTTCGGCAAGTTCTTCTTCATCAGCCTCATCATCGTCAGAGGGCACTTGGAAAGCCACCTGCTTTTTCTCCGGACTAGGGCGAGGACCTCGTCCATCAGTAGCCTTTTTCTTCAGCAAAGAGGGTCCAGCTGAGGAACTTGGTGCAGCTGAGGAACTTGAGAGATACCAGAGGCAATGGAGATGCCTGTAGTCCTTTGGCATGAGGCCAGATGCGCAGGTGCTGAGGACTTTGTCGGGACAGCTGAGGACTGTGGAGGAGGTGCTGAGGATTTTGAAGGAGCAGGAGCAGCTTGAGGAATTGGTCGTGAAGATTTTGAAGTTTCTGGCCGTGAGGGCGCAGCTGAGGAACTTGGCCGTGAGGGCACTGTTGGTGAAGCACTTGGTTTACGAGCAGGTTTCTTAGGCATAGATTTCCTCGGCTTGACAGAGACCTCAGTGGCAGCAGCAGCAGCAGAATCTTCATTGAATTTCCTCACTGCTTCTTTGGCTTGTCTTGCCAATTTGGCTTGACGTCTGGCCCATTCTTCAGGAAAGTCCTCACCGTGTTTGACGCTAGTGGGATCAGCCACTTGGCCAGGTGCCAGTGGAAGTCTTGGGCATGGAGGGTTGAGAGCAAATTTCTTCATATATTTTGGAGTAACATATCTGTACTCCCTCCATTCTCTTGCCCATCTCCGTTCTATCCTCTGAATGCGCACCTTGCGCTGATTTTTGTTTTCTTTTCCAAACTTGGCTTCATCAGGTGTGCAGTACTCTTTGTAAATGTCCTCAGGGATCTCAAACGCAGTCATAACCTCAGGTTTCTTTCCTCCTTTCTGCGGCTTCTTACCATCTGCCATATTCTTCAGCTGAGGAATTTGAACAATTGAATTTTCTGAAGAAGTATGCAGTTTTTCTTCGAGGAACGCTGCAAATGAGTTAAGTTGATGAGAACCTAGTGATTCAGCAGCGGACATGTGTACTTGTGAACAGAGTATAGTTGCGAGGAATTTGGAGAGGTCATATGCGTTCTCAGAGGGTTTTTCAAAAAAGAACAAGTTTGAGGAATTTTACCAGATGTGTCTTGAAGAATTTCACTAAGTGTGCTTTGTCTTAGGTTCCAGAGTTGTTTAGATCGAAGATCCACACAATTGAGGAATCTTGAAGAAAATGATGCTTAGAGAAATGAGTCAAGAACAGATGACTTGTAAGGTGTTTTGTGTGTGAGGATTTGAAGAGTAAAACACCTTTGAAGATTTTGTAGAAAACTTCCGAATCAAAAGGGCAGTAAAAGTAACTTTTAATTACCCTGAATGAATAACACGACGAACACAGAGAAGGAGAAGTGAAGTTCGTCGGTGTAGATCTTCCACGCCCTAACTTGGCAGAGGAAGACGGCTATGACGGCGGCGGAGGTGAAGATATCTGCGGTCGGCACGAGTACGACGACGACGAGGTCGAGGCAGTGAAGCTCTTCCTCACCGGCGACGATGGAGTAGCGGCGGCGCTAGGGTTTGGAAAGCTCGAGCGGGAGAGAGAGATCGAGCGGAGTAAAGGAAGTGAGGAAGGGGTGAGGGGGTATTTATAGTGGCAGTGAAAAAATTGTTCGCCCGATGATTTGGGACAAACGTGCCCCTAACCCTTCTCATTCGCACGACATGTGTCACCCACTTACAGAGAGGTGGAGATCGTGTAAGATCGTGGGTGAATAAAAAATGCATCGTGGGATGCGGAACGGTTTGAGCGGCAAAACCGAAAATTTGGATAAGATTAGTTTTAAAGTTCCGTTCGCAATTTCTTCAGCTGACAAGGACACAGTGAAGATTTTGAACGAGTTTCAAATAGAACGCACATGAAGAATTTGTGAATAGATTGGATTGAGTATAGCATAGAGGGGGAAGGGTCCGATCACATTCACTTAGCAAAAAAAACTAACTTGAAGAAATATATATATATATATATATATATATATATATATATATATATATATATATATATATATAGCCAATGAAAAGAAACAATGGAACAAGTGAAGATTTTGCAAAGTTGAAGAATTTGAACAACTGAGGAATTTCAAAAATGAGGAAAACTCAAATTGAAGAGTTTCAACTTTTGTGGTGGCGTGACCCATCGTATAAGAATGCTGATTTCAGACACCGCGTACAATTATCGTAGGGTTCTGAGAATCAAATTCTTCGTTAATTTCTTCACACTTAGAGTGTTATTCTTCATTGATTGAAGAAAAACGTTTCTTCATGTGTTGCACATCTAAGTCATCAATTTTGCATAAGTGTTAGGATGAGTCCCTTTTCAAAGTACATTCAAAGACTCTTAGATATTTAGCTAACACCGCAACTTGCTAAATCTCTTCTCATCCAAGGGCTTAGTGAAGATATCGGCTAGCTGTTCTTCAGTCTTCACATGCTCAATAGAAATGTCGCCCTTCAACACATGATCACGAAGAAAATGATGACGAATCTGAATGTGCTTTGTCTTCGAGTGCTGAACTGGGTTGTGAGCAATCTTGATAGCGCTCTCATTGTCACAGAGGAGAGGCACATTCTTCACGTTGACGCCATAGTCCTTGAGTGTTTGCTTCATCCATAGCAGTTGAGCACAGCAAGAACCAGCAGCAATGTACTCAGCTTAAGCAGTAGACAATGATACACAGTTCTGTTTCTTCGAGGACCAACAGACCAAGGATCGTCCGAGGAAATGACATGTACCAGATGTTGAGTTGCGATCCACACGATCACCAGCATAGTCAGAGTCAGAATATCCAATGAGATCAAAATCCGAGCCCTTGGGATACCATAATCCTAGTGTTGGTGTGTGAGCTAGATATCGAAGAATATGCTTCACAGCCTTATGGTGTGATTCCTTTGGTGCAGCTTGAAATCGGGCACAGATGCAAACAGTAAGCATTATATCTGGCCTAGATGCACATAAGTACAATAAAGAACCAATCATGGAGCGGTATACCTTATGATCGAAGTGAATACCATTTTCATTAGTACATAGATGACCATTTGTGGGCATAGGAATCTTGATGCCTTTGCAATCTTGCATGCCGAATTTCTTCAGGACATCCTTGAGGTATTTCTCCTGAGATATGAATATGCCATTGCACTGTTGACGAATTTGAAGACCTAAGAAGAATTTCAACTCTTCCATCATAGACATTTGATATTCTTCACTCATCATATAGGCAAATTCATCACTATAGCGTTGGTCAGTACAGCCAAAGATGATATCATCAACGTATATTTGGCACACAAACAGTTCACCATCATATGATTTAGTAAAGAGAGTAGGATCGAGTGAACCGGGTGTGAAGCCGTTCTTCATGAAGAATTCCTTCAAAGTATCATACCATGCCCGTGGGGCCTGCTTGAGGCCATAGAGGGACTTATTGAGTCTGAAGACTTTGTCAGGATTCTTTGGATCTTCAGAACCTGGGGGTTGAGCAACATATACTTCTTCCTCAAGCTTACCATTGAGGAATGCACTTTTCACATCCATTTGATATAAGATGATATCATGATGGTTAGCATAAGCGAGTAATATGTGAATAGCTTCAAGTCTAGCAACAGGTGCAAAAGTTTCATCAAAATCAATTCCTTCAACCTGTGTGTAGCCTTGAGCTACTAGTCGTGCCTTATTCCTCACCACAAGGCCATTTTCATCTTGCTTGTTGCGATAGATCCACTTTGTGCCAATGATGTTGCGCTTGCAAGGATCTGGACAGTTGACCAGTTCCCAGACGTTGTTGAGCTTGAACTGATGTAATTCTTCTTGCATGGCCTGAATCCACTCAGGCTCCAGAAATGCTTCATCTACCTTAGCGGGCTCTGTGATAGAGACAAAAGCAAAGTGCCCACAAAAGTTAGATAAGTGTGAAGCTTTTGAGCGTGTGAGAGGACCTAGTGCTCTAATGTCATCGATGACCTTCTCCACTTGCACTTCTTTTGCAACGCGAGGGTGAGCTGGTTGTTGTTGAGGAATTTGATCAGCATTTTCTTCAGCATCAATTTCCTCATCATTTTCTTCAGGTGCATCATCTCGACGTTCTTCATGTTCTGGAATGAATTCTTCAGCAGATTCTTCAGTAGGAATGACATCTTCAGTAGCCTTGTGTTTGATAGAATCCTCAGGTGCTGGTTCATCTATCACATAAGGTAGGTGCTCTCTTTGCGAGCCATTAGTTTCATCGAACCGCACATCTACAGTTTCAACAATCTTGTGAAGAACATTGTTGAAGACTCTGTAGGTGTGCGAGTCCTTTCCGTAACCAAGCATAAAACCTTCATGTGCTTTCGGTGCGAATTTAGAGTTGTGATGAGGATCTCTGATCCAGCATTTAGCACCGAAGACTTTGAAATAACTCACATTGGGTTTCTTGTCAGTGAGGAGTTCATAGGCAGTCTTTTTGAAGAATTTCTGAAGATATACTCTGTTGATGATATGGCACGTAGTATCAATTGCATCAACCCAGAAACGACGAGGTGTTTTGTATTCGTCAAGCATAGTGCGAGCCATCTTAGCAAGAGTCCTGTTCTTGCGTTCCACAACGCCATTCTGTTGAGGAGTATAAGGAGCAGATAATTCATGAGTAATACCAAGTTCATCAAGATAGTCATCGAGACCCGAATTCTTGAACTCAGTGCCATTGTCACTTCTGATGTGCTTGATCTTCACACCAAAGTTGGTTGAAGCCCTCGAGGAAAATTGTTTGAAGACTTCCTGCACTTCAGTTTTGTAAGAGACAAGGTGTACCCATGTGTAACGAGAGTAGTCATCAACAATAACAAAGCCGTATTGAGACGCTTCATTTGAAACAGAGGAATAATGATTAGGACCGAAGAGATCCATGTGAAGCAATTCAAATGGTCGAGTAGTGGTCATGATGGTCTTTGCTGGATGCTTGGCCTTGGTCATCTTTCCAGCTTCACAGGCACCGCACAAGTGATCCTTGAGGAATTTGACATTCTCAATGCCAATGACATGCTTCTTCTTCGCAAGCGTGTGCAAATTCCTCATGCCTGCATGACCAAGTCGTCGATGCCATAGCCATCCTTCTGAAGCTTTTGCAAGTAGGCACACGGCTGGTTGTGAATCTGTAGAGAAATCAACAACATACAAGTCTCCTCTCCTAAAGCCTTCGAAGACTTTGGAATTGTCAGCTTCCATAATCACAACACAACGATACTTGCCAAAGACAACAACCATATCAAGATCACAAAGCATTGAGACACACATAAGGTTGTATCCTAAGGACTCAACAAGCATGACTTTGTCCATGTGTCGATCCTTTGTGATAGCAACTTTACCTAGACCCAATACCTGACTTTTGCTTTTGTCAGCGAAGATGATATGCTTCATATGTGATGATGATAAGGGAGCATCCATCAAAAGATTCTTGTCACCAGTCATGTGATTTGTACACCCACTATCAAGTACCCATTCAGTGGCTTTGGGTTGATCATCCTGCAGATGAATTAGTGCAACTTATGGTCTCATATACTTCAGCAGTGAAGAATATGATATCACAATTCATCAGATCAATTTCATCAAGCAGTAAGACAAATAAAACTGGGGGAGGACATGTGAAATGGAAGTTCATTTCATCATGGTTAGCCTGCGTCCTTTCAGGCATTTTTTTAGGTCCCCAGCAAATTCTTCAGACGTTACAGTACGTCTGGAGACCTGACTCTGCATAAGAGATTAGTTCCTTTTCTTCACCACCCACATCTGAAGGGGTGGCAAAGAGTTCATCACTCTGCGAGCTCCATATGAGAATGGTGGCATAGCGGCCAAAACATTTCGTTTCACATAAGAGCGGTTAGGGTAAGCATATGAATAAGCAGAGAAATTCTTCGAGGACTTATGAACATAATAATTTGAAGAATAATGCTCATATTCATAGTCCTTGGCTCTTCCCTGCGAAACAGAGTTGTTAGTACGATGATGTTCATATGAGGACTTTGATCCATGTGAGGAATTTGGTCCGTATGAGGACTTGGATCCATATGAAGAATTTGGTCCATATGAGGAATTTGATCTGGGGTTCCTTTTCTTCACAGGTGGTGTCATGAGGACATTCACCTGAAGATTTCAAGGCACCTTTTGGGAACCCAGATTTTCTTCATAGGGGAACCGTTCCTGCAGTTAGTGCCAACATATCTAGCAAATACTTCACCATTCTGATTTTTGGACAGTTTATAGTTGGAGTCAAATGACTCATCAGAAGAATGAGAAGATTCACATGTATAACCAGATAAATTGATGGATCAACTGGAGGTCCCTTTGCAGCAACCCATGAGGTTTTGGGGTACTACTCAGGCTTCCAATATGTACCATCAGCATTGAGTTTCCTCTCAAAGGCAATACCCTCTTTTCTAGGGTTCCTGTTGAGGATCTGCTTTTTAAGCACATCACAAAGAGTCTGATGCCCTTTGAGGCTTTTGTACATGCCTGTCATGTACAATTCCTTCATCCCTGCATCGTCAGTGATACTAGCAATGTCCTCAGATGAGGAATTAGTGATAGCAGAGGCAGGTGAAGAATTTGTAACATTTGAAGCATTTGAACATTCAGGTGAGGAATTAGCAGATTCTCGTTCAATGCATTTTAAACATGGAGGAATAAATTCTTCCTGAGCAGCGCTGATTTGTTGAGCAAGTAATGAATCGCGCTCCTTCTGAAGATCTTCATAACTCACTCTTAGCTTCTCAAGATATTGCTTCTTTTGAAGATATTCATAAGAAAGCTTCTCATGATCAGATAAGAGAGTGTTATGATGACTTTGAAGGTTATCAAACCTGGTCTGAAGTCTCTGAAGATTTTCAGTTAAGGCCTTAGTGCGATCCAATTCTTCACCCAACATATCATCACTTTTGTCTAGCATGTTTTGAACCTTTTCAAAAGCCTTTTGTTGTTGCACAGCAATCTTAGCAAGTTTAGAGTAGCTAGGCTTAAGATTTTCATCAGATTCATCCTCACTAGATTCAGATGAGGCGTATTTGAGTACCTTGGCACCCTTTGCCATGAAGCAATAGGTGGGAGCGTAGTCATCACTGCCTTCATCAGCCTTGTTGGTGAGATCACTTTCTTCAGCGTTGAAGATGGATTTGCTGACGAATGCAATAGCGAGGGCTAGGCTCGCCACACCAGACTCAGAATCATCAGATTCCTCTTCTGCTTCATTTTCTTCAGATTCAGCCTCAGAGTCCATTTCCTTGCCAATGAATGCCCGAGCCTTCTTGGAGCTGTTCTTCTTGTGAGACGAAGACTTCGAGGATTTTGATGATGAAGATTTTGAGGACTTCTTCTTTTTCTTCGCATCATCAGAACTATAATACTTGTATTTCTTCTTCTTTGATTCCTTTTCCCACTGAGGACAATCTTGAATGTAATGTCCTGGTTTCTTGCACTTGTGACAAAGCCTCTTCTTGTAGTCACTGGATGAGGAATCATTGCTCCTTGAAGGTTTTCCAAAGCGACCACGTCTTGAGAACTTCTGGAATTTCTTCACAAGCAGTGCTAGATCTTGACTCAGTTCTTAAGGATCACCAAGGCTGCTACCAGAGTCTTCATCTTCGGACTCATATACTACCTTGGCCTTCAGTCCACGTGATCTGCCATAGCTCGAACATTAGAGATCTCTCTTCTCAGCAAGCTGGAACTCATGAGTGTTTAGCCTCTCGAGGATATCAGCGGGGTCAAGTGACTTGTAATAAGCACGCTCTTGTATCATCAGTGCCAGAGTATCAAATAAGGAATCAAGCGATCTTAGCAATTTCTTCACCACCTCATGGTCGGTGATGTCAGTGGCACCAAGTGCTTGCAGCTCATTTGAGATGTCAGTGAGGCGATCGAAGGTTTGCTGAACATTTTCATTGTCGAGTCTTTTGAAGCGGTTGAAGAGATTGCGAAGAACATCAACTCGAGAGTCACGCTGAGTTGAAACTCCTTCATTGACTTTGGACAGCCTATCCCAGATAAGCTTAGCAGTTTCCAAAGCACTCACTCTACCATACTGACCTTTACTCAGATGGCCACATATGATATTCTTCGCTTGGGAATCGAGTTGCTTGAATCTCTTCACATCGGTAGCGTTCAGTGAGGGTGAGATGGAGGGAACACCATTTTCCACAACTTACCAGAGATCGTTATCAATTGCCTCAAGATGCATGTGCATCTTGTTCAACCAGTAAGGGTAGTTCGTCCCATCGAAGGTAGGACACCCAGCAGAGACCTTGATCATACCTGCGGTCGACATAACTAAAACTCCAGGCAGTTAAACCAAAATCACACAGAACAAGGGAGTACCTTGCTCTGATACCAATTGAAAGTGCATTATATCGACTAGAGGGGGGTGAATAGGCGATTTTTATGAAATTCTTCACTGAGGAATTTGATCATGAGGAAATTCCTTAGCGAAGAACTACTAGCAGCGGAATAAGAACTTAGATGAAAACATAACATAATTCAAGCATAGTCATCATGATGAAATGAAGACAAACACATAGTACAAAGAGCGTGAACACAGGATAACACTAGATGAAGACAAAACAGACTGAAGAAATTGAACTGAAGAAATTGAGAAAGTCTTCAGTCAAAGTCTTCAAACACAAATATGAACAAATACACAACATAGTAATGAGGAAATGAAAGTGTTGAGGAAATAGAACCAGTAAGCTTGGTGAAGACAATGATTTGGTAGACCAGTTCCAACTGCTGTCTTAGTTGTACATCTGGTTGGAGCGGTTGAGTATTTAAACTCGAGGACACCTAGTCCCGGACACACAGTCCTCACCGTATTCTCCTTGAGCTAAGGACACACAGTCCTCACCCAATCACTCGTGGTAAGTCTTCACGTGACTTCCAAACCTTCACAGACTTGGTCACTCGGCGATCCACAATTCCTTTTGGATGCTCTAGACCTTGACGCCTAACCGTCTGGAAGAAGCACAGTCTTCAAAGGTAACAAGCGTCGGATCCACGCAGGATCAATCTCTTCAGTGATGCTCAATCACTTTGGTTTGTAGGTGTTTGGGTTTGGTTTTGGATTTTCCTCACTTGATGATTTTCGCTCAAAGTCCTCGGAGGATGGGTTGCTCTGAAATGACAAGTGTTAGTTTCTCTCGGAGCAGCCAACCAGCTAGTGGTTGTAGGGGGCGGCTATTTATAGCCTAGGGAGCAGCCCGACATGATAAGACATAAATGCCTTTCAATGATATGACCGTTATGTGGATAAGATATTTTGGGACAGCTGGCGCGTAGCACAACAACGGTCGGAAATTTGAGGTTCAAATTCCTCAGGGCTATCATGTTCCTCACTGTGTAGGCAATTCGCACTGGCGAATTCCTAACTCCTCAGTCAGAGCAAAGTCCTCAGTGACCAGAAGAACTGCGTCTCTGTCACTGAAGAAATTGAGTGAACTATATGAGATTTCCAATGGCTTCACTCGAAGGGATTGGTAGGTGTAGGATTCGAGTTGAGCATCACATGGAAATTTTCTCCTTAGTATTTCCTCGACCCCCTTTAACAGTACAGTGTTTCCTATGACTCAAGAAAGAGAAAATGAAACTACGAAAACAAAAGTCTTCACGCTTCATGTTCTTCGAATGAATACCAAGTCTTCAAGATCACACCAATTTCTTCACTTTCAAAGTCTTCAGAAAGTCTTCAGTATATCAAAGTCTTCAGTCGAAGAACTTCATTTTTAGGGGTCGACTTTCTCTGTAAATATCAAAGTCCTCATAGACTTATAGACCTGTGTACACTCATAAACGCATTAGACACTTAACCTATAAGTCTTCAATACACCAAAATCACTAAGGGGCACTAGATGCACTTACAATCTCCCCCTTTTTGGTGATTGATGACAAGACGGGGAAAAATATACGAAGTGTAAATACTGATATTGAGGAATTTGATTGCAAGATATAGAAGAACTCCCCCTGAAGATGTGCATAGTGAGGAATTTGCTTTTGAAGCAATGCACACTTGAAGAGTTGAATCATGGAGATCTCCCCCTGTATCTTGTAATTCATACACGCATTTGATATATAATATGAAGAATTTGAAATGCATGATGAAATATGGTGCCTAATGTAATTCAGTATGCGTGCGATAATATTAATGAGGAATAAGCATGCAGAATAGCGCATCAAAAGTATCAGAGTATAGTGCAACAAAAGTATCAGCGCACCATAGGGTTTAAGATTACAACTCGATCCAATAAAAGTTTCGGAAGAAAGAGAGTTGTATCGTAGCAGATAAAAAAATGCCCATTATTATAGACCCGCTTGAATACTAACTCATATTTCTCCCCCTTTGTCATCGAATGACCAAAATAATCGAAACTGAGGACTAACGCCCCTGAAGATATTCAAGTTGACGAAGGAGCGCCACCGTTGTTGGGGTCGGTCGTTGATGTAGGGCCTGTCGCAGTGTCGTCCAAGTCTTCATTTTCATCAGTGTCGCATGATGAAGAATATGAACTGGCCACCAAAGAAGGAACTGGGACCTTCTTGTATTTCTTCGGAGGAGGTGCAAACTAGGCAAATTCTTCATCGAGACCCATTTTCTTCAGATCATCAGCACTGTAGACTTGAGACAGAACAGCCCAGGTGCGGTTGAGGGTTTCATGAAGGTAGTAGTGGTTTTTCTTCACTGCATTGTGTGTTGAAGTCATATTGTGAAGAATTGAACCAAACCGACGCTTGACCCATTTGTGATTGCGATCAACCTTTTGATGAAGACTGAGGAGTAACTCACGATCAGTCATCACCCTGGGTGCTGTGGCTTGAGGATTTGGCTTGGCAGTGTTGGCGGCAGAGTCATGTGTGGCAGAGTCATCATTGGTGGAATAAGATGCGGCCTTGCGAAATTGACCATCCAATGGACGAATGCCTTCATCGATCACAGCAGTAGCCTTGCCCTTTTCTTCAGCTGAGGAAAACGTCCGTTTGAGGACTTCAATGGGAGGCAAGTAGCTGCAGTGGTTGAGAGTTTCAGCTTTGTAGTGGAATAAGTACTCAGAAGTAAACATAACAAAAAACAAGCATAGTCATCATGATGAAATCAAGACAAACACAGAGTACAGAAAGCGTAATCACAGGATAGCACAAGATGAAGACAAACAGACTAAAGAAATTGAAGTGAGGAAATTGAGAAAGTCTTCAGTCAAAGTCTTCGAAGTCAGATATGAACAAGCACACAACAATGTAATGAGGAAATGAAAGTGTTGAGGAAATAGAACCGGTTGGCTTGGTGAAGACAATGATTTGGTAGACCAGTTCCTACTGCTGTCTTAGTTGTACATCTGGTTGGAGCGGCTGAGTATTTAAACTCGAGGACACACAGTCCCGGACACCCAGTCCTGAGCACGCAGCTCGAGACACCAAGTCCTCACCGTATTCTCCTTGAACTAAGGACACACAGTCCTCGTCCAATCACTCGTGGTAAGTCTTCCGGTGACTTCCGAACCTTGACAAACTCGGTCACTAGGCGATCCACAGTTCCTCTTGGATGCTCTAGACCATGACGCCTAACCGTCTGGAAGAAGCACAGTCTTGAAAGGTAACAAGCGTCGGATCCACGCAGGATCAATCTCTTTAGTGATGCTCAATCACTTTGGGTTTGTAGGTGTTTGGGTTTGGGTTTTGGATTTTCCTCACTTGATGATTTTCACTCAAAGTCCTCGGAGGATGGGATGCTCTCAAATGACAAGTGTCAGTTTCTCTCGGAGCAGCCAACCAGCTAGTGGTTGTAGGGGGCGGCTATTTATAGCCTAGGGAGCAGCCCAACATGATAAGACATAAATTCCCTTCAATGATATGACCGTTAGGCGGGTAAGATATTTTGGGACAGCTGGCACGTAGCACAGCAACTGTCGGAAATTTGAGGTTCAAATTCCTCAGGGCTATCATGTTCCTCACTGTGTAGGCAATCGACACTGGCGAATACCTAACTCCTCAGTCAGAACAAATTCCTCAGCGACCAGAAGAACTTCGTCTCTGTCACCGAAAAAATTGACTGAAGTGTATGAGATTTCCAATGGCTTCACTCGAAGGGATTGGTAGGTGTAGGATTTAAGTCGAGCATCACATGGAAATTTTTCCTTAGTATTTCCTTGACCCCCTTTAACAGTATGGTGATTCCTATGACTCAAGAAAGAGAAATGAAACTACGAAAACAAAAGTCTTCATGCTTCATGTTCCTCGAATGAATACCAAGTCTTCAAGGTCACACCAATTTCTTCACTTTCAAAGTCTTCAGAAAGTCTTCAGAATACCAAAGTCTTCAGTCGAAGAACTTCATTTTTAGGGGTCGACTTTCTCTGTAAATATCAAACTCCTCATAGACTTATAGACCTATGTACACTCATAAACACATTAGATTCTTAACCTATAAGTCTTCAATACACCAAAATCACTAAGGGCACTAGATGCACTTACAGTCAGCACCCAGCAGCATTTACACTTGGGAAGATCTTGCCCGAGTGTTTGTCAGAACATTTGAAGGAACTTGCAAGCGACCAGCAGGGTTGACAGAGCTGCAATCTTGTGTGCAAAAGTCGAATGAAACTTTGAGAGCTTACATCCAGAGATGGATCACATTGCATCACACGGTAGAGAACATATCTGATCACCAAGCAGTCTGTGCCTTCAAGGAAGGTGTTAAGTACAGAGAGCTGAACCTGAAATTCGGTCGAACCAGAGACATGTCTCTGAGTCGAATGATGGAGATTGCCTCCAAGTATGCCAATGGTGAAGAAGAGGATCGACTCCGGAGTGGCAAGCACAAGTCAGTTGCCCACGAAACCGGAGGAGGGAATTCTAGTCGGAAGCAGAAGCAGAAAGCCGTGCTAGCTGCTCCGGGAGAAGCCTTGGCCGTGACTCAAGGAAAGTTTAAGGGGAAGCCCAAAGGGCCTTGGAACCCTAAGAAAGTGAAAGACCAAGATGGAAATGATGTGTTGGATCTGCCATGCCACATTCACACAAAGAAAGATGAAGAGGGTAAACTCATTTACCCGAAACATACCACTCGACAGTGTCAGCTCTTGATCCAGCAGTTCCAAGGGAAGCAGCCCAAAGATAAGGAGAAGGAGTCGGACAAAGTTGAGGACAAGAAAGATAGTGATGATGGATACCCCTAGGTCAATTCCACCCTGATGATTTTTGCTGATGTTGAAAGCAAAAGTCGACTGAAAGTTATCAACCGAGAAGTGAATATGGTTGCTCCGGCGACACCCAGTTATTTGAGATGGTCTCAGACTGCCATCACATTCGACTAGTCCGATCACCCAACGCACATTTCCACCCCTGGGAGGCAAGCTTTGGTGGTCGACCCAGTTGTCGAAGGCACTCGACTGACCAAAGTGTTGATGGATGGAGGCAGCGGCTTGAATATATTGTATGCAGAGACGTTGAAAGGGATGGGCATTCCGATGTCCAGACTCAGTACCAGAAACATGAGTTTCCATGGAGTCATCCCTGGAAAGAAGGCTGAGTCACTCGGCCAAATCGCTCTTGATGTGGTTTTCGGTGACTCCAAGAATTACCGCAAAGAAAAGTTGACGTTTGAAGTTGTGGATTTCCAGAGTGCTTATCACGCTATTTTGGGCAGGCCAGCTTATGCACGTTTCATGGCTCGACCATGTTATGTGTATATCAAATTGAAGATGCCTGGTCCCAAAGGTGTGATCACTATTACTGGCAATCGGAAGAAGGCGGAAGAGTGCTTTCAGAAAGGCTCAAAGATCGCCGATGCACAGATGGCAGTGGTAGAGCTGCAAGAATACCAGAAAATGGCAGACTCGAGTGATTTGTTGCGAGCTAAGAAGCCCGCCACGGAATCAGCGTTTTAGTCGTCCGGTGAGAAAAAGCCGATTCATATTCACCCGACCGATCCCAATGCTGCACCGACCCATATCTCGACAACACTCGACTCCAAATAGGAAGAAGCGCTCATCTAGTTCCTCCGTGAGAACTGGGACATCTTCGCATGGAAGCCTTCTGACATGCTAGGTGTTCCCAGGGGGCTGGCTGAGCACCGTCTACGAGTCGACCCAAAAGTGAAACCTGTCAAAGAACATCTTCGGCGGTCCGCCGTCCAGAAGAGAAAGGCCATTGGTGAGGAGGTGGCTCGGCTCTTAGCAGCAGATTCATCCGAGAGATATACCACTCCGAGTGGCTCGCCAATGTTGTCATGGTCCCCAAGAAGGACAAGTCACTCCGCATGTGCATTGACTTCAAACATATCAATCGGGCCTGCCCGAAAGATCATTTTCCTCTCCCCCGCATCGACCAGATAGTCGACTCGACTGCGGGATGTGAGCGCCTGTCTTTTTTAGATGCCTATTCCGGTTACCATCAGATCCGTCTGTATGGACCCGACGAGATCAAAACAGCTTTCATCACTCCATTCGGGTGCTTCTGTTATGTTACCATGCCATTCGTCCTCAAGAATGTCGGAGCCACGTTCATGAGGATGATTCAGAAGTGTTTGCTCACTCAAATCAGCCGGAATGTGGACATACATGGATGATATTGTGGTCAAGTCACGGCAGGGGTCTGACCTGCTGACTGACCTTGCTGAAACCTTTGCCAACCTCAGGAGGTATGATATCAAGCTTAATCCATCCAAGTGCACATTCGGAGTTCCTGGCGGGAAGTTGCTCGGTTTTCTCGTTTCCGAACGAGGAATCGATGCCAACCCAGAAAAAGTTGGTACTATACTCCGAATGAAGCGCCCTGTGCGCGTGCACGATGTCCAGAAGCTTACTGGTTGCTTGGCCGCTTTAAGTCGATTCATTTCTCATCTCGGTGAAAAGGCGTTGCCTCTTTACCGACTGATGAAGAAGTCAGATAAGTTTGAGTGGACTCCTGAAGTTGATGCACCGTTTGCAGAGTTAAAAGCCCTGCTCTCCACCCAGCCAGTGCTTGCTTCCCCAATCAGCAAAGAGCCTTTGTTGCTTTACATTGCAGCCACAGGACAAGTTGTCAGTACAGTACTTACGGTCGAGCGGGAAGAAGAAGGAAAGGCCTTTAAAGTTCAGCGCCCAGTATATTATGTTTCTGAAGTTTTGAATCCATCAAAGCAAAGATATCCTCATTATTAGAATCTTGTATATGGGATTTATATGACCACAAAGAAGGTTGCTCATTACTTCTCTAATCATTCCATTACAATCGTCAGCGATGCTCCATTGTCAGAGATTCTGCACAACAGAGATGCAACTGGTCGAGTGGCAAAATGGGCGATTGAACTCCTTCCCCTAGATATCAAGTTTGAGGCAAATAAAGCTATCAAGTCCCAAGCAATAGCAGATTTCGTTGCCGAGTGGATTGAACAGCAACTGCCGACTCAAGTTCACTCAGAGCACTGGACCATGTTCTTCGACGGTTCTAAGATGTTGAATGGTTCTGATTCTGGGGTAGTATTGGTTTACCCCCGAGGAGATAAGCTCAGATATGTTCTCCAAATCCACTTTGATTCCTCCAATAACGAAGCAGAATACGAAGCACTTTTGTATGGGTTGCGCATGGCCATTTCACTCGGCGTCTGTCGCCTCATGATCTATGGCGACTCAGATTTGGTGGTTAATCAAGTGATGAAGGAGTGGGACGTTAGAAGTCCAGCCATGTCTGGTTATTGCAATGCAGTGAGAAAGCTAGAGAAGAAATTCGAGGGGTTAGAGCTTCATCACATACCCCGACTGAAAAATCAAGCGGCTGATGATTTGGCAAAAATAGGTTCCAAGAGAGAAGCCATTCCCAGCAATGTGTTTTTGGAACACATCCACACGCCATTAGTTCCAGAGGATCCTTTCACCAAAGAAGCCCCGCAGCCAAAAAGTGCCACGGATCCGACTGAAGTTGAGGTTCCAGCAGTGGTCGACCTGATCATGGAAGTTTTGGTCATCACTCCCGACTGGACGGTGCCGTACATCGCGTACATCCTAAGGAAAGAGCTCCCAGAAGACGAAGAAGAGGCTCGACAGATCGTCCGTCGATCCAAGGCCTTTACCGTCATAAAGGGACAGTTGTATAGAGAAAGCATGACTGGAGTCAGCCAGAAGTGTATAACGCCAGAAGAAGGTCAAATAATTCTTGATGATATCCACTCGGGGACCTGTGGCCATCATGCGTCCTCTCGGACCATTGTGGCTAAAGCATACCGAGCGGGATCTTACTAGCCAAGAGCAAATGAAATGGCGAAAGAGATAGTTGAGAAATGTGAAGGATGCCAGTTCTACTCCAATATGTCGCACAAACCCGCGTCAGCCCTGAAGACAATTCCACTCGTCTGGCCCTTCGCTGTTTGGGGATTGGATATGGTTGGACCTCTGAGAATGGGCAGGAGCGGCTTCACTCATGTGCAAGTAGCAGTCGACAAGTTTACCAAATGGATTGAAGCTAAACCTATCAAGAATCTTGATACCTGCACTGCTATCAGTTTCATCAGAGAGTTGATATTCAGATATGGAGTTCCACATAGCATCATCATTGACAATGGGTCAAACTTCGATTCTAACAAGTTCAGAGCTTTTTGTGCCTCTCAAGGCACACGAGTCGACTATGCTTCAGTCGCCCACCCCAGTCGAATGGACAAGCAGAAAGAGCAAACGGCTTAATCCTCAAAGGACTGAAACCTCGGCTGATGCGCGACCTCAAGCACGCAGCAGGCGCATGGGTCGACGAGCTTCCATCAGTTCTTTGGGGATTGAGGACCACCCCGAACCGGTCAACTGGAAGAACTCCATTCTTTCTAGTCTATGGAGCTGAAGCAGTTTTGCTGAGTGACTTGCTTCACAATGCACCCCGAGTTGAGCTCTACTCTGAAGATGAAGCAGAACAAGCCCGGTAGGACGCAGTCGACCTCCTGGAAGAAAAAAGAGAGATGGCCATGATCCGATCGACTATCTATCAGCAGGACTTTCGTTGATTCCATGCCAGAAATGTGAAGAGTCGAGCCTTCCAAGAAGGAGACTTGGTCCTCCGAGTGGATCAACAGAAACCACACAAGCTCGCTCCTACTTGGGAAGGTCCCTTCATCGTCACCAGAGTCCTCCACAATGGAGCGTACCACCTTTACAATGTCTATCGCCAGATCGATGAGCCACAAGCTTGGAATGCGGAGCTGCTCCGCCCCTTTTACACTTAAGTACTCACTCGGATGAGATGTAATAAGAGATACCTCTATAGTTTATCAAAGAAAAAAGTGTTATAATTTTCCCAGTGTTTATTGTTGATTTTGTTTACATGAGAAATCCCCCAGTGGGTGGCTTAGTTGCGAATTCGTTTCGCCTAAGTTCAAAAATCCCACCGAGTGGTGAGCCAGCCTCCCACTCGGGGGCTTAGCTGCGAATCCGTTTCACCTAAGTTTTAAAAAAATCCTACCGAGTGGTGAGCCATCCTCCCACTCGGGGGCTTAGCTGCAGTCCAGTACTCGCCTAAGTTTAAAAAAAATCCTACCAAGTGGTGAGCCAGCCTCCCACTCGGTGGCTTAGTTGCAGTCCAGTACTCACCTAAGTTTAAAAAATCCTACCGAGTGGTGAGCCAGCCTCTCACTCGGGGGCTTAGCTGCAGTCCAGTACTCCCCTAAGTTTAAAAAATTCTACCGAGTGGTGAGCCAGCTTCCCACTCGGGGGCTTAGCTGCAGTCCAGCACTCGCCTAAGTTAAAAAAAATCCTACCGAGTGGTGAGCCAGCCTCCCACTCGGGGGCTTAGCTGCAGTCCAGTACTCGCCTAAGTTCAAAAATCCTACCGAGTAGTGAGCCAGCCTCCCACTCGGGGGCTTAGCCGCAATCCAGTACTCGCCTAAGTTTAAAAAATCCCACCGAGTGAAGAGCAATCCTCCTACTCGGGGGGCTTAGCTGCAGTCCAGTACTCGCCTAAGTTCAAAAATCCTACTGAGTGGTGAGCCAGCCTCCCACTCGGGGGCTTAGCCGTAGTCCGGTACTCGCCTAAGTTTTAAAAATCCCACCGAGTGAAGAGCAATCCTCCCACTCGGGGGGCTTAGCTGCAGTCCAAGTACTCGCCTAAGTTTAAAAAATCCCACTGAGTGGAGATCAATCCTCCCACTCGGGGGCTTAGCTGCAGTCCAGTACTCGCCTAAGTTTAAAAAAATCCTACCGAGTGGTGAGCGATCCTCCTACTCGGGGGCTTAGCTGCAGTCCAGTACTCGCCTAAGTTTAAAAAATCCTACCGAGCGGTGAGCGATCCTCCCACTCGGGGGCTTAGCTGCAGTCCAGTACTCGCCTAAGTTTAAAAAATCTTACCGAGTGGTGAGCGATCCTCCCACTCGGGGGCTTAGCTGCAGTCCAGTACTCGCCTAAGTTTAAAAAATCATACCGAGTGGTGAACGATCCTCCCACTCGAGGGCTTAGCTGTAGTCCAGTACTCGCCTAAGTTGAAAAAATCCTACCGAGTGGTGAGCGATCCTCCCACTCGGGGGCTTAGCTACAGTCCAAGTACTCGCCTAAGTTTGAAAAATCCCACCGAGTGGAAAGCAATCCTCCCACTCGGGGGCTTAGCTGCAGTCCAGTACTCGCCTAAGTATTCTCCACCTCAGAGCTGCATTCCAAGCACAAAGAGTGTTCCGAGTGAAAAACAAATTCCAGTTGAAAGGAAACACCAGCATATTCAGAAATAAACCAAGTTCGGATAAACCCCAAGGTTCTAAACGGCAGATCAAAAGTATTCGAGCATCAAGCCCGAAGAAGCTTAACAGTTACACCATCACTCGGCATTCCGAGGCAAATAAAAGTGGAGCATAATGTTTTTCGGTCATGCATCAGGAGAAGGACTGGCTGGGTCGCAGAAGCTGTCAAGGTCAATACTGTCTGCAATGCGAGTGGCGGCATCAAGGGAGGTGTCCATGAAAGACTGGAACGTGTGCTTCCTCGTGTTAGCAACCTTGAGCTCCGCCAGCTTGTCTTCTTTGACATCCTTGCAGTACACTCGAACCAGAGATAGAGCAATGTCAGCACCGCAGTGAGCAGATGAATTCTTCCATTCTTGCACACGCTCAGGGTTCTGATTCAGTCGAGCCATCAAAGACTCGAGATCTTGAGACAGCTTCGCCTGAGGCCAAAGTCCAACATCAACCCGAGTCATCACAACTTTCAAGCGAGCCAGATAAGTAACCGCGCTATCCATCCGAGACTCCAACCGCAGCACATTCATTGCAACATCATCCTTGACTGGACAGTTGATGGGATTAAGACCCGTCTCAACCCGCCCGGTTTCTGCTTCAAAATCTTGGCAAAGTTCTGCATGGTCAAGTGAATTGTGAGTCGACGGCACCTCTAGACTTGTTAGTCAACAGAAATAAGACAGATGGGTCAATACCTTCAAGTTTCAAGACTAGCTTCGCAGCAAGTTGGCCCAGATAAGACTCTAGCTCACCATTCTTGGCCTTGCGGCTTCCAAGTTTGTCGGTCAGCTTCTACTTGTCCTTCTTCAATCGCTCGACCTCCTGGTTGGTGTCAGATACAACGGTCTTCAGCTTGGAGTTTTCTTCTTCTAATTTGCCGACTAAAGCAAGCTTCTTGTCAACAAGCGCAGTCTTCTTGCGCGCCTCCTTCTATGCTGCAGCAAGGTCCAGATCCTTCTTCTCCAAAGCTTCCTTCATTTTCTCTAAAGAAATAACATTCTTCAGACGAGCTTGGAGTTGGCGGTTTTCACTACATACATCTGCCTGAGTGAAGCCACTCGGTTCAAAGATGGAAAGGAAAACTGCCAGCGTTGGGATATGAAGTGGTCGATCGGTTACCTCCCATGGCAGCTACTTCATCACGAGCGGTCTTGAGATTCTTCTTGGCCAGTTCTAGATCAAGGTTGAGGCTGATTTGTTGTTTGTTCATGACAGAAAGTTGAGCTCCAAGATCACAAGATTTCTGCAGTTACAGCTATATCAGTCGACAGAGATAAAAAGACACCACAATGATAATTATTCTAAGACTACCGCCAAATCAAACATTCAACGGCAGTCTCGGGGACTACACCCAGTGGGTGCACTTAGCGTGCCCCCACTGATCTTCAGACCATAGTTGACGGTCGACTGACTTACACACAAAAAAACGACAGATCCAAATTATCAGACCACGGTCGACTGCCCGCAGTCAACTATGGTCTCGGGGACTACACCCAGTGGGTGCACTCAGCGTGCCCCCACTAGTGCAAAGAATCAGTTCGAACTGACACAAAGAGATATATTGTGTCTGAACAACCACACTCCAATGGGTAACCAGACAAGAAAACCGATCGGAACGAGAAAATATGAGAAGAACATTTACCCAGAGGCCACGGGGACGTCCATCTTGATCCTGGGCAAGGTCTTTCGAGCCTTCAAAGGGTTAGCTTTGGACTGTTTGGGGACCGTCTCAGTCAGTTCTGGAGTCGGAGACCGAGCGCGCTTGTGAGATGGAGCACTCGACGCCACAGCTTTGCCGCGTCTGTTCGTGGGGTCATGCCGCTGGTTGGATCAACGTTCGGAGCAAGGCGGCGAGTCGGCTACCTCCTCATCGTCGGACTCGTCACTCTCATCATCATCAGCAGCAGCTGGGGACTCCCACTCGCCGCTCTCCTTGGCACTGTCCCCACCCTCTTGGTCTTGCTCCAGGGCTTGTTCACCATTGGGCATCGAATACATCTCCGTGTAGATCTGCAAAACAAGGAACCAATCATGAATCAGTCGGAACCTCGATCAGTCGGAAAATATGTTCAAAAATGCAGTTGTGACGACTAAACCTTGTCTGGCAGGTTGCTGTTGCTGAAAGGGTCGACTCTCCTGGCACCCCTGGGGTTGTGTTTGTTTCCGGTAATGCTCATCAACCAATCGGACACGGTTTTGGCATCCACCTCCTCCGGATGAACCCAAGCAGTGTCGCCAGCCCCGGAGTACATCCACATAGAATGATCGCGAGCTTGGAGGGGTTGGATCTGCCGATTGAGGAACACCTCGAGCAGATCCATACCAGTGACACCCTGATTGATTAGTTGGACTACTCTCTCAACTAGCATGCCTATCTCTGCCTTCTTAGCAGCGGTCACTTGCAAGGAAGATGGAATTTGGACACGGTCAAAAGAAAAAGGGGGAAGTACAGTCGACTGGCCTGGAGTCGCGATATCCTGGCAGTAGAACCAAGTCGACTGCCAGCCCCTGACCGATTCAGGAAGATTCATCGGAGGAAAAGAGCTCCTCTTCCTCTTCTGAATGCCCAGGCCCCCACACATCTGGATAACGTGGGTTTTCTATTCCTTCAAGTTTGCTTTCTTCACGGTCTGAGATCGGATGGTAAAGATGTGTTTGAAAAGGCCCTAGTGCGGTCGGCACCCCAAGAAATTCTCACACATAGAGACGAACGCAGCAAGGTACGTAATGGTATTGGGAGTAAAATGATTGAGTTGGGCTCCGAAAAAGTTTAAGGAGCCCCGAAAGAAAGGATGTGGTGGAAGCGAGAAACCGCGGTCGACATGGGTGGCAAGCAAGACACACTCACCCGGCTGCGGCTGCGGCTCCGATTCCCCCTTCAGCAGGCGCGCGTACTTATGGACGATCAGCGCTAACTCGGCCAAATCATCCAGGTCCTCCTGCCGGAGCGAAGATCGGATCCAGTCTCCCTGGATCCAACCTAATGGCAGCCCCGAGCACGACAAAGACCCCAGATTCATCTTCTTGTTCTTCGCCGCCCCCGTCGCCTTCTTCGCACGCTCTAATGCCACCGTTTTGTCCTTCCCCATGGCGGCGGAACAGCAGTGTTGAGAGGGTTCGTGCTAGGCGAGGTGGAGACGCGAGAGGAAGAAGAAGGGGAATGAGCACGCATAGTGCGAATGCCTCGGCCTCGCCGCTTTTAAAGGCCTACTTCCGAGTGGCTGATGCGTGGGCCCGATCAATCCTGTCAAATCCCCCAACAGTTGCACACGTGATACGTGGCGAAAAAGGTGGCGCCAAAATCGAAACGTCCGATTAATCTACTCCACTTACCGCAGAACGCTCCGCCTGGCGCGCTTCCACACAAATTTCGAATCCCGTGAGATCCGGGATCCTCCGCAACCGGTCACGCCAAATATTCCAATCAGAGATATCACTCGACAAATGTCACTAAACAAACCAGTCGGTAATTTTTGAATCGATCAAGGCGATTGAAACGAAGTCGAAAGTTTCAGCAGCCGACCTTCACTTGGAGAAGAAGACAAGGCAGATCAAGGGCGAGTACCAGGTCATCTACCATCCTTCTTTTTCACTCAAGCCTCGATCCATTCGGGGGCTAATGTTCTAGACATAGACCTAGGGTAGGGTAATAGGCCTGACGTATATGCCCTACCTAGAGTCTTGTCCTAAATACTAAGAAGTTCAAGAATCAGAAGCAGAGGACCAGCAAAGGTGTCAAGCGAAGTCCACTCGACCTATCAATCAATCGACGACCTCTCTTACCCAGGTCACTCGACCACCAAACCACTCGACATACCAAAAGACCTAAAGCCGCTCTGCGCAGCAACGGTCAAGCATTCATTCTCATACTTAATGACCATTTGTAGCACTTTAATATAGACGTTACCTGTAACGCCCCCTCTTAATGTATATTGAATCCTATGTAACGGAGGGGAGCTGGGGTCCTGGCGCACTCTATATAAGCCACCCCCTCCTCTGGGACAAGGGTTCGCACCTTTGTAATTCACACACACATAATCCAGTCGACCGCCTCCGGACTCGGAGACGTAGGGCTATTACTTCCTCCGAGAAGGGCCTGAACTCGTAAACCTCGTGTGTCTACAACTACTCCATAGCTAGGATCTTGCCTCTCCATTCCTACCCCCCTACACTACTGTCAAACTTAGAACCACGACAGTGTTCCCAAGGCCGGTGAAGGTGTCACCGCTGCTGATGTCAAGATGTTCATTCAACTGGACTCGACTGCCAAGAACATCATCTGTGGTCATCTGACCAAATGACAGTATGGTCGTGTGAGTGCTCTGGAAACTGCAAAGCTAGTATGGGACTGGCTCTCCAAGGTCAACGAAGGCGTCTCAACCCAGAGAGACTCAAGGTTCAGTGCTCTTCGCAACCTCTTCAACCGCTTCAAGAGAAATGACAATGAGAATGTCCAGCTCACATTTGATCGCCTCACTGATATCACAAATGAGCTTCACACACTCGGCGCCGCTGAGATCACCAAGCACGAAATCGTCAAGACGCTTCTGAGATCGCTTGACAGTTCATTCGACACCCTGGCCCTGATGATTCAAGAACGCCCTGACTTCAAGACTCTCGATCCGTCTGACATACTTGAGTGGCTCAACAAACATGAGTTCCAGCAATCTGAGAAAAGAGATATCTATGGTCCTAACTATGGCCGAACTCGTGCTTTGAAGCAAAGGTTGTTTCATCATCTGAAGAAGAATCTGACTGCAGTTCTGAGGATCCTGAAGACATTGGAAAGGATCTTGCTATGCTTGTGAAGAAGTTCCAGAAGTTCTCCA